>OY288255.1:24886748-25486748 GCA_958450325.1 Agrostemma githago | reverse complement strand
GTTTAGGGTTGGATTAGGTGAACCCGCTTCGCGTCTCCGCCTAATCCAACCCTAAACCCTTTCGCGGGTCCGCCTAATCCAACCTTAAACCCTTTTCCTTATTCAAGGTCACTAAACCCGCAAGAAACTGAACCCTAAGAGAGTATTGGTGAACCCAGTCGTGGATGTGATTCAAAGATGGGGCACTGAACCTTAAGAGTAGGGTACTGCATAAGACGGGACGGAAAAGGGTTTAGGGTTGGATTAGGCGAACCCACTTCGCGGTTCCGCCTAATCCAACCCTAAACCCTTTTCCATATTCAAGGTCACTAAACCCGCAAGAAACTGAACCCTAAGAGAGTATTGGTGAACCCTGTCGTGGATGTGATTCAAAGATGGGGCACTGAACCTTAAGAGTAGGGTACTGCATAAGACGGGACGGGAAAGGGTTTAGGGTTGGATTAGGCGAACCCGCTTCGCGTCTCCGCCTAATCCAACCCTAAACCCTTTCGCGGGTCCGCCTAATCCAACCCTAAACCCTTTTCCTTATTCAAGGTCACTAAACCCGCAAGAAACTGAACCTTAAGAGAGTATTGGTGAACCCTGTCGTGGATGTGATTCAAAGATGGGGCACTGAACCTTAAGAGTAGGGTACTGCATAAGAAGAGACGGAAAAGGGTTTTGGGTTGAATTAGGCGAACCCGCTTCGCGGCTCCGCCTAATCCAACCCTAAACACTTTTCCTTATTCAAGGTCACTAAACACGCAAGAAACTGAACCCTAAGAGAGTACTGGTGAACCCTGTCGTGGATGTGATTCAAAGATGGGGCACTGAACCTTAAGAGTAGGGTACAGCATAAGACCGAATGGAAAAGGGTTTAGGGTTGGATTAGGCGGACCCGCTTCGCAGTTCCGCCTAATCCAACCCTAAACCCTTTCCCTTATTCAAGGTCACTAAACCCGCAAGAAACTGATCCCTAAGAGAGTATTGGTGGACCCTGTCGTGGATGTGATTCAAAGATGGGGCACTGAACCTTAAGAGTAGGGTACTGCATAAGACGGGACGGGAAAGGGTTTAGGGTTGGATTAGGCGAACCCGCTTCGCGGCTCCGCCTATTCCAACCCTAAACCCTTTTCCTTATTCAAGGTCACTAAACCCGCAAGAAACTGAACCCTAAGAGAGTATTGGTGAACCCTGTCGTGGATGTGATTCAAAGATGGGGCACTGAACCTTAAGAGTAGGGTACTGCATAAGACGGAACGGAAAAGGGTTTAGGGTTGGATTAGGCGGACCCGCTTCGCGGCTCCGCCTAATCCAACCCTAAACCCTTTTCCTTATTCAAGGTCACTAAACCCGCAAGAAACTGAACCCTAAGAGAGTATTGGTGAACCCTGTCGTGGATGTGATTCAAAGATGGGGCACTGAACCTTAAGAGTAGGGTACTGCATAAGACGGGACGGAAAAGGGTTTAGGGTTGGATTAGGCGAACCCACTTCGCGGCTCCGCCTAATCCAACCCTAAACCCTTTTCCTTATTCAAGGTCAATAAACCCGCAAGAAACTAAACCTTAAGAGAGTATTGGTGAACCCTGTCGTGGATGTGATTCAAAAATGGGGCACTGAACCTTAAGAGTAGGGTACTGCATAAGACGAGACGGAAAAGGGTTTAGGGTTGCATTAGGCGAACCCGCTTCGCGGCTCCGCCTAATCCAACCTTAAACCCTTTTCCTTATTCAAGGTCACTAAACCCGCAAGAAACTGAACCCTAAGAGAGTATTGGTGAACCCTGTCGTGGATGTGATTCAAAGATGGGGCACTGAACCTTAAGAGTAGGGTACTGCATAAGACGGGACGGAAAAGGGTTTAGGGTTGGATTAGGCGAACCCACTTCGCGGTTCCGCCTAATCCAACCCTAAACCCTTTTCCATATTCAAGGTCACTAAACCCGCAAGAAACTGAACCCTAAGAGAGTATTGGTGAACCCTGTCGTGGATGTGATTCAAAGATGGGGCACTGAACCTTAAGAGTAGGGTACTGCATAAGACGGGACGGAAAAGGGTTTAGGGTTGGATTAGGCGGACCCGCTTCGCAGTTCCGCCTAATCCAACCCTAAACCCATTTCCTTATTCAAGGTCACTAAACCCACAAGAAACTGAGCCCTAAGAGAGTATTGGTAAACCCTGTCGTGGATGTGATTCAAAGATGGGGCACTGAACCTTAAGAGTAGGGTACTGCATAAGACGGGACTAAAAAGGGTTTAGGGTTGGATTAGGCGGACCCGCTTCGCAGTTCCGCCTAATCCAACCCTAAACCCTTTTCTTCGTCAAGGTCACTAAACCCGCAAGAAACTGATCCCTAAGAGAGTATTGGTGGACCCTGTCGTGGATGTGATTCAAAGATGGGGCACTGAACCTTAAGAGTAGGGTACTGCATAAGACGAGACGGAAAAGGGTTTAGGGTTGGATTAGGTGAACCCGCTTCGCGTCTCCGCCTAATCCAACCCTAAACCCTTTCGCGGGTCCGCCTAATCCAACCCTAAACCCTTTTTCTTATTCAAGGTCACTAAACCCGCAAGCAACTGAACCTTAAGAGAGTTTTGGTGAACCCTGTCGTGGATGTGATTCAAAGATGGGGCACTGAACCTTAAGAGTAGGGTACTGCATAAGAAGAGACGGAAAAGTGTTTAGGGTTGAATTAGGCGAACCTGCTTCGCGGCTCCGCCTAATCCAACCCTAAACCCTTTTCCTTATTCAAGGTCACTATACCCGCAAGAAACTGAACCCTAAGAGAGTATTGGTGAACCCTGTCGTGGATGTGATTCAATGATGGGGCACTGAACCTTAAGAGTAGGGTACAGCATAAGACGGAATGGAAAAGGGTTTAGGGTTGGATTAGGCGGACCCGCTTCGCGGCTCCGCCTAATCCAACCCTAAACCCATTTCCTTATTCAAGGTCACTAAACCCGCAAGAAACTGAACCCTAAGAGAGTATTGGTGAACCCTGTCGTGGATGTGATTCAAAGATGGGGCACTGAACCTTAAGAGTAGGGTACTGCATAAGACGGGATGAAAATGGGTTTAGGGTTGGATTAGGCGGACCCGCTTCGCAGTTCCGCCTAATCCAACCCTAAACCCTTTTCTTATTGAAGGTCACTAAACCCGCAAGAAACTGATCCCTAAGAGAGTATTGGTGGACCCTGTCGTGGATGTGATTCAAAGATGGGGCACTGGACCTTAAGAGTAGGGTACTGCATAAGACGGGACCGAAAAGGGTTTAGGGTTGGATTAGGCGGACCCGCTTCGTAGTTCCGCCTAATCCAACCCTAAACCCTTTTCCTTATTCAAGGTCACTAAACCCGCAAGAAACTGATCCCTAAGAGAGTATTGGTGGACCCTGTCGTGGATGTGATTCAAAGATGGGGCACTGAACCTTAAGAGTAGGGTACTGCATAAGACGAGACGGAAAAGGGTTTAGGGTTGGATTAGGCGAACCCGCTTCGCGTCTCCGCCTAATCCAACCCTAAACCCTTTCGCGGGTCCGCCTAATCCAACCCTAAACCCTTTTCCTTATTCAAGATCACTAAACCCGCAAGAAACTGAAACTTAAGAGAGTATTGGTGAACCCTGTCGTGGATGTGATTCAAAGATGGGGCACTGAACCTTAAGAGTAGGGTACTGCATAAGAAGAGACGGAAAAGGGTTTAGGGTTGAATTAGGCGAACCCGCTTCGCGGCTCCGCCTAATCCAACCCTAAACCCTTTTCCTTATTCAAGGTCACTAAACCCGCAAGAAACTGAACCCTAAGAGAGTATTGGTGAACCCTGTCGTGGATGTGATTCAAAGATGGGGCACTGAACCTTAAGAGTAGGGTACAGCATAAGACCGAATGGAAAAGGGTTTAGGGTTGGATTAGGCGGACCCGCTTCGCAGTTCCGCCTAATCCAACCCTAAACCCTTTCCCTTATTCAAGGTCACTAAACCCGCAAGAAACTGATCCCTAAGAGAGTATTGGTGGACCCTGTCGTGGATGTGATTCAAAGATGGGGCACTGAACCTTAAGAGTAGGGTACTGCATAAGACGGGACGGGAAAGGGTTTAGGGTTGGATTAGGCGAACCCGCTTCGCGGCTCCGCCTAATCCAACCCTAAACCCTTTTCCTTATTCAAGGTCACTAAACCCGCAAGAAACTGAACCCTAAGAGAGTATTGGTGAACCCTGTCGTGGATGTGATTCAAAGATGGGGCACTGAACCTTAAGAGTAGGGTACTGCATAAGACGGAACGGAAAAGGGTTTAGGGTTGGATTAGGCGGACCCGCTTCGCGGCTCCGCCTAATCCAACCCTAAACCCTTTTCCTTATTCAAGGTCACTAAACCCGCAAGAAACTGAACCCTAAGAGAGTATTGGTGAACCCTGTCGTGGATGTGATTCAAAGATGGGGCACTGAACCTTAAGAGTAGGGTACTGCATAAGACGGGACGGAAAAGGGTTCAGGGTTGGATTAGGCGAACCCACTTCGCGGCTCCGCCTAATCCAACCCTAAACCCTTTTCCTTATTCAAGGTCAATAAACCCGCAAGAAACTAAACCTTAAGAGAGTATTGGTGAACCCTGTCGTGGATGTGATTCAAAAATGGGGCACTGAACCTTAAGAGTAGGGTACTGCATAAGACGAGACGGAAAAGGGTTTAGGGTTGCATTAGGCGAACCCGCTTCGCGGCTCCGCCTAATCCAACCTTAAACCCTTTTCCTTATTCAAGGTCACTAAACCCGCAAGAAACTGAACCCTAAGAGAGTATTGGTGAACCCTGTCGTGGATGTGATTCAAAGATGGGGCACTGAACCTTAAGAATAGGGTACTGCATAAGACGGGACGGAAAAGGGTTTAGGGTTGGATTAGGCGAACCCACTTCGCGGTTCCGCCTAATCCAACCCTAAACCCTTTTCCATATTCAAGGTCACTAAACCCGCAAGAAACTGAACCCTAAGAGAGTATTGGTGAACCCTATCGTGGATGTGATTCAAAGATGGGGCACTGAACCTTAAGAGTAGGGTACTGCATAAGACGGGACGGAAAAGGGTTTAGGGTTGGATTAGGCGAACCCGCTTCGCAGTTCCGCCTAATCCAACCCTAAACCCATTTCCTTATTCAAGGTCACTAAACCCGCAAGAAACTGAGCCCTAAGAGAGTATTGGTGAACCCTGTCGTGGATGTGATTCAAAGATGGGGCACTGAACCTTAAGAGTAGGGTACTGCATAAGACGGGACTAAAAAGGGTTTAGGGTTGGAT
This sequence comes from Agrostemma githago, assembly GCA_958450325.1. NCBI lineage: Eukaryota > Viridiplantae > Streptophyta > Magnoliopsida > Caryophyllales > Caryophyllaceae > Agrostemma > Agrostemma githago. Next base: position 25,481,482 of record OY288255.1, on the reverse strand, counting down.
TAGGCGGACCCGCTTCGCAGTTCCGCCTAATCCAACCCTAAACCCTTTTCTTCGTCAAGGTCACTAAACCCGCAAGAAACTGATCCCTAAGAGAGTATTGGTGGACCCTGTCGTGGATGTGATTCAAAGATGGGGCACTGGACCTTAAGAGTAGGGTACTGCATAAGACGGGACGGAAAAGGGTTTAGGGTTGGATTAGGCGGACCCGCTTCGCAGTTCCGCCTAATCCAACCCTAAACCCTTTCCCTTATTCAAGGTCACTAAACCCGCAAGAAACTGATCCCTAAGAGAGTATTGGTGGACCCTGTCGTGGATGTGATTCAAAGATGGGGCACTGAACCTTAAGAGTAGGGTACTGCATAGACGGGACGGAAAAGGGTTTAGGGTTGGATTAGGCGAACCCGCTTCGCGGCTCCGCCTAATCCAACCCTAAACCCTTTTCCTTATTCAAGGTCACTAAACCCGCAAGAAACTGAACCCTAAGAGAGTATTGGTGAACCCTGTCGTGGATGTGATTCAAAGATGGGGCACTGAACCTTAAGAGTAGGGTACTGCATAAGACGGAACGGAAAAGGGTTTAGGGTTGGATTAGGCGGACCCGCTTCGCGGCTCCGCCTAATCCAACCCTAAACCCTTTTCTTCGTCAAGGTCACTAAACCCGCAAGAAACTGATCCCTAAGAGAGTATTGGTGGACCCTGTCGTGGATGTGATTCAAAGATGGGGCACTGAACCTTAAGAGTAGGGTACTGCATAAGACGGGACGGAAAAGGGTTTAGGGTTGGATTCGGCGAACCCACTTCGCGGCTCCGCCTAATCCAACCCTAAACCCTTTTCCTTATTCAAGGTCAATAAACCCGCAAGAAACTGATCCCTAAGAGAGTATTTGTGAACCCTGTCGTGGATGTGATTCAAAAATGGGGCACTGAACCTTAAGAGTAGGGTACTGCATAAGACGAGACGGAAAAGGGTTTAGGGTTGCATTAGGCGAACCCGCTTCGCGGCTCCGCCTAATCCAACCTTAAACCCTTTTCCTTATTCAAGGTCACTAAACCCGCAAGAAACTGAACCCTAAGAGAGTATTGGTGAACCCTGTCGTGGATGTGATTCAAAGATGGGGCACTGAACCTTAAGAGTAGGGTACTGCATAAGACGGGACGGAAAAGGGTTTAGGGTTGGATTAGGCGGACCCACTTCGCGGTTCCGCCTAATCCAACCCTAAACCCTTTTCCATATTCAAGGTCACTAAACCCGCAAGAAACTGATCCCTAAGAGAGTATTGGTGAACCCTGTCGTGGATGTGATTCAAAAATGGGGCACTGAACCTTAAGAGTAGGGTACTGCATTAAACGAGACGGAAAAGGGTTTAGGGTTGCATTAGGCGAACCCCCTTCGCGGCTCCGCCTAATCCAACCTTAAACCCTTTTCCTTATTCATGGTCACTAAACCCGCAAGAAACTGAACCTTAAGAGAGTATTGGTGAACCTTGTCGTGGATGTAATTCAAAGATGGGGCACTGAACCTTAAGAGTAGGGTACTGCATAAGAAGAGACGGAAAAGGGTTTAGGGTTGAATTAGGCGAACCCGCTTCGCGGCTTCGCCTAATCCAACCCTAAACCCTTTTCCTTATTCAAGGTCACTAAACCCGCAAGAAACTGAACCCTAAGAGAGTATTGGTGAACCCTGTCGTGGATGTGATTCAAAGATGGGGCACAGAACCTTAAGAGTAGGGTACAGCATAAGACGGAATGGAAAAGGGTTTAGGGTTGGATTAGGCGGACCCGCTTCGCGGCTCCGCCTAATCCAACCCTAAACCCTTTTCCTTATTCAAGGTCACTAAACCCGCAAGAAACTAAACCCTAAGAGAGTATTGGTGAACCCTGTCGTGGATGTGATTCAAAGATGGGGCACTGAACCTTAAGAGTAGGGTACTGCATAAGACGGGACGAAAAAGGGTTTAGGGTTGGATTAGGCGGACCCGCTTCGCAGTTCCGCCTAATCCAACCCTAAACCCTTTTCTTATTCAAGGTCACTAAACCCGCAAGAAACTGATCCCTAAGAGAGTATTGGTGGACCCTGTCGTGGATGTGATTCAAAGATGGGGCACTGGACCTTAAGAGTAGGGTACTGCATTAAACGAGACGGAAAAGGGTTTAGCGTTGCATTAGGCGAACCCCCTTCGCGGCTCCGCCTAATCCAACCTTAATCCCTTTTCCTTATTCAAGGTCACTAAACCCGCAAGAAACTGAACCTTAAGAGAGTATTGGTGAACCCTGTCGTGGATGTAATTCAAAGATGGGGCACTGAACCTTAAGAGTAGGGTACTGCATAAGAAGAGACGGAAAAGGGTTTAGGGTTGAATTAGGCGAACCCGCTTCGCGGCTCTGCCTAATCCAACCCTAAACCCTTTTCCTTATTCAAGGTCACTAAACCCGCAAGAAACTGAACCCTAAGAGAGTATTGGTGAACCCTGTCGTGGATGTGATTCAAAGATGGGGCACTGAACCTTAAGAGTAGGGTACTGCATAAGACGGGACGAAAAAGGGTTTAGGGTTGGATTAGGCGGACCCGCTTCGCAGTTCCGCCTAATCCAACCCTAAACCCTTTTCTTATTCAAGGTCACTAAACCCGCAAGAAACTGATCCCTAAGAGAGTATGGGTGGACCCTGTCGTGGATGTGATTCAAAGATGGGGCACTGAACCTTAAGAGTAGGGTACAGCATATGACGGAATGGAAAAGGGTTTAGGGTTGGATTAGGCGGACCCGCTTCGCGGCTCCGCCTAATCCAACCCTAAACCCTTTTCCTTATTCAAGGTCACTAAACCCACAAGAAACTGAACCCTAAGAGAGTATTGGTGAACCCTGTCGTGGATGTGATTCAAAGATGGGGCACTGAACCTTAAGAGTAGGGTATTGCATAAGACGGGACAAAAAAGGGTTTAGGGTTGGATTAGGCGGACCCGCTTCGCAGTTCCGCCTAATCCAACCCTAAACCCTTTTCCTTATTCAAGGTCACTAAACCCGCAAGAAAATGATTCCTAAGAGAATATTGGTGGACTCTGTCGTGGATATGATTCAAAGATGGGGCACTGAACCTTAAGAGTAGGGTACTGCATAAGACGAGACGGAAAAGGGTTTAGGGTTGGATTAGGCGAACCCGCTTCGCGTCTCCGCCTAATCCAACCCTAAACCCTTTCGCGGGTCCGCCAAATCAAACCCTAAACCCTTTTCCTTATTCAAGGTCACTAAACCCGCAAGAAACTGAACCTTAAGAGAGTATTGGTGAACCCTGTCGTGGATGTGATTCAAAGATGGGGCACTGAACCTTAAGAGTAGGGTACTGCATAAGAAGAGACGGAAAAGGGTTTAGGGTTGAATTAGGCGAACCCGCTTCGCGGCTCCGCCTAATCCAACCCTAAACCCTTTTCCTTATTCAAGGTCACTAAACCCGCAAGAAACTGAACCCTAAGAGAGTATTGGTGAACCCTGTCGTGGATGTGATTCAAAGATGGGGCACTGAACCTTAAGAGTAGGGTACAGCATAAGACCGAATGGAAAAGGGTTTAGGGTTGGATTAGGCGGACCCGCTTCGCGGCTCCGCCTAATCCAACCCTAAACCCTTTTCCTTATTCAAGGTCACTAAACCCGCAAGAAACTGAACCCTAAGAGAGTATTGGTGAACCCTGTCGTGGATGTGATTCAAAGATGGGGCACTGCACCTTAAGAGTAGGGTACTGCATAAGACGGGACTAAAAAGGGTTTAGGGTTGGATTAGGCGGACCCGCTTCGCAGCTCCGCCTAATCCAACCCTAAACCCTTTTCTTATTCAAGGTCACTAAACCCGCAAGAAACTGAGCCCTAAGAGAGTATTGGTGAACCCTGTCGTGGATGTGATTCAAAGATGGGGCACTGAACCTTAAGAGTAGGGTACTGCATAAGACGGGACTAAAAAGGGTTTAGGGTTGGATTAGGCGGACCCGCTTCGCAGTTCCGCCTAATCCAACCCTAAACCCTTTTCTTCGTCAAGGTCACTAAACCCGCAAGAAACTGATCCCTAAGAGAGTATTGGTGGACCCTGTCGTGGATGTGATTCAAAGATGGGGCACTGGACCTTAAGAGTAGGGTACTGCATAAGACGGGACGGAAAAGGGTTTAGGGTTCGATTAGGCGGACCCGCTTCGCAGTTCCGCCTAATCCAACCCTAAACCCTTTCCCTTATTCAAGGTCACTAAACCCGCAAGAAACTGATCCCTAAGAGAGTATTGGTGGACCCTGTCGTGGATGTGATTCAAAGATGGGGCACTGAACCTTAAGAGTAGGGTACTGCATAAGACGGGACGGAAAAGGGTTTAGGGTTGGATTAGGCGAACCCGCTTCGCGGCTCCGCCTAATCCAACCCTAAACCCTTTTCCTTATTCAAGGTCACTAAACCCGCAAGAAACTGAACCCTAAGAGAGTATTGGTGAACCCTGTCGTGGATGTGATTCAAAGATGGGGCACTGAACCTTAAGAGTAGGGTACTGCATAAGACGGAACGGAAAAGGGTTTAGGGTTGGATTAGGCGGACCCGCTTCGCGGCTCCGCCTAATCCAACCCTAAACCCTTTTCTTCGTCAAGGTCACTAAACCCGCAAGAAACTGATCCCTAAGAGAGTATTGGTGGACCCTGTCGTGGATGTGATTCAAAGATGGGGCACTGAACCTTAAGAGTAGGGTACTGCATAAGACAGGACGGAAAAGGGTTTAGGGTTGGATTCGGCGAACCCACTTCGCGGCTCCGCCTAATCCAACCCTAAACCCTTTTCCTTATTCAAGGTCAATAAACCCGCAAGAAACTGGTCCCTAAGAGAGTATTTGTGAACCCTGTCGTGGATGTGATTCAAAAATGGGGCACTGAACCTTAAGAGTAGGGTACTGCATAAGACGAGACGGAAAAGGGTTTAGGGTTGCATTAGGCGAACCCGCTTCGCGGCTCCGCCTAATCCAACCTTAAACCCTTTTCCTTATTCAAGGTCACTAAACCCGCAAGAAACTGAACCCTAAGAGAGTATTGGTGAACCCTGTCGTGGATGTGATTCAAAGATGGGGCACTGAACCTTAAGAGTAGGGTACTGCATAAGACGGGACGGAAAAGGGTTTAGGGTTGGATTAGGCGGACCCACTTCGCGGTTCCGCCTAATCCAACCCTAAACCCTTTTCCATATTCAAGGTCACTAAACCCGCAAGAAACTGATCCCTAAGAGAGTATTGGTGAACCCTGTCGTGGATGTGATTCAAAAATGGGGCACTGAACCTTAAGAGTAGGGTACTGCATTAAACGAGACGGAAAAGGGTTTAGGGTTGCATTAGGCGAACCCCCTTCGCGGCTCCGCCTAATCCAACCTTAAACACTTTTCCTTATTCAAGGTCACTAAACCCGCAAGAAACTGAACCCTAAGAGAGTATTGGTGAACCCTGTCGTGGATGTGATTCAAAGATGGGGCACAGAACCTTAAGAGTAGGGTACAGCATAAGACGGAATGGAAAAGGGTTTAGGGTTGGATTAGGCGGACCCGCTTCGCGGCTCCGCCTAATCCAACCCTAAACCCTTTTCCTTATTCAAGGTCACTAAACCCGCAAGAAACTAAACCCTAAGAGAGTATTGGTGAACCCTGTCGTGGATGTGATTCAAAGATGGGGCACTGAACCTTAAGAGTAGGGTACTGCATAAGACGGGACGAAAAAGGGTTTAGGGTTGGATTAGGCGGACCCGCTTCGCAGTTCCGCCTAATCCAACCCTAAACCCTTTTCTTATTCAAGGTCACTAAACCCGCAAGAAACTGATCCCTAAGAGAGTATTGGTGGACCCTGTCGTGGATGTGATTCAAAGATGGGGCACTGGACCTTAAGAGTAGGGTACTGCATTAAACGAGACGGAAAAGGGTTTAGCGTTGCATTAGGCGAACCCCCTTCGCGGCTCCGCCTAATCCAACCTTAATCCCTTTTCCTTATTCAAGGTCACTAAACCCGCAAGAAACTGAACCTTAAGAGAGTATTGGTGAACCCTGTCGTGGATGTAATTCAAAGATGGGGCACTGAACCTTAAGAGTAGGGTACTGCATAAGAAGAGACGGAAAAGGGTTTAGGGTTGAATTAGGCGAACCCGCTTCGCGGCTCTGCCTAATCCAACCCTAAACCCTTTTCCTTATTCAAGGTCACTAAACCCGCAAGAAACTGAACCCTAAGAGAGTATTGGTGAACCCTGTCGTGGATGTGATTCAAAGATGGGGCACTGAACCTTAAGAGTAGGGTACTGCATAAGACGGGACGAAAAAGGGTTTAGGGTTGGATTAGGCGGACCCGCTTCGCAGTTCCGCCTAATCCAACCCTAAACCCTTTTCTTATTCAAGGTCACTAAACCCGCAAGAAACTGATCCCTAAGAGAGTATTGGTGGACCCTGTCGTGGATGTGATTCAAAGATGGGGCACTGAACCTTAAGAGTAGGGTACAGCATAAGACGGAATGGAAAAGGGTTTAGGGTTGGATTAGGCGGACCCGCTTCGCGGCTCCGCCTAATCCAACCCTAAACCCTTTTCCTTATTCAAGGTCACTAAACCCACAAGAAACTGAACCCTAAGAGAGTATTGGTGAACCCTGTCGTGGATGTGATTCAAAGATGGGGCACTGAACCTTAAGAGTAGGGTATTGCATAAGACGGGACGAAAAAGGGTTTAGGGTTGGATTAGGCGGACCCGCTTCGCAGTTCCGCCTAATCCAACCCTAAACCCTTTTCTTATTCAAGGTCACTAAACCCGCAAGAAACTGATCCCTAAGAGAGTATTGGTGGACCCTGTCGTGGATGTGATTCAAAGATGGGGCACCGGACCTTAAGAGTAGGGTAATGCATAAGACGGGACGGAAAAGGGTTTAGGGTTGGATTAGGCGGACCCGCTTCGCAGTTCCTCCTAATCCAACCCTAAACCCTTTTCCTTATTCAAGGTCACTAAACCCGCAAGAAACTGATTCCTAAGAGAGTATTGGTGGACCCTGTCGTGGATGTGATTCAAAGATGGGGCACTGGACCTTAAGAGTAGGGTACTGCATAAGACGGGACGGAAAAGGGTTTAGGGTTGGATTAGGCGGACCCGCTTCGTAGTTCCGCCTAATCCAACCCTAAACCCTTTTCCTTATTCAAGGTCACTAAACCCGCAAGAAAATGATTCCTAAGAGAATATTGGTGGACCCTGTCGTGGATATGATTCAAAGATGGGGCACTGAACCTTAAGAGTAGGGTACTGCATAAGACGAGACGGAAAAGGGTTTAGGGTTGGATTAGGCGAACCCGCTTCGCGTCTCCGCCTAATCCAACCCTAAACCCTTTCGCGGGTCCGCCAAATCCAACCCTAAACCCTTTTCCTTATTCAAGGTCACTAAACCCGCAAGAAACTGAACCTTAAGAGAGTATTGGTGAACCCTGTCGTGGATGTGATTCAAAGATGGGGCACTGAACCTTAAGAGTAGGGTACTGCATAAGAAGAGACGGAAAAGGGTTTAGGGTTGAATTAGGCGAACCCGCTTCGCGGCTCCGCCTAATCCAACCCTAAACCCTTTTCCTTATTCAAGGTCACTAAACCCGCAAGAAACTGAACCCTAAGAGAGTATTGGTGAACCCTGTCGTGGATGTGATTCAAAGATGGGGCACTGAACCTTAAGAGTAGGGTACAGCATAAGACCGAATGGAAAAGGGTTTAGGGTTGGATTAGGCGGACCCGCTTCGCGGCTCCGCCTAATCCAACCCTAAACCCTTTTCCTTATTCAAGGTCACTAAACCCGCAAGAAACTGAACCCTAAGAGAGTATTGGTGAACCCTGTCGTGGATGTGATTCAAAGATGGGGCACTGCACCTTAAGAGTAGGGTACTGCATAAGACGGGACTAAAAAGGGTTTAGGGTTGGATTAGGCGGACCCGCTTCGCAGCTCCGCCTAATCCAACCCTAAACCCTTTTCTTATTCAAGGTCACTAAACCCGCAAGAAACTGATCCCTAAGAGTGTATTGGTGGACCCTGTCGTGGATGTGATTCAAAGATGGGGCACTGGACCTTAAGAGTAGGGTACTGCATAAGACGGGACGGAAAAGGGTTTAGGTTTGGATTAGGCGGACCCGCTTCGCAGTTCCGCCTAATCCAACCCTAAACCCTTTTCCATATTCAAGGTCACTAAACCCGCAAGAAACTGATCCCTAAGAGAGTATTGGTGAACCCTGTCGTGGATGTGATTCAAAAATGAGGCACTGAACCTTAAGAGTAGGGTACTGCATTAAACGAGACGGAAAAGGGTTTAGGGTTGCATTAGGCGAACCCCCTTCGCGGCTCCGCCTAATCCAACCTTAAACTCTTTTCCTTATTCAAGGTCACTAAACCCGCAAGAAACTAAACCTTAAGAGAGTATTGGTGAACCCTGTCGTGGATGTGATTCAAAAATGCGGCACTGAACCTTAAGAGTAGGGTACTGCATAAGACGAGACGGAAAAGGGTTTAGGGTTGCATTAGGCGAACCCGCTTCGCGGCTCCGCCTAATCCAACCCTAAACCCTTTTCCTTATTCAAGGTCACTAAACCCGCAAGAAACTGAACCCTAAGAGAGTATTGGTGAAACCTGTCGTGGATGTCATTCAAAGATGGGGCACTGAACCTTAAGAGTAGGGTACTGCTTAAGATGGGACGGAAAAGGGTTTAGGGTTGGATTAGGCGGACCCACTTCGCGGTTCCGCCTAATCCAACCCTAAACCCTTTTCCATATTCAAGGTCACTAAACCCGCAAGAAACTGATCCCTAAGAGAGTATTGGTGAACCCTGTCGTGGATGTGATTCAAAGATGGGGCACTGGACCTTAAGAGTAGGGTACTGCATAAGACGGGACGGAAAAGGGTTTAGGGTTGGATTAGGCAGACCCGCTTCGTAGTTCCGCCTAATCCAACCCTAAACCCTTTTCCTTATTCAAGGTCACTAAACCCGCAAGAAACTGATCCCTAAGAGAATATTGGTGGACCCTGTCGTGGATGTGATTCAAAGATGGGGCACTGAACCTTAAGAGTAGGGTACTGCATAAGACGAGACGGAAAAGGGTTTAGGGTTGGATTAGGCGTACCCGCTTCGCGTCTCCGCCTAATCCAACCCTAAACCCTTTCGCGGGTAAGCCTAATCCAACCCTAAACCCTTTTCCTTATTCAAGGTCACTAAACCCGCAAGAAACTGAACCTTAAGAGAGTATTGGTGAACCCTGTCGTGAATGTGACTCAAAGATGGGGCCCTGAACCTTAAGAGTAGGGTACTGCATAAGACGGAACGGAAAAGGGTTTAGAGTTGGATTAGGCGGACCCGCTTCGCGGCTCCGCCTAATCCAACCTTAAACCCTTTTCCTTATTCAAGGTCACTAAACCCGCAAGAAACTGAACCCTAAGAGAGTATTGGTGAACCCTGTCGTGGATGTCATTTAAAGATGGGGCACTGAACCTTAAGAGTAGGGTACTGCTTAAGATGGGACGGAAAAGGGTTTAGGGTTGGATTAGGCGGACCCACTTCGCGGTTCCGCCTAATCCAACCCTAAACCCTTTTCCATATTCAAGGTCACTAAACCAGCAAGAAACTGATCCCTAAGAGAGTATTGGTGAACCCTGTCGTGGATGTGATTCAAAGATGGGGCACTGGACCTTAAGAGTAGGGTACTGCATAAGACGGGACGGAAAAGGGTTTAGGGTTGGATTAGGCGGACCCGCTTCGTAGTTCCGCCTAATCCAACCCTAAACCCTTTTCCTTATTCAAGGTCACTAAACCCGCAAGAAACTGAACCCTAAGATAATATTGGTGGACCCTGTCGTGGATGTGATTCAAAGATGGGGCACTGAACCTTAAGAGTAGGGTACTGCATAAGACGAGACGGAAAAGGGTTTAGGGTTGGATTAGGCGAACCCGCTTCGCGTCTCCGCCTAATCCAACCCTAAACCCTTTCGTGGGTCCGCCTAATCCAACCCTAAACCCTTTTCCTTATTCAAGGTCACTAAACCCGCAAGAAACTGAACCCTAAGAGAGTATTGGTGAACCCTGTCGTGGATGTCATTCAAAGATGGGGCACTGAACCTTAAGAGTAGGGTACTGCTTAAGATGGGACGGAAAAGGGTTTAGGGTTGGATTAGGCGGACCCACTTCGCGGTTCCGCCTAATCCAACCCTAAACCCTTTTCCATATTCAAGGTCACTAAACCCGCAAGAAACTGATCCCTAAGAGAGTATTGGTGAACCCTGTCGTGGATGTGATTCAAAGATGGGGCACTGGACCTTAAGAGTAGGGTACTGCATAAGACGGGACGGAAAAGGGTTTAGGGTTGGATTAGGCGGACCCGCTTCGTAGTTCCGCCTAATCCAACCCTAAACCCTTTTCCTTATTCAAGGTCACTAAACCCGCAAGAAACTGATCCCTAAGAGAATATTGGTGGACCCTGCCGTGGATGTGATTCAAAGATGGGGCACTGAACCTTAAGAGTAGGGTACTGCATAAGACGAGACGGAAAAGGGTTTAGGGTTGGATTAGGCGAACCCGCTTCGCGTCTCCGCCTAATCCAACCCTAAACCCTTTCCCGGGTCCGCCTAATCCAACCCTAAACCCTTTTCCTTATTCAAGGTCACTAAACCCGCAAGAAACTGAACCTTAAGAGAGTATTGGTGAACCCTGTCGTGGATGTGACTCAAAGATGGGGTACTGAACCTTAAGAGTAGGGTACTGCATAAGAAGGAACGGAAAAGGGTTTAGAGTTGGATTAGGCGGACCCGCTTCGCGGCTCCGCCTAATCCAACCCTAAACCCTTTTCCATATTCAAGGTCACTAAACCCGCAAGAAACTGATCCCTAAGAGAGTATTGGTGAACCCTGTCGTGGATGTGACTCAAAGATGGGGCACTGAACCTTAAGAGTAGGGTACTGCATAAGACGGGACGGAAAAGGGTTTAGGGTTGGATTAGGCGAACCCGCTTCGCGGCTCCGCCTAATCCAACCCTAAACCCTTTTCCTTATTCAAGGTCAATAAACCCGCAAGAAACTGAACCTTAAGAGAGTATTGGTGAACCCTTTCGTGGATGTGATTCAAAAATGGGGCACTGAACCTTAAGAGTAGGTTACTGCATAAGACGAGACGGAAAAGGGTTTAGGGTTGCATTAGGCGAACCCGCTTCGCGGCTCCGCCTAATCCAACCCTAAACCCTTTTCCTTATTCAAGGTCACTAAACCCGCAAGAAACTGAACCCTAAGAGAGTATTGGTGAACCCTGTCGTGGATGTCATTCAAAGATGGGGCACTGAACCTTAAGAGTAGGGTACTGCTTAAGATGGGACGGAAAAGGGTTTAGGGTTGGATTAGGCGGACCCGCTTCGCGGTTCCGCCTAATCCAACCCTAAACCCTTTTCCATATTCAAGGTCACTAAACCAGCAAGAAACTGATCCCTAAGAGAGTATTGGTGAACCCTGTCGTGGATGTGATTCAAAGATGGGGCACTGCACCTTAAGAGTAGGGTACTGCATAAGACGGGACTAAAAAGGGTTTAGGGTTGGATTAGGCGGACCCGCTTCGTAGTTCCGCCTAATCCAACCCTAAACCCTTTTCCTTATTCAAGGTCACTAAACCCGCAAGAAACTGAACCCTAAGATAATATTGGTGGACCCTGTCGTGGATGTGATTCAAAGATGGGGCACTGAACCTTAAGAGTAGGGTACTGCATAAGACGAGACGGAAAAGGGTTTAGGGTTGGATTAGGCGAACCCGCTTCGCGTCTCCGCCTAATCCAACCCTAAACCCTTTCGCGGGTCCGCCTAATCCAACCCTAAACCCTTTTCCTTATTCAAGGTCACTAAACCTGCAAGAAACTGAACCTTAAGAGAGTATTGGTGAACCCTGTCGTGGATGTGACTCAAAGATGGGGCACTGAACCTTAAGAGTAGGGTACTGCATAAGACGGAATGGAAAAGGGTTTAGGGTTGGATTAGGCGGACCCGCTTCGCGGCTCCGCCTAATCCAACCCTAAACCCTTTTCCATATTCAAGGTCACTAAACCCGCAAGAAACTGAACCTTAAGAGAGTATTGGTGAACCCTTTCGTGGATGTGATTCAAAAATGGGGCACTGAACCTTAAGAGTAGGTTACTGCATAAGACGAGACGGAAAAGGGTTTAGGGTTGCATTAGGCGAACCCGCTTCGCGGCTCCGCCTAATCCAACCATAAACCCTTTTCCTTATTCAAGGTCACTAAACCCGCAAGAAACTGAACCCTAAGAGAGTATTGGTGAACCCTGTCGTGGATGTCATTCAAAGATGGGGCACTGAACCTTAAGAGTAGGGTACTGCTTAAGATGGGACGGAAAAGGGTTTAGGGTTGGATTAGGCGGACCCACTTCGCGGTTCCGCCTAATCCAACCCTAAACCCTTTTCCATATTCAAGGTCACTAAACCCGCAAGAAACTGATCCCTAAGAGAGTATTGGTGAACCCTGTCGTGGATGTGATTCAAAGATGGGGCACTGGACCTTAAGAGTAGGGTACTGCATAAGACGGGACGGAAAAGGGTTTAGGGTTGGATTAGGCGGACCCGCTTCGTAGTTCCGCCTAATCCAACCCTAAACCCTTTTCCTTATTCAAGGTCACTAAACCCGCAAGAAACTGATCCCTAAGAGAATATTGGTGGACCCTGTCGTGGATGTGATTCAAAGATGGGGCACTGAACCTTAAGAGTAGGGTACTGCATAAGACGAGACAGAAAAGGGTTTTGGGTTGGATTAGGCGAACCCGCTTCGCGTCTCCGCCTAATCCAACCCTAAACCCTTTCCCGGGTCCGCCTAATCCAACCCTAAACCCTTTTCCTTATTCAAGGTCACTAAACCCGCAAGAAACTGAACCTTAAGAGAGTATTGGTGAACCCTGTCGTGGATGTGACTCAAAGATGGGGTACTGAACCTTAAGAGTAGGGTACTGCATAAGAAGGAACGGAAAAGGGTTTAGAGTTGGATTAGGCGGACCCGCTTCGCGGCTCCGCCTAATCCAACCCTAAACCCTTTTCCATATTCAAGGTCACTAAACCCGCAAGAAACTGATCCCTAAGAGAGTATTGGTGAACCCTGTCGTGGATGTGACTCAAAGATGGGGCACTGAACCTTAAGAGTAGGGTACTGCATAAGACGGGACGGAAAAGGGTTTAGGGTTGGATTAGGCGAACCCGCTTCGCGGCTCCGCCTAATCCAACCCTAAACCCTTTTCCTTATTCAAGGTCAATAAACCCGCAAGAAACTGAACCTTAAGAGAGTATTGGTGAACCCTTTCGTGGATGTGATTCAAAAATGGGGCACTGAACCTTAAGAGTAGGTTACTGCATAAGACGAGACGGAAAAGGGTTTAGGGTTGCATTAGGCGAACCCGCTTCGCGGCTCCGCCTAATCCAACCCTAAACCCTTTTCCTTATTCAAGGTCACTAAACCCGCAAGAAACTGAACCCTAAGAGAGTATTGGTAAACCCTGTCGTGGATGTCATTCAAAGATGGGGCACTGAACCTTAAGAGTAGGGTACTGCTTAAGATGGGACGGAAAAGGGTTTAGGGTTGGATTAGGCGGACCCACTTCGCGGTTCCGCCTAATCCAACCCTAAACCCTTTTCCATATTCAAGGTCACTAAACCCGCAAGAAACTGATCCCTAAGAGAGTATTGGTGAACTCTGTCGTGGATGTGATTCAAAGATGGGGCACTGGACCTTAAGAGTAGGGTACTGCATAAGACGGGACGGAAAAGGGTTTAGGGTTGGATTAGGCGGACCCGCTTCGTAGTTCCGCCTAATCCAACCCTAAACACTTTTCCTTATTCAAGGTCACTAAACCCGCAAGAAACTGATCCCTAAGAGAATATTGGTGGAACCTGTCGTGGATGTGATTCAAAGATGGGGCACTGAACCTTAAGAGTAGGGTACTGCATAAGACGAGACGGAAAAGGGTTTAGGGTTGGATTAGGCGAACCCGCTTCGCGTCTCCGCCTAATCCAACCCTAAACCCTTTCGCGGGTCCGCCTAATCCAACCCTAAACCCTTTTCCATATTCAAGGTCACTAAACCCGCAAGAAACTGATCCCTAAGAGAGTATTGGTGAACCCTGTCGTGGATGTGACTCAAAGATGGGGCACTGAACCTTAAGAGTAGGGTACTGCATAAGACGGGACGGAAAAGGGTATAGGGTTGGATTAGGCGAACCCGCTTCGCGGCTCCGCCTAATCCAACCCTAAACCCTTTTCCTTATTCAAGGTCACTAAACCCGCAAGAAACTGAACCCTAAGAGAGTATTGGTGAACCCTGTCGTGGATGTGATTCAAAGATGGGGCACTGAACCTTAAGAGTAGGGTACTGCTTAAGATGGGACGGAAAAGGGTTTAGGGTTGGATTAGGCGGACCCACTTCGCGGTTCCGCCCAATCCAACCCTAAACCCTTTTCCATATTCAAGGTCACTAAACCCGCAAGAAACTGATCCCTAAGAGAGTATGGTGAACCCTGTCGTGGATGTGACTCAAAGATGGGGCACTGAACCTTAAGAGTAGGGTACTGCATAAGACGGGACGGAAAAGGGTTTAGGGTTGGATTAGGCGAACCCGCTTCGCGGCTCCGCCTAATCCAACCCTAAACCCTTTTCCTTATTCAAGGTCACTAAACCCGCAAGAAACTAAACCCTAAGAGAGTATTGGTGAACCCTGTCGTGGATGTGATTCAAAGATGGGGCACTGAACCTTAAGAGTAGGGTACTAAACCCTTTTCCTTATTCAAGGTCACTAAACCCGCAAGAAACTAAACCCTAAGAGAGTATTGGTGAACCCTGTCGTGGATGTGATTCAAAGATGGGGCACTGAACCTTAAGAGTAGGGTACTGCATAAGACGGGACGAAAAAGGGTTTAGGGTTGGATTAGGCGGACCCACTTCGCGGTTCCGCCCAATCCAACCCTAAACCCTTTTCCATATTCAAGGTCACTAAACCCGCAAGAAACTGATCCCTAAGAGAGTATGGTGAACCCTGTCGTGGATGTGACTCAAAGATGGGGCACTGAACCTTAAGAGTAGGGTACTGCATAAGACGGGACGGAAAAGGCTTTAGGGTTGGATTAGGCGAACCCGCTTCGCGGCTCCGCCTAATCCAACCCTAAACCCTTTTCCTTATTCAAGGTCACTAAACCCGCAAGAAACTAAACCCTAAGAGAGTATTGGTGAACCCTGTCGTGGATGTGATTCAAAGATGGGGCACTGAACCTTAAGAGTAGGGTACTAAACCCTTTTCCTTATTCAAGGTCACTAAACCCGCAAGAAACTAAACCCTAAGAGAGTATTGGTGAACCCTGTCGTGGATGTGATTCAAAGATGGGGCACTGAACCTTAAGAGTAGGGTACTGCATAAGACGGGACGAAAAAGGGTTTAGGGTTGGATTAGGCGGACCCACTTCGCGGTTCCGCCCAATCCAACCCTAAACCCTTTTCCATATTCAAGGTCACTAAACCCGCAAGAAACTGATCCCTAAGAGAGTATGGTGAACCCTGTCGTGGATGTGACTCAAAGATGGGGCACTGAACCTTAAGAGTAGGGTACTGCATAAGACGGGACGGAAAAGGGTTTAGGGTTGGATTAGGCGAACCCGCTTCGCGGTTCCGCCTAATCCAACCCTAAACCCTTTTCCTTATTCAAGGTCACTAAACCCGCAAGAAACTGATCCCTAAGAGAATATTGGTGGACCCTGTCGTGGATGTGATTCAAAGATGGGGCACTGAACCTTAAGAGTAGGGTACTGCATAAGACGAGACAGAAAAGGGTTTTGGGTTGGATTAGGCGAACCCGCTTCGCGTCTCCGCCTAATCCAACCCTAAACCCTTTCCCGGGTCCGCCTAATCCAACCCTAAACCCTTTTCCTTATTCAAGGTCACTAAACCCGCAAGAAACTGAACCTTAAGAGAGTATTGGTGAACCCTGTCGTGGATGTGACTCAAAGATGGGGTACTGAACCTTAAGAGTAGGGTACTGCATAAGAAGGAACGGAAAAGGGTTTAGAGTTGGATTAGGCGGACCCGCTTCGCGGCTCCGCCTAATCCAACCCTAAACCCTTTTCCTTATTCAAGGTCACTAAACCCGCAAGAAACTGATCCCTAAGAGAATATTGGTGGACCCTGTCGTGGATGTGATTCAAAGATGGGGCACTGAACCTTAAGAGTAGGGTACTGCATAAGACGAGACAGAAAAGGGTTTTGGGTTGGATTAGGCGAACCCGCTTCGCGTCTCCGCCTAATCCAACCCTAAACCCTTTCCCGGGTCCGCCTAATCCAACCCTAATCCCTTTTCCTTATTCAAGGTCACTAAACCCGCAAGAAACTGAACCTTAAGAGAGTATTGGTGAACCCTGTCGTGGATGTGACTCAAAGATGGGGTACTGAACCTTAAGAGTAGGGTACTGCATAAGAAGGAACGGAAAAGGGTTTAGAGTTGGATTAGGCGGACCCGCTTCGCGGGTCCGCCTAATCCAACCCTAAACCCTTTTCCATATTCAAGGTCACTAAACCCGCAAGAAACTGATCCCTAAGAGAGTATTGGTGAACCCTGTCGTGGATGTGACTCAAAGATGGGGCACTGAACCTTAAGAGTAGGGTACTGCATAAGACGGGACGGAAAAGGGTTTAGGGTTGGATTAGGCGAACCCGCTTCGCGGCTCCGCCTAATCCAACCCTAAACCCTTTTCCTTATTCAAGGTCAATAAACCCGCAAGAAACTGAACCTTAAGAGAGTATTGGTGAACCCTTTCGTGGATGTGATTCAAAAATGGGGCACTGAACCTTAAGAGTAGGTTACTGCATAAGACGAGACGGAAAAGGGTTTAGGGTTGCATTAGGCGAACCCGCTTCGCGGCTCCGCCTAATCCAACCCTAAACCCTTTTCCTTATTCAAGGTCACTAAACCCGCAAGAAACTGAACCCTAAGAGAGTATTGGTGAACCCTGTCGTGGATGTGATTCAAAGATGGGGCACTGAACCTTAAGAGTAGGGTACTGCTTAAGATGGGACGGAAAAGGGTTTAGGGTTGGATTAGGCGGACCCACTTCGCGGTTCCGCCCAATCCAACCCTAAACCCTTTTCCATATTCAAGGTCACTAAACCCGCAAGAAACTGATCCCTAAGAGAGTATGGTGAACCCTGTCGTGGATGTGACTCAAAGATGGGGCACTGAACCTTAAGAGTAGGGTACTGCATAAGACGGGACGGAAAAGGGTTTAGGGTTGGATTAGGCGTACCCGCTTCGCGGCTCCGCCTAATCCAACCCTAAACCCTTTTCCTTATTCAAGGTCACTAAACCCGCAAGAAACTAAACCCTAAGAGAGTATTGGTGAACCCTGTCGTGGATGTGATTCAAAGATGGGGCACTGAACCTTAAGAGTAGGGTACTAAACCCTTTTCCTTATTCAAGGTCACTAAACCCGCAAGAAACTAAACCCTAAGAGAGTATTGGTGAACCCTGTCGTGGATGTGATTCAAAGATGGGGCACTGAACCTTAAGAGTAGGGTACTGCATAAGACGGGACGAAAAAGGGTTTAGGGTTGGATTAGGCGGACCCACTTCGCGGTTCCGCCCAATCCAACCCTAAACCCTTTTCCATATTCAAGGTCACTAAACCCGCAAGAAACTGATCCCTAAGAGAGTATGGTGAACCCTGTCGTGGATGTGACTCAAAGATGGGGCACTGAACCTTAAGAGTAGGGTACTGCATAAGACGGGACGGAAAAGGCTTTAGGGTTGGATTAGGCGAACCCGCTTCGCGGCTCCGCCTAATCCAACCCTAAACCCTTTTCCTTATTCAAGGTCACTAAACCCGCAAGAAACTAAACCCTAAGAGAGTATTGGTGAACCCTGTCGTGGATGTGATTCAAAGATGGGGCACTGAACCTTAAGAGTAGGGTACTAAACCCTTTTCCTTATTCAAGGTCACTAAACCCGCAAGAAACTAAACCCTAAGAGAGTATTGGTGAACCCTGTCGTGGATGTGATTCAAAGATGGGGCACTGAACCTTAAGAGTAGGGTACTGCATAAGACGGGACGAAAAAGGGTTTAGGGTTGGATTAGGCGGACCCACTTCGCGGTTCCGCCCAATCCAACCCTAAACCCTTTTCCATATTCAAGGTCACTAAACCCGCAAGAAACTGATCCCTAAGAGAGTATGGTGAACCCTGTCGTGGATGTGACTCAAAGATGGGGCACTGAACCTTAAGAGTAGGGTACTGCATAAGACGGGACGGAAAAGGGTTTAGGGTTGGATTAGGCGAACCCGCTTCGCGGTTCCGCCTAATCCAACCCTAAACCCTTTTCCTTATTCAAGGTCACTAAACCCGCAAGAAACTAAACCCTAAGAGAGTATTGGTGAACCCTGTCGTGGATGTGATTCAAAGATGGGGCACTGAACCTTAAGAGTAGGGTACTAAACCCTTTTCCTTATTCAAGGTCACTAAACCCGCAAGAAACTAAACCCTAAGAGAGTATTGGTGAACCCTGTCGTGGATGTGATTCAAAGATGGGGCACTGAACCTTAAGAGTAGGGTACTGCATAAGACGGGACGAAAAAGGGTTTAGGGTTGGATTAGGCGGACCCGCTTCGCAGTTCCGCCTAATCCAACCCTAAACCCTTTTCTTATTCAAGGTCACTAAACCCGCAAGAAACTGATCCCTAAGAGAGTATTGGTGGACCCTGTCGTGGATGTGACTCAAAGATGGGGCACTGAACCTTAAGAGTAGGGTACTGCATAAGACGGGACGGAAAAGGGTTTAGGGTTGGATTAGGCGAACCCGCTTCGCGGCTCCGCCTAATCCAACCCTAAACCCTTTTCCTTATTCAAGGTCACTAAACCCGCAAGAAACTGAACCCTAAGAGAGTATTGGTGAACCCTGTCGTGGATGTGATTCAAAGATGGGGCACTGAACCTTAAGAGTAGGGTACTGCATAAGACGGGACGGAAAAGGGTTTAGGGTTGGATTAGGCGGACCCACTTCGCGGTTCCGCCTAATCCAACCCTAAACCCTTTTCCTTATTCAAGGTCACTAAACCCGCAAGAAACTGATCCCTAAGAGAGTATTGGTGAACCCGGTCGTGGATGTGACTCAAAGATGGGGCACTGAACCTTAAGAGTAGGGTACTGCATAAGACGGAACGGAAAAGGGTTTAGAGTTGGATTAGGCGGACCCGCTTCGCGGCTCCGCCTAATCCAACCCTAAACCCTTTTCCTTATTCAAGGTCACTAAACCCGCAAGAAGCTGAACCCTAAGAGAGTATTGGTGAACCCTGTCATGGATGTGATTCAAAGATGGGGCACTGAACCTTAAGAGTAGGGTACTGCATAAGACTGGACGGAAAAGGGTCAAGGTCACTAAACCCGCAAGAAACTGATCCCTAAGAGAGTATTGGTGAACCCTGTCGTGGATGTGATTCAAAGATGGGGCACTGAACCTTAAGAGTAGGGTACTGCATAAGACGGGACGGAAAAGGGTTTAGGGTTGGATTAGGCGAACCCGCTTCGCGGCTCCGCCTAATCCAACCCTAAACCCTTTTCCTTATTCAAGGTCACTAAACCCGCAAGAAACTGAACCCTAAGAGAGTCTTGGTGAACCCTGTCGTGGATGTGATTCAAAGATGGGGCACTGAACCTTAAGAGTAGGGTACTGCATAAGATGGGACGGAAAAGGATTTAGGGTTGGATTAGGCGGACCCGCTTCGCGGCCCCAACCACCATAGCCTACAGGGTCAAGGAGAGATTGATCCTCTTCAGTTGGTGGCCTAGGTCTGTTGTAACCACCACGTCCATCGAGTGACACGTCGCTTTGCTCTACAGGTGGATGTTGTCTTTTGTTCCCACCACGTACGGCAAGTGACACGTCGCTTTGTTGCACAGGAGGACGTGGTCTGTTGTAGCCACCACGTCCGTCGAGTGACACGTCACTTTGTTCGACTGGTGGACGTGGTCTGTTGCAGCTGCCACGTCCATCAAGTGACACGTCACTTTGTTCGACAGGTGGACGTGGTCTGTTGTAGCCGCCACGTTCATCAAATGACACGTCACTTTGTTCGACAGAAGGACGTAGTTTGTTGTAGCCGCCACGTCCGTCAAGTGACACGTCGCTTTATTCGACCGATGATATTGGTTTGTGGTAGCCAACTAGTCCGTCTAGTTCCACATTTTTTTCGTCATCTACGAATTATCTTCGCGGCTCCGCCTAATCCAACCCTAAACCCTTTTCCTTATTCAAGGTAACTAAACCCGCAAGAAACTGATCCCTAAGAGAGTATTGGTGAACCCTGTCGTGGATGTGATTCAAAGATGGGGCACTGAACCTAAAGACTAGGGTACTGCATAAGACGGGACGGAAAAGGGTTTAGGGTTGGATTAGGCGGACCCGCTTCGCGGCTCCGCCTAATCCAACTCTAAACCCTTTTCCTTATTCATGGTCACTAAACCCGCAAGAAACTGATCCCTAAGAGAGTATTGGTGAACCCTGTCGTGGATGTGACTCAAAGATGGGGCACTGAACCTTAAGAGTAGGGTACTGCATAAGACGGGACGGAAAAGGGTTTAGGGTTGGATTAGGCGATCCCGCTTCGCGGCTCCGCCTAATCCAACCCTAAACCCTTTTCCTTATTCAAGGTCACTAAACCCGCAAGAAACTGAACCCTAAGAGAGTATTGGTGAACCCTGTCGTGGATGTGATTCAAAGATGGGGCACTGAACCTTAAGAGTAGGGTACTGCATAAGACGGGACGGAAAAGGGTTTAGGGTTGGATTAGGCGGACCCACTTCGCGGTTCCGCCTAATCCAACCCTAAACCCTTTTCCTTATTCAAGGTCACTAAACCCGCAAGAAACTGATCCCTAAGAGAGTATTGGTGAACCCTGTCGTGGATGTGACTCAAAGATGGGGCACTGAACCTTAAGAGTAGGGTACTACATAAGACGGAACGGAAAAGGGTTTAGAGTTGGATTAGGCGGACCCGCTTCGCGGCTCCGCCTAATCCAACCCTAAACCCTTTTCCTTATTCAAGGTCACTAAACCCGCAAGAAGCTGAACCCTAAGAGAGTATTGGTGAACCCTGTCATGGATGTGATTCAAAGATGGGGCACGGAACCTTAAGAGTAGGGTACTGCATAAGACGGGACGGAAAAGGGTTTAGGGTTGGATTAGGCGGACCCGCTTCGCGGTTCCGCCTAATCCAACCCTAAACCCTTTTCCTTATTCAAGGTCACTAAACCCGCAAAAACTGATCCCTAAGAGAGTATTGGTGAACCCTGTCGTGGATGTGATTCAAAGATGGGGCACTGAACCTTAAGAGTAGGGTACTGCATAAGACGGGACGGAAAAGGGTTTAGGGTTGGATTAGGCGAACCCGCTTCGCGGCTCCGCCTAATCCAACCCTAAACCCTTTTCCTTATTCAAGGTCACTAAACCCGCAAGAAACTGAACCCTAAGAGAGTATTGGTGAACCCTGTCGTGGATGTGATTCAAAGATGGGGCACTGAACCTTAAGAGTAGGGTACTGCATAAGACGGGACGGAAAAGGATTTAGGGTTGGATTAGGCGGACCCGCTTCGCGGCCCCAACCACCATAGCCTACAGGGTCAAGGAGAGATTGATCCTCTTCAGTTGGTGGCCTAGGTCTGTTGTAACCACCACGTCCATCGAGTGACACGTCGCTTTGCTCTACAGGTGGATGTTGTCTTTTGTTCCCACCACGTACGTCAAGTGACACGTCGCTTTGTTCCACAGGAGGACGTGGTCTGTTGTAGCCACCACGTTCGTCGAGTGACACGTCACTTTGTTCGACTGGTGGACGTGGTCTGTTGCAGCCGCCACGTCCATCAAGTGACACGTCACTTTGTTCGACAGGTGGACGTGGTCTGTTGTAGCCGCCACGTTCATCAAATGACACGTCACTTTGTTCGACAGAAGGACGTAGTTTTTTGTAGCCGCCACGTCCGTCAAGTGACACGTCGCTTTATTCGACCGATGATATTGGTTTGTGGTAGCCAACTAGTCCGTCTAGTTCCACATTTTTTTCGTCATCTACGAATTATCTTCGCGGCTCCGCCTAATCCAACCCTAAACCCTTTTCCTTATTCAAGGTCACTAAACCCGCAAGAAACTGATCCCTAAGAGAGTATTGGTGAACCCTGTCGTGGATGTGATTCAAAGATGGGGCACTGAACCTTAAGAGTAGGGTACTGCATAAGACGGGACGGAAAAGGGTTTAGGGTTGGATTAGGCGAACCCGCTTCACGGCTCCGCCTAATCCAACTCTAAACCCTTTTCCTTATTCATGGTCACTAAACCCGCAAGAAACTGAACCCTAAGAGGGTATTGGTGAATCCTGTCGTGGATGTGATTCAAAGATGGGGCACTGAACCTTAAGAGTAGGGTACTACATAAGACGGGACGGAAAAGGGTTTAGGGTTGGATTAGGCGGACCCGCTTCGCGGCTCCGCCTAATCCAACCCTAAACCTTTTTCCTTATTCAAGGTCACTAAACCCGCAAGAAACTGATCCCTAAGAGAGTATTGGTGAACCCTGTCGTGGATGTGACTCAAAGATGGGGCACTGAACCTTAAGAGTAGGGTACTGCATAAGACGGGACGGAAAAGGATTTAGGGTTGGATTAGGCGGACCCGCTTCGCGGCCCCAACCACCATAACCTACAGGGTCAAGGAGGGATTGATCCTCTTCAGTTGGTGGCCTAGGTCTGTTGTAACCACCACGTCCATCGAGTGAGACGTCGCTTTGCTCTACAGGTGGATGTGGTCTTTTGTTCCCACCACGTACGGCAAGTGACACGTCGCTTTGTTCCACAGGAGGACGTGGTCTGTTGTAGCCACCACGTCCGTCGAGTGACACGTCACTTTGTTCGACTGGTGGACGTGGTCTGTTGTAGCCGCCACGTCCATCAAGTGACACGTCACTTTGTTCGACAGGTGGACGTGGTCTGTTGTAGCCGCCACGTCCATCAAATGACACATCACTTTGTTCGACAGAAGGACGTAGTTTGTTGTAGCCGCCACGTCCGTCAAGTGACACGTCGCTTTATTCGACCGGTGATATTGGTTTGTGGTAGCCAACTAGTCCGTCTAGTTCCACATTTTTTTCGTCATCTACGAATTATCTTCGCGGCTCCGCCTAATCCAACCCTAAACCCTTTTCCTTATTCAAGGTCACTAAACCCGCAAGAAACAGAACCCTAAGAGTGTATTGGTGAACCCTGTCGTGGATGTGATTCAAAAATGGGGCACTGAACCTTAAGAGTAGGGTACTGCATAAGACGGGACGGAAAAGGGTTTAGGGTTGGATTAGGCGGACCCGCTTCGCGGCTCCGCCTAATCCAACACTAAACCCTTTTTCTTATTCATGGTCACTAAACCCGCAAGAAACTGAACCCTAAGAGGGTATTGGTGAATCCTGTCGTGGATGTGATTCAAAGATGGGGCACTGAACCTTAAGAGTAGGGTACTACATAAGACGGGACGGAAAAGGGTTTAGGGTTGGATTAGGCGGACCCGCTTCGCGGCTCCGCCTAATCCAACCCTAAACCCTTTTCCTTATTCAAGGTCACTAAACCCGCAAGAAACTGATCCCTAAGAGAGTATTGGTGAACCCTGTCGTGGATGTGATTCAAAGATGGGGCACTGAACCTTAAGAGTAGGGTACTGCATAAGACGGGACGGAAAAGGGTTTAGGGTTGGATTAGGCGAACCCGCTTCACGGCTCCGCCTAATCCAACTCTAAACCCTTTTCCTTATTCATGGTCACTAAACCCGCAAGAAACTGAACCCTAAGAGGGTATTGGTGAATCCTGTCGTGGATGTGATTCAAAAATGGGGCACTGAACCTTAAGAGTAGGGTACTGCATAAGACGGGACGGAAAAGGGTTTAGGGTTGGATTAGGCAGACCCGCTTCGCGGCTCCGCCTAATCCAACCATAAACCCTTTTCCTTATTCAAGGTCACTAAACCCGAAAGAAACTGAACCCTAAGAGTGTATTGGTGAACCCTGTCGTGGATGTCATTCAAAGATGGGGCACTGAACCTTAAGAGTAGGGTACTGCAAAAGACGGGACGGAAAAGGGTTTAGGGTTGGATTAGGCGGACCCGCTTCGCGGCTCCGCCTAATCCAACCCTAAACCCTTTTCCTTATTCAAGGTCACTAAACCCGCAAGAAACTGAACCCTAAGAGAGTATTGGTGAACCCTGTCGTGGATGTGATTCAAAGATGGGGCACTGAACCTTAAGAGTAGGGTACTGCATAAGACGGGACGGAAAAGGGTTTAGGGTTGGATTAGGCGAACCCGCTTCGCGGCTCCGCCTAATCCAACCCTAAACCCTTTTCCTTATTCAAGGTCACTAAACCCGCAAGAAACTGAACCCTAAGAGAGTATTGGTGAACCCTGTCTTGGATGTGATTCAAAGATGGGGCACTGAACCTTAAGAGTAGGGTACTGCATAAGACGGGACGGAAAAGGGTTTAGGGTTGGATTAGGCGGACCCGCTTCGCGGCCCCAACCACCATAGCCTACAGGGTCAAGGAGGGATTGATCCTCTTCAGTTGGTGGCCTAGGTCTGTTGTAACCACCACGTCCATCGAGTGACACGTCGCTTTGCTCTACAGTTGGATGTGGTCTTTTGTTCCCACCACGTACGGCAAGTGACACGTCGCTTTGTTCCACAGGAGGACGTGGTCTGTTGTAGCCACCACGTCCGTCGAGTGACACGTCACTTTGTTCGACTGGTGGACGTGGTCTGTTGTAGTCGCCACGTCCATCAAATCACACGTCACTTTGTTCGACAGAAGGACGTAGTTTGTTGTAGCCGCCACGTCCGTCAAGTGACACGTCGCTTTGTTCGACCGGTGATATTGGTTTGTGGTAGCCAACTAGTCCGTCTAGTTCCACATTTTTTTCGTCATCTACGAATTATCTTCGCGGCTCCGCCTAATCCAACCCTAAACCCTTTTCCTTATTCAAGGTCACTAAACCCGCAAGAAACTGAACCCTAAGAGTGTATTGGTGAACCCTGTCGTGGATGTGATTCAAAGATGGGGCACTGAACCTTAAGAGTAGGGTACTGCAAAAGACGGGACGGAAAAGGGTATAGGGTTGGATTAGGCGGACCCGCTTCGCGGCTCCGCCTAATCCAACACTAAACCCTTTTCCTTATTCATGGTCACTAAACCCGCAAGAAACTGAACCCTAAGAGGGTATTGGTGAATCCTGTCGTGGATGTGATTCAAAGATGGGGCACTGAACCTTAAGAGTAGGGTACTACATAAGACGGGACGGAAAAGGGTTTAGGGTTGGATTAGGCGGACCCGCTTCGCGGCTCCGCCTAATCCAACCCTAAACCTTTTTCCTTATTCAAGGTCACTAAACCCGCAAGAAACTGATCCCTAAGAGAGTATTGGTGAACCCTGTCGTGGATGTGATTCAAAGATGGGGCACTGAACCTTAAGAGTAGGGTACTGCATAAGACGGGACGGAAAAGGGTTTCGGGTTGGATTAGGCGGACCCGCTTCGCGGCTCCGCCTAATCCAACCATAAACCCTTTTCCTTATTCAAGGTCACTAAACCCGAAAGAAACTGAACCCTAAGAGTGTATTGGTGAACCCTGTCGTGGATGTCATTCAAAGATGGGGCACTGAACCTTAAGAGTAGGGTACTGCATAAGACGGGACGGAAAAGGGTTTAGGGTTGGATTAGGCGGACCCGCTTCGCGGCTCCCCCTAATCCAACCCTAAACCCTTTTCCTTATTCAAGGTCACTAAACCCGCAAGAAACTGAACCCTAAGAGTGTATTGGTGAACCCTGTCGTGGATGTGATTCAAAGATGGGGCACTGAACCTTAAGAGTAGGGTACTGCATAAGACGGGACGGAAAAGGGTTTAGGGTTGGATTAGGCGGACCCGCTTCGCGGCTCCGCCTAATCCAACCCTAAACCCTTTTCCTTATTCATGGTCACTAAACCCGCAAGAAACTGATCCCTAAGAGGGTATTGGTGAATCCTGTCGTGGATGTGATTCAAAGATAGGGCACTGATCCTTAAGAGTAGGGTACTACATAAGACGGGACGGAAAAGGGTTTAGGGTTGGATTAGGCGGACCCGCTTCGCGGCTCCGCCTAATCCAACCCTAAACCTTTTTCCTTATTCAAGGTCACTAAACCCGCAAGAAACTGAACCCTAAGAGAGTATTGGTGAACCCTGTCGTGGATGTGATTCAAAGATGGGGCACTGAACCTTAAGAGTAGGGTAGTGCATAAGACGGGACGGAAAAGGGTTTAGGGTTGGATTAGGCGAACCCGCTTCGCGGCTCCGCCTAATCCAACCCTAAACCCTTTTCCTTATTCAAGGTCACTAAACCCGCAAGAAACTGAACCCTAAGAGAGTATTGGTGAACCCTGTCTTGGATGTGATTCAAAGATGGGGCACTGAACCTTAAGAGTAGGGTACTGCATAAGACGGGACGGAAAAGGGTTTAGGGTTGGATTAGGCAGACCCGCTTCGCGGCTCCGCCTAATCCAACCATAAACCCTTTTCCTTATTCAAGGTCACTAAACCCGAAAGAAACTGAACCCTAAGAGTGTATTGGTGAACCCTGTCGTGGATGTCATTCAAAGATGGGGCACTGAACCTTAAGAGTAGGGTACTGCAAAAGACGGGACGGAAAAGGGTTTAGGGTTGGATTAGGCGGACCCGCTTCGCGGCTCCGCCTAATCCAACCCTAAACCCTTTTCCTTATTCAAGGTCACTAAACCCGCAAGAAACTGAACCCTAAGAGAGTATTCGTGAACCCTGTCGTGGATGTGATTCAAAGATGGGGCACTGAACCTTAAGAGTAGGGTACTGCATAAGACGGGACGAAAAAGGGTTTAGGGTTGGATTAGGCGAACCCGCTTCGCGGCTCCGCCTAATCCAACCCTAAACCCTTTTCCTTATTCAAGGTCACTAAACCCGCAAGAAACTGAACCCTAAGAGAGTATTGGTGAACCCTGTCTTGGATGTGATTCAAAGATGGGGCACTGAACCTTAAGAGTAGGGTACTGCATAAGACGGGATGGAAAAGGGTTTAGGGTTGGATTAGGCGGACCCGCTTCGCGGCCCCAACCACCATAGCCTACAGGGTCAAGGAGGGATTGATCCTCTTCAGTTGGTGGCCTAGGTCTGTTGTAACCACCACGTCCATCGAGTGACACGTCGCTTTGCTCTACAGTTGGATGTGGTCTTTTGTTCCCACCACGTACGGCAAGTGACACGTCGCTTTGTTCCACAGGAGGACGTGGTCTGTTGTAGCGACCACGTCCGTCGAGTGACACGTCACTTTGTTCGACTGGTGGACGTGGTCTGTTGTAGCCGCCACGTCCATCAAATCACACGTCACTTTGTTCGACAGAAGGACGTAGTTTGTTGTAGCCGCCACGTCCGTCAAGTGACACGTCGCTTTGTTCGACCGGTGATATTGGTTTGTGGTAGCCAACTAGTCCGTCTAGTTCCACATTTTTTTCGTCATCTACGAATTATCTTCGCGGCTCCGCCTAATCCAACCCTAAACGCTTTTCCTTATTCAAGGTCACTAAACCCGCAAGAAACAGAACCCTAAGAGTGTATTGGTGAACCCTGTCGTGGATGTGATTCAAAGATGGGGCACTGAACCTTAAGAGTAGGGTACTGCAAAAGACGGGACGGAAAAGGGTATAGGGTTGGATTAGGCGGACCCGCTTCGCGGCTCCGCCTAATCCAACACTAAACCCTTTTCCTTATTCATGGTCACTAAACCCGCAAGAAACTGAACCCTAAGAGGGTATTGGTGAATCCTGTCGTGGATGTGATTCAAAGATGGGGCACTGAACCTTAAGAGTAGGGTACTACATAAGACGGGACGGAAAAGGGTTTAGGGTTGGATTAGGCGGACCCGCTTCGCGGCTCCGCCTAATCCAACCCTAAACCTTTTTCCTTATTCAAGGTCACTAAACCCGCAAGAAACTGATCCCTAAGAGAGTATTGGTGAACCCTGTCGTGGATGTGATTCAAAGATGGGGCACTGAACCTTAAGAGTAGGGTACTGCATAAGACGGGACGGAAAAGGGTTTCGGGTTGGATTAGGCGGACCCGCTTCGCGGCTCCGCCTAATCCAACCATAAACCCTTTTCCTTATTCAAGGTCACTAAACCCGAAAGAAACTGAACCCTAAGAGTGTATTGGTGAACCCTGTCGTGGATGTCATTCAAAGATGGGGCACTGAACCTTAAGAGTAGGGTACTGCATAAGACGGGACGGAAAAGGGTTTAGGGTTGGATTAGGCGGACCCGCTTCGCGGCTCCCCCTAATCCAACCCTAAACCCTTTTCCTTATTCAAGGTCACTAAACCCGCAAGAAACTGAACCCTAAGAGTGTATTGGTGAACCCTGTCGTGGATGTGATTCAAAGATGGGGCACTGAACCTTAAGAGTAGGGTAGTGCATAAGACGGGACGGAAAAGGGTTTAGGGTTGGATTAGGCGAACCCGCTTCGCGGCTCCGCCTAATCCAACCCTAAACCCTTTTCCTTATTCATGGTCACTAAACCCGCAAGAAACTGATCCCTAAGAGGGTATTGGTGAATCCTGTCGTGGATGTGATTCAAAGATAGGGCACTGATCCTTAAGAGTAGGGTACTACATAAGACGGGACGGAAAAGGGTTTAGGGTTGGATTAGGCGGACCCGCTTCGCGGCTCCGCCTAATCCAACCCTAAACCTTTTTCCTTATTCAAGGTCACTAAACCCGCAAGAAACTGAACCCTAAGAGAGTATTGGTGAACCCTGTCGTGGATGTGATTCAAAGATGGGGCACTGAACCTTAAGAGTAGGGTAGTGCATAAGACGGGACGGAAAAGGGTTTAGGGTTGGATTAGGCGAACCCGCTTCGCGGCTCCGCCTAATCCAACCCTAAACCCTTTTCCTTATTCAAGGTCACTAAACCCGCAAGAAACTGAACCCTAAGAGAGTATTGGTGAATCCTGTCGTGGATGTGATTCAAAGATAGGGCACTGATCCTTAAGAGTAGGGTACTGCATAAGACGGGACGGAAAAGGGTTTAGGGTTGGATTAGGCGAACCCGCTTCGCGGCTCCGCCTAATCCAACCCTAAACCCTTTTCCTTATTCAAGGTCACTAAACCCGCAAGAAACTGAACCCTAAGAGAGTATTGGTGAACCCTGTCTTGGATGTGATTCAAAGATGGGGCACTGAACCTTAAGAGTAGGGTACTGCATAAGACGGGACGGAAAAGGGTTTAGGGTTGGATTAGGCGGACCCGCTTCGCGGCCCCAACCACCATAGCCTACAGGGTCAAGGAGGGATTGATCCTCTTCAGTTGGTGGCCTAGGTCTGTTGTAACCACCACGTCCATCGAGTGACACGTCGCTTTGCTCTACAGGTGGATGTGGTCTTTTGTTCCCACCACGTACGGCAAGTGACACGTCGCTTTGTTCCACAGGAGGACGTGGTCTGTTGTAGCCACCACGTCCGTCGAGTGACACGTCACTTTGTTCGACTGGTGGACGTGGTCTGTTGTAGCCGCCACGTCCATCAAATCACACGTCACTTTGTTCGACAGAAGGACGTAGTTTGTTGTAGCCGCCACGTCCGTCAAGTGACACGTCGCTTTGTTCGACCGGTGATATTGGTTTGTGGTAGCCAACTAGTCCGTCTAGTTCCACATTTTTTTCGTCATCTACGAATTATCTTCGCGGCTCCGCCTAATCCAACCCTAAACCCTTTTCCTTATTCAAGGTCACTAAACCCGCAAGAAACAGAACCCTAAGAGTGTATTGGTGAACCCTGTCGTGGATGTGATTCAAAGATGGGGCACTGAACCTTAAGAGTAGGGTACTGCAAAAGACGGGACGGAAAAGGGTATAGGGTTGGATTAGGCGGACCCGCTTCGCGGCTCCGCCTAATCCAACACTAAACCCTTTTCCTTATTCATGGTCACTAAATCCGCAAGAAACTGAACCCTAAGAGGGTATTGGTGAATCCTGTCGTGGATGTGATTCAAAGATGGGGCACTGAACCTTAAGAGTAGGGTACTACATAAGACGGGACGGAAAAGGGTTTAGGGTTGGATTAGGCGGACCCGCTTCGCGGCTCCGCCTAATCCAACCCTAAACCTTTTTCCTTATTCAAGGTCACTAAACCCGCAAGAAACTGATCCCTAAGAGAGTATTGGTGAACCCTGTCGTGGATGTGATTCAAAGATGGGGCACTGAACCTTAAGAGTAGGGTACTGCATAAGACGGGACGGAAAAGGGTTTCGGGTTGGATTAGGCGGACCCGCTTCGCGGCTCCGCCTAATCCAACCATAAACCCTTTTCCTTATTCAAGGTCACTAAACCCGAAAGAAACTGAACCCTAAGAGTGTATTGGTGAACCCTGTCGTGGATGTCATTCAAAGATGGGGCACTGAACCTTAAGAGTAGGGTACTGCATAAGACGGGACGGAAAAGGGTTTAGGGTTGGATTAGGCGGACCCGCTTCGCGGCTCCCCCTAATCCAACCCTAAACCCTTTTCCTTATTCAAGGTCACTAAACACGCAAGAAACTGAACCCTAAGAGTGTATTGGTGAACCCTGTCGTGGATGTGATTCAAAGATGGGGCACTGAACCTTAAGAGTAGGGTACTGCATAAGACGGGACGGAAAAGGGTTTAGGGTTGGATTAGGCGGACCCGCTTCGCGGCTCCGCCTAATCCAACCCTAAACCCTTTTCCTTATTCATGGTCACTAAACCCGCAAGAAACTGATCCCTAAGAGTGTATTGGTGAACCCTGTCGTGGATGTGATTCAAAGATAGGGCACTGATCCTTAAGAGTAGGGTACTACATAAGACGGGACGGAAAAGGGTTTAGGGTTGGATTAGGCGGACCCGCTTCGCGGCTCCGCCTAATCCAACCCTAAACCTTTTTCCTTATTCAAGGTCACTAAACCCGCAAGAAACTGAACCCTAAGAGAGTATTGGTGAACCCTGTCGTGGATGTGATTCAAAGATGGGGCACTGAACCTTAAGAGTAGGGTAGTGCATAAGACGGGACGGAAAAGGGTTTAGGGTTGGATTAGGCGAACCCGCTTCGCGGCTCCGCCTAATCCAACCCTAAACCCTTTCCCGGGTCCGCCTAATCCAACCCTAAACCCTTTTCCTTTTTCAAGGTCACTAAACCCGCAAGAAACTGAACCCTAAGAGAGTATTGGTGAACCCTGTCGTGGATGTGATTCAAAGATGGGGCACTAAACCTTAAGAGTAGTGTACTGCATAAGACGGGACAGAAAAGGGTTTAGGTTTGGATTAGGCGAACCCGCTTCGCGGCTCCGCCTAATCCAACCCTAAACCCTTTTCCTTATTCAAGGTCACTAAACCCGCAAGAAACTGAACCCTAAGAGAGTATTGGTGAACCCTATCGTGGATGTGATTCAAAGATGGGGCACTAAACCTTAAAAGTAGGGTACTGCATAAGACGGAATGGAAAAGGGTTTAGGGTTGGATTAGGCGGACCCGCTTTGCGGCTCCGCCTAATGCAACCCTAAACCCTTTTTCTTATTCAAGGTCACTAAACCCGCAAGAAACTGAACACTAAGAGAGTATTGGTGAACCCTGTCGTGGATGTGATTCAAAGATGGGGCACTGAACCTTAAGAGTAGGGTACTGCATATGACGGGACGGAAAAGGGTTTAGGGTTGGATTAGGCGGACCCGCTTCGCGGTTCCGCCTAATCCAACCCTAAACCCTTTTCCTTATTCAAGGTCACTAAACCCGCAAGAAACTGATCCCTAAGAGATTATTGGTGAACCCTGTCGTGGATGTGATTCAAAGATGGGGCACTGAACCTTAAGAGTATGGTACTGCATAAGACGGGACGGAAAAGGGTTTAGGGTTGGATTAGGCGGACCCGCTTCGCGGCCTTGCCTAATCCAACCCTAAACCCTTTTCCTTATTCAAGGTCACAAAACCCGCAATAAACTGAACCCTAAGTGAGTATTGGTGAACCCTGTCGTGGATGTGATTCAAAGATGGGGCACTGAACCTTAAGAGTAGGGTACTGCATAAGACGGGACGGAAAAGGGTTTAGGGTTGGATTAGGCGGACCCGCTTCGCGGCTCCGCCTAATCCAACACTAAACCCTTTTCCTTATTCATGGTCACTAAACCCGCGAGAAACTGAACCCTAAGAGGGTATTGGTGAATCCTGTCGTGGATGTGATTCAAAGATGGGGCACTGAACCTTAAGAGTAGGGTACTACATAAGACGGGACGGAAAAGGGTTTAGGGTTGGATTAGGCGGACCCGCTTCGCGGCTCCGCCTAATCCAACCCTAAACCTTTTTCCTTATTCAAGGTCACTAAACCCGCAAGAAACTGATCCCTAAGAGAGTATTGGTGAACCCTGTCGTGGATGTGATTCAAAGATGGGGCACTGAACCTTAAGAGTAGGGTACTGCATAAGACGGGACGGAAAAGGGTTTAGGGTTGGATTAGGCGGACCCGCTTCGCGGCTCCGCCTAATCCAACCCTAAACCCTTTTCCTTATTCATGGTCACTAAACCCGCAAGAAACTGATCCCTAAGAGTGTATTGGTGAACCCTGTCGTGGATGTGATTCAA
Source organism: Agrostemma githago (assembly GCA_958450325.1). Lineage (NCBI taxonomy): Eukaryota > Viridiplantae > Streptophyta > Magnoliopsida > Caryophyllales > Caryophyllaceae > Agrostemma > Agrostemma githago. The sequence continues at coordinate 25,448,762 of OY288255.1, read as the reverse complement.
AGATAGGGCACTGATCCTTAAGAGTAGGGTACTACATAAGACGGGACGGAAAAGGGTTTAGGGTTGGATTAGGCGGACCCGCTTCGCGGCTCCGCCTAATCCAACCCTAAACCTTTTTCCTTATTCAAGGTCACTAAACCCGCAAGAAACTGAACCCTAAGAGAGTATTGGTGAACCCTGTCGTGGATGTGATTCAAAGATGGGGCACTGAACCTTAAGAGTAGGGTAGTGCATAAGACGGGACGGAAAAGGGTTTAGGGTTGGATTAGGCGAACCCGCTTCGCGGCTCCGCCTAATCCAACCCTAAACCCTTTCGCGTGTCCGCCTAATCCAACCCTAAACCCTTTTCCTTTTTCAAGGTCACTAAACCCGCAAGAAACTGAACCCTAAGAGAGTATTGGTGAACCCTGTCGTGGATGTGATTCAAAGATGGGGCACTAAACCTTAAGAGTAGTGTACTGCATAAGACGGGACAGAAAAGGGTTTAGGTTTGGATTAGGCGAACCCGCTTCGCGGCTCCGCCTAATCCAACCCTAAACCCTTTTCCTTATTCAAGGTCACTAAACCCGCAAGAAACTGAACCCTAAGAGAGTATTGGTGAACCCTATCGTGGATGTGATTCAAAGATGGGGCACTAAACCTTAAAAGTAGGGTACTGCATAAGACGGAATGGAAAAGGGTTTAGGGTTGGATTAGGCGGACCCGCTTTGCGGCTCCGCCTAATGCAACCCTAAACCCTTTTTCTTATTCAAGGTCACTAAACCCGCAAGAAACTGAACACTAAGAGAGTATTGGTGAACCCTGTCGTGGATGTGATTCAAAGATGGGGCACTGAACCTTAAGAGTAGGGTACTGCATATGACGGGACGGAAAAGGGTTTAGGGTTGGATTAGGCGGACCCGCTTCGCGGTTCCGCCTAATCCAACCCTAAACCCTTTTCCTTATTCAAGGTCACTAAACCCGCAAGAAACTGATCCCTAAGAGATTATTCGTGAACCCTGTCGTGGATGTGATTCAAAGATGGGGCACTGAACCTTAAGAGTATGGTACTGCATAAGACGGGACGGAAAAGGGTTTAGGGTTGGATTAGGCGGACCCGCTTCGCGGCCTTGCCTAATCCAACCCTAAACCCTTTTCCTTATTCAAGGTCACAAAACCTGCAATAAACTGAACCCTAAGTGAGTATTGGTGAACCCTGTCGTGGATGTGATTCAAAGATGGGGCACTGAACCTTAAGAGTAGGGTACTGCATAAGACGGGACGGAAAAGGGTTTAGGGTTGGATTAGGCGGACCCGCTTCGCGGCTCCGCCTAATCCAACACTAAACCCTTTTCCTTATTCATGGTCACTAAACCCGCGAGAAACTGAACCCTAAGAGGGTATTGGTGAATCCTGTCGTGGATGTGATTCAAAGATGGGGCACTGAACCTTAAGAGTAGGGTACTGCATAAGACGGGACGGAAAAGGGTTTAGGGTTGGATTAGGCGGACCCGCTTCGCGGCTCCGCCTAATCCAACCCTAAACCCTTTTCCTTATTCATGGTCACTAAACCCGCAAGAAACTGATCCCTAAGAGTGTATTGGTGAACCCTGTCGTGGATGTGATTCAAAGATAGGGCACTGATCCTTAAGAGTAGGGTACTACATAAGACGGGACGGAAAAGGGTTTAGGGTTGGATTAGGCGGACCCGCTTCGCGGCTCCGCCTAATCCAACCCTAAACCTTTTTCCTTATTCAAGGTCACTAAACCCGCAAGAAACTGAACCCTAAGAGAGTATTGGTGAACCCTGTCGTGGATGTGATTCAAAGATGGGGCACTGAACCTTAAGAGTAGGGTAGTGCATAAGACGGGACGGAAAAGGGTTTAGGGTTGGATTAGGCGAACCCGCTTCGCGGCTCCGCCTAATCCAACCCTAAACCCTTTCGCGTGTCCGCCTAATCCAACCCTAAACCCTTTTCCTTTTTCAAGGTCACTAAACCCGCAAGAAACTGAACCCTAAGAGAGTATTGGTGAACCCTGTCGTGGATGTGATTCAAAGATGGGGCACTAAACCTTAAGAGTAGTGTACTGCATAAGACGGGACAGAAAAGGGTTTAGGTTTGGATTAGGCGAACCCGCTTCGCGGCTCCGCCTAATCCAACCCTAAACCCTTTTCCTTATTCAAGGTCACTAAACCCGCAAGAAACTGAACCCTAAGAGAGTATTGGTGAACCCTATCGTGGATGTGATTCAAAGATGGGGCACTAAACCTTAAAAGTAGGGTACTGCATAAGACGGAATGGAAAAGGGTTTAGGGTTGGATTAGGCGGACCCGCTTTGCGGCTCCGCCTAATGCAACCCTAAACCCTTTTTCTTATTCAAGGTCACTAAACCCGCAAGAAACTGAACACTAAGAGAGTATTGGTGAACCCTGTCGTGGATGTGATTCAAAGATGGGGCACTGAACCTTAAGAGTAGGGTACTGCATATGACGGGACGGAAAAGGGTTTAGGGTTGGATTAGGCGGACCCGCTTCGCGGTTCCGCCTAATCCAACCCTAAACCCTTTTCCTTATTCAAGGTCACTAAACCCGCAAGAAACTGATCCCTAAGAGATTATTGGTGAACCCTGTCGTGGATGTGATTCAAAGATGGGGCACTGAACCTTAAGAGTATGGTACTGCATAAGACGGGACGGAAAAGGGTTTAGGGTTGGATTAGGCGGACCCGCTTCGCGGCCTTGCCTAATCCAACCCTAAACCCTTTTCCTTATTCAAGGTCACAAAACCCGCAATAAACTGAACCCTAAGTGAGTATTGGTGAACCCTGTCGTGGATGTGATTCAAAGATGGGGCACTGAACCTTAAGAGTAGGGTACTGCATAAGACGGGACGGAAAAGGGTTTAGGGTTGGATTAGGCGGACCCGCTTCGCGGCTCCACCTAATCCAACACTAAACCCTTTTCCTTATTCATGGTCACTAAACCCGCGAGAAACTGAACCCTAAGAGGGTATTGGTGAATCCTGTCGTGGATGTGATTCAAAGATGGGGCACTGAACCTTAAGAGTAGGGTACTACATAAGACGGGACGGAAAAGGGTTTAGGGTTGGATTAGGCGGACCCGCTTCGCGGCTCCGCCTAATCCAACCCTAAACCTTTTTCCTTATTCAAGGTCACTAAACCCGCAAGAAACTGATCCCTAAGAGAGTATTGGTGAACCCTGTCGTGGATGTGATTCAAAGATGGGGCACTGAACCTTAAGAGTAGGGTACTGCATAAGACGGGACGGAAAAGGGTTTAGGGTTGGATTAGGCGGACCCGCTTCGCGGCTCCGCCTAATCCAACCATAAACCCTTTTCCTTATTCAAGGTCACTAAACCCGAAAGAAACTGAACCCTAAGAGTGTATTGGTGAACCCTGTCGTGGATGTCATTCAAAGATGGGGCACTGAACCTTAAGAGTAGGGTACTGCATAAGACGGGACGGAAAAGGGTTTAGGGTTGGATTAGGCGGACCCGCTTCGCGGCTCCCCCTAATCCAACCCTAAACCCTTTTCCTTATTCAAGGTCACTAAACCCGCAAGAAACTGAACCCTAAGAGTGTATTGGTGAACCCTGTCGTGGATGTGATTCAAAGATGGGGCACTGAACCTTAAGAGTAGGGTACTGCATAAGACGGGACGGAAAAGGGTTTAGGGTTGGATTAGGCAGACCCGCTTCGCGGCTCCGCCTAATCCAACCCTAAACCCTTTTCCTTATTCATGGTCACTAAACCCGCAAGAAACTGAACCCTAAGAGGGTATTGGTGAATCCTGTCGTGGATGTGATTCAAAGATAGGGCACTGATCCTTAAGAGTAGGGTACTACATAAGACGGGACGGAAAAGGATTTAGGGTTGGATTAGGTGGACCCGCTTCGCGGCTCCGCCTAATCCAACCCTAAACCTTTTTCCTTATTCAAGGTCACTAAACCCGCAAGAAACTGAACCCTAAGAGAGTATTGGTGAACCCTGTCGTGGATGTGATTCAAAGATGGGGCACTGAACCTTAAGAGTAGGGTAGTGCATAAGACAGGACGGAAAAGGGTTTAGGGTTGGATTAGGCGAACCCGCTTCGCGGCTCCGCCTAATCCAACCCTAAACCCTTTTCCTTATTCAAGGTCACTAAACCCGCAAGAAACTGAACCCTAAGAGAGTATTGGTGAACCCTGTCGTGGATGTGATTCAAAGATGGGGCACTGAACCTTAAGAGTAGTGTACTGCATAAGACGGGACAGAAAAGGGTTTAGGTTTGGATTAGGCGAACCCGCTTCGTGGCTCCGCCTAATCCAACCCTAAACCCTTTTCCTTATTCAAGGTCACTAAACCCGCAAGAAACTGAACCCTAAGAGAGTATTGGTGAACCCTATCGTGGATGTGATTCAAAGATGGGGCACTGAACCTTAAAAGTAGGGTACTGCATAAGACGGAATGGAAAAGGGTTTAGGGTTGGATTAGGCGGACCCGCTTTGCGGCTACGCCTAATCCAACCCTAAACCCTTTTCCTTATTCAAGGTCACTAAACCCGCAAGAAACTGAACCCTAAGAGAGTATTGGTGAACCCTATCGTGGATGTGATTCAAAGATGGGGCACTAAACCTTAAAAGTAGGGTACTGCATAAGACGGAATGGAAAAGGGTTTAGGGTTGGATTAGGCGGACCCGCTTTGCGGCTCCGCCTAATGCAACCCTAAACCCTTTTTCTTATTCAAGGTCACTAAACCCGCAAGAAACTGAACACTAAGAGAGTATTGGTGAACCCTGTCGTGGATGTGATTCAAAGATGGGGCACTGAACCTTAAGAGTAGGGTACTGCATATGACGGGACGGAAAAGGGTTTAGGGTTGGATTAGGCGGACCCGCTTCGCGGTTCCGCCTAATCCAACCCTAAACCCTTTTCCTTATTCAAGGTCACTAAACCCGCAAGAAACTGATCCCTAAGAGATTATTGGTGAACCCTGTCGTGGATGTGATTCAAAGATGGGGCACTGAACCTTAAGAGTATGGTACTGCATAAGACGGGACGGAAAAGGGTTTAGGGTTGGATTAGGCGGACCCGCTTCGCGGCCTTGCCTAATCCAACCCTAAACCCTTTTCCTTATTCAAGGTCACAAAACCCGCAATAAACTGAACCCTAAGTGAGTATTGGTGAACCCTGTCGTGGATGTGATTCAAAGATGGGGCACTGAACCTTAAGAGTAGGGTACTGCATAAGACGGGACGGAAAAGGGTTTAGGGTTGGATTAGGCGGACCCGCTTCGCGGCTCCGCCTAATCCAACACTAAACCCTTTTCCTTATTCATGGTCACTAAACCCGCGAGAAACTGAACCCTAAGAGGGTATTGGTGAATCCTGTCGTGGATGTGATTCAAAGATGGGGCACTGAACCTTAAGAGTAGGGTACTACATAAGACGGGACGGAAAAGGGTTTAGGGTTGGATTAGGCGGACCCGCTTCGCGGCTCCGCCTAATCCAACCCTAAACCTTTTTCCTTATTCAAGGTCACTAAACCCGCAAGAAACTGATCCCTAAGAGAGTATTGGTGAACCCTGTCGTGGATGTGATTCAAAGATGGGGCACTGAACCTTAAGAGTAGGGTACTGCATAAGACGGGACGGAAAAGGGTTTAGGGTTGGATTAGGCGGACCCGCTTCGCGGCTCCGCCTAATCCAACCATAAACCCTTTTCCTTATTCAAGGTCACTAAACCCGAAAGAAACTGAACCCTAAGAGTGTATTGGTGAACCCTGTCGTGGATGTCATTCAAAGATGGGGCACTGAACCTTAAGAGTAGGGTACTGCATAAGACGGGACGGAAAAGGGTTTAGGGTTGGATTAGGCGGACCCGCTTCGCGGCTCCCCCTAATCCAACCCTAAACCCTTTTCCTTATTCAAGGTCACTAAACCCGCAAGAAACTGAACCCTAAGAGTGTATTGGTGAACCCTGTCGTGGATGTGATTCAAAGATGGGGCACTGAACCTTAAGAGTAGGGTACTGCATAAGACGGGACGGAAAAGGGTTTAGGGTTGGATTAGGCAGACCCGCTTCGCGGCTCCGCCTAATCCAACCCTAAACCCTTTTCCTTATTCATGGTCACTAAACCCGCAAGAAACTGAACCCTAAGAGGGTATTGGTGAATCCTGTCGTGGATGTGATTCAAAGATAGGGCACTGATCCTTAAGAGTAGGGTACTACATAAGACGGGACGGAAAAGGATTTAGGGTTGGATTAGGCGGACCCGCTTCGCGGCTCCGCCTAATCCAACCCTAAACCTTTTTCCTTATTCAAGGTCACTAAACCCGCAAGAAACTGAACCCTAAGAGAGTATTGGTGAACCCTGTCGTGGATGTGATTCAAAGATGGGGCACTGAACCTTAAGAGTAGGGTAGTGCATAAGACAGGACGGAAAAGGGTTTAGGGTTGGATTAGGCGAACCCGCTTCGCGGCTCCGCCTAATCCAACCCTAAACCCTTTTCCTTATTCAAGGTCACTAAACCCGCAAGAAACTGAACCCTAAGAGAGTATTGGTGAACCCTGTCGTGGATGTGATTCAAAGATGGGGCACTGAACCTTAAGAGTAGTGTACTGCATAAGACGGGACAGAAAAGGGTTTAGGTTTGGATTAGGCGAACCCGCTTCGTGGCTCCGCCTAATCCAACCCTAAACCCTTTTCCTTATTCAAGGTCACTAAACCCGCAAGAAACTGAACCCTAAGAGAGTATTGGTGAACCCTATCGTGGATGTGATTCAAAGATGGGGCACTGAACCTTAAAAGTAGGGTACTGCATAAGACGGAATGGAAAAGGGTTTAGGGTTGGATTAGGCGGACCCGCTTTGCGGCTACGCCTAATCCAACCCTAAACCCTTTTCCTTATTCAAGGTCACTAAACCCGCAAGAAACTGAACCCTAAGAGAGTATTGGTGAACCCTATCGTGGATGTGATTCAAAGATGGGGCACTAAACCTTAAAAGTAGGGTACTGCATAAGACGGGACGGAAAAGGGTTTCGGGTTGGATTAGGCGGACCCGCTTCGCGGCTCCGCCTAATCCAACCATAAACCCTTTTCCTTATTCAAGGTCACTAAACCCGAAAGAAACTGAACCCTAAGAGTGTATTGGTGAACCCTGTCGTGGATGTCATTCAAAGATCGGGCACTGAACCTTAAGAGTAGGGTACTGCATAAGACGGGACGGAAAAGGGTTTAGGGTTGGATTAGGCGGACCCGCTTCGCGGCTCCCCCTAATCCAACCCTAAACCCTTTTCCTTATTCAAGGTCACTAAACCCGCAAGAAACTGAACCCTAAGAGTGTATTGGTGAACCCTGTCGTGGATGTGATTCAAAGATGGGGCACTGAACCTTAAGAGTAGGGTACTGCATAAGACGGGACGGAAAAGGGTTTAGGGTTGGATTAGGCGGACCCGCTTCGCGGCTTCGCCTAATCCAACCCTAAACCCTTTTCCTTATTCATGGTCACTAAACCCGCAAGAAACTGAACCCTAAGAGGGTATTGGTGAATCCTGTCGTGGATGTGATTCAAAGATAGGGCACTGATCCTTAAGAGTAGGGTACTACATAAGACGGGACGGAAAAGGGTTTAGGGTTGGATTAGGCGGACCCGCTTCGCGGCTCCGCCTAATCCAACCCTAAACCTTTTTCCTTATTCAAGGTCACTAAACCCGCAAGAAACTGAACCCTAAGAGAGTATTGGTGAACCATGTCGTGGATGTGATTCAAAGATGGGGCACTGAACCTTAAGAGTAGGGTAGTGCATAAGACGGGACGGAAAAGGGTTTAGGGTTGGATTAGGCGAACCCGCTTCGCGGCTCCGCCTAATCCAACCCTAAACCCTTTCGCGGGTCCGCCTAATCCAACCCTAAACCCTTTTCCTTATTCAAGGTCACTAAACCCGCAAGAAACTGAAACCTAAGAGAGTATTGGTGAACCCTGTCGTGGATGTGATTCAAAGATGGGGCACTGAACCTTAAGAGTAGTGTACTGCATAAGACGGGACAGAAAAGGGTTTAGGTTTGGATTAGGCGAACCCGTTTCGCGGCTCCGCCTAATCCAACCCTAAACCCTTTTCCTTATTCAAGGTCACTAAACCCGCAAGAAACTGAACCCTAAGAGAGTATTGGTGAACCCTATCGTGGATGTGATTCAAAGATGGGGCACTAAACCTTAAAAGTAGGGTACTGCATAAGTCGGAATGGAAAAGGGTTTAGGGTTGGATTAGGCGGACCCGCTTTGCGGCTCCGCCTAATGCAACCCTAAACCCTTTTTCTTATTCAAGGTCACTAAACCCGCAAGAAACTGAACACTAAGAGAGTATTGGTGAACCCTGTCGTGGATGTGATTCAAAGATGGGGCACTGAACCTTAAGAGTATGGTACTGCATAAGACGGGACGGAAAAGGGCTTAGGGTTGGATTAGGCGGACCCGCTTCGCGGCCTTGCCTAATCCAACCCTAAACCCTTTTCCTTATTCAAGGTCACAAAACCCGCAAGAAACTGAACCCTAAGTGAGTATTGGTGAACCCTGTCGTGGATGTGATTCAAAGATGGGGCACTGAACCTTAAGAGTAGGGTACTGCATAAGACGGGACGGAAAAGGGTTTAGGGTTGGATTAGGCGGACTCGCTTCGCGGCTCCGCCTAATCCAACACTAAACCCTTTTCCTTATTCATGGTCACTAAACCCGCAAGAAACTGAACCCTAAGAGGGTATTGGTGAATCCTGTCGTGGATGTGATTCAAAGATGGGGCACTGAACCTTAAGAGTAGGGTACTACATAAGACGGGACGGAAAAGGGTTTAGGGTTGGATTAGGCGGACCCGCTTCGCGGCTCCGCCTAATCCAACCCTAAACCTTTTTCCTTATTCAAGGTCACTAAACCCGCAAGAAACTGATCCCTAAGAGAGTATTGGTGAACCCTGTCGTGGATGTGATTCAAAGATAGGGCACTGAACCTTAAGAGTAGGGTACTGCATAAGACGGGACGGAAAAGGGTTTAGGGTTGGATTAGGCGGACCCGCTTCGCGGCTCCGCCTAATCCAACCATAAACCGTTTTCCTTATTCAAGGTCACTAAACCCGCAAGAAACTGATCCCTAAGAGAGTATTGGTGAACCCTGTCGTGGATGTGATTCAAAGATAGGGCACTGAACCTTAAGAGTAGGGTACTGCATAAGACGGGACGGAAAAGGGTTTAGGGTTGGATTAGGCGGACCCGCTTCGCGGCTCCGCCTAATCCAACCCTAAACCCTTTTCCTTATTCAAGGTCACTAAACCCGCAAGAAACTGAACCCTAAGAGAGTATTGGTGAACCCTATCGTGGATGTGATTCAAAGATGGGGCACTAAATCTTAAAAGTAGGGTACTGCATAAGTCGGAATGGAAAAGGGTTTAGGGTTGGATTAGGCGGACCCGCTTTGCGGCTCCGCCTAATGCAACCCTAAACCCTTTTTCTTATTCAAGGTCACTAAACCCGCAAGAAACTGAACACTAAGAGAGTATTGGTGAACCCTGTCGTGGATGTGATTCAAAGATGGGGCACTGAACCTTAAGAGTATGGTACTGCATAAGACGGGACGGAAAAGGGCTTAGGGTTGGATTAGGCGGACCCGCTTCGCGGCCTTGCCTAATCCAACCCTAAACCCTTTTCCTTATTCAAGGTCACAAAACCCGCAAGAAACTGAACCCTAAGTGAGTATTGGTGAACCCTGTCGTGGATGTGATTCAAAGATGGGGCACTGAACCTTAAGAGTAGGGTACTGCATAAGACGGGACGGAAAAGGGTTTAGGGTTGGATTAGGCGGACTCGCTTCGCGGCTCCGCCTAATCCAACACTAAACCCTTTTCCTTATTCATGGTCACTAAACCCGCAAGAAACTGAACCCTAAGAGGGTATTGGTGAATCCTGTCGTGGATGTGATTCAAAGATGGGGCACTGAACCTTAAGAGTAGGGTACTACATAAGACGGGACGGAAAAGGGTTTAAGGTTGGATTAGGCGGACCCGCTTCGCGGCTCCGCCTAATCCAACCCTAAACCTTTTTCCTTATTCAAGGTCACTAAACCCGCAAGAAACTGATCCCTAAGAGAGTATTGGTGAACCCTGTCGTGGATGTGATTCAAAGATAGGGCACTGAACCTTAAGAGTAGGGTACTGCATAAGACGGGACGGAAAAGGGTTTAGGGTTGGATTAGGCGGACCCGCTTCGCGGCTCCGCCTAATCCAACCATAAACCCTTTTCCTTATTCAAGGTCACTAAACCCGCAAGAAACTGATCCCTAAGAGAGTATTGGTGAACCCTGTCGTGGATGTGATTCAAAGATAGGGAACTGAACCTTAAGAGTAGGGTACTGCATAAGACGGGACGGAAAAGGGTTTAGGGTTGGATTAGGCGGACCCGCTTCGCGGCTCCGCCTAATCCAACCCTAAACCCTTTTCCTTATTCAAGGTCACTAAACCCGCAAGAAACTGAACCCTAAGAGAGTATTGGTGAACCCTATCGTGGATGTGATTCAAAGATGGGGCACTAAACCTTAAAAGTAGGGTACTGCATAAGTCGGAATGGAAAAGGGTTTAGGGTTGGATTAGGCGGACCCGCTTTGCGGCTCCGCCTAATGCAACCCTAAACCCTTTTTCTTATTCAAGGTCACTAAACCCGCAAGAAACTGAACACTAAGAGAGTATTGGTGAACCCTGTCGTGGATGTGATTCAAAGATGGGGCACTGAACCTTAAGAGTATGGTACTGCATAAGACGGGACGGAAAAGGGCTTAGGGTTGGATTAGGCGGACCCGCTTCGCGGCCTTGCCTAATCCAACCCTAAACCCTTTTCCTTATTCAAGGTCACAAAACCCGCAAGAAACTGAACCCTAAGTGAGTATTGGTGAACCCTGTCGTGGATGTGATTCAAAGATGGGGCACTGAACCTTAAGAGTAGGGTACTGCATAAGACGGGACGGAAAAGGGTTTAGGGTTGGATTAGGCGGACTCGCTTCGCGGCTCCGCCTAATCCAACACTAAACCCTTTTCCTTATTCATGGTCACTAAACCCGCAAGAAACTGAACCCTAAGAGGGTATTGGTGAATCCTGTCGTGGATGTGATTCAAAGATGGGGCACTGAACCTTAAGAGTAGGGTACTACATAAGACGGGACGGAAAAGGGTTTAGGGTTGGATTAGGCGGACCCGCTTCGCGGCTCCGCCTAATCCAACCCTAAACCTTTTTCCTTATTCAAGGTCACTAAACCCGCAAGAAACTGATCCCTAAGAGAGTATTGGTGAACCCTGTCGTGGATGTGATTCAAAGATAGGGCACTGAACCTTAAGAGTAGGGTACTGCATAAGACGGGACGGAAAAGGGTTTAGGGTTGGATTAGGCGGACCCGCTTCGCGGCTCCGCCTAATCCAACCATAAACCCTTTTCCTTATTCAAGGTCACTAAACCCGAAAGAAACTGAACCCTAAGAGTGTATTGGTGAACCCTGTCGTGGATGTCATTCAAAGATGGGGCACTGAACCTTAAGAGTAGGGTACTGCATAAGACGGGACGGAAAAGGGTTTAGGGTTGGATTAGGCGGACCCGCCTCGCGGCTCCCCCTAATCCAACCCTAAACCCTTTTCCTTATTCATGGTCACTAAACCCGCAAGAAACTGAACCCTAAGAGTGTATTGGTGAACCCTGTCGTGGATGTGATTCAAAGATGGGGCACTGAACCTTAAGAGTAGGGTAGTGCATAAGACGGGACGGAAAAGGGTTTAGGGTTGGATTAGGCGGACTCGCTTCGCGGCTCCGCCTAATCCAACATTAAACCCTTTTCCTTATTCATGGTCACTAAACCCGCAAGAAACTGAACCCTAAGAGGGTATTGGTGAATCCTGTCGTGGATGTGATTCAAAGATGGGGCACTGAACCTTAAGAGTAGGGTACTACATAAGACGGGACGGAAAAGGGTTTAGGGTTGGATTAGGCGGACCCGCTTCGCGGCTCCGCCTAATCCAACCCTAAACCTTTTTCCTTATTCAAGGTCACTAAACCCGCAAGAAACTGATCCCTAAGAGAGTATTGGTGAACCCTGTCGTGGATGTGATTCAAAGATAGGGCACTGAACCTTAAGAGTAGGGTACTGCATAAGACGGGACGGAAAAGGGTTTAGGGTTGGATTAGGCGGACCCGCTTCGCGGCTCCGCCTAATCCAACCATAAACCCTTTTCCTTATTCAAGGTCACTAAACCCGAAAGAAACTGAACCCTAAGAGTGTATTGGTGAACCCTGTCGTGGATGTCATTCAAAGATGGGGCACTGAACCTTAAGAGTAGGGTACTGCATAAGACGGGACGGAAAAGGGTTTAGGGTTGGATTAGGCGGACCCGCCTCGCGGCTCCCCCTAATCCAACCCTAAACCCTTTTCCTTATTCAAGGTCACTAAACCCGCAAGAAACTGAACCCTAAGAGTGTATTGGTGAACCCTGTCGTGGATGTGATTCAAAGATGGGGCACTGAACCTTAAGAGTAGGGTACTGCATAAGACGGGACGGAAAAGGGTTTAGGGTTGGATTAGGAAGACCCGCTTCGCGGCTCCGCCTAATCCAACCCTAAACCCTTTTCCTTATTCATGGTCACTAAACCCGCAAGAAACTGAACCCTAAGAGGGTATTGGTGAATCCTGTCGTGGATGTGATTCAAAGATAGGGCACTGATCCTTAAGAGTAGGGTACTACATAAGACGGGACGGAAAAGGGTTTAGGGTTGGATTAGGCGGACCCGCTTCGCGGCTCCGCCTAATCCAACCCTAAACCTTTTTCCTTATTCAAGGTCACTAAACCCGCAAGAAACTGAACCCTAAGAGAGTATTGGTGAACCCTGTCGTGGATGTGATTCAAAGATGGGGCACTGAACCTTAAGAGTAGGGTAGTGCATAAGACGGGACGGAAAAGAGTTTAGGGTTGGATTAGGCGAACCCGCTTCGCGGCTCCGCCTAATCCAACCCTAAACCCTTTTCCTTATTCAAGGTCACTAAACCCACAAGAAACTAAACCCTAAGAGAGTATTGGTGAACCCTGTCGTGGATGTGATTCAAAGATGGGGCACTGAACCTTAAGAGTAGTGTACTGCATAAGACGGGACAGAAAAGGGTTTAGGTTTGGATTAGGCGAACCCGCTTCGTGGCTCCGCCTAATCCAACCCTAAACCCTTTTCCTTATTCAAGGTCACTAAACCCGCAAGAAACTGAACCCTAAGAGAGTATTGGTGAACCCTATCGTGGATGTGATTCAAAGATGGGGCACTGAACCTTAAAAGTAGGGTACTCATAAGACGGAATGGAAAAGGGTTTAGGGTTGGATTAGGCGGACCCGCTTTGCGGCTCCGCCTAATCCAACCCTAAACCCTTTTCCTTATTCAAGGTCACTAAACCCGCAAGAAACTGAACCCTAAGAGAGTATTGGTGAACCCTATCGTGGATGTGATTCAAAGATGGGGCACTAAACCTTAAAAGTAGGGTACTGCATAAGACGGAATGGAAAAGGGTTTAGGGTTGGATTAGGCGGACCCGCTTTGCGGCTCCGCCTAATGCAACCCTAAACCCTTTTTCTTATTCAAGGTCACTAAACCCGCAAGAAACTGAACACTAAGAGAGTATTGGTGAACCCTGTCGTGGATGTGATTCAAAGATGGGGCACTGAACCTTAAGAGTAGGGTACTGCATATGACGGGACGGAAAAGGGTTTAGGGTTGGATTAGGCGGACCCGCTTCGCGGTTCCGCCTAATCCAACCCTAAACCCTTTTCCTTATTCAAGGTCACTAAACCCGCAAGAAACTGATCCCTAAGAGATTATTGGTGAACCCTGTCGTGGATGTGATTCAAAGATGGGGCACTGAACCTTAAGAGTATGGTACTGCGTAAGACGGGACGGAAAAGGGTTTAGGGTTGGATTAGGCGGACCCGCTTCGCGGCCTTGCCTAATCCAAGCCTAAACCCTTTTCCTTATTCAAGGTCACTAAACCCGCAAGAAACTGAACCCTAAGAGAGTATTGGTGAACCTTGTCGTGGATGTGATTCAAAGATGGGGCACTGAACCTTAAGAGTAGTGTACTGCATAAGACGGGACAGAAAAGGGTTTAGGTTTGGATTAGGCGAACCCGCTTCGTGGCTCCGCTTAATCCAACCCTAAACCCTTTTCCTTATTCAAGGTCACTAAACCCGCAAGAAACTGAACCCTAAGAGAGTATTGGTGAACCCTATCGTGGATGTGATTCAAAGATGGGGCACTAAACCTTAAAAGTAGGGTACTGCATAAGACGGAATGAAAAAGGGTTTAGGGTTGGATTAGGCGGACCCGCTTTGCGGCTCCGCCTAATGCAACCCTAAACCCTTTTTCTTATTCAAGGTCACTAAACCCGCAAGAAACTGAACACTAAGAGAGTATTGGTGAACCCTGTCGTGGATGTGATTCAAAGATGGGGCACTGAACCTTAAGAGTAGGGTACTGCATATGACGGGACGGAAAAGGGTTTAGGGTTGGATTAGGCGGACCCGCTTCGCGGTTCCGCCTAATCCAACCCTAAACCCTTTTCCTTATTCAAGGTCACTAAACCCGCAAGAAACTGATCCCTAAGAGATTATTGGTGAACCCTGTCGTGGATGTGATTCAAAGATGGGGCACTGAACCTTAAGAGTATGGTACTGCGTAAGACGGGACGGAAAAGGGTTTAGGGTTGGATTAGGCGGACCCGCTTCGCGGCCTTGCCTAATCCAACCCTAAACCCTTTTCCTTATTCAAGGTCACTAAACCCGCAAGAAACTGAACCCTAAGAGAGTATTGGTGAACCCTGTCGTGGATGTGATTCAAAGATGGGGCACTGAACCTTAAGAGTAGTGTACTGCATAAGACGGGACAGAAAAGGGTTTAGGTTTGGATTAGGCGAACCCGCTTCGTGGCTCCGCTTAATCCAACCCTAAACCCTTTTCCTTATTCAAGGTCACTAAACCCGCAAGAAACTGAACCCTAAGAGAGTATTGGTGAACCCTATCGTGGATGTGATTCAAAGATGGGGCACTAAACCTTAAAAGTAGGGTACTGCATAAGACGGAATGGAAAAGGGTTTAGGGTTGGATTAGGCGGACCCGCTTTGCGGCTCCGCCTAATGCAACCCTAAACCCTTTTTCTTATTCAAGGTCACTAAACCCGCAAGAAACTGAACACTAAGAGAGTATTGGTGAACCCTGTCGTGGATGTGATTCAAAGATGGGGCACTGAACCTTAAGAGTAGGGTACTGCATATGACGGGACGGAAAAGGGTTTAGGGTTGGATTAGGCGGACCCGCTTCGCGGTTCCGCCTAATCCAACCCTAAACCCTTTTCCTTATTCAAGGTCACTAAACCCGCAAGAAACTGATCCCTAAGAGATTATTGGTGAACCCTGTCGTGGATGTGATTCAAAGATGGGGCACTGAACCTTAAGAGTATGGTACTGCATAAGACGGGACGGAAAAGGGCTTAGGGTTGGATTAGGCGGACCCGCTTCGCGGCCTTGCCTAATCCAACCCTAAACCCTTTTCCTTATTCAAGGTCACAAAACCCGCAAGAAACTGAACCTTAAGTGAGTATTGGTGAACCCTGTCGTGGATGTGATTCAAAGATGGGGCACTGAACCTTAAGAGTAGGGTACTGCATAAGACGGGACGGAAAAGGGTTTAGGGTTGGATTAGGCGGACCCGCTTCGCGGCTCCGCCTAATCCAACACTAAACCCTTTTCCTTATTCATGGTCACTAAACCCGCAAGAAACTGAACCCTATGAGGGTATTGGTGAATCCTGTCGTGGATGTGATTCAAAGATGGGGCACTGAACCTTAAGAGTAGGGTACTACATAAGACGGGACGGAAAAGGGTTTAGGGTTGGATTAGGCGGACCCGCTTCGCGGCTCCGCCTAATCCAACCCTAAACCTTTTTCCTTATTCAAGGTCACTAAACCCGCAAGAAACTGATCCCTAAGATGGTATTGGTGAACCCTGTCGTGGATGTGATTCAAAGATGGGGCACTGAACCTTAAGAGTAGGGTACTGCATAAGACGGGACGGAAAAGGGTTTAGGGTTGGATTAGGCGGACCCGCTTCGCGGCTCCGCCTAATCCAACCATAAACCCTTTTCCTTATTCAAGGTCACTAAACCCGAAAGAAACTGAACCCTAAGAGTGTATTGGTGAACCCTGTCGTGGGTGTCATTCAAAGATGGGGCACTGAACCTTAAGAGTAGGGTACTGCATAAGACGGGACGGAAAAGGGTTTAGGGTTGGATTAGGCGGACCCGCTTCGCGGTTCCGCCTAATCCAACCCTAAACCCTTTTCCTTATTCAAGGTCACTAAACCCGCAAGAAACTGATCCCTAAGAGATTATTGGTGAACCCTGTCGTGGATGTGATTCAAAGATGGGGCACTGAACCTTAAGAGTATGGTACTGCGTAAGACGGGACGGAAAAGGGTTTAGGGTTGGATTAGGCGGACCCGCTTCGCGGCCTTGCCTAATCCAACCCTAAACCCTTTTCCTTATTCAAGGTCACTAAACCCGCAAGAAACTGAACCCTAAGAGAGTATTGGTGAACCCTGTCGTGGATGTGATTCAAAGATGGGGCACTGAACCTTAAGAGTAGTGTACTGCATAAGACGGGACAGAAAAGGGTTTAGGTTTGGATTAGGCGAACCCGCTTCGTGGCTCCGCTTAATCCAACCCTAAACCCTTTTCCTTATTCAAGGTCACTAAACCCGCAAGAAACTGAACCCTAAGAGAGTATTGGTGAACCCTATCGTGGATGTGATTCAAAGATGGGGCACTAAACCTTAAAAGTAGGGTACTGCATAAGACGGAATGGAAAAGGGTTTAGGGTTGGATTAGGCGGACCCGCTTTGCGGCTCCGCCTAATGCAACCCTAAACCCTTTTTCTTATTCAAGGTCACTAAACCCGCAAGAAACTGAACACTAAGAGAGTATTGGTGAACCCTGTCGTGGATGTGATTCAAAGATGGGGCACTGAACCTTAAGAGTAGGGTACTGCATATGACGGGACGGAAAAGGGTTTAGGGTTGGATTAGGCGGACCCGCTTCGCGGTTCCGCCTAATCCAACCCTAAACCCTTTTCCTTATTCAAGGTCACTAAACCCGCAAGAAACTGATCCCTAAGAGATTATTGGTGAACCCTGTCGTGGATGTGATTCAAAGATGGGGCACTGAACCTTAAGAGTATGGTACTGCATAAGACGGGACGGAAAAGGGCTTAGGGTTGGATTAGGCGGACCCGCTTCGCGGCCTTGCCTAATCCAACCCTAAACCCTTTTCCTTATTCAAGGTCACAAAACCCGCAAGAAACTGAACCTTAAGTGAGTATTGGTGAACCCTGTCGTGGATGTGATTCAAAGATGGGGCACTGAACCTTAAGAGTAGGGTACTGCATAAGACGGGACGGAAAAGGGTTTAGGGTTGGATTAGGCGGACCCGCTTCGCGGCTCCGCCTAATCCAACACTAAACCCTTTTCCTTATTCATGGTCACTAAACCCGCAAGAAACTGAACCCTATGAGGGTATTGGTGAATCCTGTCGTGGATGTGATTCAAAGATGGGGCACTGAACCTTAAGAGTAGGGTACTACATAAGACGGGACGGAAAAGGGTTTAGGGTTGGATTAGGCGGACCCGCTTCGCGGCTCCGCCTAATCCAACCCTAAACCTTTTTCCTTATTCAAGGTCACTAAACCCGCAAGAAACTGATCCCTAAGATGGTATTGGTGAACCCTGTCGTGGATGTGATTCAAAGATGGGGCACTGAACCTTAAGAGTAGGGTACTGCATAAGACGGGACGGAAAAGGGTTTAGGGTTGGATTAGGCGGACCCGCTTCGCGGCTCCGCCTAATCCAACCATAAACCCTTTTCCTTATTCAAGGTCACTAAACCCGAAAGAAACTGAACCCTAAGAGTGTATTGGTGAACCCTGTCGTGGGTGTCATTCAAAGATGGGGCACTGAACCTTAAGAGTAGGGTACTGCATAAGACGGGATGGAAAAGGGTTTAGGGTTGGATTAGGCGGACCCGCCTCGCGGCTCCCCCTAATCCAACCCTAAACCCTTTTCCTTATTCAAGGTCACTAAACCCGCAAGAAACTGAACCCTAAGAGTGTATTGGTGAACCCTGTCGTGGATGTGATTCAAAGATGGGGCACTGAACCTTAAGAGTAGGGTACTGCATAAGACGGGACGGAAAAGGGTTTAGGGTTGGATTAGGCAGACCCGCTTCGCGGCTCCGCCTAATCCAACCCTAAACCTTTTTCCTTATTCAAGGTCACTAAACCCGCAAGAAACTGAACCCTAAGAGAGTATTGGTGAACCCTGTCATGGATGTGATTCAAAGATGGGGCACTGAACCTTAAGAGTAGGGTAGTGCATAAGACGGCACGGAAAAAGGGTTTAGGGTTGGATTAGGCGAACCCGCTTCGCGGCTCCGCCTAATCCAACCCTAAACCCTTTTCCTTATTCAAGGTCACTAAACCCGCAAGAAACTGAACCCTAAGAGAGTATTGGTGAACCCTATCGTGGATGTGATTCAAAGATGGGGCACTGAACCTTAAAAGTAGGGTACTGCATAAGACGGAATAGAAAAGGGTTTAGGGTTGGATTAGGCAGACCCGCTTTGCGGCTCCGCCTAATCCAACCCTAAACCCTTTTCCTTATTCAAGGTCACTAAACCCGCAAGAAACTGAACCCTAAGAGAGTATTGGTGAACCCTATCGTGGATGTGATTCAAAGATAGGGCACTAAACCTTAAAAGTAGGGTACTGCATAAGACGGAATGGAAAAGGGTTTAGGGTTGGATTAGGCGGACCCGCTTTGCGGCTCCGCCTAATGCAACCCTAAACCCTTTTTCTTATTCAAGGTCACTAAACCCGCAAGAAACTGAACACTAAGAGAGTATTGGTGAACCCTGTCGTGGATGTGATTCAAAGATGGGGCACTGAACCTTAAGAGTAGGGTACAGCATATGACGGGACGGAAAAGGGTTTAGGGTTGGATTAGGCGGACCCGCTTCGCGGCCTTGCCTAATCCAACCCTAAACCCTTTTCCTTATTCAAGGTCACTAAACCCGCAAGAAACTGATCCCTAAGAGATTATTGGTGAACCCTGTCGTGGATGTGATTCAAAGATGGGGCACTGAACCTTAAGAGTATGGTACTGCATAAGACGGGACGGAAAAGGGTTTAGGGTTGGATTAGGCGGACCCGCTTCGCGGCCTTGCCTAATCCAACCCTAAACCCTTTTCCTTATTCAAGGTCACTAAACCCGCAAGAAACTGAACCCTAAGAGAGTATTGGTGAACCCTGTCGTGGATGTGATTCAAAGATGGGGCACTGAACCTTAAGAGTAGTGTACTGCATAAGACGGGACAGAAAAGGGTTTAGGTTTGGATTAGGCGAACCCGCTTCGTGGCTCCGCCTAATCCAACCCTAAACCCTTTTCCTTATTCAAGGTCACTAAACCCGCAAGAAACTGAACCCTAAGAGAGTATTGGTGAACCCTATCGTGGATGTGATTCAAAGATGGGGCACTGAACCTTAAAAGTAGGGTACTGCATAAGACGGAATGGAAAAGGGTTTAGGGTTGGATTAGGCGGACCCGCTTTGCGGCTCCGCCTAATCCAACCCTAAACCCTTTTCCTTATTCAAGGTCACTAAACCCGCAAGAAACTGAACCCTAAGAGAGTATTGGTGAACCCTATCGTGGATGTGATTCAAAGATGGGACACTAAACCTTAAAAGTAGGGTACTGCATAAGACGGAATGGAAAAGGGTTTAGGGTTGGATTAGGCGGACCCGCTTTGCGGCTCCGCCTAATACAACCCTAAACCCTTTTTCTTATTCAAGGTCACTAAACCCGCAAGAAACTGAACACTAAGAGAGTATTGGTGAACCCTGTCGTGGATGTGATTCAAAGATGGGGCACTGAACCTTAAGAGTAGGGTACTGCATATGACGGGACGGAAAAGGGTTTAGGGTTGGATTAGGCGGACCGCTTCGCGGTTCCGCCTAATCCAACCCTAAACCCTTTTCCTTATTCAAGGTCACTAAACCCGCAAGAAACTGATCCCTAAGAGATTATTGGTGAACCCTGTCGTGGATGTGATTCAAAGATGGGGCACTGAACCTTAAGAGTATGGTACTGCATAAGACGGGACGGAAAAGGGTTTAGGGTTGGATTAGGCGGACCCGCTTCGCGGCCTTGCCTAATCCAACCCTAAACCCTTTTCCTTATTCAAGGTCACAAAACCCGCAAGAAACTGAACCTTAAGTGAGTATTGGTGAACCCTGTCGTGGATGTGATTCAAAGATGGGGCACTGAACCTTAAGAGTAGGGTACTGCATAAAACGGGACGGAAAAGGGTTTAGGGTTGGATTAGGCGGACCCGCTTCGCGGCTCCGCCTAATCCAACACTAAACCCTTTTCCTTATTCATGGTCACTAAACCCGCAAGAAACTGAACCCTAAGAGGGTATTGGTGAATCCTGTCGTGGATGTGATTCAAAGATGGGGCACTGAACCTTAAGAGTAGGGTACTACATAAGACGGGACGGAAAAGGGTTTAGGGTTGGATTAGGCGGACCCGCTTCGCGGCTCCGCCTAATCCAACCCTAAACCTTTTTCCTTATTCAAGGTCACTAAACCCGCAAGAAACTGATCCCTAAGATGGTATTGGTGAACCCTGCCGTGGATGTGATTCAAAGATGGGGCACTGAACCTTAAGAGTAGGGTACTGCATAAGACGGGACGGAAAAGGGTTTAGGGTTGGATTAGGCGGACCCGCTTTGTGGCTCCGCCTAATGCAACCCTAAACCCTTTTTCTTATTCAAGGTCACTAAACCCGCAAGAAACTCAACACTAAGAGAGTATTGGTGAACCCTGTCGTGGATGTGATTCAAAGATGTGGCACTGAACCTTAAGAGTAGGGTACTGCATATGACGGGACGGAAAAGGGTTTAGGGTTGGATTAGGCGGACGCGCTTCGCGGTTCCGCCTAATCCAACCCTAAACCCTTTTCCTTATTCAAGGTCACTAAACCCGCAAGAAACTGATCCCTAAGAGATTATTGGCGAACCCTGTCGTGGATGTGATTCAAAGATGGGGCACTGAACCTTAAGAGTATGGTACTGCATAAGACGGGACGGAAAAGGGTTTAGGGTTGGATTAGGCGGACCCGCTTCGCTGCCTTGCCTAATCCAACCCTAAACCCTTTTCCTTATTCAAGGTCACTAAACCCGCAAGAAACTGAACCCTAAGTGAGTATTGGTGAACCCTGTCGTGGATGTGATTCAAAGATGGGGCACTGAACCTTAAGAGTAGGGTACTGCATAAGACGGGACGGAAAAGGGTTTAGGGTTGAATTAGGCGGACCCGCTTTGCGGCTCCACCTAATCCAACCCTAAACCCTTTCGCGGGTCCGCCTAATCCAACCCTAAACCCTTTTCCTTATTCATGGTCACTAAACCCGCAAGAAACTGAACCCTAAGAGGGTATTGGTGAATCCTGTCGTGGATGTGATTCAAAGATGGGGCACTGAACCTTAAGAGTAGGGTACTACATAAGACGGGACGGAAAAGGGTTTAGGGTTGGATTAGGCGGACCCGCTTCGCGGCTCCGCCTAATCCAACCCTAAACCTTTTTCCTTATTCAAGGTCACTAAACCCGCAAGAAACTGATCCCTAAGATGGTATTGGTGAACCCTGTCGTGGATGTGATTCAAAGATGGGGCACTGAACCTTAAGAGTAGGGTACTGCATAAGACGGGACGGAAAAGGGTTTAGGGTTGGATTAGGCGGACCCGCTTTGCGGCTCCGCCTAATGCAACCCTAAACCCTTTTTCTTATTCAAGGTCACTAAACCCGCAAGAAACTCAACACTAAGAGAGTATTGGTGAACCCTGTCGTGGATGTGATTCAAAGATGTGGCACTGAACCTTAAGAGTAGGGTACTGCATATGACGGGACGGAAAAGGGTTTAGGGTTGGATTAGGCGGACGCGCTTCGCGGTTCCGCCTAATCCAACCCTAAACCCTTTTCCTTATTCAAGGTCACTAAACCCGCAAGAAACTGATCCCTAAGAGATTATTGGCGAACCCTGTCGTGGATGTGATTCAAAGATGGGGCACTGAACCTTAAGAGTATGGTACTGCATAAGACGGGACGGAAAAGGGTTTAGGGTTGGATTAGGCGGACCCGCTTCGCGGCCTTGCCTAATCCAACCCTAAACCCTTTTCCTTATTCAAGGTCACTAAACCCGCAAGAAACTGAACCCTAAGTGAGTATTGGTGAACCCTGTCGTGGATGTGATTCAAAGATGGGGCACTGAACCTTAAGAGTAGGGTACTGCATAAGACGGGACGGAAAAGGGTTTAGGGTTGAATTAGGCGGACCCGCTTTGCGGCTCCACCTAATCCAACCCTAAACCCTTTCGCGGGTCCGCCTAATCCAACCCTAAACCCTTTTCCTTATTCAAGGTCACTAAACTTGCAAGAAACTGAACCTTAAGAGATTATTGGTGAACCTTGTCGTGGATGTGATTCAAAGATAGGGCACTGAACCTTAAGAGTAGGGTACTGCATAAGACGAGACGGAAAAGGGTTTAGGGTTGCATTAGGCGAACCCGCTTCGCGGCTTTGCCTAATCCAACCCTAAACCCTTTTCCTTATTCAAGGTCACTAAACTTGCAAGAAACTGAACCTTAAGAGATTATTGGTGAACCTTGTCGTGGATGTGATTCAAAGATAGGGCACTGAACCTTAAGAGTAGGGTACTGCATAAGACGAGACGGAAAAGGGTTTAGGGTTGCATTAGGCGAACCCGCTTCGCGGCTTTGCCTAATCCAACCCTAAACCCTTTTCCTTATTCAAGGTCACTAAACCCGCAAGAAACTGAACCCTAAGAGAGTATTGGTGAACCCTGTCGTGGATGTGATTCAAAGATGGGGCACTGAACCTTAAGAGTAGGGTATTGCATAAGACGGGACGGAAAAGGGTTTAGGGTTGGATTAGATGGACCCGCTTCGCGGCTCCGCCTAATCCAACCCTAAACCCTTTTCCTTATTCAAGGTCACTAAACCCGCAAGAAACTGATCCCTAAGATGGTATTGGTGAACCCTGTCGTGGATGTGATTCAAAGATGGGGCACTGAACCTTAAGAGTAGGGTACTGCATAAGACGGGACGGAAAAGGGTTTAGGGTTGGATTAGGCGGACCCGCATTGCGGCTCCGCCTAATGCAACCCTAAACCCTTTTTCTTATTCAAGGTCACTAAACCCGCAAGAAACTCAACACTAAGAGAGTATTGGTGAACCCTGTCGTGGATGTGATTCAAAGATGTGGCACTGAACCTTAAGAGTAGGGTACTGCATATGACGGGACGGAAAAGGGTTTAGGGTTGGATTAGGCGGACGCGCTTCGCGGTTCCGCCTAATCCAACCCTAAACCCTTTTCCTTATTCAAGGTCACTAAACCCGCAAGAAACTGATCCCTAAGAGATTATTGGCGAACCCTGTCGTGGATGTGATTCAAAGATGGGGCACTGAACCTTAAGAGTATGGTACTGCATAAGACGGGACGGAAAAGGGTTTAGGGTTGGATTAGGCGGACCCGCTTCGCGGCCTTGCCTAATCCAACCCTAAACCCTTTTCCTTATTCAAGGTCACTAAACTCGCAAGAAACTGAACCCTAAGTGAGTATTGGTGAACCCTGTCGTGGATGTGATTCAAAGATGGGGCACTGAACCTTAAGAGTAGGGTACTGCATAAGACGGGACGGAAAAGGGTTTAGGGTTGAATTAGGCGGACCCGCTTTGCGGCTCCACCTAATCCAACCCTAAACCCTTTCGCGGGTCCGCCTAATCCAACCCTAAACCCTTTTCCTTATTCAAGGTCACTAAACTTGCAAGAAACTGAACCTTAAGAGATTATTGGTGAACCTTGTCGTGGATGTGATTCAAAGATAGGGCACTGAACCTTAAGAGTAGGGTACTGCATAAGACGAGACGGAAAAGGGTTTAGGGTTGCATTAGGCGAACCCGCTTCGCGGCTTTGCCTAATCCAACCCTAAACCCTTTTCCTTATTCAAGGTCACTAAACTTGCAAGAAACTGAACCTTAAGAGATTATTGGTGAACCTTGTCGTGGATGTGATTCAAAGATAGGGCACTGAACCTTAAGAGTAGGGTACTGCATAAGACGAGACGGAAAAGGGTTTAGGGTTGCATTAGGCGAACCCGCTTCGCGGCTTTGCCTAATCCAACCCTAAACCCTTTTCCTTATTCAAGGTCACTAAACCCGCAAGAAACTGAACCCTAAGAGAGTATTGGTGAACCCTGTCGTGGATGTGATTCAAAGATGGGGCACTGAACCTTAAGAGTAGGGTACTGCATAAGACGGGACGGAAAAGGGTTTAGGGTTGGATTAGACGGACCCGCTTCGCGGCTCCGCCTAATCCAACCCTAAACCCTTTTCCTTATTCAAGGTCACTAAACCCGCAAGAAACTGATCCCTAAGATGGTATTGGTGAACCCTGTCGTGGATGTGATTCAAAGATGGGGCACTGAACCTTAAGAGTAGGGTACTGCATAAGACGGGACGGAAAAGGGTTTAGGGTTGGATTAGGCGGACCCGCTTTGCGGCTCCGCCTAATGCAACCCTAAACCCTTTTTCTTATTCAAGGTCACTAAACCCGCAAGAAACTCAACACTAAGAGAGTATTGGTGAACCCTGTCGTGGATGTGATTCAAAGATGTGGCACTGAACCTTAAGAGTAGGGTACTGCATATGACGGGACGGAAAAGGGTTTAGGGTTGGATTAGGCGGACGCGCTTCGCGGTTCCGCCTAATCCAACCCTAAACCCTTTTCCTTATTCAAGGTCACTAAACCCGCAAGAAACTGATCCCTAAGAGATTATTGGCGAACCCTGTCGTGGATGTGATTCAAAGATGGGGCACTGAACCTTAAGAGTATGGTACTGCATAAGACGGGACGGAAAAGGGTTTAGGGTTGGATTAGACGGACCCGCTTCGCGGCTCCGCCTAATCCAACCCTAAACCCTTTTCCTTATTCAAGGTCACTAAACCCGCAAGAAACTGAACCCTAAGAGAGTATTGGTGAACCCTATCGTGGATGTGATTCAAAGATGGGGCACTAAACCTTAAAAGTAGGGTACTGCATAAGACGGAATGGAAAAGGGTTTAGGGTTGGATTAGGCGGACCCGCTTCGCGGCCTTGCCTAATCCAACCCTAAACCCTTTTCCTTATTCAAGGTCACTAAACCCGCAAGAAACTGAACCCTAAGTGAGTATTGGTGAACCCTGTCGTGGATGTGATTCAAAGATGGGGCACTGAACCTTAAGAGTAGGGTACTGCATAAGACGGGACGGAAAAGGGTTTAGGGTTGAATTAGGCGGACCCGCTTTGCGGCTCCACCTAATCCAACCTTAAACCCTTTCGCGGGTCCGCCTAATCCAACCCTAAACCCTTTTCCTTATTCAAGGTCACTAAACCCGCAAGAAACTGAACCCTAAGTGAGTATTGGTGAACCCTCTCGTGGATATGATTCAAAGATGGGGCACTGAACCATAAGAGTAGGGTACTGCATAAGACGAGACGGAAAAGGGTTTAGGGTTGGATTAGGCGAACCCGCTTCGCGGCTCCGCCTAATCCAACCCTAAACCCTTTCACGGGTCCGCCTAATCCAACCCTTAACCCATTTCCTTATTCAAGGTCACTAAACCCGCAAGAAACTTAACCTTAAGAGAGTATTGGTGAACCCTGTCGTGGATGTGATTCAAAGATGGGGCACTGAACCTTAAGAGTAGGGTACTGCATAAGACGAGACGGAATAGGGTTTAGGGTTGAATTAGGCGAACCCGCTTCGCGGCTCCGCCTAATCCAACCCTAAACCCTTTTCCTTATTCAAGGTCACTAAACCCGCAAGAAACTGAACCCTAAGAGAGTATTGGTGAACCCTGTCGTGGATGTGATTCAAAGATGGGGCACTGAACCTTAAGAGTAGGGTAGAGCATAAGACGGAACGGAAAAGGGTTTAGGGTTGGATTAGGCGGACCCGCTTCGCGGCTTCGCCTAATCCAACCCTAAACCCTTTTCCTTATTCAAGGTCACTAAACCCGCAAGAAACTGAACCCTAAGAGAGTATTGGTGAACCCTGTCGTGGATGTGATTCAAAGATGGGGCACTGAACCTTAAGAGTAGGTACTGCATAAGACGGGACGGAAAAGGGTTTAGGTTTGGATTAGGCGAACCCGCTTCGTGGCTCCGCCTAATCCAACCCTAAACCCTTTTCCTTATTCAAGGTCACTAAACCCGCAAGAAACTGAACCCTAAGAGAGTATTGGTGAACCCTATCGTGGATGTGATTCAAAGATGGGGCACTGAACCTTAAAAGTAGGGTACTGCATAAGACGGAATGGAAAAGGGTTTAGGGTTGGATTAGGCGGACCCGCTTTGCGGCTCCGCCTAATCCAACCCTAAACCCTTTTCCTTATTCAAGGTCACTAAACCCGCAAGAAACTGAACCCTAAGAGAGTATTGGTGAACCCTATCGTGGATGTGATTCAAAGATGGGGCACTAAACCTTAAAAGTAGGGTACTGCATAAGACGGAATGGAAAAGGGTTTAGGGTTGGATTAGGCGGACCCGCTTTGCGGCTCCGCCTAATGCAACCCTAAACCCTTTTTCTTATTCAAGGTCACTAAACCCGCAAGAAACTGAACACTAAGAGAGTATTGGTGAACCCTGTCGTGGATGTGATTCAAAGATGGGGCACTGAACCTTAAGAGTAGGGTACTGCATATGACGGGACGGAAAAGGGTTTAGGGTTGGATTAGGCGGACCCGCTTCGCGGTTCCGCCTAATCCAACCCTAAACCCTTTTCCTTATTCAAGGTCACTAAACCCGCAAGAAACTGATCCCTAAGAGATTATTGGTGAACCCTGTCGTGGATGTGATTCAAAGATGGGGCACTGAACCTTAAGAGTATGGTACTGCATAAGACGGGACGGAAAAGGGTTTAGGGTTGGATTAGGCGGACCCGCTTCGCGGCCTTGCCTAATCCAACCCTAAACCCTTTTCCTTATTCAAGGTCACAAAACCCGCAAGAAACTGAACCTTAAGTGAGTATTGGTGAACCCTGTCGTGGATGTGATTCAAAGATGGGGCACTGAACCTTAAGAGTAGGGTACTGCATAAGACGGGACGGAAAAGGGTTTAGGGTTGGATTAGGCGGACCCGCTTCGCGGCTCCGCCTAATCCAACACTAAACCCTTTTCCTTATTCATGGTCACTAAACCCGCAAGAAACTGAACCCTAAGAGGGTATTGGTGAATCCTGTCGTGGATGTGATTCAAAGATGGGGCACTGAACCTTAAGAGTAGGGTACTACATAAGACGGGACGGAAAAGGGTTTAGGGTTGGATTAGGCGGACCCGCTTCGCGGCTCCGCCTAATCCAACCCTAAACCTTTTTCCTTATTCAAGGTCACTAAACCCGCAAGAAACTGATCCCTAAGATGGTATTGGTGAACCCTGTCGTGGATGTGATTCAAAGATGGGGCACTGAACCTTAAGAGTAGGGTACTGCATAAGACGGGACAGAAAAGGGTTTAGGGTTGGATTAGGCGGACCCGCTTCGCGGCTCCGCCTAATCCAACCTTAAACCCTTTTCCTTATTCAAGGTCACTAAACCCGCAAGAAACTGAACCCTAAGAGGGTATTGGTGAATCCTGTCGTGGATGTGATTCAAAGATAGGGCACTGATCCTTAAGAGTAGGGTACTACATAAGACGGGACGGAAAAGGGTTTAGGGTTGGATTACGCGGACCCGCTTCGCGGCTCCGCCTAATCCAACCCTAAACCTTTTTCCTTATTCAAGGTCACTAAACCCGCAAGAAACTGAACCCTAAGAGAGTATTGGTGAACCCTGTCGTGGATGTGATTCAAAGATGGGGCACTGAACCTTAAGAGTAGGGTAGTGCATAAGACGGCACGGAAAAGGGTTTAGGGTTGGATTAGGCGAACCCGCTTCGCGGCTCCGCCTAATCCAACCCTAAACCCTTTTCCTTATTCAAGGTCACTAAACCCGCAAGAAACTGAACCCTAAGAGAGTATTGGTGAACCCTGTCGTGGATGTGATTCAAAGATGGGGCACTGAACCTTAAGAGTAGTGCACTGCATAAGACGGGACAGAAAAGGGTTTAGGATTGGATTAGGCGAACCCGCTTCGCGGCTCCGCCTAATCCAACCCTAAACCCTTTTCCTTATTCAAGTTCACTAAACCCGCAAGAAACTGAACCCTAAGAGAGTATTGGTGAACCCTATCGTGGATGTGATTCAAAGATGGGGCACTGAACCTTAAAAGTAGGGTACTGCATAAGACGGAATGGAAAAGGGTTTAGGGTTGGATTAGGCGGACCCGCTTTGCGGCTCCGCCTAATGCAACCCTAAACCCTTTTTCTTATTCAAGGTCACTAAACCCGCAAGAAACTCAACACTAAGAGAGTATTGGTGAACCCTGTCGTGGATGTGATTCAAAGATGTGGCACTGAACCTTAAGAGTAGGGTACTGCATATGACGGGACGGAAAAGGGTTTAGGGTTGGATTAGGCGGACGCGCTTCGCGGTTCCGCCTAATCCAACCCTAAACCCTTTTCCTTATTCAAGGTCACTAAACCCGCAAGAAACTGATCCCTAAGAGATTATTGGCGAACCCTGTCGTGGATGTGATTCAAAGATGGGGCACTGAACCTTAAGAGTATGGTACTGCATAAGACGGGACGGAAAAGGGTTTAGGGTTGGATTAGGCGGACCCGCTTCGCGGCCTTGCCTAATCCAACCCTAAACCCTTTTCCTTATTCAAGGTCACTAAACCCGCAAGAAACTGAACCCTAAGTGAGTATTGGTGAACCCTGTCGTGGATGTGATTCAAAGATGGGGCACTGAACCTTAAGAGTAGGGTACTGCATAAGACGGGACGGAAAAGGGTTTAGGGTTGAATTAGGCGGACCCGCTTCGCGGCTCCACCTAATCCAACCCTAAACCCTTTCGCGGGTCCGCCTAATCCAACCCTAAACCCTTTTCCTTATTCAAGGTCACTAAACTTGCAAGAAACTGAACCTTAAGAGATTATTGGTGAACCTTGTCGTGGATGTGATTCAAAGATAGGGCACTGAACCTTAAGAGTAGGGTACTGCATAAGACGAGACGGAAAAGGGTTTAGGGTTGCATTAGGCGAACCCGCTTCGCGGCTTTGCCTAATCCAACCCTAAACCCTTTTCCTTATTCAAGGTCACTAAACCCGCAAGAAACTGAACCCTAAGAGAGTATTGGTGAACCCTGTCGTGGATGTGATTCAAAGATGGGGCACTGAACCTTAAGAGTAGGGTACTGCATAAGACGGGACGGAAAAGGGTTTAGGGTTGGATTAGACGGACCCGCTTCGCGGCTCCGCCTAATCCAACCCTAAACCCTTTTCCTTATTCAAGGTCACTAAACCCGCAAGAAACTGATCCCTAAGAGAGTATTGGTGAACCCTCTCGTGGATATGATTCAAAGATGGGGCACTGAACCATAAGAGTAGGGTACTGCATAAGACGAGACGGAAAAGGGTTTAGGGTTGGATTAGGCGAACCCGCTTCGCGGCTCCGCCTAATCCAACCTTAAACCCTTTCGCGGGTCCGCCTAATCCAACCCTTAACCCATTTCCTTATTCAAGGTCACTAAACCCGCAAGAAACTGAACCTTAAGAGAGTATTGGTGAACCCTGTCGTGGATGTGATTCAAAGATGGGGCACTGAACCTTAAGAGTAGGGTACTGCATAAGACGAGACGGAATAGGGTTTAGGGTTGAATTAGGCGAACCCGCTTCGCGGCTCCGCCTAATCCAACCCTAAACCCTTTTCCTTATTCAAGGTCACTAAACCCGCAAGAAACTGAACCCTAAGAGAGTATTGGTGAACCCTGTCGTGGATGTGATTCAAAGATGGGGCACTGAACCTTAAGAGTAGGGTAGAGCATAAGACGGAACGGAAAAGGGTTTAGGGTTGGATTAGGCGGACCCGCTTCGCGGCTTCGCCTAATCCAACCGTAAACCCTTTTCCTTATTCAAGGTCACTAAACCCGCAAGAAACTGAACCCTAAGAGAGTATTGGTGAACCCTGTCGTGGATGTGATTCAAAGATGGGGCACTGAACCTTAAGAGTAGGGTACTGCATAAGACGGGACGGAAAAGGGTTTAGGGTGGGATTAGGCGAACCCACTTCGCGGCTCCGCCTAATCCAACCCTAAACCCTTTTCCTTATTCAAGGTCACTAAACCCGCAAGAAACTGAACCCTAAGAGAGTATTGGTGAACCCTGTCGTGGATGTGATTCAAAGATGGGGCACTGAACCTTAAGAGTAGGGTACTGCATAAGACGGGACGGAAAAGGGTTTAGGGTTGGATTAGGCGGACCCGCTTCGCGGCCCCAACCACCATAGCCTACAGGGTCAAGGAGGGATTGATCCTCTTCAGTTGGTGGCCTAGGTCTGTTGTAACCACCACGTCCATCGAGTGACATGTCGCTTTGCTCTACAGGTGGATGTGGTCTTTTGTTCCCACCACGTACGGCAAGTGACACGTCGCTTTGTTCCACAGGAGGACGTGGTCTGTTGTAGCCACCACGTCCGTCGAGTGACACGTCACTTTGTTCGACTGGTGGACGTGGTCTGTTGTAGCCGCCACGTCCATCAAGTGACACGTCACTTTGTTCGACAGGTGGACGTGGTCTGTTGTAGCCGCCACGTCCATCAAATGACACGTCACTTTGTTCGACAGAAGGACGTAGTTTGTTGTAGCCGCCACGTCCGTCAAGTGACACGTCGCTTTGTTCGACCGGTGATATTGGTTTGTGGTAGCCAACTAGTCCGTCTAGTTCCACATTTTTTTCGTCATCTACGAATTATATTCGCGGCTCCGCCTAATCCAACCCTAAACCCTTTTCCTTATTCAAGGTCACTAAACCCGCAAGAAACAGAACCCTAAGAGTGTATTGGTGAACCCTGTCGTGGATGTGATTCAAAGATGGGGCACTGAACCTTAAGAGTAGGGTACTGCATAAGACGGGACGGAAAAGGGTTTATGGTTGGATTAGGCGGACCCGCTTCGCGGCTCCGCCTAATCCAACACTAAACCCTTTTCCTTATTCATGGTCACTAAACCCGCAAGAAACTGAACCCTAAGTGAGTATTGGTGAACCCTGTCGTGGATGTGATTCAAAGATGGGGCACTGAACCTTAAGAGTAGGGTACTGCATAAGACGGGACGGAAAAGGGTTTAGGGTTGAATTAGGCGGACCCGCTTCGCGGCTCCACCTAATCCAACCCTAAACCCTTTCACGGGTCCGCCTAATCCAACCCTAAACCCTTTTCCTTATTCAAGGTCACTAAACTTGCAAGAAACTGAACCTTAAGAGATTATTGGTGAACCTTGTCGTGGATGTGATTCAAAGATAGGGCACTGAACCTTAAGAGTAGGGTACTGCATAAGACGAGACGGAAAAGGGTTTAGGGTTGCATTAGGCGAACCCGCTTCGCGGCTTTGCCTAATCCAACCCTAAACCCTTTTCCTTATTCAAGGTCACTAAACCCGCAAGAAACTGAACCCTAAGAGAGTATTGGTGAACCCTGTCGTGGATGTGATTCAAAGATGGGGCACTGAACCTTAAGAGTAGGGTACTGCATAAGACGGGACGGAAAAGGGTTTAGGGTTGGATTAGACGGACCCGCTTCGCGGCTCCGCCTAATCCAACCCTAAACCCTTTTCCTTATTCAAGGTCACTAAACCCGCAAGAAACTGATCCCTAAGAGAGTATTGGTGAACCCTCTCGTGGATATGATTCAAAGATGGGGCACTGAACCATAAGAGTAGGGTACTGCATAAGACGAGACGGAAAAGGGTTTAGGGTTGGATTAGGCGAACCCGCTTCGCGGCTCCGCCTAATCCAACCTTAAACCCTTTCGCGGGTCCGCCTAATCCAACCCTTAACCCATTTCCTTATTCAAGGTCACTAAACCCGCAAGAAACTGAACCTTAAGAGAGTATTGGTGAACCCTGTCGTGGATGTGATTCAAAGATGGGGCACTGAACCTTAAGAGTAGGGTACTGCATAAGACGAGACGGAATAGGGTTTAGGGTTGAATTAGGCGAACCCGCTTCGCGGCTCCGCCTAATCCAACCCTAAACCCTTTTCCTTATTCAAGGTCACTAAACCCGCAAGAAACTGAACCCTAAGAGAGTATTGGTGAACCCTGTCGTGGATGTGATTCAAAGATGGGGCACTGAACCTTAAGAGTAGGGTAGAGCATAAGACGGAACGGAAAAGGGTTTAGGGTTGGATTAGGCGGACCCGCTTCGCGGCTTCGCCTAATCCAACCCTAAACCCTTTTCCTTATTCAAGGTCACTAAACCCGCAAGAAACTGAACCCTAAGAGAGTATTGGTGAACCCTGTCGTGGATGTGATTCAAAGATGGGGCACTGAACCTTAAGAGTAGGGTACTGCATAAGACGGGACGGAAAAGGGTTTAGGGTGGGATTAGGCGAACCCACTTCGCGGCTCCGCCTAATCCAACCCTAAACCCTTTTCCTTATTCAAGGTCACTAAACCCGCAAGAAACTGAACCCTAAGAGAGTATTGGTGAACCCTGTCGTGGATGTGATTCAAAGATGGGGCACTGAACCTTAAGAGTAGGGTACTGCATAAGACGGGACGGAAAAGGGTTTAGGGTTGGATTAGGCGGACCCGCTTCGCGGCCCCAACCACCATAGCCTACAGGGTCAAGGAGGGATTGATCCTCTTCAGTTGGTGGCCTAGGTCTGTTGTAACCACCACGTCCATCGAGTGACATGTCGCTTTGCTCTACAGGTGGATGTGGTCTTTTGTTCCCACCACGTACGGCAAGTGACACGTCGCTTTGTTCCACAGGAGGACGTGGTCTGTTGTAGCCACCACGTCCGTCGAGTGACACGTCACTTTGTTCGACTGGTGGACGTGGTCTGTTGTAGCCGCCACGTCCATCAAGTGACACGTCACTTTGTTCGACAGGTGGACGTGGTCTGTTGTAGCCGCCACGTCCATCAAATGACACGTCACTTTGTTCGACAGAAGGACGTAGTTTGTTGTAGCCGCCACGTCCGTCAAGTGACACGTCGCTTTGTTCGACCGGTGATATTGGTTTGTGGTAGCCAACTAGTCCGTCTAGTTCCACATTTTTTTCGTCATCTACGAATTATATTCGCGGCTCCGCCTAATCCAACCCTAAACCCTTTTCCTTATTCAAGGTCACTAAACCCGCAAGAAACAGAACCCTAAGAGTGTATTGGTGAACCCTGTCGTGGATGTGATTCAAAGATGGGGCACTGAACCTTAAGAGTAGGGTACTGCATAAGACGGGACGGAAAAGGGTTTATGGTTGGATTAGGCGGACCCGCTTCGCGGCTCCGCCTAATCCAACACTAAACCCTTTTCCTTATTCATGGTCACTAAACCCGCAAGAAACTGAACCCTAAGAGGGTATTGGTGAATCCTGTCGTGGATGTGATTCAAAGATGGGGCACTGAACCTTAAGAGTAGGGTACTACAGAAGACGGGACGGAAAAGGGTTTAGGGTTGGATTAGGCGGACCCGCTTCGCGGTTCCGCCTAATCCAACCCTAAACCCTTTCGCGGGTCCGCCTAATCCAACCCTAAACCCTTTTCCTTATTCAAGGTCACTAAACTTGCAAGAAACTGAACCTTAAGAGATTATTGGTGAACCTTGTCGTGGATGTGATTCAAAGATAGGGCACTGAACCTTAAGAGTAGGGTACTGCATAAGACGAGACGGAAAAGGGTTTAGGGTTGCATTAGGCGAACCCGCTTCGCGGCTTTGCCTAATCCAACCCTAAACCCTTTTCCTTATTCAAGGTCACTAAACCCGCAAGAAACTGAACCCTAAGAGAGTATTGGTGAACCCTGTCGTGGATGTGATTCAAAGATGGGGCACTGAACCTTAAGAGTAGGGTACTGCATAAGACGGGACGGAAAAGGGTTTAGGGTTGGATTAGACGGACCCGCTTCGCGGCTCCGCCTAATCCAACTCTAAACCCTTTTCCTTATTCAAGGTCACTAAACCCGCAAGAAACTGATCCCTAAGAGAGTATTGGTGAACCCTCTCGTGGATATGATTCAAAGATGGGGCACTGAACCATAAGAGTAGGGTACTGCATAAGACGAGACGGAAAAGGGTTTAGGGTTGGATTAGGCGAACCCGCTTCGCGGCTCCGCCTAATCCAACCTTAAACCCTTTCGCGGGTCCGCCTAATCCAACCCTTAACCCATTTCCTTATTCAAGGTCACTAAACCCGCAAGAAACTGAACCTTAAGAGAGTATTGGTGAACCCTGTCGTGGATGTGATTCAAAGATGGGGCACTGAACCTTAAGAGTAGGGTACTGCATAAGACGAGACGGAATAGGGTTTAGGGTTGAATTAGGCGAACCCGCTTCGCGGCTCCGCCTAATCCAACCCTAAACCCTTTTCCTTATTCAAGGTCACTAAACCCGCAAGAAACTGAACCCTAAGAGAGTATTGGTGAACCCTGTCGTGGATGTGATTCAAAGATGGGGCACTGAACCTTAAGAGTAGGGTAGAGCATAAGACGGAACGGAAAAGGGTTTAGGGTTGGATTAGGCGGACCCGCTTCGCGGCTTCGCCTAATCCAACCCTAAACCCTTTTCCTTATTCAAGGTCACTAAACCCGCAAGAAACTGAACCCTAAGAGAGTATTGGTGAACCCTGTCGTGGATGTGATTCAAAGATGGGGCACTGAACCTTAAGAGTAGGGTACTGCATAAGACGGGACGGAAAAGGGTTTAGGGTGGGATTAGGCGAACCCACTTCGCGGCTCCGCCTAATCCAACCCTAAACCCTTTTCCTTATTCAAGGTCACTAAACCCGCAAGAAACTGAACCCTAAGAGAGTATTGGTGAACCCTGTCGTGGATGTGATTCAAAGATGGGGCACTGAACCTTAAGAGTAGGGTACTGCATAAGACGGGACGGAAAAGGGTTTAGGGTTGGATTAGGCGGACCCGCTTCGCGGCCCCAACCACCATAGCCTACAGGGTCAAGGAGGGATTGATCCTCTTCAGTTGGTGGCCTAGGTCTGTTGTAACCACCACGTCCATCGAGTGACATGTCGCTTTGCTCTACAGGTGGATGTGGTCTTTTGTTCCCACCACGTACGGCAAGTGACACGTCGCTTTGTTCCACAGGAGGACGTGGTCTGTTGTAGCCACCACGTCCGTCGAGTGACACGTCACTTTGTTCGACTGGTGGACGTGGTCTGTTGTAGCCGCCACGTCCATCAAGTGACACGTCACTTTGTTCGACAGGTGGACGTGGTCTGTTGTAGCCGCCACGTCCATCAAATGACACGTCACTTTGTTCGACAGAAGGACGTAGTTTGTTGTAGCCGCCACGTCCGTCAAGTGACACGTCGCTTTGTTCGACCGGTGATATTGGTTTGTGGTAGCCAACTAGTCCGTCTAGTTCCACATTTTTTTCGTCATCTACGAATTATATTCGCGGCTCCGCCTAATCCAACCCTAAACCCTTTTCCTTATTCAAGGTCACTAAACCCGCAAGAAACAGAACCCTAAGAGTGTATTGGTGAACCCTGTCGTGGATGTGATTCAAAGATGGGGCACTGAACCTTAAGAGTAGGGTACTGCATAAGACGGGACGGAAAAGGGTTTATGGTTGGATTAGGCGGACCCGCTTCGCGGCTCCGCCTAATCCAACACTAAACCCTTTTCCTTATTCATGGTCACTAAACCCGCAAGAAACTGAACCCTAAGAGGGTATTGGTGAATCCTGTCGTGGATGTGATTCAAAGATGGGGCACTGAACCTTAAGAGTAGGGTACTACAGAAGACGGGACGGAAAAGGGTTTAGGGTTGGATTAGGCGGACCCGCTTCGCGGTTCCGCCTAATCCAACCCTAAACCCTTTCGCGGGTCCGCCTAATCCAACCCTAAACCCTTTTCCTTATTCAAGGTCACTAAACCCGCAAGAAACTGATCCCTAAGAGAGTATTGGTGAACCCTGTCGTGGATGTGATTCAAAGATGGGGAACTGAACCTTAAGAGTAGGGTACTGCATAAGACGGGACGGAAAAGGGTTTAGGGATGGATTAGGCGAACCCGCTTCGCGGCTCCGCCTAATCCAACCCTAAACCCTTTTCCTTATTCAAGGTCACTAAACCCGCAAGAAACTGAACCCTAAGAGAGTATTGGTGAACCCTGTAGTGGATGTGATTTAAAGATGGGGCACTAAACCTTAAGAGTAGGGTACTGCATAAGACGGGACGGAAAAGGGTTTAGGGTTGGATTAGGCGGACCTGCTTCGCGGCCCCAACCACCATAGCCTACAGGGTCAAGGAGGGATTGATCCTCTTCAGTTGGTGGCCTAGGTCTGTTGTAACCACCACGTCCATCGAGTGACACGTCGCTTTGCTCTACAGGTGGATGTGGTCTTTTGTTCCCACCACGTACGGCAAGTGACACGTCGCTTTGTTCCACAAGAGGACGTGGTTTGTTGTAGCCACCACGTCCGTCGAGTGACACGTCACTTTGTTCGACTGGTGGACGTGGTCTGTTGTAGCCGCCACGTCCATCAAGTGACACGTCACTTTGTTCGACAGGTGGACGTGGTCTGTTGTAGCCGCCACGTCCATCAAATGACACGTCACTTTGTTCGACAGAAGGACGTAGTTTGTTGTAGCCGCCACGTCCGTCAAGTGACACGTCGCTTTGTTCGACCGGTGATATTGGTTTGTGGTAGCCAACTAGTCCGTCTAGTTCCACATTTTTTTCGTCATCTACGAATTATCTTCGCGGCTCCGCCTAATCCAACCCTAAACCCTTTTCCTTATTCAAGGTCACTAAACCCGCAAGAAACAGAACCCTAAGAGTGTATTGGTGAACCCTGTCGTGGATGTGATTCAAAGATGGGGCACTGAACCTTAAGAGTAGGGTACTGCATAAGACGGGACGGAAAAGGGTTTAGGGTTGGATTAGGCGGACCCGCTTCGCGGCTCCGCCTAATCCAACACTAAACCCTTTTCCTTATTCATGGTCACTAAACCCGCAAGAAACTGAACCCTAAGAGGGTATTGGTGAATCCTGTCGTGGATGTGATTCAAAGATGGGGCACTGAACCTTAAGAGTAGGGTACTACATAAGACGGGACGGAAAAGGGTTTAGGGTTGGATTAGGCGGACCCACTTCGCGGCTCCACCTAATCCAACCCTAAACCCTTTCGCGGGTCCGCCTAATCCAACCCTAAACCCTTTTCCTTATTCAAGGTCACTAAACCCGCAAGAAACTGATCCCTAAGAGAGTATTGGTGAACCCTGTCGTGGATGTGATTCAAAGATGGGGCACTGAACCTTAAGAGTAGGGTACTGCATAAGACGGGACGGAAAAGGGTTTAGGGTTGGATTAGGCAGACCCGCTTCGCGGCCCCAACCACCATAGCCTACAGGGTCAAGGAGGGATTGATCCTCTTCAGTTGGTGGCCTAGGTCTGTTGTAACCACCACGTCCATCGAGTGACACGTCGCTTTGCTCTACAGGTGGATGTGGTCTTTTGTTCCCACCACGTACGGCAAGTGACACGTCGCTTTGTTCCACAAGAGGACGTGGTCTGTTGTAGCCACCACGTCCGTCGAGTGACACGTCACTTTGTTCGACTGGTGGACGTGGTCTGTTGTAGCCGCCACGTCCATCAAGTGACACGTCACTTTGTTCGACAGGTGGACGTGGTCTGTTGTAGCCGCCACGTCCATCAAATGACACGTCACTTTGTTCGACAGAAGGACGTAGTTTGTTGTAGCCGCCACGTCCGTCAAGTGACACGTCGCTTTGTTCGACCGGTGATATTGGTTTGTGGTAGCCAACTAGTCCGTCTAGTTCCACATTTTTTTCGTCATCTACGAATTATCTTCGCGGCTCCGCCTAATCCAACCCTAAACCCTTTTCCTTATTCAAGGTCACTAAACCCGCAAGAAACAGAACCCTAAGAGTGTATTGGTGAACCCTGTCGTGGATGTGATTCAAAGATGGGGCACTGAACCTTAAGAGTAGGGTACTGCATAAGACGGGACGGAAAAGGGTTTAGGGTTGGATTAGGCGGACCCGCTTCGCGGCTCCGCCTAATCCAACACTAAACCCTTTTCCTTATTCATGGTCACTAAACCCGCAAGAAACTGAACCCTAAGAGGGTATTGGTGAATCCTGTCGTGGATGTGATTCAAAGATGGGGCACTGAACCTTAAGAGTAGGGTACTACATAAGATGGGACGGAAAAGGGTTTAGGGTTGGATTAGGCGGACCCACTTCGCGGCTCCGCCTAATCCAACCCTAAACCCTTTCGCGGGTCCGCCTAATCCAACCCTAAACCCTTTTCCTTATTCAAGGTCACTAAACCCGCAAGAAACTGATCCCTAAGAGAGTATTGGTGAACCCTGTCGTGGATGTGATTCAAAGATGGGGCACTGAACCTTAAGAGTAGGGTACTGCATAAGACGGGACGGAAAATGGTTTAGGGTTGGATTAGGCGAACCCGCTTCGCGGCTCCGCCTAATCCAACCCTAAACCCTTTTCCTTATTCAAGGTCACTAAACCCGCAAGAAACTGAACCCTAAGAGAGTATTGGTGAACCCTGTCGTGGATGTGATTCAAAGATGGGGCACTGAACCTTAAGAGTAGGGTACTGCATAAGACGGGACGGAAAAGGGTTTAGGGTTGGATTAGGCGGACCCGCTTCGCGGCCCCAACCACCATAGCCTACAGGGTCAAGGAGGGATTGATCCTCTTCAGTTGGTGGCCTAGGTCTGTTGTAACCACCACGTCCATCGAGTGACACGTCGCTTTGCTCTACAGGTGGATGTGGTCTTTTGTTCCCACCACGTACGGCAAGTGACACGTCGCTTTGTTCCACAGGAGGACGTGGTCTGTTGTAGCCACCACGTCCGTCGAGTGACACGTCACTTTGTTCGACTGGTGGACGTGGTCTGTTGTAGCCGCCACGTCCATCAAGTGACACGTCACTTTGTTCGACAGGTGGACGTGGTCTGTTGTAGCCGCCACGTCCATCAAATGACACGTCACTTTGTTCGACAGAAGGACGTAGTTTGTTGTAGCCGCCACGTCCGTCAAGTGACACGTCGCTTTGTTCGACCGGTGATATTGGTTTGTGGTAGCCAACTAGTCCGTCTAGTTCCACATTTTTTTCGTCATCTACGAATTATCTTCGCGGCTCCGCCTAATCCAACCCTAAACCCTTTTCCTTATTCAAGGTCACTAAACCCGCAAGAAACAGAACCCTAAGAGTGTATTGGTGAACCCTGTCGTGGATGTGATTCAAAGATGGGGCACTGAACCTTAAGAGTAGGGTACTGCATAAGACGGGACGGAAAAGGGTTTAGGGTTGGATTAAGCGGACCCGCTTCGCGGCTCCGCCTAATCCAACACTAAACCCTTTTCCTTATTCATGGTCACTAAACCCGCAAGAAACTGAACCCTAAGAGGGTATTGGTGAATCCTGTCGTGGATGTGATTCAAAGATGGGGCACTGAACCTTAAGAGTAGGGTACTACATAAGACGGGACAGAAAAGGGTTTAGGGTTGGATTAGGCGGACCCGCTTCGAGGCTCCGCCTAATCCAACCCTAAACCCTTTCGCATGTCCGCCTAATCCAACCCTAAACCCTTTTCCTTATTCAAGGTCACTAAACCCGCAAGAAACTGATCCCTAAGAGAGTATTGGTGAACCCTGTCGTGGATGTGATTCAAAGATGGGGCTCTGAACCTTAAGAGTAGGGTACTGCATAAGACGGGACGGAAAAGGGTTTAGGGTTGGATTAGGCGAACCCGCTTCGCGGCTCCGCCTAATCCAACCCTAAACCGTTTTCCTTATTCAAGGTCACTAAACCCGCAAGAAACTGAACCCTAAGAGAGTATTGGTGAACCCTGTCGTGGATGTG
This sequence comes from Agrostemma githago, assembly GCA_958450325.1. Classification (NCBI taxonomy): domain Eukaryota; kingdom Viridiplantae; phylum Streptophyta; class Magnoliopsida; order Caryophyllales; family Caryophyllaceae; genus Agrostemma; species Agrostemma githago. Next base: position 25,408,606 of record OY288255.1, on the reverse strand, counting down.
ATTCAAAGATGGGGCACTGAACCTTAAGAGTAGGGTACTGCATAAGACGGGACGGAAAAGGGTTTAGGGTTGGATTAGGCGGACCCGCTTCGCGGCCCCAACCACCATAGTCTACAGGGTCAAGGAGGGATTGATCCTCTTCAGTTGGTGGCCTAGGTCTGTTGTAACCACCACGTCCATCGAGTGACACGTCGCTTTGCTCTACAGGTGGATGTGGTCTTTTGTTCCCACCACGTACGACAAGTGACACGTCGCTTTGTTCCATAGGAGGACGTGGTCTGTTGTAGCCACCACGTCCGTCGAGTGACACGTCACTTTGTTCGACTGGTGGACGTGGTCTGTTGTAGCCGCCACGTCCATCAAGTGACACGTCACTTTGTTCGACAGGTGGACGTGGTCTGTTGTAGCCGCCACGTCCATCAAATGACACGTCACTTTGTTCGACAGAAGGACATAGTTTGTTGTAGCCGCCACGTCCGTCAAGTGACACGTCGCTTTGTTCGACCGGTGATATTGGTTTGTGGTAGCCAACTAGTCCGTCTAGTTCCACATTTTTTTCGTCATCTACGAATTATCTTCGCGGCTCCGCCTAATCCAACCCTAAACCCTTTTCCTTATTCAAGGTCACTAAACCCGCAAGAAACAGAACCCTAAGAGTGTATTGGTGAACCCTGTCGTGGATGTGATTCAAAGATGGGGCACTGAACCTTAAGAGTAGGGTACTGCATAAGACGGGACGGAAAAGGGTTTAGGGTTGGATTAAGCGGACCCGCTTCGCGGCTCCGCCTAATCCAACACTAAACCCTTTTCCTTATTCATGGTCACTAAACCCGCAAGAAACTGAACCCTAAGAGGGTATTGGTGAATCCTGTCGTGGATGTGATTCAAAGATGGGGCACTGAACCTTAAGAGTAGGGTACTACATAAGACGGGACAGAAAAGGGTTTAGGGTTGGATTAGGCGGACCCGCTTCGAGGCTCCGCCTAATCCAACCCTAAACCCTTTCGCATGTCCGCCTAATCCAACCCTAAACCCTTTTCCTTATTCAAGGTCACTAAACCCGCAAGAAACTGATCCCTAAGAGAGTATTGGTGAACCCTGTCGTGGATGTGATTCAAAGATGGGGCTCTGAACCTTAAGAGTAGGGTACTACATAAGACGGGACGGAAAAGGGTTTAGGGTTGGATTAGGCGAACCCGCTTCGCGGCTCCGCCTAATCCAACCCTAAACCGTTTTCCTTATTCAAGGTCACTAAACCCGCAAGAAACTGAACCCTAAGAGAGTATTGGTGAACCCTGTCGTGGATGTGATTCAAAGATGGGGCACTGAACCTTAAGAGTAGGGTACTGCATAAGACGGGACGGAAAAGGGTTTAGGGTTGGATTAGGCGGACCCGCTTCGCGGCCCCAACCACCATAGCCTACAGGGTCAAGGAGGGATTGATCCTCTTCAGTTGGTGGCCTAGGTCTGTTGTAACCACCACGTCCATCGAGTGACACGTCGCTTTGCTCTACAGGTGGATGTGGTCTTTTGTTCCCACCACGTACGACAAGTGACACGTCGCTTTGTTCCATAGGAGGACGTGGTCTGTTGTAGCCACCACGTCCGTCGAGTGACACGTCACTTTGTTCGACTGGTGGACGTGGTCTGTTGTAGCCGCCACGTCCATCAAGTGACACGTCACTTTGTTCGACAGGTGGACGTGGTCTGTTGTAGCCGCCACGTCCATCAAATGACACGTCACTTTGTTCGACAGAAGGACGTAGTTTGTTGTAGCCGCCACGTCCGTCAAGTGACACGTCGCTTTGTTCGACCGGTGATATTGGTTTGTGGTAGCCAACTAGTCCGTCTAGTTCCACATTTTTTTCGTCATCTACGAATTATCTTCGCGGCTCCGCCTAATCCAACCCTAAACCCTTTTCCTTATTCAAGGTCACTAAACCCGCAAGAAACAGAACCCTAAGAGTGTATTGGTGAACCCTGTCGTGGATGTGATTCAAAGATGGGGCACTGAACCTTAAGAGTAGGGTACTGCATAAGACGGGACGGAAAAGGGTTTAGGGTTGGATTAAGCGGACCCGCTTCGCGGCTCCGCCTAATCCAACACTAAACCCTTTTCCTTATTCATGGTCACTAAACCCGCAAGAAACTGAACCCTAAGAGGGTATTGGTGAATCCTGTCGTGGATGTGATTCAAAGATGGGGCACTGAACCTTAAGAGTAGGGTACTACATAAGACGGGACAAAAAAGGGTTTAGGGTTGGATTAGGCGGACCCGCTTCGAGGCTCCGCCTAATCCAACCCTAAACCCTTTCGCATGTCCGCCTAATCCAACCCTAAACCCTTTTCCTTATTCAAGGTCACTAAACCCGCAAGAAACTGATCCCTAAGAGAGTATTGGTGAACCCTGTCGTGGATGTGATTCAAAGATGGGGCTCTGAACCTTAAGAGTAGGGTACTACATAAGACGGGACGGAAAAGGGTTTAGGGTTGGATTAGGCGAACTCGCTTCGCGGCTCCGCCTAATCCAACCCTAAACCGTTTTCCTTATTCAAGGTCACTAAACCCGCAAGAAACTGAACCCTAAGAGAGTATTGGTGAACCCTGTCGTGGATGTGATTCAAAGATGGGGCACTGAACCTTAAGAGTAGGGTACTGCATAAGACGGGACGGAAAAGGGTTTAGGGTTGGATTAGGCGGACCCGCTTCGCGGCCCCAACCACCATAGCCTACAGGGTCAAGGAGGGATTGATCCTCTTCAGTTGGTGGCCTAGGTCTGTTGTAACCACCACGTCCATCGAGTGACACGTCGCTTTGCTCTACAGGTGGATGTGGTCTTTTGTTCCCACCACGTACGACAAGTGACACGTCGCTTTGTTCCATAGGAGGACGTGGTCTGTTGTAGCCACCACCTCCGTCGAGTGACACGTCACTTTGTTCGACTGGTGGACGTGGTCTGTTGTAGCCGCCACGTCCATCAAGTGACACGTCACTTTGTTTGACAGGTGGACGTGGTCTGTTGTAGCCGCCACGTACATCAAATGACACGTCACTTTGTTCGACAGAAGGACGTAGTTTGTTGTAGCCGCCACGTCCGTCAAGTGACACGTCGCTTTGTTCGACCGGTGATATTGGTTTGTGGTAGCCAACTAGTCCGTCTAGTTCCACATTTTTTTCGTCATCTACGAATTATCTTCGCGGCTCCGCCTAATCCAACCCTAAACCCTTTTCCTTATTCAAGGTCACTAAACCCGCAAGAAACAGAACCCTAAGAGTGTATTGGTGAACCCTGTCGTGGATGTGATTCAAAGATGGGGCACTGAACCTTAAGAGTAGGGTACTGCATAAGACGGGACGGAAAAGGGTTTAGGGTTGGATTAAGCGGACCCGCTTCGCGGCTCCGCCTAATCCAACACTAAACCCTTTTCCTTATTCATGGTCACTAAACCCGCAAGAAACTGAACCCTAAGAGGGTATTGGTGAATCCTGTCGTGGATGTGATTCAAAGATGGGGCACTGAACCTTAAGAGTAGGGTACTACATAAGACGGGACAGAAAAGGGTTTAGGGTTGGATTAGGCGGACCCGCTTCGAGGCTCCGCCTAATCCAACCCTAAACCCTTTCGCATGTCCGCCTAATCCAACCCTAAACCCTTTTCCTTATTCAAGGTCACTAAACCCGCAAGAAACTGATCCCTAAGAGAGTATTGGTGAACCCTGTCGTGGATGTGATTCAAAGATGGGGCTCTGAACCTTAAGAGTAGGGTACTACATAAGACGGGACGGAAAAGGGTTTAGGGTTGGATTAGGCGAACCCGCTTCGCGGCTCCGCCTAATCCAACCCTAAACCGTTTTCCTTATTCAAGGTCACTAAACCCGCAAGAAACTGAACCCTAAGAGAGTATTGGTGAACCCTGTCGTGGATGTGATTCAAAGATGGGGCACTGAACCTTAAGAGTAGGGTACTGCATAAGACGGGACGGAAAAGGGTTTAGGGTTGGATTAGGCGGACCCGCTTCGCGGCCCCAACCACCATAGCCTACAGGGTCAAGGAGGGATTGATCCTCTTCAGTTGGTGGCCTAGGTCTGTTGTAACCACCACGTCCATCGAGTGACACGTCGCTTTGCTCTACAGGTGGATGTGGTCTTTTGTTCCCACCACGTACGACAAGTGACACGTCGCTTTGTTCCATAGGAGGACGTGGTCTGTTGTAGCCACCACGTCCGTCGAGTGACACGTCACTTTGTTCGACTGGTGGACGTGGTCTGTTGTAGCCGCCACGTCCATCAAGTGACACGTCACTTTGTTCGACAGGTGGACGTGGTCTGTTGTAGCCGCCACGTCCATCAAATGACACGTCACTTTGTTCGACAGAAGGACGTAGTTTGTTGTAGCCGCCACGTCCGTCAAGTGACACGTCGCTTTGTTCGACCGGTGATATTGGTTTGTGGTAGCCAACTAGTCCGTCTAGTTCCACATTTTTTTCGTCATCTACGAATTATCTTCGCGGCTCCGCCTAATCCAACCCTAAACCCTTTTCCTTATTCAAGGTCACTAAACCCGCAAGAAACAGAACCCTAAGAGTGTATTGGTGAACCCTGTCGTGGATGTGATTCAAAGATGGGGCACTGAACCTTAAGAGTAGGGTACTGCATAAGACGGGACGGAAAAGGGTTTAGGGTTGGATTAAGCGGACCCGCTTCGCGGCTCCGCCTAATCCAACACTAAACCCTTTTCCTTATTCATGGTCACTAAACCCGCAAGAAACTGAACCCTAAGAGGGTATTGGTGAATCCTGTCGTGGATGTGATTCAAAGATGGGGCACTGAACCTTAAGAGTAGGGTACTACATAAGACGGGACAAAAAAGGGTTTAGGGTTGGATTAGGCGGACCCGCTTCGAGGCTCCGCCTAATCCAACCCTAAACCCTTTCGCATGTCCGCCTAATCCAACCCTAAACCCTTTTCCTTATTCAAGGTCACTAAACCCGCAAGAAACTGATCCCTAAGAGAGTATTGGTGAACCCTGTCGTGGATGTGATTCAAAGATGGGGCTCTGAACCTTAAGAGTAGGGTACTACATAAGACGGGACGGAAAAGGGTTTAGGGTTGGATTAGGCGAACTCGCTTCGCGGCTCCGCCTAATCCAACCCTAAACCGTTTTCCTTATTCAAGGTCACTAAACCCGCAAGAAACTGAACCCTAAGAGAGTATTGGTGAACCCTGTCGTGGATGTGATTCAAAGATGGGGCACTGAACCTTAAGAGTAGGGTACTGCATAAGACGGGACGGAAAAGGGTTTAGGGTTGGATTAGGCGGACCCGCTTCGCGGCCCCAACCACCATAGCCTACAGGGTCAAGGAGGGATTGATCCTCTTCAGTTGGTGGCCTAGGTCTGTTGTAACCACCACGTCCATCGAGTGACACGTCGCTTTGCTCTACAGGTGGATGTGGTCTTTTGTTCCCACCACGTACGACAAGTGACACGTCGCTTTGTTCCATAGGAGGACGTGGTCTGTTGTAGCCACCACCTCCGTCGAGTGACACGTCACTTTGTTCGACTGGTGGACGTGGTCTGTTGTAGCCGCCACGTCCATCAAGTGACACGTCACTTTGTTTGACAGGTGGACGTGGTCTGTTGTAGCCGCCACGTACATCAAATGACACGTCACTTTGTTCGACAGAAGGACGTAGTTTGTTGTAGCCGCCACGTCCGTCAAGTGACACGTCGCTTTGTTCGACCGGTGATATTGGTTTGTGGTAGCCAACTAGTCCGTCTAGTTCCACATTTTTTTCGTCATCTACGAATTATCTTCGCGGCTCCGCCTAATCCAACCCTAAACCCTTTTCCTTATTCAAGTTCACTAAACCCGCAAGAAACAGAAAGCTAAGAGTGTATTGGTGAACCCTGTCGTGGATGTGATTCAAGGATGGGGCACTGAACCTTAAGAGTAGGGTACTGCATAAGACGGGACGGAAAAGGGTTTAGTGTTGGATTAGGCGGACCCGCTTCGCGGCTCCGCCTAATCCAACACTAAACCCTTTTCCTTATTCATGGTCACTAAACCCGCAAGAAACTGAACCCTAAGAGGGTATTGGTGAATCCTGTCGTGGATGTGATTCAAAGATGGGGCACTGAACCTAAAGAGTAGGGTACTACATAAGACGGGACGGAAAAGGGTTTAGGGTTGGATTAGGCGGACCCGCTTCGCGGCTCCGCCTAATCCAACCCTAAACCTTTTTCCTTATTCAAGGTCACTAAACCCGCAAGAAACTGATCCCTAAGAGAGTATTGGTGAACCCTGTCGTGGATGTGATTCAAAGATGGGGCACTGAACCTTAAGAGTAGGGTACTGCATAAGACGGGACGGAAAAGGGTTTAGGGTTGGATTAGGCGGACCCGCTTCGCGGCTCCGCCTAATCCAACCATAAACCCTTTTCCTTATTAAAGGTCACTAAACCCGAAAGAAACTGAACCCTAAGAGTGTATTGGTGAACCCTGTCGTGGATGTCATTCAAATATGGGGCACTGAACCTTAAGAGTAGGGTACTGCATAAGACGGGACGGAAAAGGGTTTAGGGTTGGATTAGGCGGACCCGCTTCGCGGCTCCGCCTAATCCAACCCTAAACCCTTTTCCTTATTCAAGGTCACTAAACCCGCAAGAAACTGAACCCTAAGAGAGTATTGGTGAACCCTGTCGTGGATGTGATTCAAAGATGGGGCACTGAACCTTAAGAGTAGGGTACTGCATAAGACGGGACGGAAAAGGGTTTAGGGTTGGATTAGGCGGACCCGCTTCGCGGCCCCAACCACCATAGCCTACAGGGTCAAGGAGGGATTGATCCTCTTCAGTTGGTGGCCTAGGTCTGTTGTAACCACCACGTCCATCGAGTGACACGTCGCTTTGCTCTACAGGTGGATGTGGTCTTTTGTTCCCACCACGTACGGCAAGTGACACGTCGCTTTGTTCCACAGGAGGACGTGGTCTGTTGTAGCCACCACGTCCGTCGAGTGACACGTCACTTTGTTCGACTGGTGGACGTGGTCTGTTGTAGCCGCCACGTCCATCAAGTGACACGTCACTTTGTTCGACAGGTGGACGTGGTCTGTTGTAGCCGCCACGTCCATCAAATGACACGTCACTTTGTTCGACAGAAGGACGTAGTTTGTTGTAGCCGCCACGTCCGTCAAGTGACACGTCGCTTTGTTCGACCGGTGATATTGGTTTGTGGTAGCCAACTAGTCCGTCTAGTTCCACATTTTTTTCGTCATCTACGAATTATCTTCGCGGCTCCGCCTAATCCAACACTAAACCCTTTTCCTTATTCATGGTCACTAAACCCGCAAGAAACTGAACCCTAAGAGGGTATTGGTGAATCCTGTCGTGGATGTGATTCAAAGATGGGGCACTGAACCTTAAGAGTAGGGTACTACATAAGACGGGACGGAAAAGGGTTTAGGGTTGGATTAGGCAGACCCGCTTCGCGGCTCCGCCTAATCCAACCCTAAACCTTTTTCCTTATTCAAGGTCACTAAACCCGCAAGAAACTGATCCCTAAGAGAGTATTGGTGAACCCTGTCGTGGATGTGATTCAAAGATGGGGCACTGAACCTTAAGAGTAGGGTACTGCATAAGACGGGACGGAAAAGGGTTTAGGGTTGGATTAGGCGGACCCGCTTCGCGGCTCCGCCTAATCCAACCTTAAACCCTTTTCCTTATTCAAGGTCAATAAACCCGAAAGAAACTGAACCCTAAGAGTGTATTGGTGAACCCTGTCGTGGATGTTATTCAAAGATGGGGCACTGAACCTTAAGAGTAGGGTACTGCATAAGACGGGACGGAAAAGGGTTTAGGGTTGGATTAGGCGGACCCGCTTCGCGGCTCCCCCTAATCCAACCCTAAACCCTTTTCCTTATTCAAGGTCACTAAACCCGCAAGAAACTGAACCCTAAGAGTGTATTGGTGAACCCTGTCGTGGATGTGATTCAAAGATGGGGCACTGAACCTTAAGAGTAGGGTACTGCATAAGACGGGACGAAAAAGGGTTTAGGGTTGGATTAGGCGGACCCGCTTCGCGGCTCCGCCTAATCCAACCCTAAACCCTTTTCCTTATTCATGGTCACTAAACCCGCAAGAAACTGAACCCTAAGAGGATATTGGTGAATCCTGTCGTGGATGTGATTCAAAGATAGGGCACTGATCCTTAAGAGTAGGGTACTACATAAGACGGGACGAAAAAGGGTTTAGGGTTGGATTAGGCGGACCCGCTTCGCGGCTCCGCCTAATCCAACCCTAAACCCTTTTCCTTATTCATGGTCACTAAACCCGCAAGAAACTGAACCCTAAGAGGATATTGGTGAATCCTGTCGTGGATGTGATTCAAAGATAGGGCACTGATCCTTAAGAGTAGGGTACTACATAAGACGGGACGGAAAAGGGTTTAGGGTTGGATTAGGCGGACCCGCTTCGCGGCTCCGCCTAATCCAACCCTAAACCTTTTTCCTTATTCAAGGTCACTAAACCCGCAAGAAACTGAACCATAAGAGAGTATTGGTGAACCCTGTCGTGGATGTGATTCAAAGATGGGGCACTGAACCTTAAGAGTAGGGTAGTGCATAAGACGGGACGGAAAAGGGTTTAGGGTTGGATTAGGCGAACCCGCTTCGCGGCTCCGCCTAATCCAACCCTAAACCCTTTCGCGGGTCCGCCTAATCCAACCCTAAACCCTTTTCCTTATTTAAGGTCACTAAACCCGCAAGAAACTGAACCCTAAGAGAGTATTGGTGAACCCTGTCGTGGATGTGATTCAAAGATGGGGCACTGAACCTTAAGAGTAGTGTACTGCATATGACGGGACGGAAAAGGGTTTAGGGTTGGATTAGGCGGACCCGCTTCGCGGTTCCGCCTAATCCAACCCTAAACCCTTTTCCTTATTCAAGGTCACTAAACCCGCAAGAAACTGATCCCTAAGAGATTATTGGTAAACCCTGTCGTGGATGTGATTCAAAGATGGGGCACTGAACCTTAAGAGTATGGTACTGCATAAGACGGGACGGAAAAAGGTTTAGGGTTGGATTAGGCGGACCCGCTTCGCGGCCTTGCCTAATCCAACCCTAAACCCTTTTCCTTATTCAAGATCACTAAACCCGCAAGAAACTGAACCCTTAGTGAGTATTGGTGAACCCTGTCGTGGATGTGATTCAAAGATGGGGCACTGAACCTTAAGAGTAGGGTACTGCATAAGACGGGACGGAAAAGGGTTTAGGGTTGGATTAGGCGGACCCGCTTCGCGGCTCTGCCTAATCCAACCCTAAACCCTTTCGCGGGTCCGCCTAATCCAACCCTAAACCCTTTTCCTTATTCAAGGTCACTAAACCCGCAAGAAACTGAACCTTAAGAGAGTATTGGTGAACCCTGTCGTGGATGTGATTCAAAGATGGGGCACTGAACCTTAAGAGTAGGGTACTGCATAAGACGGGACGGAAAAGGGTTTAGGGTTGGATTAGAAGGACCCGCTTCGCGGCTCCGCCTAATCCAACCCTAAACCCTTTTCCTTATTCAAGGTCACTAAACCCGCAAGAAACTGATCCCTAAGAGATTATTGGTGAACCCTCTCGTGGATATGATTCAAAGATGGGGCACTGAACCATAAGAGTAGGGTACTGCATAAGACGAGACGGAAAAGGGTTTAGGGTTGGATTAGGCGAACCCGCTTCGCGGCTCCGCCTAATCCAACCCTAAACCCTTTCGCTGGTCCGCCTAATCCAACCCTTAACCCTTTTCCTTATTCAAGGTCACTAAACCCGCAAGAAACTGAACCTTAAGAGAGTATTTGTGAACCCTGTCGTGGATGTGATTCAAAGATGGGGCACTGAACCTTAAGAGTAGGGTACTGCATAAGACGAGACGGAATAGGGTTGAGGGTTGAATTAGGCGAACCCGCTTCGCGGCTCCGCCTAATCCAACCCTAAACCCTTTTCCTTATTCAAGGTCACTAAACCCGCAAGAAACTGAACCCTAAGAGAGTATTGGTGAACCCTGTCGTGGATGTGATTCAAAGATGGGGCACTGAACCTTAAGAGTAGGGTACAGCATAAGACGGAATGGAAAAGGGTTTAGGGTTGGATTAGGCAGACCCGCTTCGCGGCTCCGCCTAATCCAACACTAAACCCTTTTCCTTATTCAAGGTCACTAAACCCGCAAGAAACTTAACCCTAAGAGAGTATTGGTGAACCCTGTCGTGGATGTGATTCAAAGATGGGGCACTGAACCTTAAGAGTAGGGTACTGCATAAGACAGGACGGAAAAGGGTTTAGGGTTGGATTAGGCGGACCCGCTTCGCGGCTCCGCCTAATCCAACCCTAAACCCTTTTCCTTATTCAAGGTCACTAAACCCGCTAGAAACTGAACCCTAAGAGAGTATTGGTGAACCCTGTCGTGGATGTGATTCAAAGATGGGGCACTGAACCTTAAGAGTAGGGTACTGCATAAGACGGGACGGAAAAGGGTTTAGGGTTGGATTAGGCGAACCCGCTTCGCGGCTCCGCCTAATCCAACCCTAAACCCTTTTCCTTATTCAAGGGCACTAAACCCGTAAGAAACTGAACCCTAAGAGAGTATTGGTTAACCCTGTCGTGGATGTGATTCAAAGATGGGGCACTGAACCTTAAGAGTAGGGTACTGCATAAGACAGGACGGAAAAGGGTTTAGGGTTGGATTAGGCGGACCCGCTTCGCGGCTCCGCCTAATCCAACCCTAAACCCTTTTCCTTATTCAAGGTCACTAAACCCGAAAGAAACTGAACCCTAAGAGTGTATTGGTGAACCCTGTCGTGGATATCATTCAAAGATGGGGCACTGAACCTTAAGAGTAGGGTACTGCATAAGACGGGACAGAAAAGGGTTTAGGGTTGGATTAGGCGGCCCCGCTTCGCGGCTCCCCCTAATCCAACCCTAAACCCTTTTCCTTATTCAAGGTCACTAAACCCGCAAGAAACTGAACCCTAAGAGAGTATTGGTTAACCCTGTCGTGGATGTGATTCAAAGATGGGGCACTGAACCTTAAGAGTAGGGTACTTCATAAGACGGGACGGAAAAGGGTTTAGGGTTGGATTAGGCGGACCCGCTTCGCGGCTCCGCCTAATCCAACCCTAAACCTTTTTCCTTATTCAAGGTCACTAAACCCGCAAGAAACTGAACCCTAAGAGGATATTGGTGAATCCTGTCGTGGATGTGATTCAAAGATAGGGCACTGATCCTTAAGAGTAGGGTACTACATAAGACGGGACGGAAAAGGGTTTAGGGTTGGATTAGGCGGACCCGCTTCGCGGCTCCGCCTAATCCAACCCTAAACCTTTTTCCTTATTCAAGGTCACTAAACCCGCAAGAAACTGAACCCTAAGAGTGTATTGGTGAACCCTGTCGTGGATGTGATACAAAGATGGGGCAATTGAACCTTAAGAGTAGGGTAGTGCATAAGACGGGACGGAAAAGGGTTTAGGGTTGGATTAGGCGAACCCGCTTCGCGGCTCCGCCTAATCCAACCCTAAACCCTTTCGCGGGTCCGCCTAATCCAACCCTAAACCCTTTTCCTTATTCAAGGTCACTAAACCCGCAAGAAACTGAACCCTAAGAGAGTATTGGTGAACCCTGTCGTGGATGTGATTCAAAGATAGGGCACTGAACCTTAAGAGTAGTGTACTGCATATGACGGGACGGAAAAGGGTTTAGGGTTGGATTAGGCGGACCCGCTTCGCGGTTCCGCCTAATCCAACCCTAAACCCTTTTCCTTATTCAAGGTCACTAAACCCGTAAGAAACTGATCCCTAAGAGATTATTGGTAAAACCTGTCGTGGATGTGATTCAAAGATGGGGCACTGAACCTTAAGAGTATGGTACTGCATAAGACGGGACGGAAAAGGGTTTAGGGTTGGATTAGGCGGACCCGCTTCGCGGCCTTGCCTAATCCAACCCTAAACCCTTTTCCTTATTCAAGGTCACTAAACCCGCAAGAAACTGAACCCTAAGTGAGTATTGGTGAACCCTGTCGTGGATGTGATTCAAAGATGGGGCACTGAACCTTAAGAGTAGGGTACTGCATAAGACGGGACGGAAAAGGGTTTAGGGTTGGATTAGGCGGACCCGCTTTGCGGCTCTGCCTAATCCAACCCTAAACCCTTTCGCGGGTCCGCCTAATCCAACCCTAAACCCTTTTCCTTATTCAAGGTCACTAAACCCGCAAGAAACTGAACCTTAAGAGAGTATTGGTGAACCCTGTCGTGGATGTGATTCAAAGATGGGGCACTGAAACTTAAGAGTAGGGTACTGCATTAGACGAGACGGAAAAGGGTTTAGGGTTGAATTAGGCGAACCCGCTTCGCGGCTCCGCCTAATCCAACCCTAAACCCTTTTCCTTATTCAAGGTCACTAAACCCGCAAGAAACTGAACCCTAAGAGAGTATTGGTGAACCCTGTCGTGGATGTGATTCAAAGATGGGGCACTGAACCTTAAGAGTAGGGTACTGCATAAGACGGGACGGAAAAGGGTTTAGGGTTGGATTAGACGGACCCGCTTCGCGGCTCCGCCTAATCCAACCCTAAACCCTTTTCCTTATTCAAGGTCACTAAACCCGCAAGAAACTGATCCCTAAGAGATTATTGGTGAACCCACTCGTGGATATGATTCCAAGATGGGGCACTGAATCATAAGAGTAGGGTACTGCATAAGACGAGACGGAAAAGGGTTTAGGGTTGGATTAGGCGAACCCGCTTCGCGGCTCCGCCTAATCCAACCCTAAACCCTTTCGCGGGTCCGCCTAATCCAACCCTTAACCCTTTTCCTTATTCAAGGTCACTAAACCCGCAAGAAACTGAGCCTTAAGAGAGTATTGGTGAACCCTGTCGTGGATGTGATTCAAAGATGGGGCACTGAACCTTAAGAGTAGGGTACAGCATAAGATGGAATGGAAAAGGGTTTAGGGTTGGATTAGGCGGACCCGCTTCGCGGCTCCGCCTAATCCAACCCTAAACCCTTTTCCTTATTCAAGGTCACTAAACCCGCAAGAAACTGAACCCTAAGAGAGTATTGGTGAACCCTGTCGTGGATGTGATTCAAAGATGGGGCACTGAACCTTAAGAGTAGGGTACTGCATAAGACGGGACGGAAAAGGGTTAAGGGTTGGATTAGGCGGACCCGCTTCGCGGCTCCGCCTAATCCAACCCTAAACCCTTTTCCTTATTCAAGGTCACTAAACCCGCAAGAAACTGATCCCTAAGAGAGTATTGGTGAACCCTGTCGTGGATGTGATTCAAAGATGGGGCACTGAACCTTAAGAGTAGGGTACTGCATAAGACGGGACGGAAAAGGGTTTAGGGTTGGATTAGGCGGACCCGCATCGCGGCTCCGCCTAATCCAACCGTAAACCCTTTTCCTTATTCAAGGTCACTAAACCCGCAAGAAACTGAACCCTAAGAGGGTATTGGTGAATCCTGTCGTGGATGTGATTCAAAGATGGGGCACTGAACCTTAAGAGTAGGGTACTGCATAAGACAGGACGGAAAAGGGTTTAGGGTTGGATTAGGCGGACCCGCTTCGCGGCTCCGCCTAATCCAACCCTAAACCCTTTTCCTTATTCAAGGTCACTAAACCCGCAAGAAACTGAACCCTAAGAGAGTATTGGTGAACCCTGTCGTGGATGTGATTCAAAGATGGGGCACTGAACCTTAAGAGTAGGGTACTGCATAAGACGGGACGGAAAAGGGTTTAGGGTTGGATTAGGCGAACCCGCTTCGCGGCTCCGCCTAATCCAACCCTAAACCCTTTTCCTTATTCAAGGTCACTAAACCCGCAAGAAACTGAACCCTAAGAGAGTATTGGTGAACCCTGTCGTGGATGTGATTCAAAGATGGGGCACTGAACCTTAAGAGTAGGGTACTGCATAAGACGGGACGGAAAAGGGTTTAGGGTTGGATTATGCGGACCCGCTTCGCGGCTCCGCCTAAAACAACCCTAAACCCTTTTCCTTATTCAAGGTCACTAAACCTGCAAGAAACTGATCCCTAAGAGAGTATTGGTGAACCCTGTCGTGGATGTGATTCAAAGATGGGGCACTGAACCTTAAGAGTAGGGTACTGCATAAGACGGGACGGAAAAGGGTTTAGGGTTGGATTAGGCGGACCCGCTTCGCGGCTCCGCCTAATCCAACCCTAAACCCTTTTCCTTATTCAAGGTCACTAAACCCGCAAGAAACTGAACCCTAAGAGAGTATTGGTGAACCCTGTCGTGGATGTGATTCAAAGATGGGGCACTGAACCTTAAGAGTAGGGTACTGCATAAGACGGGACGAAAAAGGGTTTAGGTTTGGATTAGGCGGACCCGCTTCGCAGTTCCGCCTAGTCCAACCCTAAACCCTTTTCTTATTCAAGGTCACTAAACCCGCAAGAAACTGAACCCTAAGAGAGTATTGGTGAACCCTGTCGTGGATGTGATTCAAAGATGGGGCACTGAACCTTAAGAGTAGGGTACTGCATAAGACGGGACGGAAAAGGGTTTAGGGTTGGATTAGGCGGACCCGCTTCGCGGCTCCGCCTAATCCAACCCTAAACCCTTTTCCTTATTCAAGGTCACTAAACCCGCAAGAAACTGATCCCTAAGAGAGTATTGGTGAACCCTGTCGTGGATGTGATTCAAAGATGGGGCACTGAACCTTAAGAGTAGGGTACTGCATAAGACGGGACGGAAAAGGGTTTAGGGTTGGATTAGGCGGACCCGCTTCGCGGCTCCGCCTAATCCAACCGTAAACCCTTTTCCTTATTCAAGGTCACTAAACCCGCAAGAAACTGAACCCTAAGAGGGTATTGGTGAATCCTGTCGTGGATGTGATTCAAAGATGGGGCACTGAACCTTAAGAGTAGGGTACTACATAAGACGGGATGGAAAAGGGTTTAGGGTTGGATTAGGCAGACCCGCTTCGCGGCTCCGCCTAATCCAACCCTAAACCTTTTTCCTTATTCAAGGTCACTAAACCCGCAAGAAACTGATCCCTAAGAGAGTATTGGTTAACCCTGTCGTGGATGTGATTCAAAGATGGGGCACTGAACCTTAAGAGTAGGGTACTGCATAAGACGGGACGGAAAAGGGTTTAGGGTTGGATTAGGTGGACCCGCTTCGCGGCTCCGCCTAATCCAACCCTAAACCCTTTTCCTTATTCAAGGTCACTAAACCCGCAAGAAACTGAACCCTAAGAGAGTATTGGTGAACCTTGTCGTGGATGTGATTCAAAGATGGGGCACTGAACCTTAAGAGTAGGGTACTGCATAAGACGGGACAGAAAAGGGTTTAGGGTTGGATTAGGCGGACCCGCTTCGCGGCTCCCCCTAATCCAACCCTAAACCCTTTTCCTTATTCAAGGTCACTAAACTTGAAAGAAACTGAACCCTAAGAGTGTATTGGTGAACCCTGTCGTGGATATCATTCAAAGATGGGGCACTGAACCTTAAGAGTAGGGTACTGCATAAGACGGGACGGAAAAGGGTTTAGGGTTGGATTAGGCGGACCCGCTTCGCGGCTCCGCCTAATCCAACCCTAAACCCTTTTCCTTATTCAAGGTCACTAAACCCGCAAGAAACTGATCCCTAAGAGAGTATTGGTGAACCCTGTCGTGGATGTGATTCAAAGATGGGGCACTGAACCTTAAGAGTAGGGTACTGCATAAGACGGGACGGAAAAGGGTTTAGGGTTGGATTAGGCGGACCCGCTTCGCGGCTCCGCCTAATCCAACCATAAACACTTTTCCTTATTCAAGGTCACTAAACCCGCAAGAAATTGAACCCTAAGAGGGTATTGGTGAATCCTGTCGTGGATGTGATTCAAAGATGGGGCACTGAACCTTAAGAGTAGGGTACTACATAAGACGGGACGGAAAAGGGTTTAGGGTTGGATTAGGCGGACCCGCTTCGCGGCTCGGCCTAATCCAACCCTAAACCCTTTTCCTTATTCAAGGTCACTAAACCCGCAAGAAACTGATCCCTAAGAGAGTATTGGTGAACCCTGTCGTGCATGTGATTCAAAGATGGGGCACTGAACCTTAAGAGTAGGGTACTGCATAAGACGGGACGGAAAAGGGTTTAGGGTTGGATTAGGCGGACCCGCTTCGCGGCTCCCCCTAATCCAACCCTAAACCCTTTTCCTTATTCAAGGTAACTAAACCCGCAAGAAACTGAACCCTAAGAGTGTATTGGTGAACCCTGTCGTGGATGTGATTCAAAGATGGGGCACTGCACCTTAAGAGTAGGGTACTGCATAAGACGGGACGGAAAAGGGTTTAGGGTTGGATTAGGCGGACCCGCTTCGCGGGTCCGCCTAATCCAACCCTAAACCCTTTTCCTTATTCATGGTCACTAAACCCGCAAGAAACTGAACCCTAAGAGGGTATTGGTGAATCCTATCGTGGATGTGATTCAAAGATAGGGCACTGATCCTTAAGAGTAGGGTACTACATAAGACGGGATGGAAAAGGGTTTAGGGTTGGATTAGGCGGACCCGCTTCGCGGCACCGCCTAATCCAACCCTAAACCTTTTTCCTTATTCAAGGTCACTAAACCCGCAAGAAACTGAACCCTAAGAGAGTATTGGTGAACCCTGTCGTGGATGTGATTCAAAGATGGGGAACTGCACCTTAAGAGTAGGGTAGTGCATAAGACGGGACGGTAAAGGGTTTAGGGTTGGATTAGGCGAACCCGCTTCGCGGCTCCGCCTAATCCATCCCTAAACCCTTTTCCTTATTCATGGTCACTAAACCCGCAAGAAACTGAACCCTAAGAGAGTATTGGTGAATCCTATCGTGGATGTGATTCAAAGATAGGGCACTGATCCTTAAGAGTAGGGTACTGCATAAGACGGGACGGAAAAGGGTTTAGGGTTGGATTAGGCGAACCCGCTTCGCGGCTCCGCCTAATCCAACCCTAAACCCTTTTCCTTATTCAAGGTCACTAAACCCGCAAGAAACTGAACCCTAAGAGAGTATTGGTGAACCCTGTCGTGGATGTGATTCAAAGATGGGGCACTGCACCTTAAGAGTAGGGTAGTGCATAAGACGGGACGGTAAAGGGTTTAGGGTTGGATTAGGCGAACCCGCTTCGCGGCTCCGCCTAATCCATCCCTAAACCCTTTTCCTTATTCATGGTCACTAAACCCGCAAGAAACTGAACCCTAAGAGAGTATTGGTGAATCCTATCGTGGATGTGATTCAAAGATAGGGCACTGATCCTTAAGAGTAGGGTACTACATAAGACGGGATGGAAAAGGGTTTAGGGTTGGATTAGGCGGACCCGCTTCGCGGCTCCGCCTAATCCAACCCTAAACCCTTTTCCTTATTCAAGGTCACTAAACCCGCAAGAAACTGAACCCTAAGAGAGTATTGGTGAACCCTGTCGTGGATGTGATTCAAAGATGGGGCACTGAACCTTAAGAGTAGGGTACTGCATAAGACGGTACGGAAAAGGGTTTAGGGTTGGATAGGCGGACCCGCTTCGCGGGTCCGCCTAATCCAAACCTAAACCCTTTTCCTTATTCAAGGTCACTAAACCCGCAAGAAACTGAACCCTAAGAGGGTATTGGTGAATCCTGTCGTGGATGTGATTCAAAGATGGGGCACTGAACCTTAAGAGTAGGGTACTACATAAGACGGGACGGAAAAGGGTTTAGGGTTGGATTAGGCGGACCCGCTTCGCGGCTCCGCCTAATCCAACCCTAAACCCTTTTCCTTATTCATGGTCACTAAACCCGCAAGAAACTGAACCCTAAGAGGGTATTTGTGAATCCTATCGTGGATGTGATTCAAAGATAGGGCACTGATCCTTAAGAGTAGGGTACTACATAAGACGGGATGGAAAAGGGTTTAGGGTTGGATTAGGCGGACCCGCTTCGCGGCACCGCCTAATCCAACCCTAAACCTTTTTCCTTATTCAAGGTCACTAAACCCGCAAGAAACTGAACCCTAAGAGAGTATTGGTGAACCCTGTCGTGGATGTGATTCAAAGATGGGGCACTGCACCTTAAGAGTAGGGTAGTGCATAAGACGGGACGGTAAAGGGTTTAGGGTTGGATTAGGCGAACCCGCTTCGCGGCTCCGCCTAATCCATCCCTAAACCCTTTTCCTTATTCATGGTCACTAAACCCGCAAGAAACTGAACCCTAAGAGAGTATTGGTGAATCCTATCGTGGATGTGATTCAAAGATAGGGCACTGATCCTTAAGAGTAGGGTACTACATAAGACGGGATGGAAAAGGGTTTAGGGTTGGATTAGGCGGACCCGCTTCGCGGCTCCGCCTAATCCAACTCTAAACCTTTTTCCTTATTCAAGGTCACTAAACCCGCAAGAAACTGAACCCTAAGAGAGTATTGGTGAACCCTGTCGTGGATGTGATTCAAAGATGGGGCACTGAACCTTAAGAGTAGGGTACTGCATAAGACGGGACGGAAAAGGGTTTAGGGTTGGATTAGGCGAACCCGCTTTGCGGGTCCGCCTAATCCAACCCTAAACCCTTTTCCTTATTCAAGGTCACTAAACCCGCAAGAAACTGAACCCTAAGAGAGTATTGGTGAACCCTGTCGTGGATGTGATTCAAAGATGGGGCACTGAACCTTAAGAGTAGGGTACTGCATAAGACGGGACGGAAAAGGGTTTAGGGTTGGATTAGGCGGACCCGCTTCGCGGCTCCGCCTAATCCAACCCTAAACCCTTTTCCTTATTCAAGGTCACTAAACCCGCAAGAAACTGAACCCTAAGAGAGTATTGGTGAACCCTGTCGTGGATGTGATTCAAAGATGGGGCACTGAACCTTAAGAGTAGGGTACTGCATAAGACGGGACGGAAAAGGGTTTAGGGTTGGATTAGGCGAACCCGCTTCGCGGCTCCGCCTAATCCAACCCTAAACCCTTTTCCTTATTCAAGGTCACTAAACCCGCAAGAAACTGAACCCTAAGAGAGTATTGGTGAACCCTGTCGTGGATGTGATTCAAAGATGGGGCACTGAACCTTAAGAGTAGGGTACTGCATAAGACGGGACGGAAAAGGGTTTAGGGTTGGATAGGCGGACCCGCTTCGCGGGTCCGCCTAATCCAACCCTAAACCCTTTTCCTTATTCAAGGTCACTAAACCCGCAAGAAACTGAACCCTAAGAGGGTATTGGTGAATCCTGTCGTGGATGTGATTCAAAGATGGGGCACTGAACCTTAAGAGTAGGGTACTACATAAGACGGGACGGAAAAGGGTTTAGGGTTGGATTAGGCGGACCCGCTTCGCGGCTCCGCCTAATCCAACCCTAAACCCTTTTCCTTATTCATGGTCACTAAACCCGCAAGAAACTGAACCCTAAGAGGGTATTGGTGAATCCTATCGTGGATGTGATTCAAAGATAGGGCACTGATCCTTAAGAGTAGGGTACTACATAAGACGGGATGGAAAAGGGTTTAGGGTTGGATTAGGCGGACCCGCTTCGCGGCTCCGCCTAATCCAACCCTAAACCTTTTTCCTTATTCAAGGTCACTAAACCCGCAAGAAACTGAACCCTAAGAGAGTATTGGTGAACCCTGTCGTGGATGTGATTCAAAGATGGGGCACTGAACCTTAAGAGTAGGGTAGTGCATAAGACGGGACGGAAAAGGGTTTAGGGTTGGATTAGGCGAACCCGCTACGCGGCTCCGCCTAATCCAACCCTAAACCCTTTCGCGGGTCCGCCTAATCCAACCCTAAACCCTTTTCCTTATTCAAGGTCACTAAACCCGCAAGAAACTGAACCCTAAGAGAGTATTGGTGAACCCTGTCGTGGATGTGATTCAAAGATGGGGCACTGAACCTTAAGAGTAGTGTACTGCATAAGACGGGACAGAAAAGGGTTTAGGTTTGGATTAGGCGAACCCGCTTCGCGACTCCGCCTAATCAAACCCTAAACCCTTTTCCTTATTCAAGGTCACTAAACCCGAAAGAAACTGAACCCTAAGAGTGTATTGGTGAACCCTGTCGTGGATATCATTCAAAGATGGGGCACTGAACCTTAAGAGTAGGGTACTGCATAAGACGGGACAGAAAAGGGTTTAGGGTTGGATTAGGCGGACCCGCTTCACGGCTCCCCCTAATCCAACCCTAAACCCTTTTCCTTATTCAAGGTCACTAAACCCGCAAGAAACTGAACCCTAAGAGAGTATTGGTGAACCCTGTCGTGGATGTGATTCAAAGATGGGGCACTGAACCTTAAGAGTAGGGTACTGCATAAGACGGGACGGAAAGGGGTTTAGGGTTGGATTAGGCGGACCCGCTTCGCGGCTCCGCCTAATCCAACCCTAAACCCTTTTCCTTATTCAAGGTCACTAAACCCGCAAGAAACTGAACCCTAAGAGAGTATTGGTGAACCCTGTCGTGGATGTGATTCAAAGATGGGGCACTGAACCTTAAGAGTAGGGTACTGCATAAGACGGGACGGAAAAGGGTTTAGGGTTGGATTAGGCGAACCCGCTTCGCGGCTCCGCCTAATCCAACCCTAAACCCTTTTCCTTATTCAAGGTCACTAAACCCGTAAGAAACTGAACCCTAAGAGAGTATTGGTGAACCCTGTCGTGGATGTGATTCAAAGATGGGGCACTGAACCTTAAGAGTAGGGTACTGCATAAGACGGGACGGAAAAGGGTTTAGGGTTGGATTAGGCGGACCCACTTCGCGGCTCCGCCTAATCCAACCCTAAACCCTTTTCCTTATTCAAGGTCACTAAACCCGCAAGAAACTGATCCCTAAGAGAGTATTGGTGAACCCTGTCGTGGATGTGATTCAAAGATGGGGCACTGAACCTTAAGAGTAGGGTACTGCATAAGACGGGACGGAAAAGGGTTTAGGGTTGGATTAGGCGGACCCGCTTCGCGGCTCCGCCTAATCCAACCCTAAACCCTTTTCCTTATTCAAGGTCACTAAACCCGCAAGAAACTGAACCCTAAGAGGGTATTGGTGAACCCTATCGTGGATGTGATTCAAAGATGGGGCACTGAACCTTAAGAGTAGGGTACTACATAAGACGGGACGGAAAAGGGTTTAGGGTTGGATTAGGCAGACCCGCTTCGCGGCTCCGCCTAATCCAACCCTAAACCCTTTTCCTTATTCAAGGTCACTAAACCCGCAAGAAACTGATCCCTAAGAGAGTATTGGTGAACCCTGTCGTGGATGTGATTCAAAGATGGGGCACTGAACCTTAAGAGTAGGGTACTGCATAAGACGGGACGGAAAAGGGTTTAGGGTTGGATTAGGCGGACCCGCTTCGCGGCTCCGCCTAATCCAACCCTAAACCCTTTTCCTTATTCAAGGTCACTAAACCCGAAAGAAACTGAACCCTAAGAGTGTATTGGTGAACCCTGTCGTGGATGTCATTCAAAGATGGGGCACTGAACCTTAAGAGTAGGGTACTGCATAAGACGGTACAGAAAAGGGTTTAGGGTTGGATTAGGCGGACCCGCTTCGCGGCTCCCCCTAATCCAACCCTAAACCCTTTTCCTTATTCAAGGTCACTAAACCCGCAAGAAACTGAACCCTAAGAGAGTATTGGTGAACCCGTTGTGGATGTGATTCAAAGATGGGGCACTGAACCTTAAGAGTAGGGTACTGCATAAGACGGGACGGAAAAGGGTTTAGGGTTGGATTAGGCGGACCCACTTCGCGGCTCCGCCTAATCCAACCCTAAACCCTTTTCCTTATTCAAGGTCACTAAACCCGCAAGAAACTGAACCCTAAGAGAGTATTGGTGAACCCTGTCGTGGATGTGATTCAAAGATGGGGCACTGAACCTTAAGAGTAGGGTACTGCATAAGACGGGACGGAAAAGGGTTTAGGGTTGGATTAGGCGAACCCGCTTCGCGGCTCCGCCTAATCCAACCCTAAACCCTTTTCCTTATTCAAGGTCACTAAACCCGCAAGAAACTGAACCCTAAGAGAGTATTGGTGAACCCTGTCGTGGATGTGATTCAAAGATGGGGCACTGAACCTTAAGAGTAGGGTACTGCATAAGACGGGACGGAAAAGGGTTTAGGGTTGGATAGGCGGACCCGCTTCGCGGGTCCGCCTAATCCAACCCTAAACCCTTTTCCTTATTCAAGGTCACTAAACCCGCAAGAAACTGAACCCTAAGAGGGTATTGGTGAATCCTGTCGTGGATGTGATTCAAAGATGGGGCACTGAACCTTAAGAGTAGGGTACTACATAAGACGGGACGGAAAAGGGTTTAGGGTTGGATTAGGCGGACCCGCTTCGCGGCTCCGCCTAATCCAACCCTAAACCCTTTTCCTTATTCATGGTCACTAAACCCGCAAGAAACTGAACCCTAAGAGGGTATTGGTGAATCCTATCGTGGATGTGATTCAAAGATAGGGCACTGATCCTTAAGAGTAGGGTACTACATAAGACGGGATGGAAAAGGGTTTAGGGTTGGATTAGGCGGACCCGCTTCGCGGCTCCGCCTAATCCAACCCTAAACCTTTTTCCTTATTCAAGGTCACTAAACCCGCAAGAAACTGAACCCTAAGAGAGTATTGGTGAACCCTGTCGTGGATGTGATTCAAAGATGGGGCACTGAACCTTAAGAGTAGGGTAGTGCATAAGACGGGACGGAAAAGGGTTTAGGGTTGGATTAGGCGAACCCGCTACGCGGCTCCGCCTAATCCAACCCTAAACCCTTTCGCGGGTCCGCCTAATCCAACCCTAAACCCTTTTCCTTATTCAAGGTCACTAAACCCGCAAGAAACTGAACCCTAAGAGAGTATTGGTGAACCCTGTCGTGGATGTGATTCAAAGATGGGGCACTGAACCTTAAGAGTAGTGTACTGCATAAGACGGGACAGAAAAGGGTTTAGGTTTGGATTAGGCGAACCCGCTTCGCGACTCCGCCTAATCAAACCCTAAACCCTTTTCCTTATTCAAGGTCACTAAACCCGAAAGAAACTGAACCCTAAGAGTGTATTGGTGAACCCTGTCGTGGATATCATTCAAAGATGGGGCACTGAACCTTAAGAGTAGGGTACTGCATAAGACGGGACAGAAAAGGGTTTAGGGTTGGATTAGGCGGACCCGCTTCACGGCTCCCCCTAATCCAACCCTAAACCCTTTTCCTTATTCAAGGTCACTAAACCCGCAAGAAACTGAACCCTAAGAGAGTATTGGTGAACCCTGTCGTGGATGTGATTCAAAGATGGGGCACTGAACCTTAAGAGTAGGGTACTGCATAAGACGGGACGGAAAAGGGTTTAGGGTTGGATTAGGCGGACCCACTTCGCGGCTCCGCCTAATCCAACCCTAAACCCTTTTCCTTATTCAAGGTCACTAAACCCGCAAGAAATTGATCCCTAAGAGAGTATTGGTGAACCCTGTCGTGGATGTGATTCAAAGATGGGGCACTGAACCTTAAGAGTAGGGTACTGCATAAGACGGGACGGAAAAGGGTTTAGGGTTGGATTAGGCGGACCCGCTTCGCGGCTCCGCCTAATCCAACCCTAAACCCTTTTCCTTATTCAAGGTCACTAAACCCGCAAGAAACTGAACCCTAAGAGGGTATTGGTGAACCCTATCGTGGATGTGATTCAAAGATGGGGCACTGAACCTTAAGAGTAGGGTACTACATAAGACGGGACGGAAAAGGGTTTAGGGTTGGATTAGGCAGACCCGCTTCGCGGCTCCGCCTAATCCAACCCTAAACCCTTTTCCTTATTCAAGGTCACTAAACCCGCAAGAAACTGAACCCTAAGAGGGTATTGGTGAACCCTATCGTGGATGTGATTCAAAGATGGGGCACTGAACCTTAAGAGTAGGGTACTACATAAGACGGGACGGAAAAGGGTTTAGGGTTGGATTAGGCAGACCCGCTTCGCGGCTCCGCCTAATCCAACCCTAAACCCTTTTCCTTATTCAAGGTCACTAAACCCGCAAGAAACTGATCCCTAAGAGAGTATTGGTGAACCCTGTCGTGGATGTGATTCAAAGATGGGGCACTGAACCTTAAGAGTAGGGTACTGCATAAGACGGGACGGAAAAGGGTTTAGGGTTGGATTAGGCGGACCCGCTTCGCGGCTCCGCCTAATCCAACCCTAAACCCTTTTCCTTATTCAAGGTCACTAAACCCGAAAGAAACTGAACCCTAAGAGTGTATTGGTGAACCCTGTCGTGGATGTCATTCAAAGATGGGGCACTGAACCTTAAGAGTAGGGTACTGCATAAGACGGGACAGAAAAGGGTTTAGGGTTGGATTAGGCGGACCCGCTTCGCGGCTCCCCCTAATCCAACCCTAAACCCTTTTCCTTATTCAAGGTCACTAAACCCGCAAGAAACTGAACCCTAAGAGAGTATTGGTGAACCCGTTGTGGATGTGATTCAAAGATGGGGCACTGAACCTTAAGAGTAGGGTACTGCATAAGACGGGACGGAAAAGGGTTTAGGGTTGGATTAGGCGGACCCACTTCGCGGCTCCGCCTAATCCAACCCTAAACCCTTTTCCTTATTCAAGGTCACTAAACCCGCAAGAAACTGATCCCTAAGAGAGTATTGGTGAACCCTGTCGTGGATGTGATTCAAAGATGGGGCACTGAACCTTAAGAGTAGGGTACTGCATAAGACGGGACGGAAAAGGGTTTAGGGTTGGATTAGGCGGACCCGCTTCGCGGCTCCGCCTAATCCAACCCTAAACCCTTTTCCTTATTCAAGGTCACTAAACCCGCAAGAAACTGAACCCTAAGAGGGTATTGGTGAACCCTATCGTGGATGTGATTCAAAGATGGTGCACTGAACCTTAAGAGTAGGGTACTACATAAGAAGGGACGGAAAAGGGTTTAGGGTTGGATTAGGCAGACCCGCTTAGCGGCTCCGCCTAATCCAACCCTAAACCCTTTTCCTTATTCAAGGTCACTAAACCCGCAAGAAACTGATCCCTAAGAGAGTATTGGTGAACCCTGTCGTGGATGTGATTCAAAGATGGGGCACTGAACCTTAAGAGTAGGGTACTGCATAAGACGGGACGGAAAAGAGTTTAGGGTTGGATTAGGCGGACCCGCTTCGCGGCTCCGCCTAATCCAACCCTAAACCCTTTTCCTTATTCAAGGTCACTAAACCCGAAAGAAACTGAACCCTAAGAGTGTATTGGTGAACCCTGTCGTGGATGTCATTCAAAGATGGGGCACTGAACCTTAAGAGTAGGGTACTGCATAAGACGGGACAGAAAAGGGTTTAGGGTTGGATTAGGCGGACCCGCTTCGCGGCTCCCCCTAATCCAACCCTAAACCCTTTTCCTTATTCAAGGTCACTAAACCCGCAAGAAACTGAACCCTAAGAGAGTATTGGTGAACCCGTTGTGGATGTGATTCAAAGATGGGGCACTGAACCTTAAGAGTAGGGTACTGCATAAGACGGGACGGAAAAGGGTTTAGGGTTGGATTAGGCGGAGCCGCGAAGCGGGTCCGCCTAATCCAACCCTAAACCCTTTTCCTTATTCAAGGTCACTAAACCCGCAAGAAACTGAACCCTAAGAGAGTATTGGTGAACCCTGTCGTGGATGTGATTCAAAGATGGGGCACTGAACCTTAAGAGTAGGGTACTGCATAAGACGGGACGGAAAAGGGTTTAGGGTTGGATTAGGCGGACCCGCTTCGCGGCTCCGCCTAATCCAACCCTAAACCCTTTTCCTTATTCAAGGTCACTAAACCCGCAAGAAACTGAACCCTAAGAGGGTATTGGTGAATCCTGTCGTGGATGTGATTCAAAGATGGGGCACTGAACCTTAAGAGTAGGGTACTACATAAGACGGGACGGAAAAGGGTTTAGGGTTGGATTAGGCGGACCCGCTTCGCGGCTCCGCCTAATCCAACCCTAAACCTTTTTCCTTATTCAAGGTCACTAAACCCGCAAGAAACTGATCCCTAAGAGAGTATTGGTGAACCCTGTCGTGGATGTGATTCAAAGATGGGGCACTGAACCTTAAGAGTAGGGTACTGCATAAGACGGGACGGAAAAGAGTTTAGGGTTGGATTAGGCGGACCCGCTTCGCGGCTCCGCCTAATCCAACCCTAAACCCTTTTCCTTATTCAAGGTCACTAAACCCGAAAGAAACTGAACCCTAAGAGTGTATTGGTGAACCCTGTCGTGGATGTCATTCAAAGATGGGGCACTGAACCTTAAGAGTAGGGTACTGCATAAGACGGGACAGAAAAGGGTTTAGGGTTGGATTAGGCGGACCCGCTTCGCGGCTCCCCCTAATCCAACCCTAAACCCTTTTCCTTATTCAAGGTCACTAAACCCGCAAGAAACTGAACCCTAAGAGAGTATTGGTGAACCCGTTGTGGATGTGATTCAAAGATGGGGCACTGAACCTTAAGAGTAGGGTACTGCATAAGATGGGACGGAAAAGGGTTTAGGGTTGGATTAGGCGGACCCGCTTCGCGGCTCCACCTAATCCAACCCTAAACCCTTTTCCTTATTCAAGGTCACTAAACCCGCAAGAAACTGATCCCTAAGAGAGTATTGGTGAACCCTGTCGTGGATGTGATTCAAAGATGGGGCACTGAACCTTAAGAGTAGGGTACTGCATAAGACGGGACGGAAAAGGGTTTAGGGTTGGATTAGGCGGACCCACTTCGCGGCTCCGCCTAATCCAACCCTAAACCCTTTTCCTTATTCAAGGTCACTAAACCCGCAAGAAACTGATCCCTAAGAGAGTATTGGTGAACCCTGTCGTGGATGTGATTCAAAGATGGGGCACTGAACCTTAAGAGTAGGGTACTGCATAAGACGGGACGGAAAAGGGTTTAGGGTTGGATTAGGCGGACCCGCTTCGCGGCTCCGCCTAATCCAACCCTAAACCCTTTTCCTTATTCAAGGTCACTAAACCCGCAAGAAACTGAACCCTAAGAGGGTATTGGTGAACCCTATCGTGGATGTGATTCAAAGATGGGGCACTGAACCTTAAGAGTAGGGTACTACATAAGACGGGACGGAAAAGGGTTTAGGGTTGGATTAGGCAGACCCGCTTAGCGGCTCCGCCTAATCCAACCCTAAACCCTTTTCCTTATTCAAGGTCACTAAACCCGCAAGAAACTGATCCCTAAGAGAGTATTGGTGAACCCTGTCGTGGATGTGATTCAAAGATGGGGCACTGAACCTTAAGAGTAGGGTACTGCATAAGACGGGACGGAAAAGAGTTTAGGGTTGGATTAGGCGGACCCGCTTCGCGGCTCCGCCTAATCCAACCCTAAACCCTTTTCCTTATTCAAGGTCACTAAACCCGAAAGAAACTGAACCCTAAGAGTGTATTGGTGAACCCTGTCGTGGATGTCATTCAAAGATGGGGCACTGAACCTTAAGAGTAGGGTACTGCATAAGACGGGACAGAAAAGGGTTTAGGGTTGGATTAGGCGGACCCGCTTCGCGGCTCCCCCTAATCCAACCCTAAACCCTTTTCCTTATTCAAGGTCACTAAACCCGCAAGAAACTGAACCCTAAGAGAGTATTGGTGAACCCGTTGTGGATGTGATTCAAAGATGGGGCACTGAACCTTAAGAGTAGGGTACTGCATAAGATGGGACGGAAAAGGGTTTAGGGTTGGATTAGGCGGACCCGCTTCGCGGCTCCACCTAATCCAACCCTAAACCCTTTTCCTTATTCAAGGTCACTAAACCCGCAAGAAACTGATCCCTAAGAGAGTATTGGTGAACCCTGTCGTGGATGTGATTCAAAGATGGGGCACTGAACCTTAAGAGTAGGGTACTGCATAAGACGGGACGGAAAAGGGTTTAGGGTTGGATTAGGCGGACCCACTTCGCGGCTCCGCCTAATCCAACCCTAAACCCTTTTCCTTATTCAAGGTCACTAAACCCGCAAGAAACTGATCCCTAAGAGAGTATTGGTGAACCCTGTCGTGGATGTGATTCAAAGATGGGGCACTGAACCTTAAGAGTAGGGTACTGCATAAGACGGGACGGAAAAGGGTTTAGGGTTGGATTAGGCGGACCCGCTTCGCGGCTCCGCCTAATCCAACCCTAAACCCTTTTCCTTATTCAAGGTCACTAAACCCGCAAGAAACTGAACCCTAAGAGGGTATTGGTGAACCCTATCGTGGATGTGATTCAAAGATGGGGCACTGAACCTTAAGAGTAGGGTACTACATAAGACGGGACGGAAAAGGGTTTAGGGTTGGATTAGGCAGACCCGCTTAGCGGCTCCGCCTAATCCAACCCTAAACCCTTTTCCTTATTCAAGGTCACTAAACCCGCAAGAAACTGATCCCTAAGAGAGTATTGGTGAACCCTGTCGTGGATGTGATTCAAAGATGGGGCACTGAACCTTAAGAGTAGGGTACTGCATAAGACGGGACGGAAAAGAGTTTAGGGTTGGATTAGGCGGACCCGCTTCGCGGCTCCGCCTAATCCAACCCTAAACCCTTTTCCTTATTCAAGGTCACTAAACCCGAAAGAAACTGAACCCTAAGAGTGTATTGGTGAACCCTGTCGTGGATGTCATTCAAAGATGGGGCACTGAACCTTAAGAGTAGGGTACTGCATAAGACGGGACAGAAAAGGGTTTAGGGTTGGATTAGGCGGACCCGCTTCGCGGCTCCCCCTAATCCAACCCTAAACCCTTTTCCTTATTCAAGGTCACTAAACCCGCAAGAAACTGAACCCTAAGAGAGTATTGGTGAACCCGTTGTGGATGTGATTCAAAGATGGGGCACTGAACCTTAAGAGTAGGGTACTGCATAAGACGGGACGGAAAAGGGTTTAGGGTTGGATTAGGCGGACCCGCTTCGCGGCTCCGCCTAATCCAACCCTAAACCCTTTTCCTTATTCAAGGTCACTAAACCCGCAAGAAACTGAACCCTAAGAGAGTATTGGTGAACCCTGTCGTGGATGTGATTCAAAGATGGGGCACTGAACCTTAAGAGTAGGGTACTGCATAAGACGGGACGGAAAAGGGTTTAGGGTTGGATTAGGCGGACCCGCTTCGCGGCTCCGCCTAATCCAACCCTAAACCCTTTTCCTTATTCAAGGTCACTAAACCCGCAAGAAACTGAACCCTAAGAGGGTATTGGTGAATCCTGTCGTGGATGTGATTCAAAGATGGGGCACTGAACCTTAAGAGTAGGGTACTACATAAGACGGGACGGAAAAGGGTTTAGGGTTGGATTAGGCGGACCCGCTTCGCGGCTCCGCCTAATCCAACCCTAAACCTTTTTCCTTATTCAAGGTCACTAAACCCGCAAGAAACTGATCCCTAAGAGAGTATTGGTGAACCCTGTCGTGGATGTGATTCAAAGATGGGGCACTGAACCTTAAGAGTAGGGTACTGCATAAGACGGGACGGAAAAGAGTTTAGGGTTGGATTAGGCAGACCCGCTTCGCGGCTCCGCCTAATCCAACCCTAAACCCTTTTCCTTATTCAAGGTCACTAAACCCGAAAGAAACTGAACCCTAAGAGTGTATTGGTGAACCCTGTCGTGGATGTCATTCAAAGATGGGGCACTGAACCTTAAGAGTAGGGTACTGCATAAGACGGGACAGAAAAGGGTTTAGGGTTGGATTAGGCGGACCCGCTTCGCGGCTCCGCCTAATCCAACCCTAAACCTTTTTCCTTATTCAAGGTCACTAAACCCGAAAGAAACTGAACCGTAAGAGTGTATTGGTGAACCCTGTCGTGGATGTCATTCAAAGATGGGGCACTGAACCTTAAGAGTAGGGTACTGCATAAGACGGGACAGAAAAGGGTTTAGGGTTGGATTAGGCGGACCCGCTTCGCGGCTCCCCCTAATGCAACCCTAAACCCTTTTTCTTATTCAAGGTCACTAAACCCGCAAGAAAATGAACACTAAGAGAGTATTGGTGAACCCTGTCGTGGATGTGATTCAAAGATGGGGCACTGAACCTTAAGAGTTGGGTACTGCATATGACGGGACAGAAAAGGGTTTAGGGTTGGATTAGGCGGACCCGCTTCGCGGTTCCGCCTAATCCAACCCTAAACCCTTTTCCTTATTCAAGATCACTAAACCCGCAAGAAACTGATCCCTAAGAGATTATTGGTGAACCCTGTCGTGGATGTGATTCAAAGATGGGGCACTGAACCTTAAGAGTA
This sequence comes from Agrostemma githago, assembly GCA_958450325.1. NCBI lineage: Eukaryota > Viridiplantae > Streptophyta > Magnoliopsida > Caryophyllales > Caryophyllaceae > Agrostemma > Agrostemma githago. The sequence continues at coordinate 25,378,467 of OY288255.1, read as the reverse complement.
TGGTACTGCATAAGACGGGACGGAAAAGGGTTTAGGGTTGGATTAGGCGGACCCGCTTCGCGGCCTTGCCTAATCCAACCCTAAACCCTCTTCCTTATTCAAGGTCACTAAACCCGCAAGAAACTGATCCCTAAGAGAGTATTGGTGAACCCTCTCGTGGATGTGATTCAAAGATGGGGCACTGAACCTTAAGAGTAGGGTACTGCATAAGACGGGACGGAAAAGGGTTTAGGGTTGGATTAGGTGGACCCGCTTCGCGGCTCCGCCTAATCCAACCCTAAACCCTTTCGCATGTCCGCCTAATCCAACCCTAAACCCTTTTCCTTATTCAAGGTCACTAAACCCGCAAGAAACTGAACCCTAAGAGAGTATTGGTGAACCCTGTCGTGGATGTGATTCAAAGATGGGGCACTGAACCTTAAGAGTAGGGTACTACATAAGACGGGACGGAAAAGGGTTTAGGGTTGGATTAGGCGGACCCGCTTCGCGGCTCCGCCTAATCCAACCCTAAACCCTTTTCCTTATTCAAGGTCACTAAACCCGCAAGAAACTGAACCCTAAGAGAGTATTGGTGAACCCTGTCGTGGATGTGATTCAAAGATGGGGCACTGAACCTTAAGAGTAGGGTACTGCATAAGACGGGACGGAAAAGGGTTTAGGGTTGGATTAGGCGGACCCGCTTTGCGGCTCCGCCTAATGCAACCCTAAACCCTTTTTCTTATTCAAGGTCACTAAACCCGCAAGAAACTGAACACTAAGAGAGTATTGGTGAACCCTGTCGTGGATGTGATTCAAAGATGGGGCACTGAACCTTAAGAGTAGGGTAGTGCATAAGACGGGACGGAAAAGGGTTTAGGGTTGGATTAGGCGAACCCGCTTCGCGGCTCCGCCTAATCCAACCCTAAACCCTTTTCCTTATTCAAGGTCACTAAACCCGCAAGAAACTGAACCCTAAGAGAGTATTGGTGAACCCTATCGTGGATGTGATTCAAAGATGGGGCACTGAACCGTAAAAGTAGGGTACTGCATAAGACGGGACGGAAAAGGGTTTAGGGTTGGATTAGGCGGACCCGCTTCGCGGCTCCGCCTAATCCAACCCTAAACCCTTTTTCTTATTCAAGGTCACTAAATCCGAAAGAAACTGAACCCTAAGAGTGTATTGGTGAACCCTGTCGTGGATGTGATTCAAAGATGGGGCACTGAACCTTAAGAGTAGGGTACTGCATAAGACGGGACAGAAAAGGGTTTAGGGTTGGATTAGGCGGACCCGCTTCGCGGCTCCCCCTAATCCAACCCTAAACCCTTTTCCTTATTCAAGGTCACTAACCCCGCAAGAAACTGAACCCTAAGAGAGTATTGGTGAACCCTGTCGTGGATGTGATTCAAAGATGGGGCACTGAACCTTAAGAGTAGGGTACTGCATAAGACGGGACGGAAAAGGGTTTAGGGTTGGATTAGGCGGACCCGCTTCGCGGCTCCGCCTAATCCAACCCTAAACCCTTTTCCTTATTCAAGGTCACTAAACCCGCAAGAAACTGAACCCTAAGAGAGTATTGGTGAACCCTGTCGTGGATGTGATTCAAAGATGGGGCACTGAACCTTAAGAGTAGGGTACTGCATAAGACGGGACGGAAAAGGGTTTAGGGTTGGATTAGGCGGACCCGCTTCGCGGCTCTGCCTAATCCAACCCTAAACCCTTTTCCTTATTCAAGGTCACTAAACCCGCAAGAAACTGAACCCTAAGATAATATTGGTGAACCCTGTCGTGGATGTGATTCAAAGATGGGGCACTGAACCTTAAGAGTAGGGTACTGCATAAGACGGGACGGAAAAGGGTTTAGGGTTGGATTAGGCGGACCCGCTTTGCGGCTCCGCCTAATGCAACCCTAAACCCTTTTTCTTATTCAAGGTCACTAAACCCGCAAGAAACTGAACACTAAGAGAGTATTGGTGAACCCTGTCGTGGATGTGATTCAAAGATGGGGCACTGAACCTTAAGAGTAGGGTAGTGCATAAGACGGGACGGAAAAGGTTTTAGGGTTGGATTAGGCGAACCCGCTTCGCGGCTCCGCCTAATCCAACCCTAAACCCTTTTCCTTATTCAAGGTCACTAAACCCGCAAGAAACTGAACCCTAAGAGAGTATTGGTGAACCCTATCGTGGATGTGATTCAAAGATGGGGCACTGAACCGTAAAAGTAGGGTACTGCATAAGACGGGACGGAAAAGGGTTTAGGGTTGGATTAGGCGGACCCGCTTCGCGGCTCCGCCTAATCCAACCCTAAACCCTTTTTCTTATTCAAGGTCACTAAATCCGAAAGAAACTGAACCCTAAGAGTGTATTGGTGAACCCTGTCGTGGATGTGATTCAAAGATGGGGCACTGAACCTTAAGAGTAGGGTACTGCATAAGACGGGACAGAAAAGGGTTTAGGGTTGGATTAGGCGGACCCGCTTCGCGGCTCCCCCTAATCCAACCCTAAACCCTTTTCCTTATTCAAGGTCACTAACCCCGCAAGAAACTGAACCCTAAGAGAGTATTGGTGAACCCTGTCGTGGATGTGATTCAAAGATGGGGCACTGAACCTTAAGAGTAGGGTACTGCATAAGACGGGACGGAAAAGGGTTTAGGGTTGGATTAGGCGGACCCGCTTCGCGGCTCCGCCTAATCCAACCCTAAACCCTTTTCCTTATTCAAGGTCACTAAACCCGCAAGAAACTGAACCCTAAGAGAGTATTGGTGAACCCTGTCGTGGATGTGATTCAAAGATGGGGCACTGAACCTTAAGAGTAGGGTACTGCATAAGACGGGACGGAAAAGGGTTTAGGGTTGGATTAGGCGGACCCGCTTTGCGGCTCTGCCTAATCCAACCCTAAACCCTTTTCCTTATTCAAGGTCACTAAACCCGCAAGAAACTGAACCCTAAGATAATATTGGTGAACCCTGTCGTGGATGTGATTCAAAGATGGGGCACTGAACCTTAAGAGTAGGGTACTGCATAAGACGGGACGGAAAAGGGTTTAGGGTTGGATTAGGCGGACCCGCTTCGCGGATCTGCCTAATCCTACCCTAAACCCTTTTCATTATTCAAGGTCACTAAACCCGCAAGAAACTGAACCCTAAGAGAGTATTGGTGAACCCTGTCGTGGATGTGATTCAAAGATGGGGCACTGAACCTTAAGAGTAGGGTACTGCATAAGACGGGACGGAAAAGGGTTTAGGGTTGGATTAGGCGGACACGCTTCGCGGCTCCGCCTAATCCAACCCTAAACCCTTTTCCTTATTCAAGGTCACTAAACCCGCAAGAAACTGAACCCTAAGAGAGTATTGGTGAACCCTGTCGTGGATGTGATTCAAAGATGGGGCACTGAACCTTAAGAGTAGGGTACTGCATAAGACGGGACGGAAAAGGGTTTAGGGTTGGATTAGGCGGACCCGCTTCGCGGCTCTGCCTAATCCAACCCTAAACCCTTTTCCTTATTCAAGGTCACTAAACCCGCAAGAAACTGAACCCTAAGAGAATATTGGTGAACCCTGTCGTGGATGTGATTCAAAGATGGGGCACTGAACCTTAAGAGTAGGGTACTGCATAAGACGGGACGGAAAAGGGTTTAGGGTTGGATTAGGCGGACCCGCTTCGCGGATCTGCCTAATCCTACCCTAAACCCTTTTCATTATTCAAGGTCACTAAACCCGCAAGAAACTGAACCCTAAGAGAGTATTGGTGAACCCTGTCGTGGATGTGATTCAAAGATGGGGCACTGAACCTTAAGAGTAGGGTACTGCATAAGACGGCACGGAAAAGGGTTTAGGGTTGGATTAGGCGGACACGCTTCGCGGCTCCGCCTAATCCAACCCTAAACCCTTTTCCTTATTCAAGGTCACTAAACCCGCAAGAAACTGAACCCTAAGAGAGTATTGGTGAACCCTGTCGTGGATGTGATTCAAAGATGGGGCACTGAACCTTAAGAGTAGGGTACTGCATAAGACGGGACGGAAAAGGGTTTAGGGTTGGATTAGGCGGACCCGCTTTGCGGCTCCGCCTAATGCAACCCTAAACCCTTTTTCTTATTAAAGGTCACTAAACCCGCAAGAAACTGAACACTAAGAGAGTATTGGTGAACCCTGTCGTGGATGTGATTCAAAGATGGGGCACTGAACCTTAAGAGTAGGGTAGTGCATAAGACGGGACGGAAAAGGGTTTAGGGTTGGATTAGGCGAACCCGCTTCGCGGCTCCGCCTAATCCAACCCTAAACCCTTTCGCGGGTCCGCCTAATCCAACCCTAAACCCTTTTCCTTATTCAAGGTCACTAAACCCGCAAGAAACTGAACCCTAAGAGAGTATTGGTGAACCCTGTCGTGGATGTGATTCAAAGATGGGGCACTGAACCTTAAGAGTAGTGTACTGCATAAGACGGGACAGAAAAGGGTTTAGGATTGGATTAGGCGAACCCGCTTCGCGGCTCCGCCTAATCCAACCCTAAACCCTTTTCCTTATTCAAGGTCACTAAACCCGCAAGAAACTGAACCCTAAGAGAGTATTGGTGAACCCTGTCGTGGATGTGATTCAAAGATGGGGCACTGAACCTTAAGAGTAGGGTACTGCATAAGACGGGACGGAAAAGGGTTTAGGGTTGGATTAGGCGGACCCGCTTCGCGGCTCTGCCTAATCCAACCCTAAACCCTTTTCCTTATTCAAGGTCACTAAACCCGCAAGAAACTGAACCCTAAGAGAATATTGGTGAACCCTGTCGTGGATGTGATTCAAAGATGGGGCACTGAACCTTAAGAGTAGGGTACTGCATAAGACGGGACGGAAAAGGGTTTAGGGTTGGATTAGGCGGACCCGCTTCGCGGATCTGCCTAATCCTACCCTAAACCCTTTTCATTATTCAAGGTCACTAAACCCGCAAGAAACTGAACCCTAAGAGAGTATTGGTGAACCCTGTCGTGGATGTGATTCAAAGATGGGGCACTGAACCTTAAGAGTAGGGTACTGCATAAGACGGGACGGAAAAGGGTTTAGGGTTGGATTAGGCGGACACGCTTCGCGGCTCCGCCTAATCCAACCCTAAACCCTTTTCCTTATTCAAGGTCACTAAACCCGCAAGAAACTGAACCCTAAGAGAGTATTGGTGAACCCTGTCGTGGATGTGATTCAAAGATGGGGCACTGAACCTTAAGAGTAGGGTACTGCATAAGACGGGACGGAAAAGGGTTTAGGGTTGGATTAGGCGGACCCGCTTCGCGGCTCTGCCTAATCCAACCCTAAACCCTTTTCCTTATTCAAGGTCACTAAACCCGCAAGAAACTGAACCCTAAGAGAATATTGGTGAACCCTGTCGTGGATGTGATTCAAAGATGGGGCACTGAACCTTAAGAGTAGGGTACTGCATAAGACGGGACGGAAAAGGGTTTAGGGTTGGATTAGGCGGACCCGCTTCGCGGATCTGCCTAATCCTACCCTAAACCCTTTTCATTATTCAAGGTCACTAAACCCGCAAGAAACTGAACCCTAAGAGAGTATTGGTGAACCCTGTCGTGGATGTGATTCAAAGATGGGGCACTGAACCTTAAGAGTAGGGTACTGCATAAGACGGCACGGAAAAGGGTTTAGGGTTGGATTAGGCGGACACGCTTCGCGGCTCCGCCTAATCCAACCCTAAACCCTTTTCCTTATTCAAGGTCACTAAACCCGCAAGAAACTGAACCCTAAGAGAGTATTGGTGAACCCTGTCGTGGATGTGATTCAAAGATGGGGCACTGAACCTTAAGAGTAGGGTACTGCATAAGACGGGACGGAAAAGGGTTTAGGGTTGGATTAGGCGGACCCGCTTTGCGGCTCCGCCTAATGCAACCCTAAACCCTTTTTCTTATTAAAGGTCACTAAACCCGCAAGAAACTGAACACTAAGAGAGTATTGGTGAACCCTGTCGTGGATGTGATTCAAAGATGGGGCACTGAACCTTAAGAGTAGGGTAGTGCATAAGACGGGACGGAAAAGGGTTTAGGGTTGGATTAGGCGAACCCGCTTCGCGGCTCCGCCTAATCCAACCCTAAACCCTTTCGCGGGTCCGCCTAATCCAACCCTAAACCCTTTTCCTTATTCAAGGTCACTAAACCCGCAAGAAACTGAACCCTAAGAGAGTATTGGTGAACCCTGTCGTGGATGTGATTCAAAGATGGGGCACTGAACCTTAAGAGTAGTGTACTGCATAAGACGGGACAGAAAAGGGTTTAGGATTGGATTAGGCGAACCCGCTTCGCGGCTCCGCCTAATCCAACCCTAAACCCTTTTCCTTATTCAAGGTCACTAAACCCGCAAGAAACTGAACCCTAAGAGAGTATTGGTGAACCCTATCGTGGATGTGATTCAAAGATGGGGCACTGAACCGTAAAAGTAGGGTACTGCATAAGACAGGACGGAAAAGGGTTTAGGGTTGGATTAGGCGGACCCGCTTCGCGGCTCCGCCTAATCCAACCCTAAACCCTTTTTCTTATTCAAGGTCACTAAATCCGAAAGAAACTGAACCCTAAGAGTGTATTGGTGAACCCTGTCGTGGATGTGATTCAAAGATGGGGCACTGAACCTTAAGAGTAGGGTACTGCATAAGACGGGACAGAAAAGGGTTTAGGGTTGGATTAGGCGGACCCGCTTCGCGGCTCCCCCTAATCCAACCCTAAACCCTTTTCCTTATTCAAGGTCACTAACCCCGCAAGAAACTGAACCCTAAGAGAGTATTGGTGAACCCTGTCGTGGATGTGATTCAAAGATGGGGCACTGAACCTTAAGAGTAGGGTACTGCATAAGACGGGACGGAAAAGGGTTTAGGGTTGGATTAGGCGGACCCGCTTCGCGGCTCCGCCTAATCCAACCCTAAACCCTTTTCCTTATTCAAGGTCACTAAACCCGCAAGAAACTGAACCCTAAGAGAGTATTGGTGAACCCTGTCGTGGATGTGATTCAAAGATGGGGCACTGAACCTTAAGAGTAGGGTACTACATAAGACGGGACGGAAAAGGGTTTAGGGTTGGATTAGGCGGACCCGCTTCGCGGCTCCGCCTAATCCAACCCTAAACCCTTTTCCTTATTCAAGGTCACTAAACCCGCAAGAAACTGAACCCTAAGAGAGTATTGGTGAACCCTGTCGTGGATGTGATTCAAAGATGGGGCACTGAACCTTAAGAGTAGGGTACTGCATAAGACGGGACGGAAAAGGGTTTAGGGTTGGATTAGGCGGACCCGCTTTGCGGCTCCGCCTAATGCAACCCTAAACCCTTTTTCTTATTCAAGGTCACTAAACCCGCAAGAAACTGAACACTAAGAGAGTATTGGTGAACCCTGTCGTGGATGTGATTCAAAGATGGGGCACTGAACCTTAAGAGTAGGGTAGTGCATAAGACGGGACGGAAAAAGGGTTTAGGGTTGGATTAGGCGAACCCGCTTCGCGGCTCCGCCTAATCCAACCCTAAACCCTTTTCCTTATTCAAGGTCACTAAACCCGCAAGAAACTGAACCCTAAGAGAGTATTGGTGAACCCTGTCGTGGATGTGATTCAAAGATGGGGCACTGAACCGTAAAAGTAGGGTACTGCATAAGACGGGACGGAAAAGGGTTTAGGGTTGGATTAGGCGGACCCGCTTCGCGGCTCCGCCTAATCCAACCCTAAACCCTTTTTCTTATTCAAGGTCACTAAATCCGAAAGAAACTGAACCCTAAGAGTGTATTGGTGAACCCTGTCGTGGATGTGATTCAAAGATGGGGCACTGAACCTTAAGAGTAGGGTACTGCATAAGACGGGACAGAAAAGGGTTTAGGGTTGGATTAGGCGGACCCGCTTCGCGGCTCCCCCTAATCCAACTCTAAACCCTTTTCCTTATTCAAGGTCACTAACCCCGCAAGAAACTGAACCCTAAGAGAGTATTGGTGAACCCTGTCGTGGATGTGATTCAAAGATGGGGCACTGAACCTTAAGAGTAGGGTACTGCATAAGACGGGAAGGAAAAGGGTTTAGGGTTGGATTAGGCGGAGCCGCTCCGCCTAATCCAACCCTAAACCCTTTTCCTTATTCAAGGTCACTAAACCCGCAAGAAACTGAACCCTAAGAGAGTATTGGTGAACCCTGTCGTGGATGTGATTCAAAGATGGGGCACTGAACCTTAAGAGTAGGGTACTGCATAAGACGGGACGGAAAAGGGTTTAGGGTTGGATTAGGCGGACCCGCTTCGCGGCTCTGCCTAATCCAACCCTAAACCCTTTTCCTTATTCAAGGTCACTAAACCCGCAAGAAACTGAACCCTAAGAGAATATTGGTGAACCCTGTCGTGGATGTGATTCAAAGATGGGGCACTGAACCTTAAGAGTAGGGTACTGCATAAGACGGGACGGAAAAGGGTTTAGGGTTGGATTAGGCGGACCCGCTTCGCGGATCTGCCTAATCCTACCCTAAACCCTTTTCATTATTCAAGGTCACTAAACCCGCAAGAAACTGAACCCTAAGAGAGTATTGGTGAACCCTGTCGTGGATGTGATTCAAAGATGGGGCACTGAACCTTAAGAGTAGGGTACTGCATAAGACGGCACGGAAAAGGGTTTAGGGTTGGATTAGGCGGACACGCTTCGCGGCTCCGCCTAATCCAACCCTAAACCCTTTTCCTTATTCAAGGTCACTAAACCCGCAAGAAACTGAACCCTAAGAGAGTATTGGTGAACCCTGTCGTGGATGTGATTCAAAGATGGGGCACTGAACCTTAAGAGTAGGGTACTGCATAAGACGGGACGGAAAAGGGTTTAGGGTTGGATTAGGCGGACCCGCTTCGCGGCTCTGCCTAATCCAACCCTAAACCCTTTTCCTTATTCAAGGTCACTAAACCCGCAAGAAACTGAACCCTAAGAGAATATTGGTGAACCCTGTCGTGGATGTGATTCAAAGATGGGGCACTGAACCTTAAGAGTAGGGTACTGCATAAGACGGGACGGAAAAGGGTTTAGGGTTGGATTAGGCGGACCCGCTTCGCGGATCTGCCTAATCCTACCCTAAACCCTTTTCATTATTCAAGGTCACTAAACCCGCAAGAAACTGAACCCTAAGAGAGTATTGGTGAACCCTGTCGTGGATGTGATTCAAAGATGGGGCACTGAACCTTAAGAGTAGGGTACTGCATAAGACGGCACGGAAAAGGGTTTAGGGTTGGATTAGGCGGACACGCTTCGCGGCTCCGCCTAATCCAACCCTAAACCCTTTTCCTTATTCAAGGTCACTAAACCCGCAAGAAACTGAACCCTAAGAGAGTATTGGTGAACCCTGTCGTGGATGTGATTCAAAGATGGGGCACTGAACCTTAAGAGTAGGGTACTGCATAAGACGGGACGGAAAAGGGTTTAGGGTTGGATTAGGCGGACCCGCTTTGCGGCTCCGCCTAATGCAACCCTAAACCCTTTTTCTTATTAAAGGTCACTAAACCCGCAAGAAACTGAACACTAAGAGAGTATTGGTGAACCCTGTCGTGGATGTGATTCAAAGATGGGGCACTGAACCTTAAGAGTAGGGTAGTGCATAAGACGGGACGGAAAAGGGTTTAGGGTTGGATTAGGCGAACCCGCTTCGCGGCTCCGCCTAATCCAACCCTAAACCCTTTCGCGGGTCCGCCTAATCCAACCCTAAACCCTTTTCCTTATTCAAGGTCACTAAACCCGCAAGAAACTGAACCCTAAGAGAGTATTGGTGAACCCTGTCGTGGATGTGATTCAAAGATGGGGCACTGAACCTTAAGAGTAGTGTACTGCATAAGACGGGACAGAAAAGGGTTTAGGATTGGATTAGGCGAACCCGCTTCGCGGCTCCGCCTAATCCAACCCTAAACCCTTTTCCTTATTCAAGGTCACTAAACCCGCAAGAAACTGAACCCTAAGAGAGTATTGGTGAACCCTATCGTGGATGTGATTCAAAGATGGGGCACTGAACCGTAAAAGTAGGGTACTGCATAAGACGGGACGGAAAAGGGTTTAGGGTTGGATTAGGCGGACCCGCTTCGCGGTTCCGCCTAATCCAACCCTAAACCCTTTTTCTTATTCAAGGTCACTAAATCCGAAAGAAACTGAACCCTAAGAGTGTATTGGTGAACCCTGTCGTGGATGTGATTCAAAGATGGGGCACTGAACCTTAAGAGTAGGGTACTGCATAAGACGGGACAGAAAAGGGTTTAGGGTTGGATTAGGCGGACCCGCTTCGCGGCTCCCCCTAATCCAACCCTAAACCCTTTTCCTTATTCAAGGTCACTAACCCCGCAAGAAACTGAACCCTAAGAGAGTATTGGTGAACCCTGTCGTGGATGTGATTCAAAGATGGGGCACTGAACCTTAAGAGTAGGGTACTGCATAAGACGGGACGGAAAAGGGTTTAGGGTTGGATTAGGCGGACCCGCTTCGCGGCTCCGCCTAATCCAACCCTAAACCCTTTTCCTTATTCAAGGTCACTAAACCCGCAAGAAACTGAACCCTAAGAGAGTATTGGTGAACCCTGTCGTGGATGTGATTCAAAGATGGGGCACTGAACCTTAAGAGTAGGGTACTGCATAAGACGGGACGGAAAAGGGTTTAGGGTTGGATTAGGCGGACCCGCTTCGCGGCTCTGCCTAATCTAACCCTAAACCCTTTTCCTTATTCAAGGTCACTAAACCCGCAAGAAACTGAACCCTAAGAGAATATTGGTGAACCCTGTCGTGGATGTGATTCAAAGATGGGGCACTGAACCTTAAGAGTAGGGTACTGCATATGACGGGACGGAAAAGGGTTTAGGGTTGGATTAGGCGGACCCGCTTCGCGGATCCGCCTAATCCTACCCTAAACCCTTTTCATTATTCAAGGTCACTAAACCCGCAAGAAACTGAACCCTAAGAGAGTATTGGTGAACCCTGTCGTGGATGTGATTCAAAGATGGGGCACTGAACCTTAAGAGTAGGGTACTGCATAAGACGGCACGGAAAAGGGTTTAGGGTTGGATTAGGCGGACACGCTTCGCGGCTCCGCCTAATCCAACCCTAAACCCTTTTCCTTATTCAAGGTCACTAAACCCGCAAGAAACTGAACCCTAAGAGAGTATTGGTGAACCCTGTCGTGGATGTGATTCAAAGATGGGGCACTGAACCTTAAGAGTAGGGTAGTGCATAAGACGGGACGGAAAAGGGTTTAGGGTTGGATTAGGCGAACCCGCTTCGCGGCTCCGCCTAATCCAACCCTAAACCCTTTCGCGGGTCCGCCTAATCCAACCCTAAACCCTTTTCCTTATTCAAGGTCACTAAACCCGCAAGAAACTGAACCCTAAGAGTGTATTGGTGAACCCTGTCGTGGATGTGATTCAAAGATGGGGCACTGCACCTTAAGAGTAGGGTACTGCATAAGACGGAATGGAAAAGGGTTTAGGGTTGGATTAGGCGGACCCGCTTTGCGGCTCCGCCTAATGCAACCCTAAACCCTTTTTCTTATTCAAGGTCACTAAACCCGCAAAAAACTGAACAATAAGAGAGTATTGGTGAACCCTGTCGTGGATGTGATTCAAAGATGGGGCACTGAACCTTAAGAGTAGGGTACTGCATAAGACGGGACAGAAAAGGGTTTAGGGTTGGATTAGGCGGACCCGCTTCGCGGCTCCCCCTAATCCAACCCTAAACCCTTTTCCTTATTCAAGGTCACTAAACCCGCAAGAAACTGAAACCTAAGAGAGTATTGGTGAACCCTGTCGTGGATGTGATTCAAAGATGGGGCACTTTACCTTAAGAGTAGGGTACTGCATAAGACGGGACGGAAAAGGGTTTAGGGTTGGATTAGGCGGACCCGCTTCGCGGCTCCGCCTAATCCAACCCTAAACCCTTTTCCTTATTCAAGGTCACTAAACCCGCAAGAAACTGAACCCTAAGAGAGTATTGGTGAACCCTGTCGTGGATGTGATTCAAAGATGGGGCACTGAACCTTAAGAGTAGGGTACTGCATAAGACGGGACGGAAAAGGGTTTAGGGTTGGATTAGGCGGACCCGCTTCGCGGCTCTGCCTAATCCAACCCTAAACCCTTTTCCTTATTCAAGGTCACTAAACCCGCAAGAAACTGAACCCTAAGAGAGTATTGGTGAACCCTGTCGTGGATGTGATTCAAAGATGGGGCACTGAACCTTAAGAGTAGGGTACTGCATAAGACGGGACGAAAAAGGGTTTAGGGTTGGATTAGGCGGACCCGCTTCGCGGATCCGCCTAATCCAACCCTAAACTCTTTTCCTTATTCAAGGTCACTAAACCCGCAAGAAACTGAACCCTAAGAGAGTATTGGTGAACCCTGTCGTGGATGTGATTCAAAGATGGGGCACTGAACCTTAAGAGTAGGGTACTGCATAAGACGGGACGGAAAAGGGTTTAGGGTTGGATTAGGCAGACCCGCTTCGCGGCTCCGCCTAATCCAACCCTAAACCCTTTTCCTTATTCAAGGTCACTAAACCCGCAAGAAACTGAACCCTAAGAGAGTATTGGTGAACCCTGTCGTGGATGTGATTCAAAGATGGGGCACTGAACCTTAAGAGTAGGGTAGTGCATAAGACGGGACGGAAAAGGGTTTAGGGTTGGATTAGGCGAACCCGCTTCGCGGCTCCGCCTAATCCAACCCTAAACCCTTTCGCGGGTCCGCCTAATCCAACCCTAAACCCTTTTCCTTAATCAAGGTCACTAAACCCGCAAGAAACTGAACCCTAAGAGAGTATTGGTGAACCCTGTCGTGGATGTGATTCAAAGATGGGGCACTGAACCTTAAGAGTAGGGTACTGCATAAGACGGGACGAAAAAGGGTTTAGGGTTGGATTAGGCGGACCCGCTTCGCGGATCCGCCTAATCCAACCCTAAACTCTTTTCCTTATTCAAGGTCACTAAACCCGCAAGAAACTGAACCCTAAGAGAGTATTGGTGAACCCTGTCGTGGATGTGATTCAAAGATGGGGCACTGAACCTTAAGAGTAGGGTACTGCATAAGACGGGACGGAAAAGGGTTTAGGGTTGGATTAGGCAGACCCGCTTCGCGGCTCCGCCTAATCCAACCCTAAACCCTTTTCCTTATTCAAGGTCACTAAACCCGCAAGAAACTGAACCCTAAGAGAGTATTGGTGAACCCTGTCGTGGATGTGATTCAAAGATGGGGCACTGAACCTTAAGAGTAGGGTAGTGCATAAGACGGGACGGAAAAGGGTTTAGGGTTGGATTAGGCGAACCCGCTTCGCGGCTCCGCCTAATCCAACCCTAAACCCTTTCGCGGATCCGCCTAATCCAACCCTAAACTCTTTTCCTTATTCAAGGTCACTAAACCCGCAAGAAACTGAACCCTAAGAGAGTATTGGTGAACCCTGTCGTGGATGTGATTCAAAGATGGGGCACTGAACCTTAAGAGTAGGGTACTGCATAAGACGGGACGAAAAAGGGTTTAGGGTTGGATTAGGCAGACCCGCTTCGCGGCTCCGCCTAATCCAACCCTAAACCCTTTTCCTTATTCAAGGTCACTAAACCCGCAAGAAACTGAACCCTAAGAGAGTATTGGTGAACCCTGTCGTGGATGTGATTCAAAGATGGGGCACTGAACCTTAAGAGTAGGGTAGTGCATAAGACGGGACGGAAAAGGGTTTAGGGTTGGATTAGGCGAACCCGCTTCGCGGCTCCGCCTAATCCAACCCTAAACCCTTTCGCGGGTCCGCCTAATCCAACCCTAAACCCTTTTCCTTATTCAAGGTCACTAAACCCGCAAGAAACTGAACCCTAAGAGAGTATTGGTGAACCCTGTCGTGGATGTGATTCAAAGATGGGGCACTGAACCTTAAGAGTAGTGTACTGCATAAGACGGGACAGAAAAGGGTTTAGGTTTGGATTAGGCGAACCCGCTTCGCGGCTCCGCCTAATCCAACCCTAAACCCTTTTCCTTATTCAAGGTCACTAAACCCGAAAGAAACTGAACCCTAAGAGTGTATTGGTGAACCCTGTCGTGGATGTCATTCAAAGATGGGGCACTGAACCTTAAGAGTAGGGTACTGCATAAGACGGGACAGAAAAGGGTTTAGGGTTGGATTAGGCGGACCCGCTTCGCGGCTCCGCCTAATCCAACCCTAAACCCTTTTCCTTATTCATGGTCACTAAACCCGCAAGAAAATGAACCCTAAGAGATTATTGGTGAACCCTGTCGTGGATGTGATTCAAAGATGGGGCACTGAACCTTAAGAGTAGGGTACTGCATATGACGGGACGGAAAAGGGTTTAGGGTTGGATTAGGCGGACCCGCTTCGCGGTTCCGCCTAATCCAACCCTAAACCCTTTTCCTTATTCAAGGTCACTAAACCCGCAAGAAACTGATCCCTAAGAGATTATTGGTGAACCCTGTCGTGGATGTGATTCAAAGATGGGGCACTGAACCTTAAGAGTATGGTACTGCATAAGACGGGATGGAAAAGGGTTTAGGGTTGGATTAGGCGGACCCGCTTCGCGGCCTTGCTTAATCCAACCCTAAACCCTTTTCCTTATTCAAGGTCACTAAACCCGCAAGAAACTGATCCCTAAGAGAGTATTGGTGAACCCTCTCGTGGATGTGATTCAAAGATGGGGCACTGAACCTTAAGAGTAGGGTACTGCATAAGACGGGACGGAAAAGGGTTTAGGGTTGGATTAGGTGGACGCGCTTCGCGGCTCCGCCTAATCCAACCATAAACCCTTTCGCATGTCCGCCTAATCCAACCCTAAACCCTTTTCCTTATTCAAGGTCACTAAACCCGCAACAAACTAAACCTTAAGAGAGTATTGGTGAACCCTGTCGTGGATGTGATTCGAAAATGGGGCACTGAACCTTAAGAGTAGGGTACTGCATAAGACGGGACAGAAAAGGGTTTAGGTTTGGATTAGGCGAACCCGCTTCGCGGCTCCGCCTAATCCAACCCTAAACCCTTTTCCTTATTCAAGGTCACTAAACCCGAAAGAAACTGAACCCTAAGAGTGTATTGGTGAACCCTGTCGTGGATGTCATTCAAAGATGGGGCACTGAACCTTAAGAGTAGGGTACTGCATAAGACGGGACAGAAAAGGGTTTAGGGTTGGATTAGGCGGACCCGCTTTGCGGCTCCCCCTAATCCAACCCTAAACCCTTTTCCTTATTCAAGGTCACTAAACCCGCAAGAAACTGAACCCTAAGAGTGTATTGGTGAACCCTGTCGTGGATGTGATTCAAAGATGGGGCACTGCACCTTAAGAGTAGGGTACTGCATAAGACGGAATGGAAAAGGGTTTAGGGTTGGATTAGGCGGACCCGCTTTGCGGCTCCGTCTAATGCAACCCTAAACCCTTTTTCTTATTCAAGGTCACTAAACCCGCAAGAAACTGAACACTAAGAGAGTATTGGTGAACCCTGTCGTGGATGTGATTCAAAGATGGGGCACTGAACCTTAAGAGTAGGGTACTGCATATGACGGGACGGAAAAGGGTTTAGGGTTGGATTAGGCGGACCCGCTTCGCGGCTCCGCCTAATCCAACCCTAAACCCTTTTCCTTATTCAAGGTCACTAAACCCGAAAGAAACTGAACCCTAAGAGTGTATTGGTGAACCCTGTCGTGGATGTCATTCAAAGATGGGGCACTGAACCTTAAGAGTAGGGTACTGCATAAGACGGGACAGAAAAGGGTTTAGGGTTGGATTAGGCGGACCCGCTTCGCGGCTCCGCCTAATCCAACCCTAAACCCTTTTCCTTATTCATGGTCACTAAACCCGCAAGAAAATGAACCCTAAGAGATTATTGGTGAACCCTGTCGTGGATGTGATTCAAAGATGGGGCACTGAACCTTAAGAGTAGGGTACTGCATATGACGGGACGGAAAAGGGTTTAGGGTTGGATTAGGCGGACCCGCTTCGCGGTTCCGCCTAATCCAACCCTAAACCCTTTTCCTTATTCAAGGTCACTAAACCCGCAAGAAACTGATCCCTAAGAGATTATTGGTGAACCCTGTCGTGGATGTGATTCAAAGATGGGGCACTGAACCTTAAGAGTATGGTACTGCATAAGACGGGATGGAAAAGGGTTTAGGGTTGGATTAGGCGGACCCGCTTCGCGGCCTTGCCTAATCCAACCCTAAACCCTTTTCCTTATTCAAGGTCACTAAACCCGCAAGAAACTGATCCCTAAGAGAGTATTGGTGAACCCTCTCGTGGATGTGATTCAAAGATGGGGCACTGAACCTTAAGAGTAGGGTACTGCATAAGACGGGACGGAAAAGGGTTTAGGGTTGGATTAGGTGGACGCGCTTCGCGGCTCCGCCTAATCCAACCATAAACCCTTTCGCATGTCCGCCTAATCCAACCCTAAACCCTTTTCCTTATTCAAGGTCACTAAACCCGCAACAAACTAAACCTTAAGAGAGTATTGGTGAACCCTGTCGTGGATGTGATTCGAAAATGGGGCACTGAACCTTAAGAGTAGGGTACTGCATAAGACGGGACGGAAAAGGGTTTAGGGTTGGATTAGGCGGACCCGCTTCGCGGCTCTGCCTAATCCAACCCTAAACCCTTTTCCTTATTCAAGGTCACTAAACCCGCAAGAAACTGAACCCTAAGAGAGTATTGGTGAACCCTGTCGTGGATGGGATTCAAAGATGGGGCACTGAACCTTAAGAGTAGGGTACTGCATAAGACGGGACGAAAAAGGGTTTAGGGTTGGATTAGGCGGACCCTCTTCGCGGATCCGCCTAATCCAACCCTAAACTCTTTTCCTTATTCAAGGTCACTAAACCCGCAAGAAACTGAACCCTAAGAGAGTATTGGTGAACCCTGTCGTGGATGTGATTCAAAGATGGGGCACTGAACCTTAAGAGTAGGGTACTGCATAAGACGGGACGGAAAAGGGTTTAGGGTTGGATTAGGCGGACCCGCTTCGCGGCTCCGCCTAATCCAACCCTAAACCCTTTTCCTTATTCAAGGTCACTAAACCCGCAAGAAACTGAACCCTAAGAGTGTATTGGTGAACCCTGTCGTGGATGTGATTCAAAGATGGGGCACTGCACCTTAAGAGTAGGGTACTGCATAAGACGGAATGGAAAAGGGTTTAGGGTTGGATTAGGCGGACCCGCTTTGCGGCTCCGTCTAATGCAACCCTAAACCCTTTTTCTTATTCAAGGTCACTAAACCCGCAAGAAACTGAACACTAAGAGAGTATTGGTGAACCCTGTCGTGGATGTGATTCAAAGATGGGGCACTGAACCTTAAGAGTAGGGTACTGCATATGACGGGACGGAAAAGGGTTTAGGGTTGGATTAGGCGGCCCCGCTTCGCGGCTCCGCCTAATCCAACCCTAAACCCTTTTCCTTATTCAAGGTCACTAAACCCGAAAGAAACTGAACCCTAAGAGTGTATTGGTGAACCCTGTCGTGGATGTCATTCAAAGATGGGGCACTGAACCTTAAGAGTAGGGTACTGCATAAGACGGGACAGAAAAGGGTTTAGGGTTGGATTAGGCGGACCCGCTTCGCGGCTCCGCCTAATCCAACCCTAAACCCTTTTCCTTATTCATGGTCACTAAACCCGCAAGAAAATGAACCCTAAGAGATTATTGGTGAACCCTGTCGTGGATGTGATTCAAAGATGGGGCACTGAACCTTAAGAGTATGGTACTGCATAAGACGGGACGGAAAAGGGTTTAGGGTTGGATTAGGCGGACCCGCTTCGCGGCCTTGCGTAATCCAACCCTAAACCCTTTTCCTTATTCAAGGTCACTAAACCCGCAAGAAACTGATCCCTAAGAGAGTATTGGTGAACCCTCTCGTGGATGTGATTCAAAGATGGGGCACTGAACCTTAAGAGTAGGGTACTGCATAAGACGGGACGAAAAAGGGTTTAGGGTTGGATTAGGTGGACCCGCTTCGCGGCTCCGCCTAATCCAACCCTAAACCCTTTCGCATGTCCGCCTAATCCAACCCTAAACCCTTTTCCTTATTCAAGGTCACTAAACCCGCAACAAACTAAACCTTAAGAGAGTATTGGTGAACCCTGTCGTGGATGTGATTCAAAGATGGGGCACTGAACCTTAAGAGTAGGGTACTGCATAAGACGAGACGGAAAAGGGTATAGGGTTGAATTAGGCGAACCCGCTTCGCGGCTCCGCCTAATCCAACCCTAAACCCTTTTCCTTATTCAAGGTCACAAAACCCGCAAGAAACTGAACCCTAAGAGAGTATTGGTGAACCCTGTCGTGGATGTGATTCAAAGATGGGGCACTGAACCTTAAGAGTAGGGTACTGCATAAGACGGGACAGAAAAGGGTTTAGGTTTGGATTAGGCGAACCCGCTTCGCGGCTCCGCCTAATCCAACCCTAAACCCTTTTCCTTATTCAAGGTCACTAAACCCGCAAGAAACTGAACCCTAAGAGAGTATTGGTGAACCCTATCGTGGATGTGATTCAAAGATGGGGCACTGAACCTTAAAAGTAGGGTACTGCATAAGACGGAATGGAAAAGGGTTTAGGGTTGGATTAGGCGGACCCGCTTTGCGGCTCCGCCTAATGCAACCCTAAACCCTTTTTCTTATTCAAGGTCACTAAACCCGCAAGAAACTGAACACTAAGAGAGTATTGGTGAACCCTGTCGTGGATGTGATTCAAAGATGGGGCACTGAACCTTAAGAGTAGGGTACTGCATATGACGGGATGGAAAAGGGTTTAGGGTTGGATTAGGCGGACCCGCTTCGCGGCTCCGCCTAATCCAACCCTAAACCCTTTTCCTTATTCAAGGTCACTAAACCCGAAAGAAACTGAACCCTAAGAGTGTATTGGTGAACCCTGTCGTGGATGTCATTCAAAGATGGGGCACTGAACCTTAAGAGTAGGGTACTGCATAAGACGGGAAAGAAATGGGTTTAGGGTTGGATTAGGCGGACCCGCTTCGCGGCTCCCCCTAATCCAACCCTAAACCCTTTTCCTTATTCAAGGTCACTAAACCCGCAAGAAACTGAACCCTAAGAGTGTATTGGTGAACCCTGTCGTGGATGTGATTCAAAGATGGAGCACTGCACCTTAAGAGTAGGGTACTGCATAAGACGGGACGGAAAAGGGTTTAGGTTTGGATTAGGCGGACCCGCTTCGCGGCTCCGCCTAATCCAACCCTAAACCCTTTTCCTTATTCATGGTCACTAAACCCGCAAGAAAATGGACCTTAAGAGGGTATTGCTGAATCCTATCGTGGATGTGATTCAAAGATAGGGCACTGATCCTTAAGAGTAGGGTACTACATAAGACGAGATGGAAAAGGGTTTAGGGTTGGATTAGGCGGACCCACTTCGCGGCTCCGCCTAATTCAACCCTAAACCTTTTTCCTTATTCAAGGTCACTAAACCCGCAAGAAACTGAACCCTAAGAGAGTATTGGTGAACCCTGTCGTGGATGTGATTCAAAGATGGGGCACTGAACCTTAAGAGTACGGTAGTGCATAAGACGGGACGGAAAAGGGTTTAGGGTTGGATTAGGCGAACCCGCTTCGCGGCTCCGCCTAATCCAACCCTAAACCCTTTCGCGGGTCCGCCTAATCCAACCCTAAACCCTTTTCCTTATTCAAGGTCACTAAACCCGCAAGAAACTGAACCCCAAGAGAGTATTGGTGAACCCTATCGTGGATGTGATTCAAAGATGGGGCACTGAACCTTAAAAGTAGGGTACTGCATAAGACGGAATGGAAAAGGGTTTAGGGTTGGATTAGGCGGACCCGCTTTGCGGCTCCGCCTAATGCAACCCTAAACCCTTTTTATTATTCAAGGTCACTAAACCCGCAAGAAACTGAACCCTAAGAGAGTATTGGTGAACCCTGTCGTGGATGTGATTCAAAGATGGGGCACTGAACCTTAAGAGTAGGGTAGTGCATAAGACGGGACGGAAAAGGGTTTAGGGTTGGATTAGGCGAACCCGCTTCGCGGCTCCGCCTAATCCAACCCTAAACCCTTTCGCGGGTCCGCCTAATCCAACCCTAAACCCTTTTCCTTATTCAAGGTCACTAAACCCGCAAGAAACTGAACCCTAAGAGAGTATTGGTGAACCCTGTCGTGGATGTGATTCAAAGATGGGGCACTGAACCTTAAGAGTAGGGTACTGCATGTGACGGGACGGAAAAGGGTTTAGGGTTGGATTAGGCGGACCCGCTTCGCGGTTCCGCCTAATCCAACCCTAAACCCTTTTCCTTATTCAAGATCACTAAACCCGCAAGAAACTGATCCCTAAGAGATTATTGGTGAACCCTGTCATTGATGTGATTCAAAGATGGGGCACTGAACCTTAAGAGTATGGTACTGCATAAGACGGGACGGAAAAGGGTTTAGGGTTGGATTAGGCGGACCCGCTTCGCGGCCTTGCCTAATCCAACCCTAAACCCTTTTCCTTATTCAAGGTCACTAAACCCGCAAGAAACTGATCCCTAAGAGAGTATTGGTGAACCCTCTCGTGGATGTGATTCAAAGATGGGGCACTGAACCTTAAGAGTAGGGTACTGCATAAGACGGGACGGAAAAGGGTTTAGGGTTGGATTAGGTGGACCCGCTTCGCGGCTCCGCCTAATCCAACCCTAAACCCTTTCGCATGTCCGCCTAATCCAACCCTAAACCCTTTTCCTTATTCAAGGTCACTAAACCCGCAACAAACTAAACCTTAAGAGAGTATTGGTGAACCCTGTCGTGGATGTGATTCAAAGATGGGGCACTGAACCTTAAGAGTAGGGTACTGCATAAGACGAGACGGAAAAGGGTATAGGGTTGAATTAGGCGAACCCGCTTCGCGGCTCCGCCTAATCCAACCCTAAACCCTTTTCCTTATTCAAGGTCACAAAACCCGCAAGAAACTGAACCCTATGAGAGTATTGGTGAACCCTGTCGTGGATGTGATTCAAAGATGGGGCACTGAACCTTAAGAGTAGGGTACTGCATAAGACGGGACGAAAAAGGGTTTAGGGTTGGATTAGGCGGACCCGCGGCTCTGCCTAATCCAACCCTAAACCCTTTTCCTTATTCAAGGTCACTAAACCCGCAAGAAACTGAACCCTAAGAGAGTATTGGTGAACCCTGTCGTGGATGTGATTCAAAGATGGGGCACTGAACCTTAAGAGTAGGGTACTGCATAAGACGGGACGGAAAAGGGTTTAGGGTTGGATTAGGCGGACCCGCTTCGCGGATCCGCCTAATCCAACCCTAAACCCTTTTCCTTATTCTAGGTCACTAAACCCGCAAGAAACTGAACCCTAAGAGAGTATTGGTGAACCCTGTCGTGGATGTGATTCAAAGATGGGGCACTGAACCTTAAGAGTAGGGTACTGCATAAGACGGGACGGAAAAGGGTTTAGGGTTGGATTAGGCGGACCCGCTTCGCGGGTCCGCCTAATCCAACCCTAAACCCTTTTCCTTATTCAAGGTCACTAAACCCGCAAGAAACTGAACCCTAAGAGAGTATTGGTGAACTCTGTCGTGGATGTGATTCAAAGATGGGGCACTGAACCTTAAGAGTAGTGTACTGCATAAGACGGGACAGAAAAGGGTTTAGGTTTGGATTAGGCGAACCCGCTTCGCGGCTCCGCCTAATCCAACCCTAAACCCTTTTCCTTATTCAAGGTCACTAAACCCGCAAGAAACTGAACCCTAAGAGAGTATTGGTGAACCCTATCGTGGATGTCATTCAAAGATGGGGCACTGAACCTTAAAAGTAGGGTACTGCATAAGACGGAATGGAAAAGGGTTTAGGGTTGGATTAGGCGGACCCGCTTTGCGGCTCCGCCTAATGCAACCCTAAACCCTTTTTATTATTCAAGGTCACTAAACCCGCAAGAAACTGAACCCTAAGAGAGTATTGGTGAACCCTGTCGTGGATGTGATACAAAGATGGGGCACTGAACCTTAAGAGTAGGGTAGTGCATAAGACGGGACGGAAAAGGGTTTAGGGTTGGATTAGGCGGACCCGCTTTGCGGCTCCGCCTAATGCAACCCTAAACCCTTTTTATTATTCAAGGTCACTAAACCCGCAAGAAACTGAACCCTAAGAGAGTATTGGTGAACCCTGTCGTGGATGTGATTCAAAGATGGGGCACTGAACCTTAAGAGTAGGGTAGTGCATAAGACGGGACGGAAAAGGGTTTAGGGTTGGATTAGGCGAACCCGCTTCGCGGCTCCGCCTAATCCAACCCTAAACCCTTTCGCGGGTCCGCCTAATCCAACCCTAAACCCTTTTCCTTATTCAAGGTCACTAAACCCGCAAGAAACTGAACCCTAAGAGAGTATTGGTGAACCCTGTCGTGGATGTGATTCAAAGATGGGGCACTGAACCTTAAGAGTAGGGTACTGCATGTGACGGGACGGAAAAGGGTTTAGGGTTGGATTAGGCGGACCCGCTTCGCGGTTCCGCCTAATCCAACCCTAAACCCTTTTCCTTATTCAAGATCACTAAACCCGCAAGAAACTGATCCCTAAGAGATTATTGGTGAACCCTGTCGTTGATGTGATTCAAAGATGGGGCACTGAACCTTAAGAGTATGGTACTGCATAAGACGGGACGGAAAAGGGTTTAGGGTTGGATTAGGCGGACCCGCTTCGCGGCCTTGCCTAATCCAACCCTAAACCCTTTTCCTTATTCAAGGTCACTAAACCCGCAAGAAACTGATCCCTAAGAGAGTATTGGTGAACCCTCTCGTGGATGTGATTCAAAGATGGGGCACTGAACCTTAAGAGTAGGGTACTGCATAAGACGGGACGGAAAAGGGTTTAGGGTTGGATTAGGTGGACCCGCTTCGCGGCTCCGCCTAATCCAACCCTAAACCCTTTCGCATGTCCGCCTAATCCAACCCTAAACCCTTTTCCTTATTCAAGGTCACTAAACCCGCAACAAACTAAACCTTAAGAGAGTATTGGTGAACCCTGTCGTGGATGTGATTCAAAGATGGGGCACTGAACCTTAAGAGTAGGGTACTGCATAAGACGAGACGGAAAAGGGTATAGGGTTGAATTAGGCGAACCCGCTTCGCGGCTCCGCCTAATCCAACCCTAAACCCTTTTCCTTATTCAAGGTCACAAAACCCGCAAGAAACTGAACCCTAAGAGAGTATTGGTGAACCCTGTCGTGGATGTGATTCAAAGATGGGGCACTGAACCTTAAGAGTAGGGTACTGCATAAGACGGGACGAAAAAGGGTTTAGGGTTGGATTAGGCGGACCCGCGGCTCTGCCTAATCCAACCCTAAACCCTTTTCCTTATTCAAGGTCACTAAACCCGCAAGAAACTGAACCCTAAGAGAGTATTGGTGAACCCTGTCGTGGATGTGATTCAAAGATGGGGCACTGAACCTTAAGAGTAGGGTACTGCATAAGACGGGACGGAAAAGGGTTTAGGGTTGGATTAGGCGGACCCGCTTCGCGGATCCGCCTAATCCAACCCTAAACCCTTTTCCTTATTCAAGGTCACTAAACCCGCAAGAAACTGAACCCTAAGAGAGTATTGGTGAACTCTGTCGTGGATGTGATTCAAAGATGGGGCACTGAACCTTAAGAGTAGTGTACTGCATAAGACGGGACAGAAAAGGGTTTAGGTTTGGATTAGGCGAACCCGCTTCGCGGCTCCGCCTAATCCAACCCTAAACCCTTTTCCTTATTCAAGGTCACTAAACCCGCAAGAAACTGAACCCTAAGAGAGTATTGGTGAACCCTATCGTGGATGTGATTCAAAGATGGGGCACTGAACCTTAAAAGTAGGGTACTGCATAAGACGGAATGGAAAAGGGTTTAGGGTTGGATTAGGCGGACCCGCTTTGCGGCTCCGCCTAATGCAACCCTAAACCCTTTTTCTTATTCAAGGTCACTAAACCCGCAAGAAACTGAACACTAAGAGAGTATTGGTGAACCCTGTCGTGGATGTGATTCAAAGATGGGGCACTGAACCTTAAGAGTAGGGTACTGCATATGACGGGACGGAAAAGGGTTTAGGGTTGGATTAGGCGGACCCGCTTCGCGGCTCCGCCTAATCCAACCCTAAACCCTTTTCCTTATTCAAGGTCACTAAACCCGAAAGAAACTGAACCCTAAGAGTGTATTGGTGAACCCTGTCGTGGATGTCATTCAAAGATGGGGCACTGAACCTTAAGAGTAGGGTACTGCATAAGACGGGACAGAAATGGGTTTAGGGTTGGATTAGGCGGACCCGCTTCGCGGCTCCCCCTAATCCAACCCTAAACCCTTTTCCTTATTCAAGGTCACTAAACCCGCAAGAAACTGAACCCTAAGAGTGTATTGGTGAACCCTGTCGTGGATGTGATTCAAAGATGGGGCACTGCACCTTAAGAGTAGGGTACTGCATAAGACGGGACGGAAAAGGGTTTAGGTTTGGATTAGGCGGACCCGCTTCGCGGCTCCGCCTAATCCAACCCTAAACCCTTTTCCTTATTCATGGTCACTAAACCCGCAAGAAAATGGACCCTAAGAGGGTATTGCTGAATCCTATCGTGGATGTGATTCAAAGATAGGGCACTGATCCTTAAGAGTAGGGTACTACATAAGACGAGATGGAAAAGGGTTTAGGGTTGGATTAGGCGGACCCACTTCGCGGCTCCGCCTAATCCAACCCTAAACCTTTTTCCTTATTCAAGGTCACTAAACCCGCAAGAAACTGAACCCGAAGAGAGTATTGGTGAACCCTGTCGTGGATGTGATTCAAAGATGGGGCACTGAACCTTAAGAGTAGGGTAGTGCATAAGACGGGACGGAAAAGGGTTTAGGGTTGGATTAGGCGAACCCGCTTCGCGGCTTTGCCTAATCCAACCCTAAACCCTTTCGCGGGTCCGCCTAATCCAACCCTAAACCCTTTTCCTTATTCAAGGTCACTAAACCCGCAAGAAACTGAACCCTAAGAGAGTATTGGTGAACCCTGTCGTGGATGTGATTCAAAGATGGGGCACTGAACCTTAAGAGTAGTGTACTGCATAAGACGGGACAGAAAAGGGTTTAGGTTTGGATTAGGCGAACCCGCTTCGCGGCTCCGCCTAATCCAACCCTAAACCCTTTTCCTTATTCAAGGTCACTAAACCCGCAAGAAACTGAACCCCAAGAGAGTATTGGTGAACCCTATCGTGGATGTGATTCAAAGATGGGGCACTGAACCTTAAAAGTAGGGTACTGCATAAAACGGAATGGAAAAGGGTTTAGGGTTGGATTAGGCGGACCCGCTTTGCGGCTCCGCCTAATGCAACCCTAAACCCTTTTTCTTATTCAAGGTCACTAAACCCGCAAGAAACTGAACACTAAGAGAGTATTGGTGAACCCTGTCGTGGATGTGATTCAAAGATGGGGCACTGAACCTTAAGAGTAGGGTACTGCATATGACGGGACGGAAAAGGGTTTAGGGTTGGATTAGGCGGACCCGCTTCGCGGTTCCGCCTAATCCAACCCTAAACCCTTTTCCTTATTCAAGGTCACTAAACCCGCAAGAAAATGATCCCTAAGAGAGTATTGGTGAACCCTGTCGTGGATGTGATTCAAAGATGGGGCACTGAACCTTAAGAGTAGGGTACTGCTTATGACGGGACGGAAAAGGGTTTAGGGTTGGATTAGGCGGACCCGCTTCGCGGCTCCGCCTAATCCAACCCTAAACCCTTTTCCTTATTCAAGGTCACTAAACCCGAAAGAAACTGAACCCCAACAGTGTATTGGTGAACCCTGTCGTGGATGTCATTCAAAGATGGGGCACTGAACCTTAAGAGTAGGGTACTGCATAAGACGGGACGGAAAAGGGTTTAGGGTTGGATTAGGCGGACCCGCTTCGCGGCTCTGCCTAATCCAACCCTAAACCCTTTTCCTTATTCAAGGTCACTAAACCCGCAAGAAACTGAACCCTAAGAGAGTATTGGTGAACCCTGTCGTGGATGTGATTCAAAGATGGGGCACTGAACCTTAAGAGTAGGGTACTGTATAAGACGGGACGGAAAAGGGTTTAGGGTTGGATTAGGCGGACCCGCTTCGCGGATCCGCCTAATACAACCCTAAACCCTTTTCCTTATTCAAGGTCACTAAACCCGCAAGAAACTGAACCCTAAGAGAGTATTGGTGAACCCTGTCGTGGATGTGATTCAAAGATGGGGCACTGAACCTTAAGAGTAGGGTACTGCATAAGACGGGACGGAAAAGGGTTTAGGGTTGGATTAGGCGGACCCGCTTCGCGGCTCCGCCTAATCCAACCCTAAACCCTTTTCCTTATTCAAGGTCACTAAACCCGCAAGAAACTGAACCCTAAGAGAGTATTGGTGAACCCTGTCGTGGATGTGATTCAAAGATGGGGCACTGAACCTTAAGAGTAGTGTACTGCATAAGACGGGACGGAAAAGGGTTTAGGTTTGGATTAGGCGAACCCGCTTCGCGGCTCCGCCTAATCCAACCCTAAACCCTTTTCCTTATTCAAGGTCACTAAACCCGCAAGAAACTGAACCCTAAGAGAGTATTGGTGAACCCTATCGTGGATGTGATTCAAAGATGGGGCACTGAACCTTAAAAGTAGGGTACTGCATAAGACGGAATGGAAAAGGGTTTAGGGTTGGATTAGGCGGACCCGCTTTGCGGCTCCGCCTAATGCAACCCTAAACCCTTTTTCTTATTCAAGGTCACTAAACCCGCAAGAAACTGAACACTAAGAGAGTATTGGTGAACCCTGTCGTGGATGTGATTCAAAGATGGGGCACTGAACCTTAAGAGTAGGGTACTGCATATGACGGGACGGAAAAGGGTTTAGGGTTGGATTAGGCGGACCCGCTTCGCGGTTCCGCCTAATCCAACCCTAAACCCTTTTCCTTATTCAAGGTCACTAAACCCGCAAGAAACTGATCCCTAAGAGAGTATTGGTGAACCCTGTCGTGGATGTGATTCAAAGATGGGGCACTGAACCTTAAGAGTAGGGTACTGCATATGACGGGACGGAAAAGGGTTTAGGGTTGGATTAGGCGGACCCGCTTCGCGGCTCCGCCTAATCCAACCCTAAACCCTTTTCCTTATTCAAGGTCACTAAACCCGAAAGAAACTGAACCCTAACAGTGTATTGGTGAACCCTGTCGTGGATGTCATTCAAAGATGGGGCACTGAACCTTAAGAGTAGGGTACTGCATAAGACGGGACGGAAAAGGGTTTAGGGTTGGATTAGGCGGACCCGCTTCGCGGCTCTGCCTAATCCAACCCTAAACCCTTTTCCTTATTCAAGGTCACTAAACCCGCAAGAAACTGAACCCTAAGAGAGTATTGGTGAACCCTGTCGTGGATGTGATTCAAAGATGGGGCACTAAACCTTAAGAGTAGGGTACTGCATAAGACGGGACGGAAAAGGGTTTAGGGTTGGATTAGGCGGACCCGCTTCGCGGATCCGCCTAATACAACCCTAAACCCTTTTCCTTATTCAAGGTCACTAAACCCGCAAGAAACTGAACCCTAAGAGAGTATTGGTGAACCCTGTCGTGGATGTGATTCAAAGATGGGGCACTGAACCTTAAGAGTAGGGTAGTGCATAAGACGGGACGGAAAAGGGTTTAGGGTTGGATTAGGCGATCCCGCTTCGCGGCTCCGCCTAATCCAACCCTAAACCCTTTCGCGGGTCCGCCTAATCCAACCCTAAACCCTTTTCCTTATTCAAGGTCACTAAACCCGCAAGAAACTGAACCCTAAGAGAGTATTGGTGAACCCTGTCGTGGATGTGATTCAAAGATGGGGCACTGAACCTTAAGAGTAGTGTACTGCATAAGACGGGACAGAAAAGGGTTTAGGTTTGGATTAGGCGAACCCGCTTCGCGGCTCCGCCTAATCCAACCCTAAACCCTTTTCCTTATTCAAGGTCACTAAACCCGCAAGAAACTGAACCCTAAGAGAGTATTGGTGAACCCTATCGTGGATGTGATTCAAAGATGGGGCACTGAACCTTAAAAGTAGGGTACTGCATAAGACGGAATGGAAAAGGGTTTAGGGTTGGATTAGGCGGACCCGCTTTGCGGCTCCGCCTAATGCAACCCTAAACCCTTTTTCTTATTCAAGGTCACTAAACCCACAAGAAACTGAACACTAAGAGAGTATTGGTGAACCCTGTCGTGGATGTGATTCAAAGATGGGGCACTGAACCTTAAGAGTAGGGTACTGCATATGACGGGACGGAAAAGGGTTTAGGGTTGGATTAGGCGGACCCGCTTCGCGGCTCCGCCTAATCCAACCCTAAACCCTTTTCCTTATTCAAGGTCACTAAACCCGAAAGAAACTGAACCCTAAGAGTGTATTGGTGAACCCTGTCGTGGATGTCATTCAAAGATGGGGCACTGAACCTTAAGAGTAGGGTACTGCATAAGACGGGACAGAAAAGGGTTTAGGGTTGGATTAGGCGGACCCGCTTCGCGGCTCCCCCTAATCCAACCCTAAACCCTTTTCCTTATTCAAGGTCACTAAACCCGCAAGAAACTGAACCCTAAGAGTGTATTGGTGAACCCTGTCGTGGATGTGATTCAAAGATGGGGCACTGCACCTTAAGAGTAGGGTACTGCATAAGACGGGACAGAAAAGGGTTTAGGTTTGGATTAGGCGGACCCGCTTCGCGGCTCCGCCTAAACCAACCCTAAACCCTTTTCCTTATTCATGGTCACTAAACCCGCAAGAAAATGGACCCTAAGAGGGTATTGCTGAATCCTATCGTGGATGTGATTCAAAGATAGGGCACTGATCCTTAAGAGTAGGGTACTACATAAGACGAGATGGAAAAGGGTTTAGGGTTGGATTAGGCGGACCCACTTCGCGGCTCCGCCTAATCCAACCCTAAACCTTTTTCCTTATTCAAGGTCACTAAACCCGCAAGAAACTGAACCCTAAGAGAGTATTGGTGAACCCTGTCGTGGATTTGATTCAAAGATGGGGCACTGAACCTTAAGAGTAGGGTAGTGCATAAGACGGGACTGAAAAGGGTTTAGGGTTGGATTAGGCGAACCCGCTTCGCGGCTCCGCCTAATCCAACCCTAAACCCTTTCGCGGGTCCGCCTAATCCAACCCTAAACCCTTTTCCTTATTCAAGGTCACTAAACCCGCAAGAAACTGAACCCTAAGAGAGTATTGGTGAACCCTGTCGTGGATGTGATTCAAAGATGGGGCACTGAACCTTAAGAGTAGTGTACTGCATAAGACGGGACAGAAAAGGGTTTAGGTTTGGATTAGGCGAACCCGCTTCGCGGGTCCGCCTAATCCAACCCTAAACCCTTTTCCTTATTCAAGGTCACTAAACCCGCAAGAAACTGAACCCCAAGAGAGTATTGGTGAACCCTATCGTGGATGTGATTCAAAGATGGGGCACTGAACCTTAAAAGTAGGGTACTGCATAAGACGGAATGGAAAAGGGTTTAGGGTTGGATTAGGCGGACCCACTTTGCGGCTCCGCCTAATGCAACCCTAAACCCTTTTTCTTATTCAAGGTCACTAAACCTGCAAGAAACTGAACACTAAGAGAGTATTGGTGAACCCTGTCGTGGATGTGATTCAAAGATGGGGCACTGAACCTTAAGAGTAGGGTACTGCATATGACGGGACGGAAAAGGGTTTAGGGTTGGATTAGGCGGACCCGCTTCGCGGCCTTGCCTAATCCAACCCTAAACCCTTTTCCTTATTCAAGGTCACTAAACCCGCAAGAAACTGATCCCTAAGAGAGTATTGGTGAACCCTCTCGTGGATGTGATTCAAAGATGGGGCACTGAACCTTAAGAGTAGGGTACTGCATAAGACGGGACGGAAAAGGGTTTAGGGTTGGATTAGGTGGACCCGCTTCGCGGCTCCGCCTAATCCAACCCTAAACCCTTTCGCATGTTCGCCTAATCCAACCCTAAACCCTTTTCCTTATTCAAGGTCACTAAACCCGCAACAAACTAAACCTTAAGAGAGTATTGGTGAACCCTGTCGTGGATGTGATTCGAAGATGGGGCACTGAACCTTAAGAGTAGGGTACTGCATAAGACGAGACGGAAAAGGGTATAGGGTTGAATTAGGCGAACCCGCTTCGCGGCTCCGCCTAATCCAACCCTAAACCCTTTTCTTTATTCAAGGTCACTAAACCCGCAAGAAACTGAACCCTAAGAGAGTATTGGTGAACCCTGTCGTGGATGTGATTCAAAGATGGGGAACTGAACCTTAAGAGTAGGGTACTGCATAAGACGGGACGGAAAAGGGTTTAGCGTTGGATTAGGCGAACCCGCTTCGCGGCTCCGCCTAATCCAACCCTAAACCCTTTTCCTTATTCAAGGTCACTAAACCCGCAAGAAACTGAACCCTAAGAGAGTATTGGTGAACCCTGTCGTGGATGTGATTCAAAGATGGGGCACTGAACCTTAAGAGTAGGGTACTGCATAAGACGGGACGGAAAAGGGTTTAGGGTTGGATTAGGCGGACCCGCTTCGCGGCTCTGCCTAATCCAACCCTAAACCCTTTTCCTTATTCAAGGTCACTAAACCCGCAAGAAACTGAACCCTAAGAGAGTATTGGTGAACCCTGTCGTGGATGTGATTCAAAGATGGGGCACTGAACCTTAAGAGTAGGGTACTGCATAAGACGGGATGGAAAAGGGTTTAGGGTTGGATTAGGCGGACCCACTTCGCGGATCCGCCTAATCCAACCCTAAACCCTTTTCCTTATTCAAGGTCACTAAACCCGCAAGAAACTGAACCCTAAGAGAGTATTGGTGAACCCTGTCGTGGATGTGATTCAAAGATGGGGCACTGAACCTTAAGAGTAGGGTACTGCATAAGACGGGACGGAAAAGGGTTTAGGGTTGGATACGGTGGACCCGCTTCGCGGCTCCGCCTAATCCAACCCTAAACCCTTTCGCATGTCCGCCTAATCCAACCCTAAACCCTTTTCCTTATTCAAGGTCACTAAACCCGCAACAAACTAAACCTTAAGAGAGTATTGGTGAACCCTGTCGTGGATGTGATTCGAAGATGGGGCACTGAACCTTAAGAGTAGGGTACTGCATAAGACGAGACGGAAAAGGGTATAGGGTTGAATTAGGCGAACCCGCTTCGCGGCTCCGCCTAATCCAACCCTAAACCCTTTTCTTTATTCAAGGTCACTAAACCCGCAAGAAACTGAACCCTAAGAGAGTATTGGTGAACCCTGTCGTGGATGTGATTCAAAGATGGGGCACTGAACCTTAAGAGTAGGGTACTGCATAAGACGGGACGGAAAAGGGTTTAGAGTTGGATTAGGCGAACCCGCTTCGCGGCTCCGCCTAATCCAACCCTAAACCCTTTTCCTTATTCAAGGTCACTAAACCCGCAAGAAACTGAACCCTAAGAGAGTATTGGTGAACCCTGTCGTGGATGTGATTCAAAGATGGGGCACTGAACCTTAAGAGTAGGGTACTGCATAAGACGGGACGGAAAAGGGTTTAGGGTTGGATTAGGCGGACCCGCTTCGCGGCTCTGCCTAATCCAACCCTAAACCCTTTTCCTTATTCAAGGTCACTAAACCCGCAAGAAACTGAACCCTAAGAGAGTATTGGTGAACCCTGTCGTGGATGTGATTCAAAGATGGGGCACTGAACCTTAAGAGTAGGGTACTGCATAAGACGGGACGGAAAAGGGTTTAGGGTTGGATTAGGCGGACCCACTTCGCGGATCCGCCTAATCCAACCCTAAACCCTTTTCCTTATTCAAGGTCACTAAACCCGCAAGAAACTGAACCCTAAGAGAGTATTGGTGAACCCTGTCGTGGATGTGATTCAAAGATGGGGCACTGAACCTTAAGAGTAGGGTACTGCATAAGACGGGACGGAAAAGGGTTTAGGGTTGGATTAGGCGGACCCGCTTCGCGGCTCCGCCTAATCCAACCCTAAACCCTTTTCCTTATTCAAGGTCACTAAACCCGCAAGAAACTGAACCCTAAGAGAGTATTGGTGAACCCTGTCGTGGATGTGATTCGAAGATGGGGCACTGAACCTTAAGAGTAGGGTACTGCATAAGACGAGACGGAAAAGGGTATAGGGTTGAATTAGGCGAACCCGCTTCGCGGCTCCGCCTAATCCAACCCTAAACCCTTTTCTTTATTCAAGGTCACTAAACCCGCAAGAAACTGAACCCTAAGAGAGTATTGGTGAACCCTGTCGTGGATGTGATTCAAAGATGGGGCACTGAACCTTAAGAGTAGGGTACTGCATAAGACGGGACGGAAAAGGGTTTAGAGTTGGATTAGGCGAACCCGCTTCGCGGCTCCGCCTAATCCAACCCTAAACCCTTTTCCTTATTCAAGGTCACTAAACCCGCAAGAAACTGAACCCTAAGAGAGTATTGGTGAACCCTGTCGTGGATGTGATTCAAAGATGGGGCACTGAACCTTAAGAGTAGGGTACTGCATAAGACGGGACGGAAAAGGGTTTAGGGTTGGATTAGGCGGACCCGCTTCGCGGCTCTGCCTAATCCAACCCTAAACCCTTTTCCTTATTCAAGGTCACTAAACCCGCAAGAAACTGAACCCTAAGAGAGTATTGGTGAACCCTGTCGTGGATGTGATTCAAAGATGGGGCACTGAACCTTAAGAGTAGGGTACTGCATAAGACGGGACGGAAAAGGGTTTAGGGTTGGATTAGGCGGACCCACTTCGCGGATCCGCCTAATCCAACCCTAAACCCTTTTCCTTATTCAAGGTCACTAAACCCGCAAGAAACTGAACCCTAAGAGAGTATTGGTGAACCCTGTCGTGGATGTGATTCAAAGATGGGGCACTGAACCTTAAGAGTAGGGTACTGCATAAGACGGGACGGAAAAGGGTTTAGGGTTGGATTAGGCGGACCCGCTTCGCGGCTCCGCCTAATCCAACCCTAAACCCTTTTCCTTATTCAAGGTCACTAAACCCGCAAGAAACTGAACCCTAAGAGAGTATTGGTGAACCCTGTCGTGGATGTGATTCAAAGATGGGGCACTGAACCTTAAGAGTAGGGTAGTGCATAAGACGGGACGGAAAAGGGTTTAGGGCTGGATTAGGCGAACCCGCTTCGCGGCTCCGCCTAATCCAACCCTAAACCCTTTCGCGGGTCCGCCTAATCCAACCCTAAACCCTTTTCCTTATTCAAGGTCACTAAACCCGCAAGAAACTGAACCCTAAGAGAGTATTGGTGAACCCTGTCGTGGATGTGATTCAAAGATGGGGCACTGAACCTTAAGAGTAGTGTACTGCATAAGACGGGACAGAAAAGGGTTTAGGTTTGGATTAGACGAACCCGCTTCGCGGCTCCGCCTAATCCAACCCTAAACCCTTTTCCTTATTCAAGGTCACTAAACCCGCAAGAAACTGAACCCTAAGAGAGTATTGGTGAACCCTATCGTGGATGTGATTCAAAGATGGGGCACTGAACCTTAAAAGTAGGGTACTGCATAAGACGGAATGGAAAAGGGTTTAGGGTTGGATTAGGCGGACCCGCTTTGCGGCTCCGCCTAATGCAACCCTAAACCCTTTTTCTTATTCAAGGTCACTAAACCCGCAAGAAACTGAACACTAAGAGAGTATTGGTGAACCCTGTCGTGGATGTGATTCAAAGATGGGGCGCTGAACCTTAAGAGTAGGGTACTGCATATGACGGGACGGAAAAGGGTTTAGGGTTGGATTAGGCGGACCCGCTTCGCGGGTCCGCCTAATCCAACCCTAAACCCTTTCGCGGGTCCGCCTAATCCAACCCTAAACCCTTTTCCTTATTCAAGGTCACTAAACCCGCAAGAAACTGAACCCTAAGAGAGTATTGGTGAACCCTGTCGTGGATGTGATTCAAAGATGGGGCACTGAACCTTAAGAGTAGGGTACTGCATAAGACGGGACGGAAAAGGGTTTAGGGTTGGATTAGGCGGACCCGCTTCGCGGCTCCGCCTAATCCAACCCTAAACCCTTTTCCTTATTCAAGGTCACTAAACCCGCAAGAAACTGAACCTTAAGAGAGTATTGGTGAACGCTGTCGTGGATGTGATTCAAAGATGGGGCACTGAACCTTAAGAGTAGGGTACTGCATAAGACGGGACGGAAAAGGGTTTAGGGTTGGATTAGGCGGACCCGCTTCGCGGCTCCGCCTAATCCAACCCTAAACCCTTTTCCTTATTCAAGGTCACTAAACCCGCAAGAAACTGATCTCTAAGAGAGTATTGGTGAACCCTGTCGTGGATGTGATTCAAAGATGGGGCACTGAACCTTAAGAGTAGGGTACTGCATAAGACGGGACGGAAAAGGATTTAGGGTTGGATTAGGCGGACCAGCTTCGTGGCTCCGCCTAATCCAACCCTAAATTCTTTTTCCTTATTCAAGGTCACTAAACCCGCAAGAAACTGATCCCTAAGAGATTATTGGTGAACCCTGTCGTGGATGTGATTCAAAGATGGGGCACTGAACCTTAAGAGTAGGGTTCTGCATAAGACGAGACGGAAAAGGGTTTAGGGTTAGATTAGGCGGACCCGCTTCGCGGCTCCGCCTAATCCAACCCTAAACCCTTTTCCTTATTCAACGTCACTAAACCCGCAAGAAACTGAACCCTAAGAGAGTATTGGTGAACCCTGTCGTGGATGTGATTCAAAGATGGGGCACTGAACCTTAAGAGTAGGGTACTGCATAAGACGGGACGGAAAAGGGTTTAGGGTTGGATTAGGCGGACCCGCTTCGCGGCTCCGCCTAATCCAACCCTAAACCCTTTTCCTTATTCAAGGTCACTAAACGCGCAAGAAACTGAACCCTAAGAGAGTATTGGTGAACCCTGTCGTGGATGTGATTCAAAGATGGGGCACTGAACCTTAAGAGTAGGGTACTGCATAAGACGGGACGGAAAAGGGTTTAGGGTTGGATTAGGCGGACCCGCTTCGCGGCTCCGCCTAATCCAACCCTAAACCCTTTTCCTTATTCAAGGTCACTAAACCCGCAAGAAACTGAACCCTAAGAGAGTATTGGTGAACCCTGTCGTGGATGTGATTCAAAGATGGGGCACTGAACCTTAAGAGTAGGGTACTGCATAAGACGGGACGGAAAAGGGTTTAGGGTTGGATTAGGCGGACCCGCTTCGCGGATCCGCCTAATCCAACCCTAAACCCTTTTCCTTAATCAAGGTCACTAAACCCGCAAGAAACTGAACCCTAAGAGAGTATTGGTGAACCCTGTCGTGGATGTGATTCAAAGATGGGGCACTGAACCTTAAGAGTAGGGTACTGCATAAGACGGGACGGAAAAGGGTTTAGGGTTGGATTAGGCGGACCCGCTTCGCGGCTCCGCCTAATCCAACCCTAAACCCTTTTCCTTATTCAAGGTCACTAAACCCGCAAGAAACTGAACCCTAAGAGAGTATTGGTGAACCCTGTCGTGGATGTGATTCAAAGATGGGGCACTAAACCTTAAGAGTAGGGTACTGCATAAGACGGGACGGAAAAGGGTTTAGGGTTCGATTAGGCGGACCCGCTTCGCGGCTTCGCCTAATCTAACCCTAAACCCTTTTCCTTATTCAAGGTCACTAAACCCGCAAGAAAGTGAACCCTAAGAGAGTATTGGTGAACCCTGTCGTGGATGTGATTCAAAGATGGGGCACTGAATCTTAAGAGTAGGGTACAGCATAAGACGGAACGGAAAAGGGTTTAGGGTTGGATTAGGCGAACCCGCTTCGCGGCTCCGCCTAATCCAACCCTAAACCCTTTCGCAGGTCCGCCTAATCCAACCCTAAACCCTTTTCCTTATTCAAGGTCACTAAACCCGCAAGAAACTGAACCTTAAGAGAGTATTGGTGAACCCTGTCGTGGATGTGATTCAAAGATGGGGCACTGAACCTTAAGAGTAGGGTACTGCATAAGACGGGACGGAAAAGGGTTTAGGGTTGGATTAGGCGGACCCGCTTCGCGGCTCCGCCTAATCCAACCCTAAACCCTTTTCCTTATTCCAGGTCACTAAACCCGCAAGAAACTGAACCCTAAGAGAGTATTGGTGAACCCTGTCGTGGATGTGATTCAAAGATGGGGCACTGAACCTTAAGAGTAGGGTACTGCATAAGACGGGACGGAAAAGGATTTAGGGTTGGATTAGGCGGACCAGCTTCGTGGCTCCGCCTAATCCAACCCTAAATTCTTTTTCCTTATTCAAGGTCACTAAACCCGCAAGAAAATGATCCCTAAGAGATTATTGGTGAACCCTGTCGTGGATGTTATTCAAAGATGGGGCACTGAACCTTAAGAGTAGGGTTCTGCATAAGACGAGACGGAAAAGGGTTTAGGGTTAGATTAGGCGGACCAGCTTCGCGGCTCCGCCTAATCCAACCCTAAACCCTTTTCCTTATTCAAGGTCACTAAACCAACAAGAAACTGATCCCTAAGAGAGTATTGGTAAACCCTATCGTGGATGTGATTCAAAGATGGGGCACTGAATCTTAAGAGTAGGGTACAGCATATGACGGAACGGAAAAGGGTTTAGGGTTGGATTAGGCGAACCCGCTTCGCGGCTCCGCCTAATCCAACCCTAAACCCTTTCGCGGGTCCGCCTAATCCAACCCTAAACCCTTTTCCTTATTCAAGGTCACTAAACCCGCAAGAAACTGAACCTTAAGAGAGTATTGGTGAACCCTGTCGTGGATGTGATTCAAAGATGGGGCACTGAACCTTAAGAGTAGGGTACTGCATAAGACGGGACGGAAAAGGGTTTAGGGTTGGATTAGGCGGACCCGCTTCGCGGCTCCGCCTAATCCAACCCTAAACCCTTTTCCTTATTCAAGGTCACTAAACCCGCAAGAAACTGAACCCTAAGAGAGTATTGGTGAACCCTGTCGTGGATGTGATTCAAAGATGGGGCACTGAACCTTAAGAGTAGGGTACTGCATAAGACGGGACGGAAAAGGATTTAGGGTTGGATTAGGCGGACCAGCTTCGTGGCTCCGCCTAATCCAACCCTAAATTCTTTTTCCTTATTCAAGGTCACTAAACCCGCAAGAAACTGATCCCTAAGAGATTATTGGTGAACCCTGTCGTGGATGTGATTCAAAGATGGGGCACTGAACCTTAAGAGTAGGGTTCTGCATAAGACGAGACGGAAAAGGGTTTAGGGTTAGATTAGGCGGACCCGCTTCGCGGCTCTGCCTAATCCAACCCTAAACCCTTTTCCTTATTCAACGTCACTAAACCCGCAAGAAACTGAACCCTAAGAGAGTATTGGTGAACCCTGTCGTGGATGTGATTCAAAGATGGGGCACTGAACCTTAAGAGTAGGGTACTGCATAAGACGGGACGGAAAAGGGTTTAGGGTTGGATTAGGCGGACCCGCTTCGCGGCTCTGCCTAATCCAACCCTAAACCCTTTTCCTTATTCAAGGTCACTAAACGCGCAAGAAACTGAACCCTAAGAGAGTATTGGTGAACCCTGTCGTGGATGTGATTCAAAGATGGGGCACTGAACCTTAAGAGTAGGGTACTGCATAAGACGGGACGGAAAAGGGTTTAGGGTTGGATTAGGCGGACCCGCTTCGCGGCTCCGCCTAATCCAACCCTAAACCCTTTTCCTTATTCAAGGTCACTAAACCAACAAGAAACTGATCCCTAAGAGAGTATTGGTAAACCCTATCGTGGATGTGATTCAAAGATGGGGCACTGAATCTTAAGAGTAGGGTACAGCATATGACGGAACGGAAAAGGGTTTAGGGTTGGATTAGGCGAACCCGCTTCGCGGCTCCGCCTAATCCAACCCTAAACCCTTTCGCGGGTCCGCCTAATCCAACCCTAAACCCTTTTCCTTATTCAAGGTCACTAAACCCGCAAGAAACTGAACCTTAAGAGAGTATTGGTGAACCCTGTCGTGGATGTGATTCAAAGATGGGGCACTGAACCTTAAGAGTAGGGTACTGCATAAGACGGGACGGAAAAGGGTTTAGGGTTGGATTAGGCGGACCCGCTTCGCGGCTCCGCCTAATCCAACCCTAAACCCTTTTCCTTATTCAAGGTCACTAAACCCGCAAGAAACTGAACCCTAAGAGAGTATTGGTGAACCCTGTCGTGGATGTGATTCAAAGATGGGGCACTGAACCTTAAGAGTAGGGTACTGCATAAGACGGGACGGAAAAGGATTTAGGGTTGGATTAGGCGGACCAGCTTCGTGGCTCCGCCTAATCCAACCCTAAATTCTTTTTCCTTATTCAAGGTCACTAAACCCGCAAGAAACTGATCCCTAAGAGATTATTGGTGAACCCTGTCGTGGATGTGATTCAAAGATGGGGCACTGAACCTTAAGAGTAGGGTTCTGCATAAGACGAGACGGAAAAGGGTTTAGGGTTAGATTAGGCGGACCCGCTTCGCGGCTCTGCCTAATCCAACCCTAAACCCTTTTCCTTATTCAACGTCACTAAACCCGCAAGAAACTGAACCCTAAGAGAGTATTGGTGAACCCTGTCGTGGATGTGATTCAAAGATGGGGCACTGAACCTTAAGAGTAGGGTACTGCATAAGACGGGACGGAAAAGGGTTTAGGGTTGGATTAGGCGGACCCGCTTCGCGGCTCTGCCTAATCCAACCCTAAACCCTTTTCCTTATTCAAGGTCACTAAACGCGCAAGAAACTGAACCCTAAGAGAGTATTGGTGAACCCTGTCGTGGATGTGATTCAAAGATGGGGCACTGAACCTTAAGAGTAGGGTACTGCATAAGACGGGACGGAAAAGGGTTTAGGGTTGGATTAGGCGGACCCGCTTCGCGGCTCCGCCTAATCCAACCCTAAACCCTTTTCCTTATTCAAGGTCATTAAACCCGCAAGAAACTGAACCCTAAGAGAGTATTGGTGAACCCTGTCGTGGATGTGATTCAAAGATGGGGCACTGAACCTTAAGAGTAGGGTACTGCATAAGACGGGACGGAAAAGGGTTTAGGGTTGGATTAGGCGGACCCGCTTCGCGGATCCGCCTAATCCAACCCTAAACCCTTTTCCTTAATCAAGGTCACTAAACCCGCAAGAAACTGAACCCTAAGAGAGTATTGGTGAACCCTGTCGTGGATGTGATTCAAAGATGGGGCACTGAACCTTAAGAGTAGGGTACTGCATAAGACGGGACGGAAAAGGGTTTAGGGTTGGATTAGGCGGACCCGCTTCGCGGCTCCGCCTAATCCAACCCTAAACCCTTTTCCTTATTCAAGGTCACTAAACCCGCAAGAAACTGAACCCTAAGAGAGTATTGGTGAACCCTGTCGTGGATGTGATTCAAAGATGGGGCACTGAACCTTAAGAGTAGGGTACTGCATAAGACGGGACGGAAAAGGGTTTAGGGTTCGATTAGGCGGACCCGCTTCGCGGCTCCGCCTAATCCAACCCTAAACCCTTTTCCTTATTCAAGGTCACTAAACCCGCAAGAAACTGAACCCTAAGAGAGTATTGGTGAACCCTGTCGTGGATGTGATTCAAAGATGGGGCACTGAA
This sequence comes from Agrostemma githago, assembly GCA_958450325.1. NCBI lineage: Eukaryota > Viridiplantae > Streptophyta > Magnoliopsida > Caryophyllales > Caryophyllaceae > Agrostemma > Agrostemma githago. Next base: position 25,339,021 of record OY288255.1, on the reverse strand, counting down.
CCTTAAGAGTAGGGTACTGCATAAGACGGGACGGAAAAGGGTTTAGGGTTGGATTAGGCGGACCCGCTTCGCGGATCCGCCTAATCCAACCCTAAACCCTTTTCCTTAATCAAGGTCACTAAACCCGCAAGAAACTGAACCCTAAGAGAGTATTGGTGAACCCTGTCGTGGATGTGATTCAAAGATGGGGCACTGAACCTTAAGAGTAGGGTACTGCATAAGACGGGACGGAAAAGGGTTTAGGGTTGGATTAGGCGGACCCGCTTCGCGGCTCTGCCTAATCCAACCCTAAACCCTTTTCCTTATTCAAGGTCACTAAACGCGCAAGAAACTGAACCCTAAGAGATTATTGGTGAACCCTGTCGTGGATGTGATTCAAAGATGGGGCACTGAATCTTAAGAGTAGGGTACAGCATAAGACGGAACGGAAAAGGGTTTAGGGTTGGATTAGGCGAACCCGCTTCGCGGCTCCGCCTAATCCAACCCTAAACCCTTTCGCGGGTCCGCCTAATCCAACCCTAAACCCTTTTCCTTATTCAAGGTCACTAAACCCGCAAGAAAATGAACCTTAAGAGAGTATTGGTGAACCCTGTCGTGGATGTGATTCAAAGATGGGGCACTGAACCTTAAGAGTAGGGTACTGCATAAGACGGGACGGAAAAGGGTTTAGGGTTGGATTAGGCGGACCCGCTTCGCGGCTCCGCCTAATCCAACCCTAAACCCTTTTCCTTATTCCAGGTCACTAAACCCGCAAGAAACTGAACCCTAAGAGAGTATTGGTGAACCCTGTCGTGGATGTGATTCAAAGATGGGGCACTGAACCTTAAGAGTAGGGTACTGCATAAGACGGGACGGAAAAGGATTTAGGGTTGGATTAGGCGGACCAGCTTCGTGGCTCCGCCTAATCCAACCCTAAATTCTTTTTCCTTATTCAAGGTCACTAAACCCGCAAGAAAATGATCCCTAAGAGATTATTGGTGAACCCTGTCGTGGATGTGATTCAAAGATGGGGCACTGAACCTTAAGAGTAGGGTTCTGCATAAGACGAGACGGAAAAGGGTTTAGGGTTAGATTAGGCGGACCCGCTTCGCGGCTCCGCCTAATCCAACCCTAAACCCTTTTCCTTATTCAACGTCACTAAACCCGCAAGAAACTGAACCCTAAGAGAGTATTGGTGAACCCTGTCGTGGATGTGATTCAAAGATGGGGCACTGAACCTTAAGAGTAGGGTACTGCATAAGACGGGACGGAAAAGGGTTTAGGGTTGGATTAGGCGGACCCGCTTCGCGGCTCCGCCTAATCCAACCCTAAACCCTTTTCCTTATTCAAGGTCACTAAACCCGCAAGAAACTGATCCCTAAGAGAGTATTGGTGAACCCTGTCGTGGATGTGATTCAAAGATGGGGCACTGAATCTTAAGAGTAGGGTACAGCATAAGACGGAACGGAAAAGGGTTTAGGGTTGGATTAGGCGAACCCGCTTCGCGGCTCCGCCTAATCCAACCCTAAACCCTTTCGCAGGTCCGCCTAATCCAACCCTAAACCCTTTTCCTTATTCAAGGTCACTAAACCCGCAAGAAACTGAACCTTAAGAGAGTATTGGTGAACCCTGTCGTGGATGTGATTCAAAGATGGGGCAGTGAACCTTAAGAGTAGGGTACTGCATAAGACGAGACGGAAAAAGGTTTAGGGTTGAATTAGGCGAACCCGCTTCACGGCTCCGCCTAATCCAACCCTAAACCCTTTTCCTTATTCAAGGTCACTAAACCCGTAAGAAACTGAACCCTAAGAGACTATTGGTGAACCCTGTCGTGGTTGTGATTCAAAGATGGGGCACTGAACCTTAAGAGTAGGGTACTGCATAAGACGGGACTGAAAAGGGTTTAGGGTTGGATTAGGCGAACCCGCTTCGCGGCTCCGCCTAATCCAACCCTAAACCCTTTTCCTTATTCAAGGTCACTAAACCCGCAAGAAAGTGAACCCTAAGAGAGTATTGGTGAACCCTGTCGTGGATGTGATTCAAAGATGGGGCACTGAACCTTAAGAGTAGGGTACTGCATAAGACGGGACGGAAAAGGGTTTAGGGTTGGATTAGGCGGACCCGCTTCGCGGCTCCGCCTAATCCAACCCTAAACCCTTTTTCCTTATTCAAGGTCACTAAACCCGCAAGAAACTGATCCCTAAGAGAGTATTGGTGAACCCTGTCGTGGATGTGATTCAAAGATGGGGCACTGAACCTTAAGAGTAGGGTACTGCATAAGACGGGACGGAAAAGGATTTAGGGTTGGATTAGGCGGACCAGCTTCGTGGCTCCGCCTAATCCAACCCTAAATCCTTTTTCCTTATTCAAGGTCACTAAACCCGCAAGAAACTGATCCCTAAGAGATTGTTGGTGAACCCTGTCGTGGATGTGATTCAAAGATGGGGCACTGAACCTTAAGAGTAGGGTTCTGCATAAGACGAGACGGAAAAGGGTTTAGGGTTAGATTACGCGGACCCGCTTCGCGGCTCCGCCTAATCCAACCCTAAACCCTTTTCCTTATTCAACGTCACTAAACCCGCAAGAAACTGAACCCTAAGAGAGTATTGGTGAACCCTGTCGTGGATGTGATTCAAAGATGGGGCACTGAACCTTAAGAGTAGGGTACTGCATAAGACGGGACGGAAAAGGGTTTAGGGTTGGATTAGGCGGACCCGCTTCGCGGCTCCGCCTAATCCAACCCTAAACCCTTTTCCTTATTCAAGGTCACTAAACCCGCAAGAAACTGATCCCTAAGAGAGTATTGGTGAACCCTGTCGTGGATGTGATTCAAAGATGGGGCACTGAATCTTAAGAGTAGGGTACAGCATAAGACGGAACGGAAAAGGGTTTAGGATTGGATTAGGCGAACCCGCTTCGCGGCTCCGCCTAATCCAACCCTAAACCCTTTCGCGGGTCCGCCTAATCCAACCCTAAACCCTTTTCCTTATTCAAGGTCACTAAACCCGCAAGAAACTGAACCTTAAGAGAGTATTGGTGAACCCTGTCGTGGATGTGATTCAAAGATGGGGCAGTGAACCTTAAGAGTAGGGTACTGCATAAGACGAGACGGAAAAGGGTTTAGGGTTGAATTAGGCGAACCCGCTTCGCGGCTCCGCCTAATCCAACCCTAAACCCTTTTCCTTATTCAAGGTCACTAAACCCGCAAGAAACTGATCCCTAAGAGAGTATTGGTGAACCCTGTCGTGGATGTGATTCAAAGATGGGGCACTGAACCTTAAGAGTAGGGTACTGCATAAGACGGGACGGAAAAGGATTTAGGGTTGGATTAGGCGGACCAGCTTCGTGGCTCCGCCTAATCCAACCCTAAATCCTTTTTCCTTATTCAAGGTCACTAAACCCGCAAGAAACTGATCCCTAAGAGATTGTTGGTGAACCCTGTCGTGGATGTGATTCAAAGATGGGGCACTGAACCTTAAGAGTAGGGTTCTGCATAAGACGAGACGGAAAAGGGTTTAGGGTTAGATTAGGCGGACCCGCTTCGCGGCTCCGCCTAATCCAACCCTAAACCCTTTTCCTTATTCAACGTCACTAAACCCGCAAGAAACTGAACCCTAAGAGAGTATTGGTGAACCCTGTCGTGGATGTGATTCAAAGATGGGGCACTGAACCTTAAGAGTAGGGTACTGCATAAGACGGGACGGAAAAGGGTTTAGGGTTGGATTAGGCGGACCCGCTTCGCGGCTCCGCCTAATCCAACCCTAAACCCTTTTCCTTATTCAAGGTCACTAAACCCGCAAGAAACTGATCCCTAAGAGAGTATTGGTGAACCCTGTCGTGGATGTGATTCAAAGATGGGGCACTGAATCTTAAGAGTAGGGTACAGCATAAGACGGAACGGAAAAGGGTTTAGGGTTGGATTAGGCGAACCCGCTTCGCGGCTCCGCCTAATCCAACCCTAAACCCTTTCGCGGGTCCGCCTAATCCAACCCTAAACCCTTTTCCTTATTCAAGGTCACTAAACCCGCAAGAAACTGAACCTTAAGAGAGTATTGGTGAACCCTGTCGTGGATGTGATTCAAAGATGGGGCAGTGAACCTTAAGAGTAGGGTACTGCATAAGACGAGACGGAAAAGGGTTTAGGGTTGAATTAGGCGAACCCGCTTCGCGGCTCCGCCTAATCCAACCCTAAACCCTTTTCCTTATTCAAGGTCACTAAACCCGTAAGAAACTGAACCCTAAGAGACTATTGGTGAACCCTGTCGTGGATGTGATTCAAAGATGGGGCACTGAACCTTAAGAGTAGGGTACTGCATAAGACGGGACGGAAAAGGGTTTAGGGTTGGATTAGGCGAACCCGCTTCGCGGCTCCGCCTAATCCAACCCTAAACCCTTTTCCTTATTCAAGGTCACTAAACCCGCAAGAAACTGATCCCTAAGAGAGTATTGGTGAACCCTGTCGTGGATGTGATTCAAAGATGGGGCACTGAATCTTAAGAGTAGGGTACAGCATAAGACGGAACGGAAAAGGGTTTAGGGTTGGATTAGGCGAACCCGCTTCGCGGCTCCGCCTAATCCAACCCTAAACCCTTTCGCGGGTCCGCCTAATCCAACCCTAAACCCTTTTCCTTATTCAAGGTCACTAAACCCGCAAGAAACTGAACCTTAAGAGAGTATTGGTGAACCCTGTCGTGGATGTGATTCAAAGATGGGGCAGTGAACCTTAAGAGTAGGGTACTGCATAAGACGAGACGGAAAAGGGTTTAGGGTTGAATTAGGCGAACCCGCTTCGCGGCTCCGCCTAATCCAACCCTAAACCCTTTTCCTTATTCAAGGTCACTAAACCCGTAAGAAACTGAACCCTAAGAGACTATTGGTGAACCCTGTCGTGGATGTGATTCAAAGATGGGGCACTGAACCTTAAGAGTAGGGTACTGCATAAGACGGGACGGAAAAGGGTTTAGGGTTGGATTAGGCGAACCCGCTTCGCGGCTCCGCCTAATCCAACCCTAAACCCTTTTCCTTATTCAACGTCACTAAACCCGCAAGAAACTGAACCCTAAGAGAGTATTGGTGAACCCTGTCGTGGATGTGATTCAAAGATGGGGCACTGAACCTTAAGAGTAGGGTACTGCATAAGACGGGACGGAAAAGGGTTTAGGGTTGGATTAGGCGGACCCGCTTCGCGGCTCCGCCTAATCCAACCCTAAACCCTTTTCCTTATTCAAGGTCACTAAACCCGCAAGAAACTGATCCCTAAGAGAGTATTGGTGAACCCTGTCGTGGATGTGATTCAAAGATGGGGCACTGAATCTTAAGAGTAGGGTACAGCATAAGACGGAACGGAAAAGGGTTTAGGGTTGGATTAGGCGAACCCGCTTCGCGGCTCCGCCTAATCCAACCCTAAACCCTTTCGCAGGTCCGCCTAATCCAACCCTAAACCCTTTTCCTTATTCAAGGTCACTAAACCCGCAAGAAACTGAACCTTAAGAGAGTATTGGTGAACCCTGTCGTGGATGTGATTCAAAGATGGGGCAGTGAACCTTAAGAGTAGGGTACTGCATAAGACGAGACGGAAAAGGGTTTAGGGTTGAATTAGGTGAACCCGCTTCACGGCTCCGCCTAATCCAACCCTAAACCCTTTTCCTTATTCAAGGTCACTAAACCCGTAAGAAACTGAACACTAAGAGACTATTGGTGAACCCTGTCGTGGATGTGATTCAAAGATGGGGCACTGAACCTTAAGAGTAGGGTACTGCATAAGACGGGACGGAAAAGGGTTTAGGGTTGGATTAGGCGAACCCGCTTCGCGGCTCCGCCTAATCCAACCCTAAACCCTTTTCCTTATTCAAGGTCACTAAACCCGCAAGAAAGTGAACCCTAAGAGAGTATTGGTGAACCCTGTCGTGGATGTGATTCAAAGATGGGGCACTGAACCTTAAGAGTAGGGTACTGCATAAGACGGGACGGAAAAGGGTTTAGGGTTGGATTAGGCGGACCCGCTTCGCGGCTCCGCCTAATCCAACCCTAAACCCTTTTTCCTTATTCAAGGTCACTAAACCCGCAAGAAACTGATCCCTAAGAGAGTATTGGTGAACCCTGTCGTGGATGTGATTCAAAGATGGGGCACTGAACCTTAAGAGTAGGGTACTGCATAAGACGGGACGGAAAAGGATTTAGGGTTGGATTAGGCGGACCAGCTTCGTGGCTCCGCCTAATCCAACCCTAAATCCTTTTTCCTTATTCAAGGTCACTAAACCCGCAAGAAACTGATCCCTAAGAGATTGTTGGTGAACCCTGTCGTGGATGTGATTCAAAGATGGGGCACTGAACCTTAAGAGTAGGGTTCTGCATAAGACGAGACGGAAAAGGGTTTAGGGTTAGATTAGGCGGACCCGCTTCGCGGCTCTGCCTAATCCAACCCTAAACCCTTTTCCTTATTCAACGTCACTAAACCCGCAAGAAACTGAACCCTAAGAGAGTATTGGTGAACCCTGTCGTGGATGTGATTCAAAGATGGGGCACTGAACCTTAAGAGTAGGGTACTGCATAAGACGGGACGGAAAAGGGTTTAGGGTTGGATTAGGCGGACCCGCTTCGCGGCTCCGCCTAATCCAACCCTAAACCCTTTTCCTTATTCAAGGTCACTAAACCCGCAAGAAACTGATCCCTAAGAGAGTATTGGTGAACCCTGTCGTGGATGTGATTCAAAGATGGGGCACTGAATCTTAAGAGTAGGGTACAGCGTAAGACGGAACGGAAAAGGGTTTAGGGTTGGATTAGGCGAACCCGCTTCGCGGCTCCGCCTAATCCAACCCTAAACCCTTTCGCGGGTCCGCCTAATCCAACCCTAAACCCTTTTCCTTATTCAAGGTTACTAAACCCGCAAGAAACTGAACCTTAAGAGAGTAATGGTGAACCCTGTCGTGGATGTGATTCAAAGATGGGGCAGTGAACCTTAAGAGTAGGGTACTGCATAAGACGAGACGGAAAAGGGTTTAGGGTTGAATTAGGCGAACCCGCTTCGCGGGTCCGCCTAATCCAACCCTAAACCCTTTTCCTTATTCAAGGTCACTAAACCCGCAAGAAACTGAACCTTAAGAGAGTATTGGTGAACCCTGTCGTGGATGTGATTCAAAGATGGGGCAGTGAACCTTAAGAGTAGGGTACTGCATAAGACGAGACGGAAAAGGGTTTAGGGTTGAATTAGGCGAACCCGCTTCGCGGCTCCGCCTAATCCAACCCTAAACCCTTTTCCTTATTCAAGGTCACTAAACCCGTAAGAAACTGAACCCTAAGAGACTATTGGTGAACCCTGTCGTGGATGTGATTCAAAGATGGGGCACTGAACCTTAAGAGTAGGGTACTGCATAAGACGGGACGGAAAAGGGTTTAGGGTTGGATTAGGCGAACCCGCTTCGCGGCTCCGCCTAATCCAACCCTAAACCCTTTTCCTTATTCAACGACACTAAACCCGCAAGAAACTGAACCCTAAGAGAGTATTGGTGAACCCTGTCGTGGATGTGATTCAAAGATGGGGCACTGAACCTTAAGAGTAGGGTACTGCATAAGACGGGACGGAAAAGGGTTTAGGGTTGGATTAGGCGGACCCGCTTCGCGGCTCCGCCTAATCAAACCCTAAACCCTTTTCCTTATTCAAGGTCACTAAACCCGCAAGAAACTGATCCCTAAGAGAGTATTGGTGAACCCTGTCGTGGATGTGATTCAAAGATGGGGCACTGAATCTTAAGAGTAGGGTACAGCATAAGACGGAACGGAAAAGGGTTTAGGGTTGTATTAGGCGAACCCGCTTCGCGGCTCCGCCTAATCCAACCCTAAACCCTTTCGCAGGTCCGCCTAATCCAACCCTAAACCCTTTTCCTTATTCAAGGTCACTAAACCCGCAAGAAACTGAACCTTAAGAGAGTATTGGTGAACCCTGTCGTGGATGTGATTCAAAGATGGGGCAGTGAACCTTAAGAGTAGGGTACTGCATAAGACGAGACGGAAAAGGGTTTAGGGTTGAATTAGGTGAACCCGCTTCACGGCTCCGCCTAATCCAACCCTAAACCCTTTTCCTTATTCAAGGTCACTAAACCCGTAAGAAACTGAACACTAAGAGACTATTGGTGAACCCTGTCGTGGATGTGATTCAAAGATGGGGCACTGAACCTTAAGAGTAGGGTACTGCATAAGACGGGACGGAAAAGGGTTTAGGGTTGGATTAGGCGGACCCCGCTTCGCGGCTCCGCCTAATCCAACCCTAAACCCTTTTTCCTTATTCAAGGTCACTAAACCCGCAAGAAACTGATCCCTAAGAGAGTATTGGTGAACCCTGTCGTGGATGTGATTCAAAGATGGGGCACTGAACCTTAAGAGTAGGGTACTGCATAAGACGGGACGGAAAAGGATTTAGGGTTGGTCTAGGCGGACCAGCTTCGTGGCTCCGCCTAATCCAACCCTAAATCCTTTTTCCTTATTCAAGGTCACTAAACCCGCAAGAAACTGATCCCTAAGAGATTGTTGGTGAACCCTGTCGTGGATGTGATTCAAAGATGGGGCACTGAACCTTAAGAGTAGGGTTCTGCATAAGACGAGACGGAAAAGGGTTTAGGGTTAGATTAGGCGGACCCGCTTCGCGGCTCTGCCTAATCCAACCCTAAACCCTTTTCCTTATTCAACGTCACTAAACCCGCAAGAAACTGAACCCTAAGAGAGTATTGGTGAACCCTGTCGTGGATGTGATTCAAAGATGGGGCACTGAACCTTAAGAGTAGGGTACTGCATAAGACGGGACGGAAAAGGGTTTAGGGTTGGATTAGGCGGACCCGCTTCGCGGCTCCGCCTAATCCAACCCTAAACCCTTTTCCTTATTCAAGGTCACTAAACCCGCAAGAAACTGATCCCTAAGAGAGTATTGGTGAACCCTGTCGTGGATGTGATTCAAAGATGGGGCACTGAATCTTAAGAGTAGGGTACAACATAAGACGGAACGGAAAAGGGTTTAGGGTTGGATTAGGCGAACCCGCTTCGCGGCTCCGCCTAATCCAACCCTAAACCCTTTCGCGGGTCCGCCTAATCCAACCCTAAACCCTTTTCCTTATTCAAGGTCACTAAACCCGCAAGAAACTGAACCTTAAGAGAGTATTGGTGAACCCTGTCGTGGATGTGATTCAAAGATGGGGCAGTGAACCTTAAGAGTAGGGTACTGCATAAGACGAGACGGAAAAGGGTTTAGGGTTGAATTAGGCGAACCCGCTTCGCGGCTCCGCCTAATCCAACCCTAAACCCTTTTCCTTATTCAAGGTCACTAAACCCGTAAGAAACTGAACCCTAAGAGACTATTGGTGAACCCTGTCGTGGATGTGATTCAAAGATGGGGCACTGAACCTTAAGAGTAGGGTACTGCATAAGACGGGACGGAAAAGGGTTTAGGGTTGGATTAGGCGAACCCGCTTCGCGGCTCCGCCTAATCCAACCCTAAACCCTTTTCCTTATTCAACGTCACTAAACCCGCAAGAAACTGAACCCTAAGAGAGTACTGGTGAACCCTGTCGTGGATGTGATTCAAAGATGGGGCACTGAATCTTAAGAGTAGGGTACAGCATAAGACGGAACGGAAAAGGGTTTAGGGTTGGATTAGGCGAACCCGCTTCGCGGCTCCGCCTAATCCAACCCTAAACCCTTTCGCAGGTCCGCCTAATCCAACCCTAAACCCTTTTCCTTATTCAAGGTCACTAAACCCGCAAGAAACTGAACCTTAAGAGAGTATTGGTGAACCCTGTCGTGGATGTGATTCAAAGATGGGGCAGTGAACCTTAAGAGTAGGGTACTGCATAAGACGAGACGGAAAAGGGTTTAGGGTTGAATTAGGTGAACCCGCTTCACGGCTCCGCCTAATCCAACCCTAAACCCTTTTCCTTATTCAAGGTCACTAAACCCGTAAGAAACTGAACACTAAGAGACTATTGGTGAACCCTGTCGTGGATGTGATTCAAAGATGGGGCACTGAACCTTAAGAGTAGGGTACTGCATAAGACGGGACGGAAAAGGGTTTAGGGTTGGATTAGGCGAACCCGCTTCGCGGCTCCGCCTAATCCAACCCTAAACCCTTTTCCTTATTCAAGGTCACTAAACCCGAAAGAAAGTGAACCCTAAGAGAGTATTGGTGAACCCTGTCGTGGATGTGATTCAAAGATGGGGCACTGAACCTTAAGAGTAGGGTACTGCATAAGACGGGACGGAAAAGGGTTTAGGGTTGGATTAGGCGGACCCGCTTCGCGGCTCCGCCTAATCCAACCCTAAACCTTTTCGCAGGTCCGCCTAATCCAACCCTAAACCCTTTTCCTTATTCAAGATCACTAAACCCGCAAGAAACTGAACCTTAAGAGAGTAATGGTGAACCCTGTCGTGGATGTGATTCAAAGATGGGGCAGTGAACCTTAAGAGTAGGGTACTGCATAAGACGAGACGGAAAAGGGTTTAGGGTTGAATTAGGCGAACCCGCTTCGCGGGTCCGCCTAATCCAACCCTAAACCCTTTTCCTTATTCAAGGTCACTAAACCCGCAAGAAACTGAACCTTAAGAGAGTATTGGTGAACCCTGTCGTGGATGTGATTCAAAGATGGGGCAGTGAACCTTAAGAGTAGGGTACTGCATAAGACGAGACGGAAAAGGGTTTAGGGTTGAATTAGGCGAACCCGCTTCGCGGCTCCGCCTAATCCAACCCTAAACCCTTTTCCTTATTCAAGGTCACTAAACCCGTAAGAAACTGAACCCTAAGAGACTATTGGTGAACCCTGTCGTGGATGTGATTCAAAGATGGGGCACTGAACCTTAAGAGTAGGGTACTGCATAAGACGGGACGGAAAAGGGTTTAGGGTTGGATTAGGCGAACCCGCTTCGCGGCTCCGCCTAATCCAACCCTAAACCCTTTTCCTTATTCAACGTCACTAAACCCGCAAGAAACTGAACCCTAAGAGAGTATTGGTGAACCCTGTCGTGGATGTGATTCAAAGATGGGGCACTGAACCTTAAGAGTAGGGTACTGCATAAGACGGGACGGAAAAGGGTTTAGGGTTGGATTAGGCGGACCCGCTTCGCGGCTCCGCCTAATCAAACCCTAAACCCTTTTCCTTATTCAAGGTCACTAAACCCGCAAGAAACTGATCCCTAAGAGAGTATTGGTGAACCCTGTCGTGGATGTGATTCAAAGATGGGGCACTGAATCTTAAGAGTAGGGTACAGCATAAGACGGAACGGAAAAGGGTTTAGGGTTGAATTAGGCGAACCCGCTTCGCGGCTCCGCCTAATCCAACCCTAAACCTTTTCGCAGGTCCGCCTAATCCAACCCTAAACCCTTTTCCTTATTCAAGGTCACTAAACCCGCAAGAAACTGAACCTTAAGAGAGTATTGGTGAACCCTGTCGTGGATGTGATTCAAAGATGGGGCAGTGAACCTTAAGAGTAGGGTACTGCATAAGACGAGACGGAAAAGGGTTTAGGGTTGAATTAGGTGAACCCGCTTCACGGCTCCGCCTAATCCAACCCTAAACCCTTTTCCTTATTCAAGGTCACTAAACCCGTAAGAAACTGAACACTAAGAGACTATTGGTGAACCCTGTCGTGGATGTGATTCAAAGATGGGGCACTGAACCTTAAGAGTAGGGTACTGCATAAGACGGGACGGAAAAGGGTTTAGGGTTGGATTAGGCGGACCCGCTTCGCGGCTCCGCCTAATCCAACCCTAAACCCTTTTTCCTTATTCAAGGTCACTAAACCCGCAAGAAACTGATCCCTAAGAGAGTATTGGTGAACCCTGTCGTGGATGTGATTCAAAGATGGGGCACTGAACCTTAAGAGTAGGGTACTGCATAAGACGGGACGGAAAAGGATTTAGGGTTGGATTAGGCGGACCAGCTTCGTGGCTCCGCCTAATCCAACCCTAAATCCTTTTTCCTTATTCAAGGTCACTAAACCCGCAAGAAACTGATCCCTAAGAGATTGTTGGTGAACCCTGTCGTGGATGTGATTCAAAGATGGGGCACTGAACCTTAAGAGTAGGGTTCTGCATAAGACGAGACGGAAAAGGGTTTAGGGTTAGATTAGGCGGACCCGCTTCGCGGCTCTGCCTAATCCAACCCTAAACCCTTTTCCTTATTCAACGTCACTAAACCCGCAAGAAACTGAACCCTAAGAGAGTATTGGTGAACCCTGTCGTGGATGTGATTCAAAGATGGGGCACTGAACCTTAAGAGTAGGGTACTGCATAAGACGGGACGGAAAAGGGTTTAGGGTTGGATTAGGCGGACCCGCTTCGCGGCTCCGCCTAATCCAACCCTAAACCCTTTTCCTTATTCAAGGTCACTAAACCCGCAAGAAACTGATCCCTAAGAGAGTATTGGTGAACCCTGTCGTGGATGTGATTCAAAGATGGGGCACTGAATCTTAAGAGTAGGGTACAGCATAAGACGGAACGGAAAAGGGTTTAGGGTTGGATTAGGCGAACCCGCTTCGCGGCTCCGCCTAATCCAACCCTAAACCCTTTCGCGGATCCGCCTAATCCAACCCTAAACCCTTTTCCTTATTCAAGGTCACTAAACCCGCAAGAAACTGAACCTTAAGAGAGTAATGGTGAACCCTGTCGTGGATGTGATTCAAAGATGGGGCAGTGAACCTTAAGAGTAGGGTACTGCATAAGACGAGACGGAAAAGGGTTTAGGGTTGAATTAGGCGAACCCGCTTCGCGGCTCCGCCTAATCCAACCCTAAACCCTTTTCCTTATTCAAGGTCACTAAACCCGTAAGAAACTGAACCCTAAGAGACTATTGGTGAACCCTGTCGTGGATGTGATTCAAAGATGGGGCACTGAACCTTAAGAGTAGGGTACTGCATAAGACGGGACGGAAAAGGGTTTAGGGTTGGATTAGGCGAACCCGCTTCGCGGCTCCGCCTAATCCAACCCTAAACCCTTTTCCTTATTCAAGGTCACTAAACCCGCAAGAAAGTGAACCCTAAGAGAGTATTGGTGAACCCTGTCGTGGATGTGATTCAAAGATGGGGCACTGAACCTTAAGAGTAGGGTACTGCATAAGACGGGACGGAAAAGGGTTTAGGGTTGGATTAGGCGGACCCGCTTCGCGGCTCCGCCTAATCCAACCCTAAACCCTTTTTCCTTATTCAAGGTCACTAAACCCGCAAGAAACTGATCCCTAAGAGAGTATTGGTGAACCCTGTCGTGGATGTGATTCAAAGATGGGGCACTGAACCTTAAGAGTAGGGTACTGCATAAGACGGGACGGAAAAGGGTTTAGGGTTGGATTAGGCAAACCCGCTTCGCGGCTCCGCCTAATCCAACCCTAAACCCTTTCGCGGGTCCGCCTAATCCAACCCTAAACCCTTTTCCTTATTCAAGGTCACTAAACCCGCAAGAAACTGAATCCTAAGAGAGTATTGGTGAACCCTGTCGTGGATGTGATTCAAAGATGGGGCACTGAACCTTAAGAGTAGGGTACTGCATAAGACGGGACGGAAAAGGGTTTAGGGTTGGATTAGGCGGCCCGCTTCGCGGCTCCGCCTAATCCAACCCTAAACCCTTTTCCTTATTCAAGGTCACTAAACCCGCAAGAAACTGAACTCTAAGAGAGTATTGGTGAACCCAGTCATGGATGTGATTCAAAAATGGGGCACTGAACCTTAAGAGTAGGGTACTGCATAAGACGGGACGGAAAAGGGTTTAGGGTTGAATTAGGCGAACCCGCTTCGCGGCTCCGCCTAATCCAACCCTAAACCCTTTTCCTTATTCAAGGTCACTAAACCCGTAAGAAACTGAACCCTAAGAGACTATTGGTGAACCCTGTCGTGGATGTGATTCAAAGATGGGGCACTGAACCTTAAGAGTAGGGTACTGCATAAGACGGGACGGAAAAGGGTTTAGGGTTGGATTAGGAGAACCCGCTTCGCGGCTCCGCCTAATCCAACCCTAAACCCTTTCGCGGGTCCGCCTAATCCAACCCTAAACCCTTTTCCTTATTCAAGGTCACTAAACCCGCAAGAAACTGAACCTTAAGAGAGTATTGGTGAACCCTGTCGTGGATGTGATTCAAAGATGGGGCACTGAACCTTAAGAGTAGGGTACTGCATAAGACGAGACGGAAAAGGGTTTAGGGTTGAATTAGGCGAACCCGCTTCGCGGCTCCGCCTAATCCAACCCTAAACCCTTTTCCTCATTCAAGGTCACTAAACCCGTAAGAAACTAAACCCTAAGAGACTATTGGTGAACCCTGTCGTGGATGTGATTCAAAGATGGGGCACTGAACCTTAAGAGTAGGGTACTGCATAAGACGGGACGGAAAAGGGTTTAGGGTTGGATTAGGCGAACCCGCTTCGCGGCTCCGCCTAATCCAACCCTAAACCCTTTTCCTTATTCAAGGTCACTAAACCCGCAAGAAACTGAACCCTAAGAGAGTATTGGTGAACCCTGTCGTGGATGTGATTCAAAGATGGGGCACTGAACCTTAAGAGTAGGGTACTGCATAAGACGGGACGGAAAAGGGTTTAGGGTTGGATTAGGCGGCCCGCTTCGCGGCTCCGCCTAATCCAACCCTAAACCCTTTTCCTTATTCAAGGTCACTAAACCCGCAAGAAACTGAACTCTAAGAGAGTATTGGTGAACCCAGTCATGGATGTGATTCAAAAATGGGGCACTGAACCTTAAGAGTAGGGTACTGCATAAGACGGGACGGAAAAGGGTTTAGGGTTGAATTAGGCGAACCCGCTTCGCGGCTCCGCCTAATCCAACCCTAAACCCTTTTCCTTATTCAAGGTCACTAAACCCGTAAGAAACTGAACCCTAAGAGACTATTGGTGAACCCTGTCGTGGATGTGATTCAAAGATGGGGCACTGAACCTTAAGAGTAGGGTACTGCATAAGACGGGACGGAAAAGGGTTTAGGGTTGGATTAGGAGAACCCGCTTCGCGGCTCCGCCTAATCCAACCCTAAACCCTTTCGCGGGTCCGCCTAATCCAACCCTAAACCCTTTTCCTTATTCAAGGTCACTAAACCCGCAAGAAACTGAACCTTAAGAGAGTATTGGTGAACCCTGTCGTGGATGTGATTCAAAGATGGGGCACTGAACCTTAAGAGTAGGGTACTGCATAAGACGAGACGGAAAAGGGTTTAGGGTTGAATAAGGCGAACCCGCTTCGCGGCTCCGCCTAATCCAACCCTAAACCCTTTCGCGGGTCCGCCTAATCCAACCCTAAACCCTTTTCCTTATTCAAGGTCACTAAACCCGCAAGAAACTGAATCCTAAGAGAGTATTGGTGAACCCTGTCGTGGATGTGATTCAAAGATGGGGCACTGAACCTTAAGAGTAGGGTACTGCATAAGACGGGACGGAAAAGGGTTTAGGGTTGGATTAGGCGGCCCGCTTCGCGGCTCCGCCTAATCCAACCCTAAACCCTTTTCCTTATTCAAGGTCACTAAACCCGCAAGAAACTGAACTCTAAGAGAGTATTGGTGAACCCAGTCATGGATGTGATTCAAAAATGGGGCACTGAACCTTAAGAGTAGGGTACTGCATAAGACGGGACGGAAAAGGGTTTAGGGTTGAATTAGGCGAACCCGCTTCGCGGCTCCGCCTAATCCAACCCTAAACCCTTTTCCTTATTCAAGGTCACTAAACCCGTAAGAAACTGAACCCTAAGAGACTATTGGTGAACCCTGTCGTGGATGTGATTCAAAGATGGGGCACTGAACCTTAAGAGTAGGGTACTGCATAAGACGGGACGGAAAAGGGTTTAGGGTTGGATTAGGAGAACCCGCTTCGCGGCTCCGCCTAATCCAACCCTAAACCCTTTCGCGGGTCCGCCTAATCCAACCCTAAACCCTTTTCCTTATTCAAGGTCACTAAACCCGCAAGAAACTGAACCTTAAGAGAGTATTGGTGAACCCTGTCGTGGATGTGATTCAAAGATGGGGCACTGAACCTTAAGAGTAGGGTACTGCATAAGACGAGACGGAAAAGGGTTTAGGGTTGAATTAGGCGAACCCGCTTCGCGGCTCCGCCTAATCCAACCCTAAACCCTTTTCCTCATTCAAGGTCACTAAACCCGTAAGAAACTAAACCCTAAGAGACTATTGGTGAACCCTGTCGTGGATGTGATTCAAAGATGGGGCACTGAACCTTAAGAGTAGGGTACTGCATAAGACGGGACGGAAAAGGGTTTAGGGTTGGATTAGGCGAACCCGCTTCGCGGCTCCGCCTAATCCAACCCTAAACCCTTTTCCTTATTCAAGGTCACTAAACCCGCAAGAAACTGAACCCTAAGAGAGTATTGGTGAACCCTGTCGTGGATGTGATTCAAAGATGGGGCACTGAACCTTAAGAGTAGGGTACTGCATAAGACGGGACGGAAAAGGGTTTAGGGTTGGATTAGGCGGCCCGCTTCGCGGCTCCGCCTAATCCAACCCTAAACCCTTTTCCTTATTCAAGGTCACTAAACCCGCAAGAAACTGAACTCTAAGAGAGTATTGGTGAACCCAGTCATGGATGTGATTCAAAAATGGGGCACTGAACCTTAAGAGTAGGGTACTGCATAAGACGGGACGGAAAAGGGTTTAGGGTTGAATTAGGCGAACCCGCTTCGCGGCTCCGCCTAATCCAACCCTAAACCCTTTTCCTTATTCAAGGTCACTAAACCCGTAAGAAACTGAACCCTAAGAGACTATTGGTGAACCCTGTCGTGGATGTGATTCAAAGATGGGGCACTGAACCTTAAGAGTAGGGTACTGCATAAGACGGGACGGAAAAGGGTTTAGGGTTGGATTAGGAGAACCCGCTTCGCGGCTCCGCCTAATCCAACCCTAAACCCTTTCGCGGGTCCGCCTAATCCAACCCTAAACCCTTTTCCTTATTCAAGGTCACTAAACCCGCAAGAAACTGAACCTTAAGAGAGTATTGGTGAACCCTGTCGTGGATGTGATTCAAAGATGGGGCACTGAACCTTAAGAGTAGGGTACTGCATAAGACGAGACGGAAAAGGGTTTAGGGTTGAATAAGGCGAACCCGCTTCGCGGCTCCGCCTAATCCAACCCTAAACCCTTTTCCTCATTCAAGGTCACTAAACCCGTAAGAAACTAAACCCTAAGAGACTATTGGTGAACCCTGTCGTGGATGTGATTCAAAGATGGGGCACTGAACCTTAAGAGTAGGGTACTGCATAAGACGGGACGGAAAAGGGTTTAGGGTTGGATTAGGCGAACCCGCTTCGCGGCTCCGCCTAATCCAACCCTAAACCCTTTTCCTTATTCAAGGTCACTAAACCCGCAAGAAACTGAACCCTAAGAGAGTATTGGTGAACCCTGTCGTGGATGTGATTCAAAGATGGGGCACTGAACCTTAAGAGTAGGGTACTGCATAAGACGGGACGGAAAAGGGTTTAGGGTTGGATTAGGCGGACCCGCTTCGCGGCTCCGCCTAATCCAACCCTAAACCCTTTTTCCTTATTCAAGGTCACTAAACCCGCAAGAAACTGATCCCTAAGAGAGTATTGGTGAACCCTGTCGTGGATGTGATTCAAAGATGGGGCACTGAACCTTAAGAGTAGGGTACTGCATAAGACGGGACGGAAAAGGGTTTAGGGTTGGATTAGGCGGACCCGCTTCGCGGCTCCGCCTAATCCAACCCTAAACCCTTTTTCCTTATTCAAGGTCACTAAACCCGCAAGAAACTGATCCCTAAGAGAGTATTGGTGAACCCTGTCGTTGATGTGATTCAAAGATGGGGCACTGAACCTTAAGAGTAGGGTACTGCATAAGACGAGACGGAAAAGGGTTTAGGGTTGGATTAGGCGAACCCGCTTCGCGGCTCCGCCTAATCCAACCCTAAACCATTTCGCGGGTCCGCCTAATCCAACCCTAAACCCTTTTCCTTATTCAAGGTCACTTAACCCGCAAGAAACTGAATCTTAAGAGAGTATTGGTGAACCCTGTCGTGGATGTGATTCAAAGATGGGGCACTGAACCTTAAGAGTAGGGTACTGCATAAGACGAGACGGAAAAGGGTTTAGGGTTGAATTAGGCGAACCCGCGTCGCGGCTCTACCTAATCCAACCCTAAACCCTTTTCCTTATTCAAGGTCACTAAACCCGCAAGAAACTGAACCCTAAGAGAATATTGGTGAACCCTGTCGTGGATGTGATTCAAAGATGGGGCACTGAACCTTAAGAGTAGGGTACTGCATAAGACGGGACGGAAAAGGGTTTAGGGTTGGATTAGGCGGACCCGCTTCGCGGCTCCGCCTAATCCAACCCTAAACCCTTTTTCCTTATTCAAGGTCACTAAACCCGCAAGAAACTGATCCCTAAGAGAGTATTGGTGAACCCTGTCGTGGATGTGATTCAAAGATGGGGCACTGAACCTTAAGAGTAGGGTACTGCATAAGACGAGACGGAAAAGGGATTAGGGTTGGATTAGGCAAACCCGCTTCGCGGCTCCGCCTAATCCAACCCTAAACCATTTCGCGGGTCCGCCTAATCCAACCCTAAACCCTTTTCCTTATTCAAGGTCACTAAACCCGCAAGAAACTGAACCTTAAGAGAGTATTGGTGAACCCTGTCGTGGATGTGATTCAAAGATGGGGCACTGAACCTTAAGAGTAGGATACTGCATAAGACGAGACGGAAAAGAGTTTAGGGTTGAATTAGGTGAACCCGCTTTGCGGCTCCGCCTAATCCAACCCTAAACCCTTTTCCTTATTCAAGGTCACTAAACCCGTAAGAAACTGAACCATAAGAGAGTATTGGTGAACCCTGTAGTGGATGTGATTCAAAGATGGGGCACTGAACCTTAAGAGTAGGGTACTGCATAAGACGGGACGGAAAAGGGTTTAGGGTTGGATTAGGCGAACCCGCTTCGCGGCTCCGCCTAATCCAACCCTAAACCCTTTTCCTTATTCAAGGTCACTAAACCCGCAAGAAACTGAACCCTAAGAGAGTATTGGTGAACCCTGTCGTGGATGTGATTCAAAGATGGGGCACTGAACCTTAAGAGTAGGGTACTGCATAAGACGGGACGGAAAAGGTTTTAGGGTTGGATTAGGCGGACCCGCTTCGCGGCTCCGCCTAATCCAACCCTAAACCCTTTTTCCTTATTCAAGGTCACTAAACCTGCAAGAAACTGATCCCTAAGAGAGTATTGGTGAACCCTGTCGTGGATGTGATTCAAAGATGGGGCACTGAACCTTAAGAGTAGGGTACTGCATAAGACGAGACGGAAAAGGGTTTAGGGTTGGATTAGGCGAACCCGCTTCGCGGCGCCGCCTAATCCAACCCTAAACCCTTTCGCGGTTCCGCCTAATCCAACCCTAAACCCTTTTCCTTATTCAAGGTCACTAAACCCGCAAGAAACTGAATCTTAAGAGAGTATTGGTGAACCCTGTCGTGGATGTGATTCAAAGATGGGGCACTGAACCTTAAGAGTAGGGTACTGCATAAGACGAGACGGAAAAGGGTTTAGGGTTGAATTAGGCGAACCCGCTTCGCGGCTCCGCCTAATCCAACCCTAAACCCTTTTCCTTATTCAAGGTCACTAAACCCGTAAGAAACTGAACCATAAGAGAGTATTGGTGAACCCTGTCGTGGATGTGATTCAAAGATGGGGCACTGAACCTTAAGAGTAGGGTACTGCATAAGACGGGACGGAAAAGGGTTTAGGGTTGGATTAGGCGAACCCGCTTCGCGGCTCCGCCTAATCCAACCCTAAACCCTTTTCCTTATTCAAGGTCACTAAACCCGCAAGAAACTGAACCCTAAGAGAGTATTGGTGAACCCTGTCGTGGATGTGATTCAAAGATGGGGCACTGAACCTTAAGAGTAGGGTACTGCATAAGACGAGACGGAAAAGGGTTTAGGGTTGAATAAGGCGAACCCGCTTCGCGGCTCCGCCTAATCCAACCCTAAACCCTTTTCCTCATTCAAGGTCACTAAACCCGTAAGAAACTAAACCCTAAGAGACTATTGGTGAACCCTGTCGTGGATGTGATTCAAAGATGGGGCACTGAACCTTAAGAGTAGGGTACTGCATAAGACGAGACGGAAAAGGGTTTAGGGTTGAATAAGGCGAACCCGCTTCGCGGCTCCGCCTAATCCAACCCTAAACCCTTTTCCTTATTCAAGGTCACTAAACCCGCAAGAAACTGAACCTTAAGAGAGTATTGGTGAACCCTGTCGTGGATGTGATTCAAAGATGGGGCACTGAACCTTAAGAGTAGGATACTGCATAAGACGAGACGGAAAAGAGTTTAGGGTTGAATTAGGTGAACCCGCTTTGCGGCTCCGCCTAATCCAACCCTAAACCCTTTTCCTTATTCAAGGTCACTAAACCCGCAAGAAACTGAACCCTAAGAGAGTATTGGTGAACCCTGTCGTGGATGTGATTCAAAGATGGGGCACTGAACCTTAAGAGTAGGGTACTGCATAAGACGGGACGGAAAAGGGTTTAGGGTTGGATTAGGCGGACCCGCTTCGCGGCTCCGCCTAATCCAACCCTAAACCCTTTTTCCTTATTCAAGGTCACTAAACCCGCAAGAAACTGATCCCTAAGAGAGTATTGGTGAACCCTGTCGTGGATGTGATTCAAAGATGGGGCACTGAACCTTAAGAGTAGGGTACTGCATAAGACGGGACGGAAAAGGGTTTAGGGTTGGATTAGGCGGACCCGCTTCGCGGCTCCGCCTAATCCAACCCTAAACCCTTTTTCCTTATTCAAGGTCACTAAACCCGCAAGAAACTGATCCCTAAGAGAGTATTGGTGAACCCTGTCGTTGATGTGATTCAAAGATGGGGCACTGAACCTTAAGAGTAGGGTACTGCATAAGACGAGACGGAAAAGGGTTTAGGGTTGGATTAGGCGAACCCGCTTCGCGGCTCCGCCTAATCCAACCCTAAACCATTTCGCGGGTCCGCCTAATCCAACCCTAAACCCTTTTCCTTATTCAAGGTCACTTAACCCGCAAGAAACTGAATCTTAAGAGAGTATTGGTGAACCCTGTCGTGGATGTGATTCAAAGATGGGGCACTGAACCTTAAGAGTAGGGTACTGCATAAGACGAGACGGAAAAGGGTTTAGGGTTGAATTAGGCGAACCCGCGTCGCGGCTCTACCTAATCCAACCCTAAACCCTTTTCCTTATTCAAGGTCACTAAACCCGCAAGAAACTGAACCCTAAGAGAATATTGGTGAACCCTGTCGTGGATGTGATTCAAAGATGGGGCACTGAACCTTAAGAGTAGGGTACTGCATAAGACGGGACGGAAAAGGGTTTAGGGTTGGATTAGGCGGACCCGCTTCGCGGCTCCGCCTAATCCAACCCAAAACCCTTTTTCCTTATTCAAGGTCACTAAACCCGCAAGAAACTGATCCCTAAGAGAGTATTGGTGAACCCTGTCGTGGATGTGATTCAAAGATGGGGCACTGAACCTTAAGAGTAGGGTACTGCATAAGACGAGACGGAAAAGGGATTAGGGTTGGATTAGGCAAACCCGCTTCGCGGCTCCGCCTAATCCAACCCTAAACCATTTCGCGGGTCCGCCTAATCCAACCCTAAACCCTTTTCCTTATTCAAGGTCACTAAACCCGCAAGAAACTGAACCTTAAGAGAGTATTGGTGAACCCTGTCGTGGATGTGATTCAAAGATGGGGCACTGAACCTTAAGAGTAGGATACTGCATAAGACGAGACGGAAAAGAGTTTAGGGTTGAATTAGGTGAACCCGCTTTGCGGCTCCGCCTAATCCAACCCTAAACCCTTTTCCTTATTCAAGGTCACTAAACCCGTAAGAAACTGAACCATAAGAGAGTATTGGTGAACCCTGTAGTGGATGTGATTCAAAGATGGGGCACTGAACCTTAAGAGTAGGGTACTGCATAAGACGGGACGGAAAAGGGTTTAGGGTTGGATTAGGCGAACCCGCTTCGCGGCTCCGCCTAATCCAACCCTAAACCCTTTTCCTTATTCAAGGTCACTAAACCCGCAAGAAACTGAACCCTAAGAGAGTATTGGTGAACCCTGTCGTGGATGTGATTCAAAGATGGGGCACTGAACCTTAAGAGTAGGGTACTGCATAAGACGGGACGGAAAAGGTTTTAGGGTTGGATTAGGCGGACCCGCTTCGCGGCTCCGCCTAATCCAACCCTAAACCCTTTTTCCTTATTCAAGGTCACTAAACCTGCAAGAAACTGATCCCTAAGAGAGTATTGGTGAACCCTGTCGTGGATGTGATTCAAAGATGGGGCACTGAACCTTAAGAGTAGGGTACTGCATAAGACGAGACGGAAAAGGGTTTAGGGTTGGATTAGGCGAACCCGCTTCGCGGCGCCGCCTAATCCAACCCTAAACCCTTTCGCGGTTCCGCCTAATCCAACCCTAAACCCTTTTCCTTATTCAAGGTCACTAAACCCGCAAGAAACTGAATCTTAAGAGAGTATTGGTGAACCCTGTCGTGGATGTGATTCAAAGATGGGGCACTGAACCTTAAGAGTAGGGTACTGCATAAGACGAGACGGAAAAGGGTTTAGGGTTGAATTAGGCGAACCCGCTTCGCGGCTCCGCCTAATCCAACCCTAAACCCTTTTCCTTATTCAAGGTCACTAAACCCGTAAGAAACTGAACCATAAGAGAGTATTGGTGAACCCTGTCGTGGATGTGATTCAAAGATGGGGCACTGAACCTTAAGAGTAGGGTACTGCATAAGACGGGACGGAAAAGGGTTTAGGGTTGGATTAGGCGAACCCGCTTCGCGGCTCCGCCTAATCCAACCCTAAACCCTTTTCCTTATTCAAGGTCACTAAACCCGCAAGAAACTGAACCCTAAGAGAGTATTGGTGAACCATGTCGTGGATGTAATTCAAAGATGGGGCACTGAACCTTAAGAGTAGGGTACTGCATAAGACGGGACGGAAAAGGGTTTAGGGTTGGATTAGGCGGACCCGCTTCGCGGCTCCGCCTAATCCAACCCTAAACCCTTTTTCCTTATTCAAGGTCACTAAACCTGCAAGAAACTGATCCCTAAGAGAGTATTGGTGAACCCTGTCGTGGATGTGATTCAAAGATGGGGCACTGAACCTTAAGAGTAGGGTACTGCATAAGACGAGACGGAAAAGGGTTTAGGGTTGAATTAGGCGAACCCGCTTCGCGGCTCCGCCTAATCCAACCCTAAACCCTTTTCCTCATTCAAGGTCACTAAACCCGTAAGAAACTAAACCCTAAGAGACTATTGGTGAACCCTGTCGTGGATGTGATTCAAAGATGGGGCACTGAACCTTAAGAGTAGGGTACTGCATAAGACGGGACGGAAAAGGGTTTAGGGTTGGATTAGGCGAACCCGCTTCGCGGCTCCGCCTAATCCAACCCTAAACCCTTTTCCTTATTCAAGGTCACTAAACCCGCAAGAAACTGAACCCTAAGAGAGTATTGGTGAACCCTGTCGTGGATGTGATTCAAAGATGGGGCACTGAACCTTAAGAGTAGGGTACTGCATAAGACGGGACGGAAAAGGGTTTAGGGTTGGATTAGGCGGCCCGCTTCGCGGCTCCGCCTAATCCAACCCTAAACCCTTTTCCTTATTCAAGGTCACTAAACCCGCAAGAAACTGAACTCTAAGAGAGTATTGGTGAACCCAGTCATGGATGTGATTCAAAAATGGGGCACTGAACCTTAAGAGTAGGGTACTGCATAAGACGGGACGGAAAAGGGTTTAGGGTTGAATTAGGCGAACCCGCTTCGCGGCTCCGCCTAATCCAACCCTAAACCCTTTTCCTTATTCAAGGTCACTAAACCCGTAAGAAACTGAACCCTAAGAGACTATTGGTGAACCCTGTCGTGGATGTGATTCAAAGATGGGGCACTGAACCTTAAGAGTAGGGTACTGCATAAGACGGGACGGAAAAGGGTTTAGGGTTGGATTAGGAGAACCCGCTTCGCGGCTCCGCCTAATCCAACCCTAAACCCTTTCGCGGGTCCGCCTAATCCAACCCTAAACCCTTTTCCTTATTCAAGGTCACTAAACCCGCAAGAAACTGAACCTTAAGAGAGTATTGGTGAACCCTGTCGTGGATGTGATTCAAAGATGGGGCACTGAACCTTAAGAGTAGGGTACTGCATAAGACGAGACGGAAAAGGGTTTAGGGTTGAATAAGGCGAACCCGCTTCGCGGCTCCGCCTAATCCAACCCTAAACCCTTTTCCTCATTCAAGGTCACTAAACCCGTAAGAAACTAAACCCTAAGAGACTATTGGTGAACCCTGTCGTGGATGTGATTCAAAGATGGGGCACTGAACCTTAAGAGTAGGGTACTGCATAAGACGGGACGGAAAAGGGTTTAGGGTTGGATTAGGCGAACCCGCTTCGCGGCTCCGCCTAATCAAACCCTAAACCCTTTTCCTTATTCAAGGTCACTAAACCCGCAAGAAACTGAACCCTAAGAGAGTATTGGTGAACCCTGTCGTGGATGTGATTCAAAGATGGGGCACTGAACCTTAAGAGTAGGGTACTGCATAAGACGGGACGGAAAAGGGTTTAGGGTTGGATTAGGCGGACCCGCTTCGCGGCTCCGCCTAATCCAACCCTAAACCCTTTTTCCTTATTCAAGGTCACTAAACCCGCAAGAAACTGATCCCTAAGAGAGTATTGGTGAACCCTGTCGTGGATGTGATTCAAAGATGGGGCAGTGAACCTTAAGAGTAGGGTACTGCATAAGACGGGACGGAAAAGGGTTTAGGGTTGGATTAGGCGGACCCGCTTCGCGGCTCCGCCTAATCCAACCCTAAACCCTTTTTCCTTATTCAAGGTCACTAAACCCGCAAGAAACTGATCCCTAAGAGAGTATTGGTGAACCCTGTCGTGGATGTGATTCAAAGATGGGGCACTGAACCTTAAGAGTAGGGTACTGCATAAGACGAGACGGAAAAGGGATTAGGGTTGGATTAGGCGAACCCGCTTCGCGGCTCCGCCTAATCCAACCCTAAACCATTTCGCGGGTCCGCCTAATCCAACCCTAAACCCTTTTCCTTATTCAAGGTCACTAAACCCGCAAGAAACTGAACCTTAAGAGAGTATTGGTGAACCCTGTCGTGGATGTGATTCAAAGATGGGGCACTGAACCTTAAGAGTAGGATACTGCATAAGACGAGACGGAAAAGAGTTTAGGGTTGAATTAGGTGAACCCGCTTTGCGGCTCCGCCTAATCCAACCCTAAACCCTTTTCCTTATTCAAGGTCACTAAACCCGTAAGAAACTGAACCATAAGAGAGTATTGGTGAACCCTGTAGTGGATGTGATTCAAAGATGGGGCACTGAACCTTAAGAGTAGGGTACTGCATAAGACGGGACGGAAAAGGGTTTAGGGTTGGATTAGGCGAACCCGCTTCGCGGCTCCGCCTAATCCAACCCTAAACCCTTTTCCTTATTCAAGGTCACTAAACCCGCAAGAAACTGAACCCTAAGAGAGTATTGGTGAACCCTGTCGTGGATGTGATTCAAAGATGGGGCACTGAACCTTAAGAGTAGGGTACTGCATAAGACGGGACGGAAAAGGTTTTAGGGTTGGATTAGGCGGACCCGCTTCGCGGCTCCGCCTAATCCAACCCTAAACCCTTTTTCCTTATTCAAGGTCACTAAACCTGCAAGAAACTGATCCCTAAGAGAGTATTGGTGAACCCTGTCGTGGATGTGATTCAAAGATGGGGCACTGAACCTTAAGAGTAGGGTACTGCATAAGACGAGACGGAAAAGGGTTTAGGGTTGGATTAGGCGAACCCGCTTCGCGGCGCCGCCTAATCCAACCCTAAACCCTTTCGCGGTTCCGCCTAATCCAACCCTAAACCCTTTTCCTTATTCAAGGTCACTAAACCCGCAAGAAACTGAATCTTAAGAGAGTATTGGTGAACCCTGTCGTGGATGTGATTCAAAGATGGGGCACTGAACCTTAAGAGTAGGGTACTGCATAAGACGAGACGGAAAAGGGTTTAGGGTTGAATTAGGCGAACCCGCTTCGCGGCTCCGCCTAATCCAACCCTAAACCCTTTTCCTTATTCAAGGTCACTAAACCCGTAAGAAACTGAACCATAAGAGAGTATTGGTGAACCCTGTCGTGGATGTGATTCAAAGATGGGGCACTGAACCTTAAGAGTAGGGTACTGCATAAGACGGGACGGAAAAGGGTTTAGGGTTGGATTAGGCGAACCCGCTTCGCGGCTCCGCCTAATCCAACCCTAAACCCTTTTCCTTATTCAAGGTCACTAAACCCGCAAGAAACTGAACCCTAAGAGAGTATTGGTGAACCATGTCGTGGATGTAATTCAAAGATGGGGCACTGAACCTTAAGAGTAGGGTACTGCATAAGACGGGACGGAAAAGGGTTTAGGGTTGGATTAGGCGGACCCGCTTCGCGGCTCCGCCTAATCCAACCCTAAACCCTTTTTCCTTATTCAAGGTCACTAAACCTGCAAGAAACTGATCCCTAAGAGAGTATTGGTGAACCCTGTCGTGGATGTGATTCAAAGATGGGGCACTGAACCTTAAGAGTAGGGTACTGCATAAGACGAGACGGAAAAGGGTTTAGGGTTGAATTAGGCGAACCCGCGTCGCGGCTCTACCTAATCCAACCCTAAACCCTTTTCCTTATTCAAGGTCACTAAACCCGCAAGAAACTGAACCCTAAGAGAGTATTGGTGAACCCTGTCGTGGATGTGATTCAAAGATGGGGCACTGAACCTTAAGAGTAGGGTACTGCATAAGACGAGACGGAAAAGGGTTTAGGGTTGAATTAGGCGAACCCGCGTCGCGGCTCCGCCTAATCCAACCCTAAACCCTTTTCCTTATTCAAGGTCACTAAACCCGCAAGAAACTGAACCCTAAGAGAGTATTGGTGAACCCTGTCGTGGATGTGATTCAAAGATGGGGCACTGAACCTTAAGAGTAGGGTACTGCATAAGACGGGACGGAAAAGGGTTTAGGGTTGGATTAGGCGGACCCGCTTCGCGGCTCCGCCTAATCCAACCCTAAACCCTTTTTCCTTATTCAAGGTCACTAAACCCGCAAGAAACTGATCCCTTAGAGAGTATTGGTGAACCCTGTCGTGGATGTGATTCAAAGATGGGGCACTGAACCTTAAGAGTAGGGTACTGCATAAGACGAGACGAAAAAGGGTTTAGGGTTGGATTAGGCGAACCCGCTTCGCGGCTCCGCCTAATCCAACCCTAAACCCTTTCGCGGGTCCGCCTAATCCAACCCTAAACCCTTTTCCTTATTCAAGGTCACTAAACCCGCAAGAAACTGAATCTTAAGAGAGTATTGGTGAACCCTGTCGTGGATGTGATTCAAAGATGGGGCACTGAACCTTAAGAGTAGGGTACTGCATAAGACGAGACGGAAAAGGGTTTAGGGTTGAATTAGGCGAACCCGCTTTGCGGCTCCGCCTAATCCAACCCTAAACCCTTTTTCCTTATTCAAGGTCACTAAACCTGCAAGAAACTGATCCCTAAGAGAGTATTGGTGAACCCTGTCGTGGATGTGATTCAAAGATGGGGCACTGAACCTTAAGAGTAGGGTACTGCATAAGACGAGACGGAAAAGGGTTTAGGGTTGAATTAGGCGAACCCGCGTCGCGGCTCTACCTAATCCAACCCTAAACCCTTTTCCTTATTCAAGGTCACTAAACCCGCAAGAAACTGAACCCTAAGAGAGTATTGGTGAACCCTGTCGTGGATGTGATTCAAAGATGGGGCACTGAACCTTAAGAGTAGGGTACTGCATAAGACGAGACGGAAAAGGGTTTAGGGTTGAATTAGGCGAACCCGCGTCGCGGCTCCGCCTAATCCAACCCTAAACCCTTTTCCTTATTCAAGGTCACTAAACCCGCAAGAAACTGAACCCTAAGAGAGTATTGGTGAACCCTGTCGTGGATGTGATTCAAAGATGGGGCACTGAACCTTAAGAGTAGGGTACTGCATAAGACGGGACGGAAAAGGGTTTAGGGTTGGATTAGGCGGACCCGCTTCGCGGCTCCGCCTAATCCAACCCTAAACCCTTTTTCCTTATTCAAGGTCACTAAACCCGCAAGAAACTGATCCCTTAGAGAGTATTGGTGAACCCTGTCGTGGATGTGATTCAAAGATGGGGCACTGAACCTTAAGAGTAGGGTACTGCATAAGACGAGACGAAAAAGGGTTTAGGGTTGGATTAGGCGAACCCGCTTCGCGGCTCCGCCTAATCCAACCCTAAACCCTTTCGCGGGTCCGCCTAATCCAACCCTAAACCCTTTTCCTTATTCAAGGTCACTAAACCCGCAAGAAACTGAATCTTAAGAGAGTATTGGTGAACCCTGTCGTGGATGTGATTCAAAGATGGGGCACTGAACCTTAAGAGTAGGGTACTGCATAAGACGAGACGGAAAAGGGTTTAGGGTTGAATTAGGCGAACCCGCTTTGCGGCTCCGCCTAATCCAACCCTAAACCCTTTTTCCTTATTCAAGGTCACTAAACCTGCAAGAAACTGATCCCTAAGAGAGTATTGGTGAACCCTGTCGTGGATGTGATTCAAAGATGGGGCACTGAACCTTAAGAGTAGGGTACTGCATAAGACGAGACGGAAAAGGGTTTAGGGTTGAATTAGGCGAACCCGCGTCGCGGCTCTACCTAATCCAACCCTAAACCCTTTTCCTTATTCAAGGTCACTAAACCCGCAAGAAACTGAACCCTAAGAGAGTATTGGTGAACCCTGTCGTGGATGTGATTCAAAAATGGGGCACTGAACCTTAAGAGTAGGGTACTGCATAAGACGAGACGGAAAAGGGTTTAGGGTTGAATTAGGCGAACCCGCGTCGCGGCTCCGCCTAATCCAACCCTAAACCCTTTTCCTTATTCAAGGTCACTAAACCCGCAAGAAACTGAACCCTAAGAGAGTATTGGTGAACCCTGTCGTGGATGTGATTCAAAGATGGGGCACTGAACCTTAAGAGTAGGGTACTGCATAAGACGGGACGGAAAAGGGTTTAGGGTTGGATTAGGCGGACCCGCTTCGCGGCTCCGCCTAATCCAACCCTAAACCCTTTTTCCTTATTCAAGGTCACTAAACCCGCAAGAAACTGATCCCTTAGAGAGTATTGGTGAACCCTGTCGTGGATGTGATTCAAAGATGGGGCACTGAACCTTAAGAGTAGGGTACTGCATAAGACGAGACGAAAAAGGGTTTAGGGTTGGATTAGGCGAACCCGCTTCGCGGCTCCGCCTAATCCAACCCTAAACCCTTTCGCGGGTCCGCCTAATCCAACCCTAAACCCTTTTCCTTATTCAAGGTCACTAAACCCGCAAGAAACTGAATCTTAAGAGAGTATTGGTGAACCCTGTCGTGGATGTGATTCAAAGATGGGGCACTGAACCTTAAGAGTAGGGTACTGCATAAGACGAGACGGAAAAGGGTTTAGGGTTGAATTAGGCGAACCCGCTTTGCGGCTCCGCCTAATCCAACCCTAAACCCTTTTCCTTATTCAACGTCACTAAACCCGCAAGAAACTGAACCCTAAGAGAGTATTGGTGAACCCTGTCGTGGATGTAATTCAAAGATGGGGCACTGAACCTTAAGAGTAGGGTACTGCATAAGACGGGACGGAAAAGGGTTTAGGGTTGGATTAGGCGAACCCGCTTCGCGGCTCCGCCTAATCCAACCCTAAACCCTTTTTCCTTATTCAAGGTCACTAAACCCGCAAGAAACTGAACCCTAAGAGAGTATTGGTGAACCCTGTCGTGGATGTGATTCAAAGATGGGGCACTAAACCTTAAGAGTAGGGTACTGCATAAGACGGGACGGAAAAGGGTTTAGGGTTGGATTAGGCGGACCCGCTTCGCAGCCCCAACCACCCTAGCCTACAGGGTCAAGGAGGGATTGATCCTCTTCAGTTGGTGGCCTAGGTCTGTTGTAACCACCACGTCCATCGAGTGACACGTCGCTTTGCTCTACAGGTGGATGTGGTCTTTTGTTCCCACCACGTACGGCAAGTGACACGTCGCTTTGTTCCACAGGAGGACGTGGTCTGTTGTAGCCACCACGTCCGTCGAGTGACACGTCACTTTGTTCGACTGGTGGACGTGGTCTGTTGTAGCCGCCACGTCCATCAAGTGACACGTCACTTTGTTCGACAGGTGGACGTGGTCTGTTGTAGCCGCCACGTCCATCAAATGACACGTCACTTTGTTCGACAGAAGGACGTGGTTTTTTGTAGCCGCCACGTCCGTCAAGTGACACGTCGCTTTGTTCGACCGGTGGTATTGGTTTGTGGTAGCCAACTAGTCCGTCTAGTTCCACATTTTTTTCGTCATCTACAAATTATCTTCGCGGCTCCGCCTAATCCAACCCTAAACCCTTTTCCTTATTCAAGGTCACTAAACCCGCAAGAAACTGAACCCTAAGGGTGTATTGGTGAACCCTGTCGTGGATGTGATTCAAAGATGGGGCACTGAACCTTAAGAGTAGGGTACTGCATAAGACGGGACGGAAAAGGGTTTAGGGTTGGATTAGGCGGACCCGCTTCGCGGCTCCGCCTAATCCAACCCTAAACCCTTTTCCTTATTCATGGTCACTAAACCCGCAAGAAACTGAACCCTTAGAGGGTATTGGTGAATCCTGTCGTGGATGTGATTCAAAGATGGGGCACTGAACCTTAAGAGTAGGGTACTGCATAAGACGGGACGGAAAACGGTTTAGGGTTGGATTAGGCGGACCCGCTTCGCGGCTCCGCCTAATCCAACCCTAAACCTTTTTCCTTGTTCAAGGTCACTAAACCCGCAAGAAACTGAACCCTAAGAGAGTATTGGTGAACCCTGTCGTGGATGTGATTCAAAGATGGGGCACTGAACCTTAAGAGTAGGGTACTGCATAAGACGGGACGGAAAAGGGTTTAGGTTTGGATTAGGCGGACCCGCTGATATAGAAATATGTACAATGATGTTCTCAAATGGGTTATGTACAGCTGATATAGAAATATGTACAATGATGTTCTCAAATGGGTTATGTACTACTGATATAGAATTATGTACAATGATGTCCTAAGATTGGTTATGTACAATTGATATAGAATTATGTACCATGATGTCCTCAAATGGGTTATGTACAGCTGATATAGAAATATGTACAATGATGTTTTAAGATTGGTTATGTACAGTTGATATAGAATTATGTACCATGATGTCCTCAAATGGGTTATGTACAGCTGATATAGAAATATGTACAATGATGTCCTCAAATGGGTTATGTACAGCTGATATAGAAATATGTACAATGATGTTTTAAGATTGGTTATGTACAGTTGATATAGAATTATGTACCATGATGTCCTTAAATGGGTTATGTACAGCTGATATAGAATTATGTACAATGATGTCCTCAAATGGGTTATGTACAGCTGATATAGAAATATGTACAATGATGTTTTAAGATTGGTTATGTACAGTTGATGTAGAATTATGTACCATGATGTCCTCAAATGGGTTATGTACAGCTGATATAGAATTATGTACGTTATATAATGATCCTACGTCCTGTACATAATAATGAATACAGTGTACATAATATGTTCTACTGATATGAAAATATATACATTATATAGTGACAAATATGTACATAATGAGTTATAAACGTAATTCAGCAGAGCAATTATGTACATTATCTGATGGGTTATGTACATGTGATCTAGAATTATGTACAATTATATCCTCAGTCGGGTTATGTACAACTAATATAAAATTATGTATAGTAATATCCTCAGAAAAATTAAGTACAACTGATATGTAAATATATACATTACATAATGACCTATATACTATACTTTGTAAATTGTTACAAGCGCAACAAAATTTCTACTTTAAGATGTAACTAGATGACTTATGTACAACTAATATAGAATTATGTCTAGTGATGTCCTCAGATGGATTATGTACAACTGATATCAAAATATCAACATTATTCAGTGACAAATATGTACATCACAAGTTATCAAAATAATTCAGCAGAGAATCAGTAGAGAATCTACGTAATTCTTGATAATCGGTTGTCTACTTTAGAACAAATATATTAATTTCTTGGATCAGCAGGTTCATAATCAGTTTTCTCTAAACGAATTGTTCAGGATTACAATCAAACCTGCAAGTGAAAATGACGACAATCAAATCAAGAATAGAAATCGTTGATAATCAAGCATAGAATTCCTTGATAATCACAAGAACATAATTCGTAAAATCAATTCTACGAACGAATTTACAAAGTGAACAAAATGAAATCAGCAACTTAAATGATGATAATCGAATGATGAAGATCTGCAATTGAAATGATGAAGACGCTCGATTTTACGAGTGAGCACAATTAAATATGCAAGTGAAAATGATGAAGATCAAACAATGAAGATCTGCAACGGAACTGATGAAGATGATCGAATGATTTGAATGAAAAAATAAACAAATTTTTAGAGAGAGAAAGTCGACTAATTCAAAAGGAAAGGAAGGAGATGGCGCGCGTTTGTTTTTGTGCTTTGAATTTTGATCAAGCCTGGTCCGTTGATCTCAATCAGATCTAACGGCCCAGATGCTGCCTCAACGGTTGCAGGGAGTTAGGCTGCCTCAATGGATCTTGAATCTATATATATACTTATATATATATATATATATATATATATATATATAAGTTCATAAGTTCCAGTGTTAAAGTTCATAAGTTCCAGTGTTAAAGTTACACAAAAGGTGCTTAAAGTTACACGAGACGAGTGTTAAAGTTGCACTTTATCACTTGAAGTGATAAAAGGGCTGAATGTTATAGTTACATATCAATTCTGAAAAAATGCAACTTTAACGTATGTCATCTGTAACTTTAATATAGACTTAATTACATATGGTGAACTTATTTGATCCCTTCTCTATATATATATATATATATATATATATATATATATATATATATATATATATATATATATATATTATCAAAACTCGGATTTTAACTCGTTTAACTACGACTATTGCACAAAGTCCGTTTAATCCCTTTACGAGCCGCAATAGTGGTGGAGCCCTTTCGAGGAGCACCGCCCTACGCACTCAAGGGAATAACGTGATCGTGATAGTACGTAGTTGAACGGGCTTAATTCCATTTCAAAGGATCGGTACAAAACTCGTTGACGCTAAATCGAGCATCGCATAATCCGTAAGGATTATTGAAGATGACGTAACGTGGAGGGAATTAATTTTGTCTCGGTCCAATTTAAAACAATTTTTATATCATCTTTTCTAAAATCTCCGATAACGGTCTCGTAATAATAATGTATGCTTATGAGTACCGAGGATCGAGTTGTATATAAATCGTGCCATATTTATATGCGATTCGATCAATTATCGATTTTAAAACACATAAAACGAGACGAGTTATACCTCGTACAGGTGCCACTCGACCGAGTACATGGGCTACTCGATCGAGTAGCGCCCCAAATTATGGGCAGTAGCCTCTTCTAGGACGCACTCGACCGAGTCAGGCCATGACTCGACCGAGTGGGTCCTGTAGCCCAGAAATCCGAGAGCTTTAATGCAACATTCGAGCCTCGTCTTTTTTTTACGACTTAGTCGTCACGTGTAAAGACAATCACGTGATCCTTTTTTTAAACTCATATATTACACTTCACTTAAACAACTTTGATCGACGGTCTCACCATTAATCTTGCGTTGACGACTCCGTAGTCGTATCCGACGCATAATTAATTTAGACTCCAATTTATCGACATGATAGGTTGGGACAAGGCATCGGGATTTAGGATCGGGATAGCACCACGCCTAGGTCCTATATATCCGTCCTTTGGTTAATACACAAAATAATGAGTATTCAATCAAAGTTCGTCAATTCACACGACTCACGGTCTAGTTTATACACGGGTACGTTTCTAACTAATGTTTATCATTTTGGTCATATATCTCGATTATTCTATATTATTGCTCGTTGTATTGTGAATTCCGGGTTGTATTCCGCCCGTGTAATTTGTAACCGATTTATATTGCTTTTATTTTATTTATTTACGTTTTACCGTTTATAAATGAACCCTCGCATGCTAAATCACTTCGACAATAAATTAGATGCATTAAAATGACGTAGCCTACATTTAATTCGCATGCTTAGCTAAAACGCTGTTTGCATATCATTTCACCGAATCACTAACGCGCATATTAGAAAGTCAAACGATGTCTTAGTAGAGGCCGCTAAGTGCGGGCGGGGTTGGGTGTCCTTAGTGGGCTTCCCAACACGTACCCTCACCCCTTACTCAGAACCTCGGTTTTCAGATGCCCGAAACCGTTGGCGCACGAGAGTCATTCTTTACACGATTACCGGTATAGATGGTATCGGTATCGCAATGCAAAGGGACGAGCCCAATAAACTCTAAAACCGAAATGGGTCATACTTTGTGTATGGTCCATAGCGATATAGAGTGGGCTCGAACGGTTCCGAATAACCATAAAATTCGGTGGCGACTCCATTTCGACTTAAATTTCAATTCGATCCATTCTCATATGGAGGTGCATTCGCCTACCCAAACCCGCGCGTGACCGCGTCGGGGTGGACCTACGTCATGTCCACAGTTACCAATCTATCTATCTATATTTGGTACTTCTTTAAACATTTAATTTTGTGCCACGTGGCATGCATTAATGATTTTTTTTTCCAATTTTTTTTATTTATTCTTATTAAATTTTGATTTGTTTTATTACATACATGTTGTACACTTTTATTTTTATTAAGTTTATATTTAATCACATTATTAAGTATCGCAAACTTTTCATTTACCCATATTTAATACGAGTAATTTTTTATCATAAATAGTTCAATTTGTTATTATGGTCATTTTCAAAACCTTTGCACCACTTTTCATTACAATCAACTATTACAAATAGTAATTCGTAAATAGTTTAACACCTTTTTTTAAAATAAGAATTTTCATTTCTTAGGTTTTTTTCATAAAAAAATTAATATTTGTTTGCTATTTTATGCCTATTAATTTAAACTTTATTTCATTATAAATTATGTGTTTAGCTATTTTACTTTATTAATAAAATTATCACTACTTACAGTTTTTTTAATCGCAAAAAAAAAGTTTTGTTATGCATTCAGTTTTTGTGCACGTGGCGGATGATTTCATGTTTGTATTTTGAGATTTCTTATTCACATTTCATTCGTTCTATTTTATAAATATTGTCTTCAGTTTTGTAATTATTCTTCGTTGATTCTAATTTTAATACTAATTTGTTTCTTGCATTATTTTTTGTTTAGTGAACTTATGCGAAGCCAGTAATCAAGTATGTGATTTCCTATTTTTTAGGTATAATAATTTTATTTTAATTGATAAATAAATATATTTCGAGTTAACTTGAAATCTCATTGGTTTTGTGTTCATAAGAGACAGAGAGGTGGCAATCGGATGGGGCGGATCGGGTTCGAGTCGAGCTGTCTCGGGTTTGGATTACCAAACTATCGGATTTTTTCGGCTCATTTGAATTAGCGGGTCGATTCGGATTCGGTCGGGTAGTTTCGAGTCATGATATTGTACGGGTAGTGGGTTAGAACGGCTAAGTCTTGGTCGGGTTGCGGTTGTTTTAGGAACGGGTTCGTTCGGATAATATGTCATGTAGTAGTACTTTATGTCAGATGGACACGAAATTCAAATTAATCTTAACCGAGTTAATTCGATATCAAATAAAAATACTTTGTATACACATATAATAAAGGGTCGTGCTTTTTCCTAACGAGCATTTACTCAATTCTAACGACATTTTACCGTTTTAACCCTCTCATTTCATCACATCAAAGTTTTTTTTTCTCTCTGAATGAATCTCGAAATTCAATCACTCCTAAATTAAAAGTACCAATGAACCACGGAACCATCGTAGACATCGGAACTGTCCGGGATCGGTGGCCAGGCCGGAGTCGGGTCAGCAGGGGCCGGGATCGATGGTAGGGTCGTCACTCGTCAGGGGCTGGGGTCGGGCCGGTCGGCGGTCGGGTCGGTAGGGGTTGGGGTCGGTGGTCAGGGCCAGTTTGGGTCAGGTGGTGGCTGGGTGGGCGTGAATTGTTGGGAGTTAGGTTTGGATCTGGGTGGGTGAGGGTGGTTCATGGTTGCCGGTTGGGGGTAGGTCATGGGTGGGGTGGACGGAGGGAGTGCTGTAACGTTGGATTTTCCCCCCTTTTTTTTCTTTTTTTTTAAAGTTAAATTTCTTTTTTTTTTTTTGGTTATTTTCCGTTTTTTTTTTCCTTTTTACTTTGTTGTTATTTTCAATTTTCATATTATATATTTATATACTGTATAGGTATATATATTATTATTTGTAATTGAAAATTACAAATTCAATTGATCGTATTTTCGTCCTACGTAATTCATTATGAAATTGTAAAGGTGAAATTATATATGACTATTACTAATATATAATGTTCAAAGATTATTATTATTACTCTATTATTTTATTTTATTTATTGATTTTTTTTTTTTAAAATCGGAACTTGTATTAAAATTGAAACAAACTACCAAAAGTTAGTGGGTTTAAAATTCAATAAAGTATTGATTTTACGTTATCAAAAGTTGCATGCACAGTAACTCTCATGTGAGACCGTCTCACGATAATTTTATCGTGAGACCTCTCACATGGGCACATAGGGGTGGTTACAAATTTAGTAACCACCTGTGGACATGACATAGGTCCACCCCGACGCGGCCACGCGCGGGTTTGGGTAGGCGAATGAATCTCCATATGAGAAGGTCAAATTGAAATTTAAATCGAAGTTGGAGTCGCCACCGAATTTTATGGTTATTCGGAACCATTCGAGCCCACTCTATGTCGTAGTGGGCCGTGTACAAAATACGGCCCATTTCCGATGTGAGAGTTTATTGGCCTCGTCCCTTTGCATTTGATACCGATACCGACTTGATCGGATACCGTGTATTGAATGACTCTCGTTGCCAATGGTTTCGGACATCCGGAAACCGAGGTTCTAAGTAAGGGGTGAGGGTACGTGTTGGGAAGTTCACAAAGAACACCCAACCCCGCCCGCACATTAGCGGCCTCTACTAAGATATCGAATGATTTTTGAATACGCGCATTAGTAATACGATGAATGATATGCAAACATTGTTTTCCTAAACATGCAAGGAATTGAATGGGTTGCTAAGTCGGTTTAATGCATGAAAAATTAACGTCAAAGTTGAATTTAACATGTGAGATTCGTTTTAGTATAATAAAACAAATAATGAAGAAGATGAATTTGCTACAAAAGATGAACAAACGAGTTAGTATCGAATTGTGAAAAATAATATAGCAAATATGATGAATAAGCGAGATCAAGAAAATATTAGTTGAAATCTGAAAAATATTGCTAAAAAGTACCGTTTTGTATAAAAAACGAAGTTCGAAAAATAATAAAAAAGGAAAAGACGAGCCGCGTTTCAGCCGGCCGCGCGGCTCGCCCGGGACGCATGCGACTCGCGTCCCGGTCTGTTTTCGAGACCGATTTTTGAAAATTCGATGCTTTTATTAAATCGCGTACAAATATCGCATAATATGCACTCGGTCTAATATTTTCGATATTCGTTATATCCGATATTCGATTATGTAATCGATATCAAATACTCGGAATAGTTTTTAGAAAAGATGTAAATTTTGAGAAATCGTTTCGTAGAATAAATAAAAAAACGAACGAAAAATCTAAAAACGGGGGTTTCGGGTTTCAGGCCCGTGCGCGAGTCGCATGGGAGGGGCGCGACTCGCGTGCGGGTCTGTCCCGGTTCCGTTGTTGTTCGAAAATTGTTAATTTTGATAAATCGCGTACAAATACGAATTAATTTATACTCGATTTATGTTTTCGATATTCGTCGTATCCGATATTCGATTATGAAATCGATATCGAATATTCGGAATGAATTTTTAGAAAAAGTTTTGTAAAAAGAATTTGAACGAAAAAAAGATGTTAATTCTCTCCGCGTTTGAAATCGTTGTATTTTGTAGAAAAAGATGTAACGATTTTTTAGCATTGACGAGATTTGATTTAATTCTTTTAATACGATATTAATTCAATTATAGAGTTGATATCGTATTTTTAGAATGTTTGATATACGAAAATAGTTTTTTGGTAATATCGATATTAGAAGTAAAAAAAGCGACGACCGACCCATGATAAAAATAAAACGGACCGACGAAAAGAGAAAAAAAACGAGGAGGAGCCGAGAAGAAGAAGAGAAAAAAAGGAGAAGTCGGGTTTGATTACACCCTCAACCTACATGTTTTAGTTTACTCGGATCGGAGCTCGTCGGGCCGTGGCTTGGGCATATTAGCGTCGAGTGGATAATGTCGGTGAGTTGTGGTGGCTCGATTTGGAACGCGAAGGGTGTCGGGTCTAGGGGCCGGTCTCCTTCGGGTATAATATCGGTTTCTCGATGCTAAGTTTTATGCTTATGAGTGTATGTGTATGGATGTCGATCTCTATGTTTGATGCCTGATCCTTCCTTTATTTTGAGTTGTGCAAGGGGCTATTTATAGGGAAGTTCCCGACCTTGGCTAGGAGAGGTGTCTTGAGTTAGAACTACCGCTTAGGATAGGAAATGTAAGAAGTAGAGAGGAATGTAAATTCCGCTTTCTTGTTGGAGAAGAAAGAGAACCGGCTGGTTGGTGGAGTAATTCGGCCGAGTTCAGCTTGGCCGAGTCTCTGATTCGGTTTCCGGATAGAATTCCTACCTGATATCGAATTCTATCCTCAAACGGATTTGTTTAATATTTTGTGTAGCTGATTTTTTGTGGTGTTGGAGTCCAAACCGGACGTGTGAGGTGTCACGGCTGACTCACGTGCCTCGAGAATATTTTTCGGCCGGGTTTTGACTCGGTCTTTAAAGGACGATTTTACCCCTGGTGTCGGAATCGACCCAAATTAGTTTTATTTGACTCGAAACGACCTACTGGGCCTGATCTTGAGGTTGTTTTGTGAGATATGTACTCCGTAAAAAGCCCAAGTCAAATGCCAATGATTTCGAGCCCGTTTCCGAGTACGTTAAAGCATGTTTGCGTCCGATCATCATCGGGTGTTTGTCAGAAACTACTATAGACACCTGGCAGTCAAAATGCGGGTGTCTACAGAGCCCCCACTCTGACTGAGGCTTGGACAGGGCGAAAGTCAGAGTAGCTACCAGGTCAATCAGAGATTAAAACCTGGCAGCTTCTGGTCGGGTCGTTTAAAGTCCATTAGACTCGCGTAAAAGGGCTCGCCAGCCATAAGTTGGAAATAATACCTGAGCTGATGATGATAACTCCGTGGGTAATTGGACTTGTCGTATAAGTCTTAAGTGTGCCCATACACGGGCTCATCCCGTTAAATGCCGCTGGGGAGTTGGTTGCACGGTTTTGCTTGAGTCGTCCTGTACATGATTTATGCAAAGTTTGCATGTAACACATTTTTAGGAGAAATGACTCGTGCTGGGGAATAAAATTAGACGGAGATTTTTTTTGAAATTCTTTGGAATTTTGAATTTGGAAGAATTTTGGAAGATTAAAGTATTTTGACTCTGAGAAGGAATAGGAATGCTCTGGATGACTTAGCTAGATCCTAGGATAAAGGCTTGTATGCTAAATCTTCTGGGATTAGGAATTCTTAGGTGAGGAGGAGAATCCGATTTCATGCTATAAATACCCTCTCCTTGCTCCCAATTTATAATTCCCATAATTCCCTTCTTCCTTCAAAGAAAAAACAAGCCCTGAGAAACTTATTTCCTCCTTTTTAAAATTCGTTATGGGTATCGACAGATTAGTTGGAATGCTGCAAGATTGGTCTCGACTTTTCAGAGACGCAGATAAAGTTATCCTGAAACAGAATGGCGTCACCCAGTTATTCACGATCCGTCAAATGCAAGTGAGCCGTCACTTTTTGGATGCTTGCCTGTCCTAATGGGACGATACTTATCATGTCTTCAGATTTCCTCGAGGCGAAATTTGTCCTATTCCGGAGGAAATTGCTGCTGTAGGAGGATAGAATCCCATGCTTCGCCCTGCCGTCCCGTTCTCAGTCCATGACATGAGAAGAAAATTACGAGAATTTTTAGGGCTTTCTCACATGGAGGTATCTCGCATGATAGAAGATGATACCGTTTCCTTAATCGACCTGGCTGAAAAATTCATGAATCCAGACGACGTCCGGGTCAGGCCGGTATATAGCCGTAGGGCCTTTACTTTTTGCATGCTCCATTTTTACGCCTTCGAGGGTCATATGGATTTGTTATCTTGCATGGGCCATGTCAGACTTCTTACTGTGGCCGATCTGATGGAGATAGAGCACAGCCCAGCTTGGCTGATTACTGGGGAGATTATCCAAGGCTTGGATAATCGTAAAAGGGATCCGTCGATCCGGCTGACTGGAAGTACCCGTCTTTTACAGGTAGGCTGATTTTCTTCGTTTTTCGCAATTTTTTAATTTTTTGCAACTTCCGATTTTTCCGGTTTTCTGATTTTCCGGTTTTCTCGGTTTTTTCCGATTCTTCTCGGTTTTTTCCGTTTTTTGCGATTTTGCAATTTTTTTTTTTTTTTTACTTTTCACGATTTTGACTTTTCGCGACTTTGACTTTTCAACTTTGGCTATTCGAGAGGCTATCGATCCTGGATCCTCCTCTAGACGTAAGCCGATATCGCCCAAATCAAGTGATGACGAGAAGACGGACTGTTGATTTTTCTCGTCTTACTACCCAAAAAGTCTGGGACGAGCTGCTATCTTTTCATGGAGGCCCATTGATCCGTTGGATCGTACCTTGGTGGACCATTTACGTCTGGACCGGGTTAGAATCGAGGGATAGGGCCCGTTATCAACTAATCCTATCTTTTAGGCAGACAATCCATCTTTACCCCGATCGCATACTTAGGCAATATGGTCGGGCCCAGAGAATCCCGGAAATCGAAGCGGTTGTGAGTGAATCTACTCAGCTGACGGATGTAATGAGCGATACCTGGATGCAAAGGTGGTATACTCGGGCTACTTGGCCCGTCCCGAAGATCTCTCATTCGATTTGGGTATCTGATTCTTACGTGAAGTGGACCAAGGCGGACTCTGCTAAAGCCCGTGCTGCTTTGAAGACCGACGAGGCTTTTGACTTGCTACGCCGAGAACAGGCTAAAGACAATCGAGGCTTCTTTGATGATAGAGATACCCCGGCTACCATGGTTCGCCTGATGTCAGGTCAAAAGGGGAAGACTAGGACTCAGACTGGAGGGTCCAGTACTAAAGGTGTGCGGGGGAAAGTGAG
Source organism: Agrostemma githago (assembly GCA_958450325.1). Classification (NCBI taxonomy): domain Eukaryota; kingdom Viridiplantae; phylum Streptophyta; class Magnoliopsida; order Caryophyllales; family Caryophyllaceae; genus Agrostemma; species Agrostemma githago. The sequence continues at coordinate 25,297,697 of OY288255.1, read as the reverse complement.
CCCCCAGACGGACTTAGAAAGGAGACTCGGCCCAAGACTGGCGGCCAAGGACCGACTTGGTCCTCGAGACAGACTACCCGAGCACGTACGGGCTCGGCTCGGACCGGTGCAAGTGACGAAGAATCCACAGTCGAAGAAACGGGTTCGAGCTAAAGAGGTTCCACTCGTGATCCGGGAACGTTCGCTCCCGCCCCGTCGACCTCGGGATCCGCGCGACCCGAAAGATAAAGGGAAACGGAAGATGTACGAGCAGTAGTCTCCTAGATTTTATTATTTAAATACTACTATTATTTTTATGTGATTTTTGTGTGATTTATTTTTTTGCGTGAGGCATTTTTTGAAATAATAAAAGACATATTAGTGAAAACCGTTCCTGTCTTTTCGTTTATTGCAGTGGTTGTACCCTTTTTGAGGGGTTGCCTACGTATCCTCGATTAGTGGAATCAAACCGACCGTAGTTCAGACGTAGATTTTTTGCAATTTTCGAAATGCATCAAGACTAATAGTTCGAGATGTGCAACAGTAGGATAAGTAATCCTAACTTATTGACTTGCTTAATTTTTGAAAATTTTGTAAAAAGATAAACTTTATAAACTTTTAGCAAATGACATTGAGATAAGGTTAGGGGTAGTAGCGCTTCAACTGGTCCAAGTTGGTTGGGTTGACGAATTCGTTCCCGTCCAAGTCTGTCAGCATTACTGCTCCTCCTGATAAAACTTTCTTTACTAGATACGGTCCGGCCCAATTGGGTTTGAATTTTCCCCTTGGGTCAACTGGTAGCAAAGCCCGGACAGACTTTAGGACTAGATCGCCCTCTTTGATATTTCTGGGCCTAACCCTTTTGTTAAAAGCCCGTTGTATCCTTTTTTGGTATATTTGGATATTGTTAAAGGCTCGGGATCGTCGTTCGTCCAGAAGAATCAACGAATCGTATCGGGCTTGGACCCAATCTGCTTCAGGTACCTGGCTTTCGAGTTGAATCCTCAGGGATGGTACCTCGAGCTCAACCGGCTAGACTGCCTCCATCCCATATGTCAGATAGTATGGAGTTGCTCCGGTTGCGGTGCGGATTGAGGTCCGGTACCCCTATAAGGCGAAAGGGATTTTATCGGGCCAATCCCGGTAATTATCAGCCATCTTTTTAAGTATGGTGACAATTGTTTTATTTGCTGCCTCTACCGCTCCATTTGTTTGGGGACGGTAAGGCGAAGATGTATGCCTTTGAATCTTATATTTTGCTAGCAAAGTAGCGGTTTCGGCTTGAAAATGGGTCCCATGATCACTAATGAATTCATGCGGGATCCCGTATCGGCATATAATTTTATCTTGGATAAATTTGGCTACGTGCTTGGCGTTCAAGACATGATATGACTCGGCTTCAACCCATTTAGTAAAATAGTCAATAGCCACTAGAATGAAGTAGTGACCTCCCGTCCCGGAAGGGTTTACTTTCCCGATTATATCTATTCCCCATGTCGAAAATGGCCATGGTGAAGTCATAGTATACAACAGGGATGACGGCATATGCTGGACGTTGCTGAAAATCTGACAGTTATAACAGTGTTTGACGTACAACTGGCAGTCGGTCTCCATGCTATTCCAATAGTACCCGAGTCTTGCAATTTTTCGAGCTAGCATATGGGCGTTCATATGCGGGCCGTTCTCGCCATCGTGTACCTCGGCCATGACCTTTTCGGCCTGTGTTTTGTCGATGCATAGGAGTAAAGCCCCCTGCGCTGTCTTTTTGTATAACTGTCCATCGTCCGTGCGGATGAACTGAGTGGCCCACCTTCGTAGGGCTTTCTTGGCCCGGTTTTCAGATCCCGGAGGATATTCTCCCGACGTTAAGTAGGTTAGAACAGCCTGGTACCAAGGTTCTGGATCAGTTATTTCGATGTCTTGGATAACGTTGATATATGCCGGCTCGGACCGTCTTTCGACGCAAATCGGCATGCTGGTCATGTGTTCCGGGATATTCAGTAAAGATGCTAGCTTGGACAGCGCATCTGCAAACTGGTTTTCTTCCCGAGGTAGATAGATGTATTCCACCTTTTGAAACTGCTTCTCGAGAACCCTTACTCGCGCTTGGTAAGCTACGAGATTTGCGTTCCGAGTTTTCCATTTCTGGAGTGCTTGATTGATGACTAGTGATGAGTCACCGTGGACCCGGAGGTTTGTTACTCCTAAATCTGCGGCGGTTTGCAATCCGTGAATGCATGCTTCATACTCGGCTGCGTTGTTAGTCACGTCAAAATCCAATTTAATGGACAACGGGGTGTGTTCTCCTTGCGGTGAGATTAGCAAAATTCCGACACCGAAACCTCGAAAGTTGGACGCCCCGTCGAAGTATAGATCCCATGTCTCCGTGTCAGTATGGAATATATCCTCATCTGGGAAGGCCCATATATCGGTATGTCCCTCTTCAGATACCGGACTATCGGCAAGGAACTCGGCTACTACCCGGCCTTTGATGGCTTTTAATGGCACGAATTTGAGGTCGAACTCAGCTAGCATTAAAGTCCATCTAGATATCCTGCCATTGAGGATGGGCTTCTCGAACAGATACTTGATTGGATCCATTCTAGATAGTACGTGTACTTCGTGGCTAAGCATATAATGTCGGAGCTTTTTAGTGGCCCAAACTAGAGCTAGACACGTCTTTTCGAGCATTGTATATTTGCACTCGTATTCTAGGAACTTTTTACTAATGTAGTAATAGCCCGTTCCTCTGAGTCGACCGTCTGGGCCAACATAGCCCCCATGGCTGACTCGGTCGTTGTCAAGTATAACGACAAAGGCAGACTATGTTGAGGTGGCATTAATACCGGCGGAGATGACAGAATCTCTTTGATCTTATCGAAAGCTGCTTGACATTTGTCGTCCCACAGTACTTGTTCTCCTATCTTTAGTTTCTTGAAAATGGGCTCACATACCATGGTTAGCTTTGAAATAAACCGGCTGATATATTGGACTTTGCCGAGAAACCCCCTAATCTCCTTTTCGGTTTTAGGCGGCCGCATCTCGGTAATGGCCTTGATTTTGGCTGGGTCAACCTCGATGCCGCGTTGGCTGACGATATGGCCCAGTAATTTGCCCGATGTTACCCCGAAACTGCATTTTTGAGGGTTTAACCTCATGGTTTACTTGCATTGCGTAGTCGGGTGAAGAACTTTCTAAGGGCCGGAATATGTCCGTTTCGTTCTTTGGACTTAACGATCATGTCGTCCACGTAGACCTCTACTTCCTTATGCATCATGTCATGTAGTAAGGTAGTGGCGGTCCGTTGATAAGTGGCACCGGCATTGATAAGCCCAAATGGCATAACGGTGTAACAGTAGGTCCCCCAAGGCGTAGTGAAGGTGGTCTTACTCATGTCTTCTTCCGCCATTTTGATCTGATTGTACCCGGCATACCCGTCCATGAATGATAGAAGGGCATGATCGGCCGTGTTGTCCACCAGTATGTCGATGTGTGGCAACGGGAAATCGTCTTTCGGGCTAGCCTTATTAAGGTCCCGGAAATCTACACAAACTCGTACCTTTCCGTCTTTCTTGGGTACTGGTACGATATTTGCAACCCAGTCTGGATATTCAGACACTTGAATAAAGCCCGCTTTGAATTGCTTGTCGACTTCTTCTTTGACTTTGAGAGACCATTCGGGCCTCATTCTTCGGAGTTTTTGCTTTACCGGCTTACACCCGTCTTTGATGGGTATACGGTGTTCGGCTATCTCCCGATCTATTCCCGGCATGTCCTTGTAGGACCATGCGAAGACGTCTTTGAATTCATGGAGGAGGTCCGTGAATTGGTGTTTCTCCTCGGGATCTAAGGATAAGCCTAACTTAAGCATCTGAGGCTCTAAAGAGGTTCCTACATTGATGGAGTCGGTTTCCTCGACGACCGGATCTCGGGATTCCCTTTGTTCGAGCTGCTCGACTAGATGCGGAGGTAGCGGTACCTGTTCGTCGGGTTTCTCAATGTCATTGCATATAAAATTTTTGAAAATGTTTTGAAAATAAGACAAGTCGTAAGCAGAACGGTTATCGTTATTATTGATAGAGAATTTTGAAAATAGCTCAAAGAGAGCAGCCAACCATCTGGTCGTTGGTCAGAGGCGGGATCGGGAGCGCTCTCGGGACAGACTCCGAGACTCCCGTAGGTGTGACTAAAGAAAAAGGGGTTACAGACTCGACCCTAGTACTGCACCCTCTAGACTTAGACCCAGACTCCGACTCTGACTCTGACTCAGACTTGGACTTGGATTCAGTGTCCGGTTCTTCGAGCGTAGGTTCTGTCCTGGTAGGTTCAGTGACGGATCCTGGGGCCGAAGGTCCGGCCGTGATGACATGCGTGCCGGCCAGGGCCTTGGTTTTGGCCTTCCGGATTTCTTCGACAGTAATGGGGACGGTTTCCCCCTTAGCCAAGTACACATCATCTTCGTCATCATTCCATATCCCGTTGATTTGAGGAATGAAAGGGGAAATGAGATGAGTACAGTCAACTACTTCTCCAGTAAAAATGGTGTGAGTAGCAAGAGGGTTGTTTTTGTTGCTGGGCTTATCGCTGGGTAACGGTATTTTCCCACTCTCGATCAGATCTTGAATGAGATGCTTCAACTTCCAGCATTTTTCAGTGTCGTGTCCTGATAAGTGTCATTTGTAGTGCCTATTTCGTAGTGTTTTGGTCCCATTTTCCTTGTGAAATCGCTCCTTGGGAGCGGTTTATGGGCTTCTTATGATTCCTTTAGTTCGTTTCAGGTTCCCGAGACCGATTTGGAAGAGTTGGAGCAATTCCGACTCAATACATACACATTTTGGAGCCAACGAAGTAGAAGAACGATGACTCGATGCCTTGGAATCGACCCCGAGACCTCGGGACCCAATCCCAAGCCTCCGAGACCCGATCCCGAGTCCCGAGAATCGACGGGGAGCCCATGAGAAGCAAGGAGGGACCAAAGAGCTCTTAAGGGAGGCCTACAAAGACCCATCCCGTTCGGGATGGCCTCATCCCGTTCGGGATGAAGGGAGCATGAAGTGCGGCTACTGTGAGCCCATCCCGATCGGGAAGGTGGCGTCCCGACCGGGACCGACCTCGTCCCGATCGAGACCACCCCGTCTCGGCCGGGACGGGCCTGCTGCTGCACGCCTTGCTTTCTTTTCTTCTCCTTTCATTCTTAAACCCTATATATACCCTTCCCTTGTTATAAAAAGCTGATGCACTTCATTAGAGACTAAACCCTAGATTATTTTAGCATAGTTTAGCATAGATTAGTGTAGATTAGTCTTTAGATTATCGTTAATCTTAGATTAATGCTTGTAATTTGGGAATTCTTCAAGATCTCCATTCAAGCTTGACAACCTTGGATGTTTGTTTTGGGTTCTTCCATTTATGCAAGTTTCTTCCTTCCTTTCATCTCTAGTTTGGTATAATCTTCTTTTCTCTTCTCTTAATCTTTGTTTTATCATTAAAGTTTGAATCTTTGTTGTTTGGATTGTTCATAGTTCATAGTTCTTGTTAGTTTCTTTATGCTAGTTTGGTTGTTTGAATTGATTTCCCTTCTTAGTGTTAGTATTAGTATAGATATGTTAGAGTAGTATCTTTCTAGGGTTAGTAAGGTGATTAGGGTGTTAATTGGGTGATTGAGGGATTGTTGGAGATGTTGGTGGAAGATTTGGGTTTCCTCTTGGTTTGGTGCACATCACATGTTTGTTGAAATGCTTGAATGACTAAGTATGTGCGAATGCTTGTTTTTCTTGCCTTTCTCTTGTGGGTGATAGTTGTTTGTGGGTTCGGTCCCCTCATTAAGTTGCGAGAGCCCGGTGAGGACGACCTCTAGGTCGGTCTAAGTTGCGAGAGCCCGGATTCGACCTAGGCCTATAGCGTGCTAGTAACCCCGATTGTGTTGTGTATCGCCGAGTTGGGTTTTAGGTGGAACCTCTAGGTGAGTCTAAGTTGCGAGAGCCCGGGCATTACCTAGATTACCCTACTACCTCCTTCACCTCTAGCTCTTCCTCGACCATTCCGTTACCCCTTTGACCCCGACCTAATCCTAGCCCGTTTCCTTTGATAGTTCTCTTGCTTTAGACCTAGCTTAGCCTTAGTCTCCCCCTCCTTAGAATAGCTCGTCTCGAACATAGTCCTAGACCGTAGCACACCTTAGTCCGACCTCCCGTCCCTGTGGATTCGACCCGACTTACCCTAGCTACCCTATTTAGGTTTTGCCGGTTTTATTTGACGGTGGGATTCACGACAAATCTCACCCATCAAATTGGCGCCGTTGCCGGGGACGGCGTAGTTTAGACTTTTGTTTGCTTAGTTTTGGACTTTGTTCTTGATTTTTGTGTTCTCTTCTCCTTGTGTATCTCCGTTTTTCTTCTTGTGTGTTACTCTCCCTTCCTAGTGCCTCAAAAGTACTAGGATACTAACGTTTGCTCAAGTGCTTCTAGCTCATCCTAGGTACCAAAGCAACGTTATGGACATGGCTTGTCCAAGCTTCCATCAATCATCACGGGACAACTTTGGGGCGAATTACCAAAACCCACAACTTTACAAACCATATCAACCTCATCAACAATCTTATGAACCCTCTTCTTATGGTTACCAAGAAAGTTGTCAAGGATCGTTCCCACATCCTAACAACTACCAAACACCCTCACATAACCCACAACCAAATATCCTTGAGACTTGTCAAATGTTGGTCCAAACACAAGGGGGCCAACATGAGATGATGATGTTATTGCAAAAGGGTCAACAATTGATGTTGACTCAAATACAAGGGGTTAGGGAGGAGTTCAAGGCCCAAATAGAGGTGCAAGATGCTCGCATCAATGCACTCATGGCTCATATCACGATGTTGGCCACTCGAGCTCCACTACATGTTGAGGAAGGTTCATTTGGGCAAGAAGGTCGGGTGTCTCCACAAAAAAGTCAACCTAACCTTGAAGCTACAAATGAGGAAGAGGGGGTCGATCAAGAGACCATTGTTGAGTGTTGCTTGGGAGGTGAAGATAGGGGAAGAATAGAGGGAGTTGAAGCTTCAAGGGCCAACAATGAGGAGGGGAGTGAACATGATTCTCAAGATAACTCTTGGGGAGCCGATGTATTGGCTATCAAATTGGATTTGTTCGATTTTCTTCGTGATGAAACGGATCTAGACAATCCAAGGCCAAGTGAAGACATACCTCCTCTAGGCCATATTGACAAGGTGAGTGAAAAGGGGCGCAATACTTGGGAAAAAGAAGTAGATGCCTTGGAACTTGCTTTGTATGGGAATTTGGAGGATCCTAAAGCCTCCAATGAAGAAAACTTGATGCCTTCTCCTCCTCTACCGCACTCGATGTCTAGCCCTTTGTCTTGTGAGACGGTTGGTGAAGAGGATCCTTTTCGGGCGGTGGAAAAGAGTTCCACTCTCGACCCCGTAGAAGAAGCGACCCATTTAGGGTGTGATCTCCCGCATCATTATGCCGAGCATGACTCTAGACCACTATACCTACCGGATGGTCATAAGAGTCGTCGGTATCATGGTTCCGAAGACCCGGAAGATCACGAGAGCCCCGAGCATAATGAAGATGATCGCTTCTTCCCTCCGACTTGGAAACTTTTGGGAGTGGCTAGGCTCGGCCATGTGAGCTTAAATGAAGATGTTGCTAGAGCATTTGACTTACTCCTTCGAGCTCTTGATGGCTATGGGGGTGTAGTTGGAAAGAGTATTTTAGTGTAAATATCTTTTCCCTTTTCTTTTGTGCTTGTATTTGTGTTTTTGTTTGTATAGTTTGGTCTCTAGTTTTGTTAGCCTTTGTGGAACTCTTGTTCATTTGGATTTTTGATGAGCGATGTGAGGGAGGGAATTTGATGTTGTATTTGAGTTCATTGTGATAGGTGTGAAGGAAAGGTGATTCCTAGAGGAGAGTAGATAATGATAGAGCTTGGATCGTGAGTATGGAAGACGGTTTTTGAAGCTTTGGTGAAGCTTTTGAGGTTTTGGGGAGTCATGAAGACCCTTCCCGACCGAGAAGGAGGTTTCCCGACCGGGAAGGGTATGCCATCCCGACCGGGAAGGAGCCGTCCCGTTCGGGATGGAGGTGCAAAAATTGGAGCTTGCTGGAGTGCCGTCCCGACCGGGAAGGTGGCTTCCCGATCGGGACGAGTGTGTCATCCCGATCGGGACCATCCATCCCGACCGGGATGGTCTCTTTTCTCCTCTTTTGGCCTCTTCTTTGACATTTGAGCCCACCCAACCATTGTATACCCCCACCCAACCTCCCTACCCATCCTTGCTCATGTCATATGACCGTTACACTTCATTTACATATCCTCACCTCATTCCTCTTCCCTTTACACCGAGTTTCACATCGAATCCCACTCCCCTCACACCATTACTACCACTACCATGCGTACTTATCGAGCTTAAAGCGGGATAGCAATGATGAAGACAAGCAAGTGCCTATATTGATCTATGAGACGATGGAGAGAGTGAGTTGCTAACCTATGGTACGGCAACTATCCTTTCTTTTCCGTTTTTGTTGTTGCTTGTTTTCCTTTGTTTATTCCCTTCTCCTTGTACACTTTTGTGTCTTGATGTCATGGTGGCCTTCGAGGCCTTGGTTTATGGTTGCTCCCGACTCTCGATGACGTGACTACATCAAGAGTCATTTCAAAATCCAAAATTTACAAGTTTTTCACCCCTTTTCTTGGATTTAGTCGGATTTAGGCGGAATCCGGGCTAGGTGACTTGATTACACCTAGCCCTCCCCTCCCATTTCCTTTTATTTCCTTCTTTTTTTATTTTTCCTCCCCCTTCCATATCTTTTTCTTGTCTCGGCCCATGGTGACTTGACTACACCCCGGCCGGACACCTTCTACCCTTTTCTTCACTTTATTTTTGTTTTTTAGTTTTATTTCCGTAGTTTCTTTTTCTTTCTTTTGTCTCTCCGCACCCTACGATCGAGCATGAGGACATGGCTCGATTTAAGTGTGGGGGAGCGATATTCTATTATAGTTTAGTTTATTTTTGTAGTTTTTCCGAAAAAATCTTAAAAAACCCTAAAAAATTCAAAAATTTCACAAAAATCAAAAAGATTTTTCTTTTGTGTGTTTTCTTTTTGTGTCATTGTGTCGTATATTTGTTTTGTGTGCGTGTTTGGCCTCCCTTTCCCTTACAGGTTGCTTTAATCGCCGTTAACTTTGGAAGGCTTTCAAGACTCCCGGTAACATCTTATCCCTTTTTCTTCTTTACCTCTTGCGGAGTTTGGAGTAGATTGTGATGTTGTGTGCTCGGGTGGAGCTTTGTAAAGTGTGGTTGATTTGGTGGCTTGTTTGGATGATCGGGGTGGTGTTTGTTTTGTTTATGTGTTGGTTCTCCTTGTTTTGTTTTGTTTTGTTTTGTCTCTTTTTCTTTCATTTTCGTTGTGTCTTTGTTGTGTGTTTTGTTGTGTGTCATGTGTGTAAACGTTTTCGAAAACCCAGTTTAGAGGCTAGTGTGCGAGTGTTTACTTTCCCTTCCTAATTGTATAAATCGAGTCTTGGGCTTTAATCTAGTAGAATGACTCTAAATCAATGATTTCGTTGGTCCTTTACCTTGAGTCCACCTAGCTTACTAGTGATTTACTACGGGATTTGCACTTTTGACCATTATGACCACCCACGGTGTGAAAAGGCCTTGGTTACCGAGTCCCGTCCCTTAGGTGACCGTGTTTGGGATTGTTTGATTAGTCCAAGTTCCCCCCTTTTTTTTGTGAGTATGAAGGGAAGACGTCGTCCCGACATACCCATTCACCTACCTCCTACACATACCCACACAAATAAAATGCAATTTGTTGAATCTCTCTTTCTTGTTACTAAGGAATGCCAAAAAGCCGAATCAAGCCAAGAAAGGGCAAAGAAAAGAAAAGAAAGAAAAAAAAAATGAAAGAAAGAAAAGAATGAAGAAAAGAAAAGGCACAAAAGCCAAAAATAAAATAGAAAAGAAGAAAAAGAAATGGCATGGCAACAAACAAATCAAAATGCAAAAGAAAAGAGAAAATGCCAAAAGAAAACCCGACTCACAAAAATAACCCCTACCTCTCAAAATAAGCCTTTTTCCCGACTTTTGCCGTGAAGAGCCTACCAAAGGACCGAGTCCCTAGGAAGGATGATAGCGGCAAAAGTCGGTCTTCCCTCATTTTGCATATTTCCATCTTTTTACTTGGACTAGTTAGGCGGTTTTAGACATGGGACGACCCTCTTGGCTTATGCTAAAGGGGGCGGGGTCTCACTTACCTACAGTGTCGACTAACACCGTGGTTCATCCCTTTTCCACTCCGCCGATCGTCCCGTAGTACGTTCTTAGAAAGTTAGGAGGAATCTAGGTAAGTTACCAACGTTTTTGTTGCTTTATTGCCATACTATTAGGGTTTAGTTCACCTTGGTTTGTATTGCTAGCTTGGGAACGTTGTCACTTACCTCGAGTCCTAAACCGGTGTCTTTTCACCGCTTTTAGAGGGAAGCGGTATTTGTTTTGTTTTGGGTGCAACCAATTACGTGTCTGTTTGTGTGTTTGTTTGTCTATGTGTTTTGTGTCCGGTTGCATCCACAGTTTTGTCGCAAGACCCAACTTGCCTTGCGGAGTGCACTTGTCCTCTAAGTGCACTCGCATGAGTTGAAGGGGCGTAGGGTGCGCTAATACCCACTCGGTTAGTATAGTAGTAGTATGTGCTTACTCGAGGGCGAGTAAGGGGTAAGTGTGGGGGAGTTGATAAGTGTCATTTGTAGTGCCTATTTCGTAGTGTTTTGGTCCCATTTTCCTTGTGAAATCGCTCCTTGGGAGCGGTTTATGGGCTTCTTATGTTTCCTTTAGTTTGTTTCAGGTTCCCGAGACCGATTTGGAATAGTTGGAGCAATTCCGACTCAATACATACACATTTTGGAGCCAACGGAGTAGAGGAACGATGACTCGATGCCTTGGAATGGACCCCGAGACCTCGAGACCCAATCCCGAGCCTCCGAGACCCGATCCCGAGTCCCGAGAATCGACGGGGAGCCCATGAGAAGCAAGGAGGGACCAAAGAGCTCTTAAGGGAGGCCTACAAAGACCCATCCCGTTCGGGATGGCCTCATCCCGTTCGGGATGAAGGGAGCATGAAGTGCGGCTACTGTGAGCCCATCCCGATAGGGAAGGTGGCGTCCCGACCGGGACCGACCTCGTCCCGACCGGGACCACCCCGTCTCGGCCGGGACGGGCCTGCTGCTGCACGCCTTGTTTTCTTTTCTTCTCCTTTCATTCTTAAACCCTATATCTACCCTTCCCTTGTTATAAAAAGCTGATGCACTTCATTAGAGACTAAACCCTAGATTATTTTAGCATAGTTTAGCATAGATTAGTGTAGATTAGTCTTTAGATTATCGTTAATCTTAGATTAATGCTTGTAATTTGGGAATTCTTCAAGATCTCCATTCAAGCTTGACAACCTTGGATGTTTGTTTTGGATTCTTCCATTTATGCAAATTTCTTCCTTCCTTTCATCTCTAGTTTGGTATAATCTTCTTTTCTCTTCTCTTAATCTTTGTTTTATCATTAAAGTTTGAATCTTTGTTGTTTGGATTGTTCATAGTTCATTGTTCTTGTTAGTTTCTTTATGCTAGTTTGGTTGTTTGAATTGATTTCCCTTCTTAGTGTTAGTATTAGTATAGATATGTTAGAGTAGTATCTTGCTAGGGTTAGTAAGGTGATTAGGGTGTTAATTGGGTGATTGAGGGATTGTTGGAGATGTTGGTGGAAGATTTGGGTTTCTTCTTGGTTTGGTGCACATCACATGTTTGTTGAAATGCTTGAATGACTAAGTATGTGCGAATGCTTGTTTTTCTTGCCTTTCTCTTGTGGGTGATAGTTGTTTGTGGGTTCGGTCCCCTCATTAAGTTGCGAGAGCCCGGTGAGGACGACCCCTAGGTTGGTCTAAGTTGCGAGAGCCCGGATTCGACCTAGGCCTATAGCGTGCTAGTAACCCCGATTGTGTTGTGTATCGCCGAGTTGGGTTTTAGGTGGAACCTCTAGGCGAGTCTAAGTTGCGAGAGCCCGGGCATTACCTAGATTACCCTACTACCTCCTTCACCTCTAGCTCTTCCTCGACCATTCTGTTACCCCTTTGACCCCGACCTAATCCTAGCCTGTTTCCTTTGATCGTTCTCTTGCTTTAGACCTAGCTTAGCCTTAGTCTCCCCCTCCTTAGAATAGCTCGTCTCGAACATAGCCCTAGACCGTAGCACACCTTAGTCCGACCTCCCGTCCCTGTGGATTCGACCCGACTTACCCTAGCTACCCTAGTTAGGTTTTGCCGGTTTTATTTGACGGTTGGGATTCACGACAAATCCCACCCATCATGTCCATTGCCTCGGTGATAATGGCAATAGGCCTGGGCGTTGTAGCTTTTGGACCGTTTTTCGACTAGAACCTCCGGCATTGCGCCTATGGGCTGGATCAGGCCCTTAGAAGATAGCCTTTGTAAGACGTTGGCATAAGTAGTCCCTATGTCAGTGAATACTCGGGCTGGAGTATTCTTTTTGGTCGAGGTGTCTAGCAGGTTGACCTCGTCGAAGATGCTTCGGGCCGCACTTGTAGTTGCGGGCTTGCCCGAAGACGAACTGGCTCCTTGATAACCCTTAGTAGAGGCCTTAGTAAGGCTCTCTAACCTTAAATCGTCTTCGATTCTGGTACCCATTTTGGTTAGGGTGGCGAAATTGGGTATGATGGCGTACCGGAGATGGATCCGGTAGGATGGGAGGAGATTTTTCACAAAAGCCTCCACTAGCACCTTTTCACTGGGCTTGTCGATCAGCTTGACACTTTCAGCTCTCCATCTTTGGAGGTATTTGGTGAAACCCTCCTTAGGCTCTTGGGCCATGACCTCCAGAGTACGCATGGTTGTCTGGATCTCAGTATTGTCCGCATAGTTTCGGGCGAACTCTGTTGCAACATCGTCCCAAGTTTTGTATTTCTTGGAATCAAGCCTGTAGTACCAGGCTCTCGGGTGCTTGTCCAAGGATGAAGCAAAGAGATGCTTGAACATGGTCGATTTGACCCCCTTAACTGCCATGAACTCCTTAAAAGCCCGGATATGGAGTACCGGATCTTCAGTCCCATCGAACATGGGCAGGCCCGTCAAGTTGAGATTAGCGGGCAATTCATCAGTTAGGGGCGAATAAGCCCGAGAATTTTCCATGTGGATGGTGTTACTGGTGGTCGTGTGGACCTGTTCTTGCAGTTTGTGGACCGCGCTGGCCAGTTCAGCTAACGGCCCAGTTGTTTCATTTCCGACCTTAGGAGTCCTTTGTTCCACGACACTCAAATGGGTGGCAATGGCGGTTTGATCGGTCCTGATGGCCGTCAGTTGGGCCTCCATCTTAGCCAGTGAGGCGGTCAGTTGGTCCAAGGTTTCTTGCATTTTCTGGCGTCTGGTTATCGGTGGCCCGTCTGTAAGAATACCGTGTAATCAGAAGAGTTGCTTCGGAACTCAAGTACACCAAGGCAGAGGAAATAGCGCGGGAGGAGAGACGTCTCCGGTTTGACTCGGGTTAGACTCTCCTAAGACAAATGTGTAGGGTATGATCCTCGGAGTGACCGTGATTAAACGCTCCGTCGGAGAATAGCCCCCAAGGGAGGCTAAGGACTCAGATAGGACTCAGATGGTGTGGCATCTAAGTGGCTCGAAAGTGGGGTACGTGAGACACGTGTAAGACATGACCCTTAGAGCAATCGTGATTGACCGCTCTGATGAAGGGTAGTCCCCAAGTGGGATCGAATATTTGGTTAAGACTCGAGTGTCGGACGAGTGACCCTTAGACGTAAGGGTCACAAACCTTTTGTTATAGGGCTATGCCTTGTAAAAGGTCGACTCGGAAAAGACTCCTAGACGGGTGACTTGTGAAAGGTGGGCCTCCTTTAGGATCCAGCCGTGTGGGCTGGGCCCTGTTCGAAAGGAGGTCCACGTGAGACATTCCCCAGACTTTGGACTCGATTGTGTAGACGGGCCAACCCTTGTAGGAGTATGTCCTACGTGGGTGGGCCTTTGCCTTAGTCTAATAAGGCGGACTGGGATAGGGAGGAAACTCGTGATATAAGATCGACGGAGTTTCGACGCTAGAGACCTCGACGACTTACGACACGACCCGATACTGCTAAATACGGGAAGTTCTAAGAAGAGGAAGGTTTCGAAATATGATTTTTTGAAAAGCCCGAAAAAATTCGGGGAGAACCGGCCCTTTTTTCGAAAAAGAAAACGGAAAGGCGGACCGGGCAACGGTTTTGAAAGTTCGAAAGTATTTTCGAGTTTTGAAATGGGCATAATACCGGCTAAAAATAGGCTATTTTGAGTAAAATCGTGGATCCTAAATTCGGTATATGTCCCGGGTTTTGAAATTGGATATTTTGAAAAGGATGCTATTTTGAAAATGACGGGTTTTTGAAAGACGACTTGTAAATCAGGTAGAACGTAGTCATGGAAGCAGTATAACGACACCGTGTATGCTCTAATTCTAAGTCTCGGTCAGTCTGAAAGGGTCTATACCAGTGTACACAGCCTATCGAGAATCGGGGCGGACTTCCTAAGTCGAGTTGAGCTTAGAACATGCCGTAAAACCCATACGAATCGGCTAATGGACACCTTCGACATATTCAATTTGGACTACATCGATAGTATAGTGGGACGTCGGTCACCAGTACCGGCCCGGGAAAATATGAGGTTATGCATGAACCGTAAAACTAAAACGCGTATTGTACTAGTCAAACGATTTCTATTCGAGTCTCACCCTGAGGATGCCGATGGTAAGTCACGCATCAGTTAATCCCCAGCGGAGTCGCCAAATTGTGGACATGACATAGGTCCACCCCGATGCGGCCACGCGCGGGTTTGAGGAGGCGAATGAATCTCCATATGAGAAGGTCAAATTTAAATTTAAATCGAAGTTGGAGTCGCCACCGAATTTTATGGTTATTCGGAACCATTCGAGCCCACTCTATGTCGTAGTGGGCCGTGTACAAAATACGGCCCATTTCCGATGTGAGAGTTTATTGGGCTCGTCCCTTTGCATTTGATACCGATACCGACTTGATCGGATACCGTGTATTGAATGACTCTCGTTGCCAATGGTTTCGGACATCCGGAAACCGAGGTTCTGAGTAAGGGGTGAGGGTACGTGTTAGGAAGTTCACAAAGAACACCCAACCCCGCCCGCACATTAGCGGCCTCTACTAAGATATCGAATGATTTTTGAATACGCGCGTTAGTAATACGATGAATGATATGCAAACATTGTTTTCCTAAACATGCAAGGAATTGAATGGGTTGCTAAGTCGGTTTAATGCATGAAAAATTAACGTCAAAGTTGAATTTAACATGTGAGATTCGTTTTAGTATAATAAAACAAATAATGAAAAAGATGAATTTGCTACAAAAGATGAACAAACGAGTTAGTATCGAATTGTGAAAAATAATATAGCAAATATGATGAATAAGCGAGATCGAGAAAATATTAGTTGAAATCTGAAAAATATTGCTAAAAAGTACCGTTTTGTATAAAAAACGAAGTTCGAAAAATAATAAAAAAGGAAAAGACGAGCCGCGTTTCAGCCGGCCGCGCGGCTCGCCCGGGACGCATGCGACTCGCGTCCCGGTCTGTTTTCGAGACCGATTTTTGAAAATTCGATGCTTTTATTAAATCGCGTACAAATATCGCATAATATGCACTCGGTCTAATATTTTCGATATTCGTTATATCCGATATTCGATTATGTAATCGATATCAAATACTCGAAATAGTTTTTAGAAAAGATGTAAATTTTGAGAAATCGTTTCGTAGAATAAATAAAAAAACGTACGAAAAAGCTAAAAAACGGGGGGTTCGGGTTTCAGGCCCGTACGCGAGTCGCCTGGGAGGGGCGCGACTCGCGTGCGGGTCTGTCCCGGTTCCGTTGTTGTTCGAAAATTGTTAATTTTGATAAATCGCGTACAAATACGAATTAATTTATACTCGATTTATGTTTTCGATATTCGTCGTATCCGATATTCGATTATGAAATCGATATCGAATATTCGGAATGAATTTTTAGAAAAAGTTTTGTAAAAAGAATTTGAACGAAAAAAAGATGTTAATTCTCTCCGCGTTTGAAATCGTTGTATTTTGTAGAAAAAGATGTAACGATTTTTTAGCATTGACGAGATTTGATTTAATTCTTTTAATACGATATTAATTCAATTATAGAGTTGATATTGTATTTTTAGAATGTTTGATATACGAAAATAGTTTTTTTGGTAATATCGATAATAGAAGTAAAAAAAGCGACGACCGACCCATGATAAAAATAAAACGGACCGACGAAAAGAGAAAAAAACGAGGAGGAGCCGAGAAGAAGAAGAGAAAAAAAGGAGAAGTCGGGTTTGATTACACCCTCAACCTACATGTTTTAGTTTACTCGGATCGGAGCTCGTCGGGCCGTGGCTTGGGCATATTAGCGTCGAGTGGATAATGTCGGTGAGTTGTGGTGGCTCGATTTGGAACGCGAAGGGTGTCGGGTCTAGGGGCCGGTCTCCTTCGGGTATAATATCGGTTTCTCGATGCTAAGTTTTATGCTTATGAGTGTATGTGTATGGATGTCAATCTCTATGTTTGATGCCTGATCCTTCCTTTATTTTGAGTTGTGCAAGGGGCTATTTATAGGGAAGTTCCCGACCTTGGCTAGGAGAGGTGTCTTGAGTTAGAACTACCGCTTAGGATAGGAAATGTAAGAAGTAGAGAGGAATGTAAATTCCGCTTTCTTGTTGGAGAAGAAAGAGAACCGGCTGGTTGGTAAAGTAATTCGGCCGAGTTCAGCTTGGCCGAGTCTCTGATTCGGTTTCCGGATAGAATTCCTACCTGATATCGAATTCTATCCTCAAACGGATTTGTTTAATATTTTGTGTAGCTGATTTTTTGTGGTGTTGGAGTCCAAACCGGACGTGTGAGGTGTCACGGCTGACTCACGTGCCTCGAGAATATTTTTCGGCCGGGTTTTGACTCGGTCGTTAAAGGACGGTTTTACCCCTGGTGTCGGAATCGACCCAAATTAGTTTTATTTGACTCGAAACGATCTACTGGGCCTGATCTTGAGGTTGGGTTTGTGAGATATGTACTCCGTAAAAAGCCCAGGTCAAATGCCAATGATTTTGAGCCCGTTTCCGAGTACGTTAAAGTATGTTTGCGTCCGATCATCATCGGGTGTTTGTCGGAAACTGCTATAGACACCTGACAGTCAAAATGCGGGTGTCTACACCACCTCATATATGAGTCGTCTCACGATAAATTACCGTGAGACGGTCTCATACAAGTTTTTGTGTTGCATTAAAAGTTATAATCGAATTCGAAAGCGGTTGATTATCAAAATTAATAGAATAAAACTAAATAAACATAGTTGAATCTCAATGTAAAATGATAAATTTGAGTATATAGGGGCAAAATCTTATAAAAATTCGTTAGGATTGAGTAAAGACTCGTTAGAAAAATGTAATTTCGATAATAAATTACTAGTTTCGTAGAACTCCACGTAAGTAAACTTTATATATTTTATAAAACATATGAAATTATACGAGCCGCCTGTTAGTTACTACGTATACTAAACATGACAATCCCACATTCACCCCATGTTTTCATGTTTGTGTATTTAACTTCCAATTTGCACCCCATGTTTCCATGTTTGTATATTTAACTTCCAATTTGCACGTCTTCAATGAATGAAGTATGAATCTATTTTACTCGTTCTCCGTACATAGGAATTTACTAGGGTCACCTGATTGGTTATATCGGTTACCTATTTTTTGGATAATTTTTTTATTATTTGAGTTGGATTTGGATCGGGTATTTTCAACTACGTATATTTTTGGGTAATTTTCGGTTATTCGAGTCAGATTTGGATCGGGTATTTTCTTGTCGAGTTTAACCGATTCGGTTGTTACCGAATTCGGAATCTATCGGTTATCGGATATAATCAGATATCGGATATAATCAGATATCGGATTGAGTCAAATCAAACCAGATCGGTTTCGGTCACTAAGATATTTCAGTATTGTCGATTATCGAACGGGTCCGATCTCGGGTGATCCGGATCGGTTTTGTCGAGTCGGATCGGGTTTTGCCAGGTCTTTAAGAGTGAACTTTTATTTATATTCAAAGTTGAAAATTTTAAAAAATATGATTAAGAAAAAGTTGCAAAGTGTTAATCAAAGTAGCAGACTAAGGATGACAATTATTTGGGTAATGTATTTAATATTTAAATCTAATTAGAGGTAAATCATCAATAAAAAAATCGTGAGGAAATGACAAACCCAACTTAATATTTCATCTAAGCATAATTTATTATTATTAAGAAAACTTAATATTTTTCTAAAAATAATAATAATACGAAGTAGTTTGGTTGTTTCACTATTTAATTCACTTTCGTTGTGATGATAAGTCAAAAGTTAATATAAATAATTATATTTTTTAGCATTAAAACTTCATATTATAAATAAAAAAATAATAGGAGTATAAAATAATGAAGGTATACAAATAATTGAGATTTTTTTTACATTTCATTCGCTTTATTTTTTTGAATATTTCCTTCAATTTTGTAAGATATTGAGTACTCCATGACAACACTTTTAGCTGAATTATTTGACAACACTTAGTCAAAAATATATTAACAATAAAAAGTTGAAACGGATAATCCCGTGAATTTCACGTGCCGCATACCTAGTTATATATTTATAAGTCATCACTAAATATTAAATTCTAAATGTATCGTGTATTATTGTAGAAGATCTGTACTACTATCAAGTTATTCATATTAGGTGTTCAATCGGTTATCGATTCAATTGTTTTCAATCAATTTTTCGGATTCGATTTCACATATCTAAAACAAAGTTGGAAAACAACAAAACCCAAAAATAATCTAACCCAAATACCCAACCCAAAATCAACTTGTTTCTGATCCAAAGTGAACCTATACCCAAAACTAACCCAACCCATGCCCGGCCTAGTTACCCGTCATAACTGAAGACTACACACACAGGTAGAGAACAAAGGCAAGAAGCACTAGAGTCCCGTCACAGAAATTGGGGGAAAAATGAGGGTAAGAACCCTAATTAACTTGGTCCGTCCTCTCTCTCGGTCAATCTCCACTCTTCCTCCCAGAAATCACTTCAATCCATCTTCATACGTTCTATCGAGATTCATACAATCTTTCGTACAACAGCAGAATTACTTCACCCCCAAATTCAGTCAAATCAATTCACGCTCACTTCACCTTGAGTCTCTCTCTTCTCTCGCTGCCAAACCTTTCGACCCGTTGACCGATACCCGATTCCCCAAGCGCCGACCCGCCCTCACATCCCGCCGCAAGCGCTCTGCTCTTCGCCCTTCTGGTGGGTTTCATTTCGTTACTTTATTTCGCTTTATGTTTTCATATGTAGGACCTACTATGTTTTTTTTAATCGATAATGATGATCTGATGTATGTTAAGATAGACGATATAGATATAGTAATGAATGTTTTTATAGAATGATGATACGTGGTGTGAGGTTTTGTGTTTTGATAAACCGATACCCGGTTCCGGTTCCACATATGTTAGCTTGCTGTAATCTTAATCAAAGTGTGTGAATTTGTGTCTTTGGGTTTCTCGGTTTTGTATCATTTTAGTGTGAGACCAACCTATTTTACACACTAACCTCCAAAAGCCTTCTACTATAAATTAGTAACGTTCTCATTATACGGTAATCAGTGTCATCGTACTAGTACCTTGAACTTTGAGACTCTCCTACACCAGATTTGTGTTCTTTTGATGGGCTTCACACAAGATTCGAGATTCGGATAACACTTTTGCTACCTACAACTTTGTAGTTATTTGAGGATAACGTGATTTGCAATGGAGATCACTCGATTAGTTTAGTGGTTTTTGTCTGATTAAAGCTCGCATTTTTAGTTGACATTGCATTGGTTTGTATGTCATTGAGGTTGGCTAGTGTAGTTTGTTGTGCCTATTGTGTTGAAATGTTGATATGAAGTTCGTTTGAAATGGAATGTAGGACCATATGCCTGGGTCAAGCATGTAGAAGGGGAGCCTGTCGCTCCGAGTCAGCCCAATGAAGGTAGCGTCAAGCTGAGGAATGAGAAGAAACGTCGAAGACAGCATCGTGAATTTATCAAGGTATGTTGTCTGTGGTTGGAACTCTGCCTCATTGAATAGCAAATTGGTGCTGAGGATAGAAAATTATTTTTGGGATACCATGATAGTGTCACTCTACTCATCATCGTGACCCCTCTGATGCTCTATCACTTAACAATAGAAATGGGCTATCTGCTGATACATCACAATAATCACTTAAGGTCAAGATTATCTCGAGTCTGGAGAGATGAGAGCCTCTACGTCAAGACTTCTCGATATGATTGTGAATCACAATACCATGCCTAGTTTGCACTCCACTATATAAATTTGTTTAATGTCTGTTAGAACCAGTGATGAAGCCTTCTGAAATACTCCCTCCGTGTCTATATGTTCGTCCACTTTGTTTAATATATGGGTGGAGTATTATATTAAAAGTGGACGAACATATAGATACGAAGGGAGTATTTTTTTTGGAATTCTTTGTCTGGTATGCTATGATGAATTCCACAACCTACCCTTTGTGATTAAGTCAGTGCTTCATGGATGAGGAGTGCAGAAAATGCTTGGAGGGATCTAATTTAGGGTGAAATCTATTGAAGAATTAATATGTGTGCATGATGCGATGAATTTTCTTTACCTCTTTTGCTATTGTGCCCCATCTATTTACATTTATAGCTTTGAATTTTATGATTTGTGGCGCAGCCAATTGTTTGATCTTGTGGTGAATCAGTGAGTATTGCTGCAAGAGTCGTGCAGTTTCCGGTTTTGTTTTAGAGACCAATGACTACCAGTAATTTTCTTTCGAAAAGGTTCGAGTTTTGGTTTGATTTGCCTGTTTACGTACTTATCAATCTTCAATGCAGTGGTTTAAACGTAGAACCATTCACAGTGCCACTGAATCTTGTTTTTCATGTCTTCGCGATGAATATTCTTTGATGATATAGTACTAGCATATATCTATAAAAAGAAAAGAGCAGAGACATTTCTTCTTTCTACTCAGTTAATAAGAATGCATGTAGCCCTGTGATATACATCTGTAAAAAGCTCCATCCCTCTCTCTCATGGAGTTATGATACGTCTTTATGCCTCCTTTTGTATACCTCTCAAAGCAACATACTTTATTGGGATTTTCTATATGGTGCCCTCATGTTTTTGGTTTTTCTACATGGTAACCCTTCTACTTTTGGAAACATATATGGTACCCCTCAGTTGTGGTTCCGTGACCTTAGTGAACTGAAATGTTAGTTTCTAATTTTCCTTTTTGTACGTTAAGCGTGACTTTGGCCTGATTAGTTGACGTAACTAAGCTAACTAGCAAGTTAATTCCAATTTTGTTCTTTCCCCCATTTTCAATCACTTTCCCTCAATTATTTACTCCAATATTAATATTTTCAACCCAAATTCCCAGATTTCAATCTGTATCACTCAATGTTCCTCCCCAGATTAGTCAATATCCGATTCGAGCAAGTTAGGTCAGTTTTCCACCCAAATTCTCAGATTTCACTATCTCTCAATTCAGTTGTGCCATCTCTTGACCTAATTTACTCAAATTCTGCTGCTCGATTCCGGGGATTGCGTTTGCAAATTTCATCAGACTTCTGGGCAGAAGTATAGGGGTGAGCTGTTGGCCAGAGGTATGACGTGCAGGTGGTGTGTTGGTTGAAGTAGAGCATGGTGGTCTTGTGGACAAATAGGTGGTGCGGATGGTGGTGATTGGTGGTTTGAGATGACGAGGCAGTACTGTCACTAGTGATCCTCCAGCGACGCGAGGTGGTGGCGATGGGATGCTGGTGGTTAATGTGGTGTGGGGAAGACAAAGATGAAAATGTTTGGTTGTTTCCATAGTGGATTTTGGAGTGGTTTGATTGGTAACATGAATTAAATAATTGGACCAAAGGGGATATAGAAACTAATAAAAAAGTCAATGATAATTAAGTCGGTTAACATAGTCAAAGACGCAAATTAACGGAATAAAGAAGTCAAACCTGACCATTCTTCATCAAGGGTACGCAGCCAGACAACCACAAAAGTGAAATGTACCATGTGTGTTTCCAAAAGAGCTGAGGTACCATGTAAAAAAAAACCACAAACAGACTATATAGAAAATTGCCACTTTATTTATTTTTCAGGTTTGTGAAATTGAATTCCCAACTTGTTCTTCTTGTGCAGTCTGAGAGAAAGAAGCGAAAAGCTCAATTGCAGGTGGCAAACCAGAAGAAAAGGGAGAAAAGAATTGAGCGAAAGATGGCAGCTGTTGCTAGAGATAGAGATTGGGCTTACAAACTTGCTGAGCTAAAACGGCAAGAAGAGGCGAAAAAAACTGCAGCTTGAGAATGCAAAAATATACCCTGGTTAACAAATAAGATGTGGTGTTGCCCCATTATCTATCAACCAACAGAAAATTCTCAGTTTTTCCCTTTTCTCATCAATCATCTGAAAACTGCTCTTATTTTGGGAAGTGTATTTAGAGGTAACGTATCTCATGGCGTCGTCAAAGGAGGAAAGCTGAAGCCTTTAGGAGATGCAGAGACCATGAATTTTTGTACTTTTGTTTTGAAGCTTAGTTTTAGTTATCAAAACTAGAGCTCACCAACATTTACTACATTTTTTTTAGTACTCTCAAGGATACTTGCTGAATTCTCCTCTCCTGACTTCCTGCCTTAAACAGACCTGCCTGTGTGTCTTGTAAACATCATTGGTGTAGACTTGCTACAAGGATCATCTTAAGTTGAGGCTCACTAAAAACAAAAGTAAAGCTAGTTCATGTGAAATTATCCATTGGCGCAAAATGTACTTGCTAGACAGATCGAAGTGGAATGAAATGTTGCTGAACTCTTCACAGTGATTAGTTAGTTAGTTACTGCTATATGTCCATTTGTATTTTTGAATTTTCCGCTCATGTTCTACAAACCGTGTCTAACCTCTTAATCGACTCAGGAAGATACAAACCGTGTTTAATCTCTTCGTCGACTCAGCAAGATCTCACAGACTTTGCCATGACCTGTGGGAATCGTTGACAAAGTAGGTGGTTTCCATCAAAGCATGTGCTATCTTACGGAGTAAAATATAGCATGTGGTCGAAATGCGCAAGTACATACAATCAAGAACCCCGAGCTAACCCCTCCAGCAGAACACAAATGCTATCACAAACCCAAATCTTCAGAAATACAAATTCAATACAACTAGCGTTACACTTTTGACAACAAGCGCTTTAGTAAAAATGAAACATGAAACAGCTCCAAGTAAAGTGGAATCAGCTCCAAAATTCTCGGTTTTTGATTGCATAATTAATTCCATTGGGGACACTATCGGTACAATCGAGGGTCCATTTTTCGAATGTACAATCGGTGAAATCATAATAACCTCCGTGAAGAGAAAGCTTTCCCTTTGCGACCCTCTCTTTGATCCAAGGGTATGTCAGCAAGTTCATCAGTGAATGGTTGATTGATTCCTGTCAAGAGGAATAACAAGCGACCAAGTAATTAGCAGACAAGTTTTTTTAAGCGCATAATCAAAGATATCACATTCATTTTATCTTGAAAATCACTCTAATGTTATCAGCTAAAAGTTTCCGCTTTGATGCCTTGAAGTTGTCTAATTTCAGTTTGCTGTCCTCACTCCTCAGGCTTCACAAACCACTTTGGTGGCTTCAAGTTTTAAACACGGCTAAATTCATGCACTTTGAAAATGTTTTCAGCATACCACATTACCGTGTTAAGCTTACAATTATTTGTTATTTTTGTCATAATTGGGGTAATATTCACTTTGGTCTTGTAATCAATAAAGTCAGAATAGCTCAAAAGCTCGGTTCACCAAAGTCGAGTTAGTGTAGTCCCAGCCCGCGAGGCACAAAGTGAAAGTAGTTCAAATCACAAGCACCAGAGTGGAAAATTTTTATACTCCGTACATTATATTCCAAAGAAACTTCAAAAGCTTGGCATAATATTGTACCTTCTCACAATGTCGACATTGTTGATCGATGTTTAGGTTGGATGCCACTGACTTTGTACTGACCCTTGCATTCTTACCAACAAAAACCCAGTTTCTAATGAAGCTTCTGACAGAGGCCGAGCGGGAAGATCAGAGAATTAGTATAACTTCAGAAGAGATCAATGGAAGTAACATATTACAACAGACATTTCTTTACCTTGAATTTTCTTCTTCATCTTCCAAAGTCATCAGGGCTCGGATTCCCCCACAGCAACTGTGGCCAATAACCAAAATATTTTCAACCTGCCATGAGGAAAGCTCAGTTAGCATGCCTCTTACTGATACACTTTCCACTAGCGTTTACACATCATTCACGGACCGAAAGGAGTACAAGAGAAAACTAATAATTCTTACGAGTGTTTTCTAACTTTCATGGTTAACCTCTCTACAGAACAACACTATTAAATTGCTCAAAACACCCTCTCAACGTAAAGAGGTTGTTTTCAGATGAGCCTTGAAAACTTTGGCAGTAATCAAACTGTTACTTGACAAATTTAAAGCATAAAAAGCACATCCAGTTGGTGATCCAAAAGGGTTTTCAATTCTAAAGAGTACAGTGAGTTAAGATTAACCTCAAGAACATTAACAGAAAATTCAAGTGCAGCTTTAGTCTCTGTAGGGCCACTCTGCATGGAAAAAGAAATAGAAAATCAATCAATCAATCTCTGAAAGTCAGATCAGAGAAGATAAAGATTTCAACATGTCACAAATATCTTAACAAAAATGAAAACGTTTCAAGCAATGAAGCTACCTCGAAAGGAGGCACTAGATTAGCCACCTGGCGCACAGTGAAAGCATCTCCAGGTTGAAGTCCTAGGATGTTGGAAGGACACACTCTAGAATCTGCACAAGCTATCACAGTGAACTGTCTTAAACACAGTCAGTTGAGAGTCTTGATTTCATTTCACAATCTAACAAAATTAGTGAAAGTCTTGATTCCATTTCTCAATACAATAAAATCTACAGTATAGACTACTCGTACATTATACAAAAAAAAACATTTAACAGGACGCCAGAAACAAACGTTCTGGGTCACCAGTCCAGTGATAGAACAATGCATATGAATGGCTGTTCAAAGGGATCTAGCACCAACCTTTGGAGTCTGAGTCTTTGCAAGGTTTTGGAAGTGCTCCATATTTTCCCTTCGCATCCAAACACAGGAAGAAGAGATTAGACCCAGTGCCTGACTTCACAGAAAATCCTACTTCGTATCTAAAGTTATTTCAGTATAGTCAGATCATATGCACACTTACAGATACTTATCCCTTTTGAAAGTCAAGAAATTTTGTTTCATGTCACAAAATGGATCGCTACCATTTGAAGTCTCTTCCATAATTTTCTCCATCGTACTCTCAACCTCTACAGTCAGTGCTTCCGGAATCCTTGACCCTTTTAAGCTCAAAGAAGGCCTGATCCTGTCAATTATACCCCCATAACAAGCGCTTTAGTAAAGAGAAAAAAGCGCAATGCCTCAAAGAATTGCTCAATTCACCCAAACCGGAAAGAATCCACTCTTAAAGGTTACAACCAAAAATATATCTGAAGTGTCCCAAAAACATCCAATACTTGAAACTTGAAAGAGAAAACAAATTAAATCCTCTTCAGGAAACACTAATAAAACAATTAGTCCTAAACTTAAGCGCGATCGTATACACACATTACCCCGCAGAAACTTAAAACTACAAAACTATCCATAACACAGGTGCTTCTGCTGATGGTCTTATCATGAAGCGGTCTCAAATTTGTATGCACTACACTATATATGGCAATCCTAAACGTCAGAATCAAAGCAGACAGGACTTAAAGACTTAAGGACAGCAAAGCCAAGCATTAATCTTGTAAATTTCACAACTAAAAACAAATCAAACAGCTGAACAAAACTAATAACTAAAAAAAAACCCCTTGATTACATAAATAAACACCATAAGGCATATGAAAACATTTACCTGGAAAAATTAGGCGATAATCTCGAAAGGGTCAGCTCGTTTTCCCCCACTTTCAACGGGTGGCCAAAAATCTGCACCCAAAAAAAAAACAGCCCATTTTTTGAAAGTCAAAAACAGAGAAACCCAATTAAAGAAGAAGTCAAAATAGAAAGAAAAAGAGAGAGAGGAGGTGGTTTAGAAAGAAGCATACAGTGGGAAAATCAAGGGATGAAGAAAGGTGAGAGGAATGAAGTAAAGCCATAAATAAAAAGAGGAGAGAGAGGGGGAGAGAAATAAGGAAGGAATCGAGTAGAAAATAAAGTTGTGGTTGCAAGAAATTGGGAGATATGATTTCGAAAACTTTAATAAATAGAGAGCTTGCTTCATCATCCTATATTTTTATAATTGATCTTCGTTGTCGAAACAAGGAGAGAGAGAGAGAGAGTTGTGATACAGATGACAACAACATACAGATACAGGTAGAGACTAGAGAGATTATTGTTGAGAAAAAAGAGATAGAATTCATTCATTCATTAGGTGTGAAAAGTTGGATCTAAGATAAAGATTTTTTTTTTGTTCTGCTCCAACAAAGACGGAGAAACCTATGTCAGTAGTTACTGTCACTGTGCCTCCCTCTGACTACTCTTTTTTATGTGGTCAATTCTATTTTGGGTAAAAAAACATCTGCAAATTCTTGGTTGTGTTGTGTGGTATTATCCGTAGTAACTCTTGAGACGGGTCTAAGTTTTTTTTTTTTTTTTTTGAGCGAATAGATCATTTTATTAATAAAAAGTCATACGACATCTACAACTTATATCGAAATTAAACGGATACAATACTATAAAATTTGAGTAAAATAAATTCTCGTTAAAACAAAGATCTCTCACTAAGATTTTGATCTCCGCTTCTGCACATCCTCTTTCAACACATCGCTGTTTAATGATACAGCTTTTCACAAGAGGGTCTAAGTATAATTTGAGACGGGTCTAAGTATACACTAAATTATATGGTAAATGGTCTATCAAGTGATAAATATTTTATCTTTATTAGTATGAGTACAATTTAGGAATATTTGATCCATTTTAAGGCTTCTCACGGATACTCCGTCTTAAGTAAGACTAACTGAAAACCTCTTACTCCCTTTTTTTTTGTTTTCTTTTATCTTTCCGTATTAAACTTAGTTTGTACTCCGTACATTTAATAACTTTTTTACTCTTTTATTTTATTTTTGTGCCCAACAAAATGGAAAGATTAGGAAGAATTTGAGGGAATATGTTTTGTCTCCATGAACCTCTTTACTTACTTTGATTCGAGTCTTGTTTAGTAGACAATGAATTAATATTGGCAGAAGTAGATTTAGAAAACAGATTTGACTAACAGAATGAATTGACAGTTTTGACTAGCGGATTTAATTAGCGGAATTTTTTAAGTGGTGTTTGGTAATTAGAAGTTTTCGATTAGCGGATTATTTAATTGCTTTGTAAAATGGCAAAAAAAGGATATAAACAAGTTTTTGATTACATATACATCAACCTACATCGCACCAAGTCATCAACAATTTTAATAATCAATATGGTCGATTTCTAACACCGGTCATTAAAGTTGAACAAATGTTATCACGAGGAGTTGATATTTCGACAAAGCAATTCAAATTATCAAACATAGATAATAATATTAATTTGAAAAGTAATGCTCCATGAAATCGTATAAAAAACTGAAAATTGATTCAGTTGAAATAACCAAACATGAATTAATTAGTGCAAGAACTCACTGCATCTCAAATTCATGCATTTAAAAAAATCAAAGAGGAGAGGAAGACGTGCTTAGAAGGATGAATCCATGAAAGAGTGAAAATAATGAAAGTAAGGTTTAATTAGTAAAGGGGTAAAAAAAAAAAAAAAATCAATATGCTGCTAGGAGGAGCAGCATATTGCAAAACGGTATATTGGACCCCCAATATGCCATTGCAAACTGTCATTTGCCAAATACTATTTGACATATTTGTTGGTCAAACATGCTATTTTCTCTCAATATGCCATTTTTTGGCGAATCCGTCATTTACCAAACACCCCCTCAGTCATTACCAATGATTTTTCACCTTACTCGTATCAACTTGGAATTATACACTTATACTCAGATTTTAAATTATGTAGTCCCTCTGAAAATATTTTTTTCTTGAGCGAATACATCATTTCATTAATAAAAAATCATACGACATCTACAACATATATCGAAATTGAACGGATACAATACTATAAAATTTGAGTAAAATAAATTCTCGTTAAAACAAAGATCTCTCACTATGATTTTGATCTCCGTTTCTGCACATCCTCTTTCAACATATCGTTGTTTAATGATACAACTTTTCACAAGAGGGTCTTCGGATCTTCTAAAGTTTTGAAGAGAATCGATTTCATCTAACTTGATAGATTGTAGCCGCCAATCTGACATAATTTGAGTCTTTTGAGATACCATCAATTGATGGGGGCGAAACTCTCTAAAAAGAGAGGACAATTACTATAACTAGAATACTAATACTGATACGAATACTAAAACTATAGAATTAATTAAAAATTGGGGGGCTTACCACCAATTAATGGTGGTAGCTCCAAGATTTTTTTTTTCTTTTTGGAGGCTGGTGAGCCTAGGTCGTATGCTCCCAAAGATAAATAATTAAGTCCTATTACCTTTAACAATATAGTAGAGGTAAGTCGGGTGTCGAATCCACAGGGAAGACGATGAAAATTAAATAATATAAATAAACGTAACAAGAATATGTGGTTGGGGGGGGGGGGGGGGGTTGGTGAGTGATTAGACTAATAACTAAAATAACGAAAGTGAAATAACTAATAATGAGAATTCAAAAGATTAAGAGACTCGACTCAAAGAAAATCCACTAACTAGTTAAACAATTGATCATCGACTACTAACCTTTATTTAATCCTTGAGTATTCTATTGTGAAACTAAAAGTTCCAATTATTCCGTAGATAATATTACTTAGGTCGAAACGCGATCCTAAGCAACCTAATTATTGAACAACCTAATCCACGCGTCTAGATTTAATTCAATAACAGCATGAACGATATGAACAATTCAATAGAAATAACGACCTTTAACACACGCGGTTATTGGTTCGAATTATATATTTATTCCTCCTTTTACCCAATTACGATGAAACGCATACAAATAATTAGGTCTAAAGGTTGCAACTTTATCTAGTGAATTGAACAATTACGGATTCAAACACAAAGAATTGCAATAGATTGAAAATTGAAATAATCAATTGGCCAAAAAGATTAAACAAAGAACAATCATAAAATTAGCACAAGGAATAACAATACTTAATAATTAAACAAAGATTAAGAAAAGTCTCACAATCAAATAACCAGAAAGATTCAAATCTTTGATCCGAGAAGAAAGAATTAGTTACACATAATTAGGGTTCTTCTCTTCTTTATTTTCTAATTGAACGTGTATTGATGATTGAATGATGAATGATATTTACCTATCTAATAACATGTAGTCTAATAGTAATAATAATAATAGGAAATTCTAGTAATTTCCTAACTCTAATAATAATATAATAAATAATAATAATAATAATAATAATAATAATATAATAATAATAATAATAATAATAATAATAATAATAATAATAATAATTAATAAGCTGACACGGACTCAAAGCAGTTCCGTCTTCAATTCCCGAGTTGCGCTTTGATATTTCACTCGGGTTTAGTTGGGCTTGTTCTTCGTACTCTCCATCTCGAGCCCAGATCACACATAAAGAAATTAGAGCTCTAAAAACCGTCTTTTCTTCAATAAAGCACAATTTCTTGAATAAAACCAATTAGACGATTTTCACTCCAAATCTGCACCTTTCATCATCGAATCTAACATAATTCTCCGTCGTCAACACATACAAAACACGCTAGATCAACTTCCCCACACTTAGACCTTTGCTCGTCCCGAGCAAAACTCGGAAACATCAACAATAAAACACCGATGGTCTTACAAAAGAAACATGGAAAGCTCGACATCAAACAAAATACATCCCCTCAACCACCCTCCTTATATCATCCTCAAAATTTTAGCACAAGGTCACAATGACATGAAAAACACACAACAACAAAAACTGTGACCACAAGACAAATCCAAAACATCGGAACATGACACTACACCCCTTATTTCTCCGATTCCTAAATAAGATCACATGTGCTACAAATGACACCGCTGGTAAAAGATGTATACCATAATTTCTCCACAACCCACACATGTGATCGACCTAAACACCTTTACACAACACAAAACAATACAACACTCCAATCGCATAAGATTTAGTGCTACGACTACACCGCACCGCGATTCTTCTCACCTTAACCAACTATCCTACCCGGCCGACCTTCTATGTCACCAACACCAAGAATGGAGAAATTATATGTGATTTTTTTTTTCCTAAATCCCTCATTTTGCCTAGAGTGTCCGCCCTTGCGGATTTTCACTTTAACTTTTCATTTTTTTTCAACTCACACTACTCTCGTGGCACGCAACTCAAACTTTCTTTTTACCCGGAGTGCCCTTTCGGGTTTTCACTCCGTCCTCGGCCACTTTTCCTATTCTTGCCTAGGCGCCCTTTCGGGTTTTCACCTAGCCGGGTTTATTTTTGTTTCTTTTTCCATTTTTTTCAATTTTTTTTTGAGTAACGAAAATAAAGCATATCACACAAGTACAAAACTATTACAAATCGAACCGATTCTCCTCCCCACACTTGAATGAAACATTGTCCTCAATGTTACAAAGGACACAATAACATAAGGAGAAGAAGCAACCTCGCACCACATATTCCCCCACACTTGATCAATAATAGCTCACTAAAGAGCATGAAGTCTCGCCACAAATGTGGTTGGAACAACACGAAGGACAACAAGGGTGAGACAAGCCAAAAATAGTGATCGACGAACACTACCGTATGAAAATGAAACCCGAAAACTCATATAGTCAACCCATCGAACAACTTACTACGTGCACTAGAGAAAACACATCTTCAACTAAATCCAGAACACTGCTCCCCCTCCAACAGCACAAATAAATGACAAAACGCCAATCCAAACATTCCATTGATCCCAGCGTCGATTTTTCAGGATACCAAATGCTTCAGGCTCAACCAACTTAGACAAAACAAAGTACGTACAAATGCCCAAACTACAACAAATTCAACTTAAACCAGGACCCGAACCGATGCCAATTGATAAGACTGGAACCACAGGACACTCTATGTGATATGACTCAACAAATTGAGAACAAAAGGAGACTTACAGCCCAAAACGAGCAGCACCCTTGGTCGATTTTTAAACATACCAATATCCCTCATGTCGCCTTGCTATTCGACCAGAAACTGTAATATATGGCGGACCCAGTTGCTGAATCAGTCGAGAGTGAGCGAGAACTAGCAGTCGTACTTCCAGTTCTGCAATTGGACCGTCAAAATCCTCGATTTGTGCGTCAAAACCCTAGGTTCCGACTTCAGTGAAGAACATGTGTGATAAGACCGGCAAAACGAATTGGAGTCGGAAGATGGGGGATTGAATAAAGATGGTGATGAATTTTGATTTTGGATATTTGGGATTTTTTTTTGAAGATGGAAATGGAGATTTTTGGGAGGGGAAAGGAAAGTTAGCAACTTTTTTAAAAAAAAATAAAAAATAAAATTTGAGTGAAGGATTGATTGAGGTTGTGATGTAAAGAATCTAAAGATTGAAGATGGTGAATTGAATTAGGGGTGAAGATGGGAGAAGAAGATGGAGGAAGGGGTCTGTACGTTTGATTTTTTTTAGTTTTTTTTTAAGTCTTAAAAATTAGAAAAACAGACCTGTGGGTGAAGGGCGCTCGCGCGAGTCGCATAGGATCCGCGCGACTCGCGCCAAAGCCTGAAACTTTGGCCTTTTTCGATTTTCGTCAATTTTGTTTCGATTTCGAGGGGCCGCCATGCTAGTCGCCCAGGGCTCATGCAAGTCGTCCCAACTTCTGAAAGTTCTATGGTCTCTTCTCCTATTAAGACATCAAAAGTTAGTAAGAACAACTAAGTAAAAAGAAACCAAACGTTTAAGAATACAACGAAACTAATACTACGACCTACGACCCGTAAAATGAAATTTTACTAGAAAGGTCTACAAAACACGGGTTGCCTCCCGGAAGCGCTCTTATTTTACGTCGTTGACCCGACGTCGAAAGCGGATCTTCATTAATTGGGTCGAAAAGATCAATTCTCTCGACCGCTCCCTCCATCCAACTTCAAGTGAAGTCCACAAACTAACTTATTCAAAAACAAAAAAAATAATCAAATAACAAAAAGTGGGTTGCCTCCCGTAAGCGCTGATTTAACGTCCCGCACGACGGTGAGGGGTCACACAGCACTACCCCTTTATAGAGTAACCCATTTTATATCAATATCGGAAGAAGTTAATGCCCGTAGGAGACGATCAAATAAGCTTGCAAAAGAGTCAGTGAAAATTATACAAAAGATTATCATAAGAATATACCATACACACCGCATAAACATAGAAGTATATAGAACGTTATTACTCATGTCTATAAATTTCTTAAAAATTAATACGGAGTCATGGTATGATTCTTTAGATAACGTCATCTTAAACAATTTTTCTGTGTCCATACTCTTTATAGATGCATCTTTCAAATCCCATAATATATCACTCAATTCACCTCCTAAAGAGAAATCAATAAAATTGGTGGATGAGGGGAAATCTAATATGAGTTATGTATAAGGCACAATCAATAGATATGAGTCATCATCCTCTCCCTCATCATCTAGTGGAGCACCATCGACATGGGTAAGGGAAATAGGATACTCAATTTTGGTCACATCATCACTAAAAATCAATACATGATCAGGAGAAGTCTCGAAGTATTGGGGAAGTTCAAGAAATAAAGTGGATATCTCTAATTCTCGAGCATTGTTAACCAAAAGATCAATCACATCCCATTTTTCATTACGACCTAACTCAAGAAATCTACCATCACTTTCAACTTGTAAATCGATTTGAGTTGCACGATTAAAGTTATGGTAAATTGCTACCAAGAGTTGTTCGTTACTCATAGGTAAATATGTGCGTTCTAGCACATACTCCGTGAGTCTTTCAAAATAGTGATGTAGTAACTCATTATCAAGTTGGGGACAACAAAAACTCATTTCTAGATGACAAACAAAAAGACCCTTAATTAAAATATATATATTTACAAGAGACACGAAAACAAATAATCACACAAAAGCAACAAATTGCCTTCCCCGGCAACGGCGCCAAAATTTGGTGAGCCTAGGTCGTATGCTCCCAAAGATAAATAATTAAGTCCTATTACCTTTAACAATATAGTAGAGGTAAGTCGGGTGTCGAATCCACAGGGAAGGCGATGAAAATTAATGTGCGAATAATATAAATAAACGTAACAAGAATATGTGGTTAGGGGGGGGGGGGGGGGAGGGGGGTTGGTGAGTGATTAGACTAATAACTAAAATAACGAAAGTGAAATAACTAATAATGAGAATTCAAAAGATTAAGAGACTCGACTCAAAGAAAATCCACTAACTAGTTAAACAATTGATCATCGACTACTAACCTTTATTTAATCCTTGAGTATTCTATTGTGAAACTAAAAGTTCCAATTGTTCCGTAGATAATATTACTTAGGTCGAAACGCGATCCTAAGCAACCTAATTATTGAACAACCTAATCCACGCGTCTAGATTTAATTCAATAACAGCATGAACGATATGAACAATTCAATAGAAATAACGACCTTTAACACACGCGGTTATTGGTTCGAATTATATATTTCTTCCTCCTTTTACCCAATTACGATGAAACGCATACAAATAATTAGGTCTAAAGGTTGCAACTTTATCTAGTGAATTGAACAATTACGGATTCAAACACAAAGAATTGCAATAGATTGAAAATTGAAATAATCAATTGGCCAAAAAGATTAAACAAAGAACAATCATAAAATTAGCACAAGGAATAAACAATACTCAATAATTAAACAAAGATTAAGAAAAGTCTCACAATCAATTAACCAGAAAGCTTCAAACCTTTGATCCGAGAAGGAAGAATTAGTTACACATAATTAGGGTTCTTCTCTTCTTTATTTTCTAATTGAACGTGTATTGATGATTGAATGATGAATGATATTCTCCATCTAATAACATGTAGTCTAATAGTAATAATAATAATAATAGGAAAGTCTAGTAATTTCCTAACTCTAATAATAATATAATAATTAAATAATAATAATAATATAATAATAATAATAATAATAATAATTAATAAGCTGACACGGACTCAAAGCAGTTCCGTCTTCAATTCCCGAGTTGCGCTTTGATATTTCACTCGGGTTTAGTTGGGCTTGTTATTCGTACTCTCCATCTCGAGCCCAGATCACACATAAAGAAATTAGAGCTCTAAAAACCGTCTTTTCTTCAATAAAGCACAATTTCTTGAATAAAACCAATTAGACGATTTCCACTCTAAATCCGCACCTTTCATCATCGAATCTAGCATAATTCTCCGTCGTCAACACATACAAAACACGCTAGATCAGAGGTTAGAGTTTTTAGGGAGGAGGAAGAAGTATATAATTCCCTCTGAAAATGTTGACATAAGTACATTCGGTCTTTAGACTATATATTCCATAGTTAACAAAATTAGCTGAAAGGTGAAAAGATAATTGAAAATTTATAAATTAGAGGATAAGTTGTCACTCAATACCCAATATAACTAACTTTTTACAAATTAGTATCTACTATAAACAAATTTAAAACTTTCAAAAAAATGATATAAACAAAGTTGCCATCCATAATAACACCCGGAGGGACGTAACTGATGCCCAGTGAATAAGTGAGCTTTTCTTTCAAGAAAATGATATGTACTACAATTAATCCAAACTAGGTTTAAGCCCGTGAAAATTCACGGTTTTCCATAAAATTTTGACATTCGTTAAGTGTACATACCACCCGTGAGAGTTGACGCACCGACTTACATTTCAAGCAATATTTTTTTCCCCATAAGGGCATAACACAGTTTAACAAATCTCTACGATTAGCATGTCTACTTTCTCTATACACACGTAGGACAACTGTAACAGCCCTAAATTTTCGCGACCAACATAGAAGAATAAAATAGGAAAATTTAAAGTTGTTACTCCGCACTTAGCTCATAAAGCCAAATGCAAGGCAAAAGAATATTATAAGAGTTATAAAGAAATATAAATCCGATAAATAATTAAATGAAAACGTTACGTTGCAGCGGAAGACTTATGTCCCACAAAATCCAAAACGGTTTAAAACAACTTCAACCCAAAATTCAACATAAATATAAATAGTTTGGAGGTAAACGTTAAATAATAAAATTCTTCCTCGCTCAGCATCCCGAACCAAATGCACCTATGCAACATATTAATTGTACCTATCAACTGTACCCAAAACACAAATAGGTACAAGTTCCAGCAGGGGAACGACCCAAAACAAAAGGACGTCAGCAAAGCTGAGTAAAATATATTACTTCGAAAACGTAACACAATAATTATAAATTGTAGTAAACTGAATTCAGAGTTAAATATCACTGTCTCAATACCAAACCAAAAGTACTGTGAAAATAGTAGTCAAAACCAAAATCAACCACAATATATTGTCTCCACCTGTGTGCCAAGGTCCTACCCTTTTAGCACGATCTAGAGGTACCACCTATGCTTAGCTAGACTTACTATAGTGCGCACTACTCACATTTGGGCAGTTAGTAGGATGAGGCTGCCAAAGGAGAAAGTCTAACTACCTAGCAAGTGGGGGGCCGGAAAAACCCCACTTAACACAACTCGGGCCAGGAGTTCAGTTTCGGGACGAAATCCCAGGGACGTCTCATATGCACCTTAACCTCATAGACCAACATAGCTCCCAGAGTCTGTTATAACCACCAAAAATTGTACCAAAATAATACCAATATGTGACTTGTGTCACAAAGTTTCAATATCCAAAATATCACAAGAGTGTCATAAAAATTCATCGTTGACAAAATAATTACAAAACTGTTTCAAAAATATAATTTAAACCGTACATGCTCTTTACTTAAAGGTGAAAAGGTCAAAACGTCCTTACCTCTCAAGACGGTCAAAACTCAGCTAGTATTAATCCAAAAATTCTTTCTGCTCGAACTCACAAACTACAAATAATACTAATCGATTTAAAGAAATAACCAAATAATATTAAGACGACCCAAACTTACAAACCAATATAACTTGTCTGAATTCTCGTCCCGTAAGTAATCCATCTGATTATATATAACTGTCTTAAATCTGAACCTAAATCTCAGCCCAAACATTACATACTCACAAAATCGTTGGTTTATGTTGAGGAAACGGTTTTTAACCAAAGTAAACAAAAGAAACGATAGAACTTAAAAATATTTAGAATACTTCATAATTGATCCCGATTTATGAAAAAAAATAGGAGAAATTAGTTAAAAGACTTACAATATAGATGAATGAGGGAAAAGATCAAAGGCCGACTTTACGACGACGGACAAGGTTGGAATCGGAACAAGAATAAGGGGAATGAGGTAGAGGGTGGTTTGCGACAGAATTTAGGAAAGGAAACAGGGGATTGAAGATTTTGGGTGAGGGTTTCAGGGTTACGTGGGTTTTTATATAATTTAGGATTTTTCTTTCCTTTTTTTTTTGTTTTGTTTATTGCGTTTCAATCAAATTCGAACCCGATACAAAGTCGATTTATAAAATAACGTTCCACTTTTTAAAATAATCCAAAACCGATTTATAATAAGAAGGCCCAAAATACTTAAAATTTTATAACAACATTAAAATATATATTTTTTCCAATTTAACAACCCGATTTAAATAAAAGTAGAAAAGTCAAGCTTTATAATTGACTCAGAAAATAACGGGATGTTACAGCAACAACTACAGTCTACAGTTGATGTCATATTGCAAAATTTGGAAAATTAAAATTAGTGTTTGTGTATTGTGAACGAAGTTGAGATGTTTTGAAGGACAATCGAAGTGTTTTGATAATTTGATGTATATATAATCATAAAATAAATGCTCTTTTAGTAACTTGTATCATCACCTTGAAATATATTCAATTTAATAGTTACTTTTACAAATATGTTGGTCTTCAATTGTATATAATTTTCTTATTCAATTTTATATTAATCTCGTTGACAAAAAAAATTATATTCTTGAAAGAAATCTATTCATTATGCGACATCACAATTAATTAGCGCTAGACATATTTTTTTTATATTTGTATTTTTTTAATGTCATGTTAGTCTTTGATGAAAATCCATGAAACTTCACGAGTTTGATTTAAAATTTAAAATTATTAATATATCGTAAAACTTAAATACTACTCTGTACATATGAAAATATGTATTAATTTATTAGTATTAGTCACATTTTAAATGTCAGCCAAATTAAGCCTATAAATAACATGTTAAATGTTACTAAGATTCTACTCGTATATTTTTAGATTTAATTTATCAATATATTGAATTTTCAGTAACTCTCATGTGAGATCGTCTCACGATAATTTTATCGTGAGACCTCTCACATGGGCACATAGGGGGTGGTTACAAATTTAGTAACCACCTCGTATATGAGCCGTCTCACGATAAATTACCGTGAGACGGTCTCATACAAGTTTTTGTGTTGAATTTTATTGATACACTAGTGCAAAACCCGTGCATATGCACGGGTGTTTAATTAAAATTTCGCGATGATAAAAGTTATTTCCTGATAGTACGACATGATTAGAATGTTATATTATTAAGATAATTAATGTTATTTTGTTGAATCAATCAGGCCCGTTGAACTGCATGTTCAACCTGTTCCCAGAACAGGGGCCCATCAAAATAGGGCCCAAATGTACTCGGCCTACAAATTTCATCAAAAAAAATCATCCGTATAATTTGGAGCAAAATTAGTAGTGCAGGAGTCCAGTGACTCTTCTCCTTCTTTCCTACCATAATTAATTACTGACCTTGTAATCTTCTACGGGTATTTATTACAGTTTCCAAAGGAGAACAATTAAGTTCCCAAAATCAAACGGTATTAATTTAATTTTCAATTCCCTAAATTTATAGGTCTAGTTTTCTATTCTAATACTCGTAATTTTATATTATAGATTCATCTATTGTCATACAGAGTATATTTATACTCTATCATATGAAGTATTTTGGTAAAGATTGATTATTTTTTTTCAATTAAAAATCTTACCCAATTTTGAACCTAGTACTATTCCGTAGTTTTATTCCTTCTTTTTTTATGGGTTTAAGAGAATACTACCGATAATAAATCTCAATATTTGTCATCAAGTGCACTATTAAGAAAAATTAATTAATTAGTTAGATTTTTTCTATCCATTTTTTTTAAAAATTTATACTACAAGTATTAACTTTTGGATTTCGATGGTGGTTGGAAAAATTTACATTTTGAGAAATAAAAATAATGAATCTCATCTAATAATTATAATGTATCAAATTATTTCGTTTTTCTAACTATGGAATATATTTATCAAACTGATACAGAGTATTTGTTTTCTTGATATGAAATGAATCTTATTATCGCAATGTAATTTTAGTTTCATTTATAAGAGGGCCCCATTTCGAATTTTAGAACAGGGTCACTAAAAATCATTAGAAGGCCCTGGAATCAATCATATACTTATAATGTTAATGTTAAAAGTATGATGCTTTTTTCGTCTCTCCTTACCGAGGATATCTTTGGGGTGACTATTCCTCGTGTAATAAAAGGAATGAGATCATGATTAGACGACGGTTAGACCTGGCAAAATTTACCCGTCCCGACACTCGAACTGAAAATTCAAGTTTGACCCGTGATTCGAATTGACTCACCTAACCGATGAAATGACCCGAATTGTTTATTATGCTTTAAAAAGTTGAAACAATCCTGAAAATGAATAGAGTCCAAAATAATCTGGTTAAACGTTAATTTGACCCTATTCTTACTAATCCAAATATAACTCGACCCGTCCAGTTGACCCAAACATATAAATAACACTATTTAAAATATAATAGGAGTTAGAAATTAAAATATAAAAGAATAGTAGTTGCTAAATATATAAATTAACATATTGGGAGATTTTTTTTGGAGGGAAAGTTGAAAATACCAAATTGTCCCTTGGTTTTTGTTTTAGTGAATAGGGGATAGAGGATTGAATTAACAATGCTTAAATTTGAATCTCTAAAAAAATGTTAATTATTTTTTTTATTTAAATTTTTGAAATATTTTTAAAAATTTAAATAAAGAATGTCATCAGCAACACTTATTGTAGGCGACATTGAATAGTTTCAATTTTTATTTTCTTTCCTTAGTAAGTTATTTTGTCGTTAGCCACCACATAAGCCTTTGAATAAAAGTTGCTTTGCCACCTCAATAGCTTGACTATTGCATTAAAGAAATACTAGTATACAACCCATGATAAAATTACAGGGTTGTTCTAAAAACCTATATTGCCTCGTGCTTATAATAATAATGTGTAATTTTTCACTTGACAAACCCAATTAGATATGTAACGAAAAGAGTATTAGATACAAGATCGCTAAATATCAAGAGTACGCTTTGTAACTAATTTGTATCATTCTTACATTTGTATTCAAAGAGAATGACAAAATGTAAGAAATCAAGCTTAGAAGCGAATTACTTAGAAAATATTTACGGCAAATAAGTACTTCATAAGAATTAGAAGCGAGAGTGTAGAATATACGTGTATAGTGATAATTGGTCAAACCAATTTTTCTCTTTAAACAAAACATTCATCCTCACACGTGTCATAATTGGTCAAACTAAATAGAATCAGGTCGACACTTAGACCCTTTAACCAACACCTTCATCCTCACTAATCTCTTATGTGTGAAAAGCATTTAAGACATTCGACCAAAAAATTGATTTCTTCACCCAGAAAATCAATTCGAAGCACATCATGAAAAAAACTCCAATTAGATTATGCTTTTTTCAATTTCACTGGAAATGAGGTTGGCATAGTGAGTAATCGATGGGTAATAGTGCTTGTTCAACATTTTCGATGGGAATTGATGAGTTCTCCAAGATCGAAAGTAATTGCAATATGGATTACATCTTGGAATGGTAAGTTTCATCATGATTCCTATCTTTATTCAATATTTGATTGTGAGATTTTGCTTGAATAAATTGCCTTCCATATACATCAGTTAATAAAAAAAAAGAATGAGATAGGACAACATCCATACTATTCTTCAAGATGGTAATAAATTGGGTTAACTTTTTACAGTTTGGAGTTGCATGCATTTACTGTCAAATCTAACACCATCTCTTAAATGCATGGTAAAATCTGAATCTCTATAAATTGAGTTTGTTTGAACTTGGAACATAAGCACAACAAATTAAATACCAAAATTTACTAAAAGAAAATGTCTTCCGAATATTGTTATCCTCCTTAAATCATAATGCATAACTTGCCTTATGAGAAAAAAAGGAAATAATGTGACAAGAGTGTCAGGTGCATTAGAGATGCACTAATGCCTTGGGTATCCTATGAGCTAGTTCCGACGAATATGGAATGGGCGGACGAAGAATTTTATGAGATCCATTGTACTGGAGTTTGAGTGTGGCGTGGTGAATTACAGGCAGGCCTTCAAGTTGCAGCATGCATTTGAAAGGGCTGGAAATGGGAAGTTCGATTATGAGAGGCAACTTGACACTACTGCTGGACCGCACGCTTGGGTTGCTTGTCAAGATGATACCATGGAGACAATGAAGGAAACGACTTATAGGATGGTGGCAAACGAAGATAAAGTACTGAATGGGTATGCTGATGCTGACAATGATCCGAATTCGACGTATGCTTGTGTGATGAGTCTGCTGGTCAGTCAGTACCAAGGGTTCTACAGCAGGAAGGTTTAGCATGATGTGTTCTTTGGGTTGATATGTCTGTGTTTGATAGTAGTATTTGCCACTTCAAAATCGGATGATAAGCTATTAGTTTTCCTGGTTAATGTCGGCGGCGTTAGTCTGTTAGTTTTGCGGGTATTATTCGGTTATAATATTAGATTACTCCAGCGTTAGTTTCCATGTTAGTTCATGGTTGATTTATCCTAACATTATCTCGAACACCGTATGACGATGTAATATATATTTTTAGGTGTGTCGCTCTAAAATCTGAATATGATATAAGGTACTGCGTAAAAAGTGTAATCAGTGTGCCCGTATGCATTTTGAACTCTAATTGATGACATTATGTTGTGCTAAATATTTTCATATACCATCTCCGTTTTTTTCGTCAAGATGTTCTTCACCTTATTAATTAATGCTATATTTGGAGTAGCCATTGCAGTCAATTAGAAGTGATTACAAGATCGATTATATTATTCATTGAAGAATACCAATTGGAGTTTAACTAATACCAATAATTGACCGCCAAATATTGTATACTTATATCCGTTGCTCTATAGTCATCTACGCTTGAAGAACTCCTTAGTTTGGATCTACAACAGTGTTTTTTAAGTATGATAGTGTAGACACCCGCATTTTTACTGTCATGTGTCTATGGTAGTTTCCAAAAAATACCCGATGATGATCGGATGCTAACGTGTTTCTACGCGCTCGGATATGGCTCAAAACCGTTAGTTGTTGGCTCAAGCACTTATGAAGTAAAAATCTCACAAAACTGACCTCAAATTCAGGCCCAGTGGGTCGTTTCTACTCAAATAAGGCTAATTTGGGCCAAAACCGACACCGGAAATAAAACCGACTTTTAGCGATTGGGTCAACCCCGGTCAAAGTCATTTCCGAGACATACCAAACAGCCATTTAAGCATCAAAAACCCAGCCCAAATACAAAAACCCATAAGATAACCAAAGCCACGGTCCAAAAGCTGACCCGCGCGACCCAGCTGAGCTACTCGATCGAGTGCTCAGCCCACTCGATCGAGTGGGCCCTCATTCGAGCCCGACTGCAGGCATACTGGGCCACTCGACCGAGTCAAGGGGCTACTCGGTCGAGTAACCCTAGCCGGGGATGCATAGCCTAGCCTATATAAACCCCTCCATGCACACACTTCAAGACATCTTTTGAAACCCTAATTCAACCCTTATTTTACACTATTCTACATACACTAGCAAACCCTAACCCTAGCTTAGGAGACAAACCCTAAACCACCACAACTCAACTTACATCTCGATCACTCCCGTGCTAGCCAAAACTACGAGTCCCGTCCGAGAACAAGAACTTGTAGGTTGAGGGTGCGAAACCCGTTTTCTCTCCTTCTACTCTCTCTCTCTCTCTCTCTCTCTCTCGTCATCTTCCTCTTTTTCTTCGTCTCTTTTTTTCTTTTTTAGTTATTTCATTATCGCATCCATAATATCGATAATATAACTAGTATAAAATTCGTCGATTCGTGTCGAGCGTGAGTGATGGTGGGATAAGAAAATCCGAATATACAAGAGTATTGCACTCAGCGTTGCCGGTCGCTTATCCCATCACCCCGATCGCTTGATTGTTGAAGCGAATTAACATCAACCATAATTTTCTTATTTTGCCATCATTATCGCAAGTTTCATCAATTTTCTAAAAACTATTTTCGAAACATACCTTTTTATAAGGGACGAAACCCGTTGACGCGGATCCGATATAACATAATCTTTAGGGATTTATTACGATGTCGGGAAGCTGAGGGAATCAAGTCTTTCAATTAAAGTAAAGTGTCAATCTAGTAGATTCGATACCAACTTATTAGTTGGATGTCGAATTCGAACGATCTAGTCAAGTAGATTAATTAACGCGACTTTCGTTGATGCTAAAACAATTGTCATACAATTCGTTAGAATTACGACATTATTAAACGCGGAGGAAATCTATTCATATCGCGATAGTTAACCTAAAACGACTTAAAGCCATTTTCTTTTGTTTCC
Source organism: Agrostemma githago (assembly GCA_958450325.1). Lineage (NCBI taxonomy): Eukaryota > Viridiplantae > Streptophyta > Magnoliopsida > Caryophyllales > Caryophyllaceae > Agrostemma > Agrostemma githago. The sequence goes on along the minus strand of OY288255.1, from coordinate 25,254,652 downwards.
ACTCTAGTATTCCATATCGATTCACTAATCGAATATGGGATATGACGAGTATCGAAGTTAAGTTTCGAGTATAAATTCCACAATATTTATGCCCGACTCAACAAACTCATCGAATTATCAAAAATCAAAAGCAATTTCGAAATCCATAATAAATTGCACACGAACCCTAGTTCGTACAGGGGGCACTCGACCGAGTGCCTAGCCCACTCGGTCGAGTGGCACCCCAAAAGCCGAAACAAACTGCTTTTTCGACCTCCACTCGGTCGAGTCTCAAAGTGACTCGGTCGAGTGGCAACGTACTCGGTTGAGTTCGTCAATAACTCGACCGAGTAAGGTCCAAAATCAGGGACAGAACCCTTTCCAGGGATCCACTCGGTCGAGTCTCGCAATGACTCGGTCGAGTGGTCCCTTATCACGACAATACCGTGAGTCTTACATTCTTTTTCTAGTCTCGATAATGTGTTTTTTGTGACTTAGGTCAACACGTGTCAATCAATCACGTGGAATATCATTTTTCAAAAACCATATGTCATCTTATTTACATCATTCTATATTTGCGCAAACCGTTAATATCGCCATACCGTTACTAACAGTTTGTTCTTTTGTCGATTTAATTCTCGTTTATTTTATTGTACTAAAATGAACCCGCATGCTAAAATACAACTTTGACGTTAATTTTAGTTGCATTAAATTGACATAGAAACCCATTCAATTCCACGCATGCTTAGGGAAAACAATGTTTGCATAAGCAATTTCATCGTTCAACTAACGCGCGTATTCAAAAATCATTCGATATCTTAGTAGAGGCCGCTAATGTGCGGGCGGGGTTGGGTGTCCTTTGTGGGCTTCCCAACACGTCCCCTCACCCCTTAATCAGAACCTCGGTTTCCGGATGCCCGAAACCGTTGGCGCACGAGAGTCATTCAATACACGATAACCGGTAGTGACGATATCGGTATCGCAATGCAAAGGGACGAGCCCAATAAACTCTGACATCGGAAATAGGCCGTATTTTGTATACGGCCCACTACGACATAGAGTGGGTTCGAACGGGCCCGAACTCCCACAAAGTTCGGTGGCGACTCCACTTCGATTTAAATTTCAATTCGATCCATTCTCATATGGAGATTCATTCGCCTTCCCAAACCCGCGCGTGGCCGCGTCGGGGTGGACCTATGTCATGTCCATAATTTGGTGACTCCGCTGGGGATTAACTGATGCGTGACTTACCATCGGCATCCTCAGGGTGAGACTCGAATAGAAATCGTTTGACTAGTACAATACGCGTTTTAGTTCTACGGTTCATACATAACCCATATTTTCCCGGGCCGGTACTCGCGACCGACGTCCCACTATACCGTGATGTACTCCAATATGGATATGTCAAAGGTGTCCATAGTCGATTCGAGTGGGTTTCACGGCATGTTCTAAGATCAACTCGACTTAGGAAGTCCGTCCCGATCAACGTCTAGACTATGTACACTGGTATAGACCCTCTATAGACCGACCGAGACTTAGTGTAAAGAATACATAAGCGTCGTTATAATGCTTGCGTGACTATGTGCTACTTGGTTTCCGAGTCGTTTTCAAAACCGTCAACTTTTTCAAAATACATCTTTTTCAAGATATCCAATTTCAAAACCCGGGACGTATACTAAATTTAGGACTTATGATGTTACTCAAAACATCCTATTTTTAGCCGGTATTCTGCCCATTTCAAAACTCGAAAATACTTTCGAACTTTCAAAACTGGGGCCCGGTACACTTTCCGATTTTCTCAAAAAAATCGGGCCCTTCCTCGCCTTATTTGACTAAGGCAAGGCCCATCTACGTAGGACATACTCCTACAAAGGAGGGCTCGTCGACACAATCGAGTCCAAAAAGTCTGGGGATGTCTCACGTGGACCTTTCTTCGAACAGGACTAGGCCCACCCGCCGATTCCTAAGGAAGGCCCACCTTTCACAAGTCACCCGTCTAGGTGTCTTTTCCGAGGCATTTCCCTTTTTTTAGTCTTGTTCGGGATATACTTTCTATTCCGGGATTTGGGCTAGTTTCTGATCACGCGGTGTTCTTACAGATAGGCCACCCGATACTATATACCAACGCAAGATGGACGAATTGAAAGACGCTCTAGCCAAGATCGAAGCCCAATTGACTGGCATCCAGACTGGCATCCAGACTGACCAAGCGACCTTGGCCACGCGTGTAAGTGCCGTGGAGAGGGTAGCCCCTGTTGAAGGATCTCAGCCTACTGGGCCCATAGCTGAACTAATCAGCATTGTTTGCAGGCTCGAGGAACAGGTTCATCTGTCAACGAACAACTCGATCCACACCGAAAATGCTCGTTCCTACTCACCTTTGAATGACGAGCTACCTGCTAACTCAACCTTACGGGAATTCCAATGTTTGAGGGAACTGAAGATCCGGTCCACCAGATCCGGGCTTTCAAAGATTTCATGGCAGTCAATGGGGTGAAGTCCACCATGTTTACACACTTATTCCCTTCCTCCCTTGAAAAGCATCCCAAGGCCTGGTACTACAGGCTCGATTCGAAGAAATATAAGACCTGGGATGATGTGGCGACAGAATTTGCTCGAAATTACGCCGACAACACCGAGATCCAGACTACAATGCGTACTCTGGAAGTCATGGCCCAAGAGCCAAAAGAAGGGTTCACAAAATATCTTCAAAGGTGGAGGGCCGAGAGTGTGAAGCTGGTCGACAAGCCCAGTGAGAAGATCCTAGTGGAGGCTTTTGTCAAGAACCTCCTCCCATCCTACCGGGTCCATCTCCGGTATGCTATCATCCCCAATTTTGCCGCCCTTACTGAAATGGGCACAAGAATAGAGGATGACTTAAGGTTAGAGAGCCTAACTAAGGCCTCTACCAAAGGCTATCAAGGGGCCAGTTCGTCTATGAGCAAGCCCACATCTGCAGCTGCAACTCGCAGCATCTTCGATGAGGTAAATCTGCTGGACACCTCATCCAAAAAGAATACACCAAATCGGGTATTTACGGATATAGGGACTACCTATACCTACGCCTTACAAAGGCTATCTTCAAAAGGCCTTATCCAACCAATAGGCCCGACTCCCGAACTTCCAGTGGAGAAAAGGCCCAAGAGCTATAACGTCCAGGCCTATTGCCAATATCACCGAGGTAATGGGCATGATACGGAAAAATGTTGGAAGCTGAAGCATTTGATCCAAGATCTGACCGAGAGCGGGAAAATACCGTTGCCCGGAGACAAGCCGAGCAACAAGGAAAACCCGTTCAGTGCCCATGCTATATTTACCGGTGAGGTAATCGACTGCTCTCACCTCATTTCCCCTTTTATCCCACAAATTAACGGGATATGGTTCGATGACGAGGACGACGTTTACCTAGCCAAAGGAGAAGCTGTCCCCATCACAAGTGAAGAGGTCCGAAAGGCTAAGTCCAAGGCCTTAGCCACCAACCACCCCGCTGCAGCCGGCCGTTCTACTCCAACAACCGTCACTGAACCTTCCAGGACGGGATCTACCCTTGAAGAACCAAGCAATGACACGGCTCTGGTCCAACAATTGAAGAGGGTTCGAGCTGACTTAACCATATGACAACTACTAGTTAGCTCGCAAGCACATCGAGAAGCACTGACTAAGGCTCTCGATGAAATTAAGGTCGACTCACAGGCTACCCCTGCTGAAATGGTAGCCACTATCATGCCCTATCTCAAGGGCAAGTCTAAGAATGAAGGCCCACTCATAACCTTCTCTGGGTATGATCTACCACCATTTGGGCCCAATCATAATATGGCCCTGTACATCACGGTCATCTGCCGAGGGAAGTACCTCCCAATGACCCTTATCGACGACGGATCCGCCGTAAATGTCCTTCCCCTAAGGACCGCTAGGGCTCTCGGCATCACCGATGCCGACTATCTCCCGACGGCGCAGACTATCCAGGCTTTCGACGGAAGCCCAAAACCGGCAGCCGGGGCCATTAAACTGACAATCATAACGGGCCCAATCAAAAAAGAGTTGGTGTTTCAGGTGATCGATGTCACCTCGTCCTTTAACTTACTACTAGGAAGGCCTTGGATCCATGCAATCAAGGCCGTATCCTCTACCCTCCACCGAAAAGTCAAGATGCCACTCCAAGACGGTGTCATCACATTGGAGGCGACCCCTATGACCGTGGCTAGCTGCAATGCCACAAGCCGGGCCGAACCACGAGGATTCGATTTCGTGGGTATGATCGAGGAGGAATATCTCTTCAGGCCCTACTTCACTACTAGCATCGATACGATACTACAAAACTTGAGCTATTTACCGCGGGCTACCTCGAGAACACATCTACCAGCTGGGAAGATTATCGAAGTCCTAAATGATGGCGAATCACAGTTCGGATTGGGGTATGCTGCAACCCCGGGAAACGTGGTCCGGGCCGGTATTCACAAGGCCACCAACATCCTCAAGGGTACTTACATAGGCCCTTATAGCCCGAAGTTAACTGACTACTTCGTCACTCTCGTATTCGGAGCTATTCAAGTAGGCCTCTACCAACCCACCATCACATATCCCGAGACCAAAACGGCTCGGGAATGTAACTTCATCCCCGATGATATATTCACCCTTGTTCAAGCCGAGTCCAAGGAAGGGGAAAGCAACTCCGAGCCCGTGCTGGGGCTCTTATTTGGAGAAGACAAGGCCGTCCCCGCTCCAAAGAACGATTTGGTCAACCTGATCCTTCGCAACGATCGGTTCGACCCAACCAAGCTAATCTCCGAAGTCGGTGCAAACACCGAGAAAAGGGCCTGGAGGAAGCCATAAAATGGACCGACGGTCAAGGACGGGTCTACAAGCTGACCACCGGCGAGGGAGACATGCCGGATACCGAGTCCGAGTCCGAGTCCGTGTCTGAGTCAGAGTCAGAGTCGGAGTCTGAGTCCGAGTATAGAGGGTCTGGTGCTAGAGTCCAATCTATAACCCCTCTTCCCTTAGCCACTGTAGTCTCGGGGCCTGTCCCGAGAGCACTCACAATCCCGTCACTGACCAACAATCAGATGGCCGCTCTATTCGAGCTTTTCTCAAAATTTACCATTAATAATAATAACGAAAACCGTTCTGCTTACGACTTGTCTTATTTCCAAAATTCTTTCAAAAATTTTATATGCAATGACATTGAGAAACCCGCCGAACAGGTACCTCTGTCTCCGCATCTGATCGACCAGCTCGAACAAAGGGAGTCCCAAGATCCGGTAATCGAGGAACCGAGTCCATTAACGTGGGAACCACTTTAGAGCCCCAGATGCTTAAGTTGGGCCTATTCTTAGATCCTGAGGAGAGAAAAAAATTTACAGACCTCCTCCAAGAGTTCAAGGACGTCTTCGCATGGTCCTACAAGGACATGCCGGGGATAGATCGGGAAATAGCTGAGCACCGAATTTCCATCAAAGATGGGTGCAAGCCGGTAAAACAGAAGATCCGAAGGATGAAGCCCGAATGGCCTCTCAAAGTTAAAGAAGAGGTAGACAAACAATTCAAAGCGGGCTTTATACAAGTGTCTGAATATCCAGAATGGGTCGCAAACATCGTGCCGGTACCCAAGAAGGAAGGCAAGGTGCGGGTATGTGTGGACTTCCGGGACCTTAACAAGGCCAGTCCAAAAGACGATTTTCCGTTACCTCATATCGATATATTAGTAGATAACACGGCCGATCATGCCCTTCTATCATTCATGGACGGGTATGCCGGATACAATCAGATCAAAATGGCAGAAGAGGATATGAGTAAGACCACCTTCATTACACCTTGGAGTACTTACTGTTACACCGTTATGCCATTTGGGCTTATCAATGCCGGGGCCACTTATCAACGGACCGCCACTACTTTACTACATGACATGATGCACAAAGAAGTAGAGGTCTACGTGGATGATATGATTGTTAAGTCCAAAGATCGAAGCGGGCACATTACGGCCCTGAGAAAATTCTTCACCCGGCTGCGTAAATACAACATGAGACTGAACCCACAGAAATGCAGTTTCGGGGTAACGTCGGGCAAATTACTGGGCCATATCGTTAGCCAACGCGGCATCGAGGTCGACCCAGCTAAAATCAAAGCCATCACCGAGATGCAACCACCCAAGACCGAAAAAGAAATAAGGGGGTGTCTCGGGAAGGTCCAATACATCAGCCGGTTTATCTCAAAGTTAACCATGGTATGCGAGCCCATTTTCAAGAAACTGAAGATAAGAGAGCGGGTACCATGGGACGATAAATGTCAAAAGGCTTTTGACAAAATCAAGGAGATTCTGTCTGCTCCGCTGGTATTAATGCCACCTCAATCCGGTCTGCCTTTGTCGTTATACCTAATGACGACCGAGACAGCCATGAGGGCTATGCTGGCTCAGACAGTCGATTCAGAAGAACGGGCTATTTACTACATCAGTAAAAAGTTCCTCGAATACGAATGCAAGTATACAATGCTCGAGAAGACGTGCCTAGCATTGGTTTGGGCCACTAAAAAGCTCCGACACTACATGCTCAGTCACGAGGTACATGTATTATCCAAAATGGATCCTATCAAGTACCTATTCGAGAAGCCCATCCTCAACGGCAGGATGTCCAGATGGACTTTAATGTTATCTGAGTTCGATCTCAAGTTTGTACCATTAAAAGCCATCAAAGGCCGGGTAGTAGCCGAGTTCCTCGCTGATAGCCCGATATCCGAAGAGGGCCACACCGATACTTGGGCCTTCCCTGATGAAGACATATTCCATACCGATACCGAGACATGGGATTTGTATTTTGATGGGGTATCCAACTTCCGAGGGTTTGGGGTCGGAATTCTGTTGATCTCACCCCGAGGGGAACACACTCCTTTTTCCATCAAATTGGACTTTGCCGTGATCAACAACGCAGCCGAATACGAAGCATGCATTCACGGGTTGTAAGCCGCCGCTGATTTAGGAGTAACAAACCTCCGGGTCCACGGTGATTCATCATTGGTCATCAATCAAGCGCTCCAAAAATGGAAAACTCGGAACGCCAATCTCGTGGCTTACCAAGCACGGGTAAGGGTTCTAGAGAAACAATTCCAGAAGGTGGAATATATCTATCTGTCTCGGGAAGAAAATCAATTTGCAGATGCGCTTTCCAAATTAGTATCCCTGCTAAATATACCGGACCATCTTACCAGCATGCCAATCTGTGTTGAAAGGCGGTCCGAGCCGGCTTATATCCATGCCATCCAAGATATCGAGATAAGTGAACCAGAACCTTGGTATCAAGCCGTCCGAACCTACTTGACAACGGGAGAATATCCCCCGGGAACTGAAAACCGGGCCAAGAAGGCTTTGCGAAGATTGGCGACCCAATTTATTCGTACGGACGACGGGCAGTTGTACAAAAAGACGGCACAGGGGACTCTCCTCCTGTGTATCAACAAAATACAGGCCGGAAAGGTTATGGCCGAGGTACACGACGGTGAAAACGGTCCGCATATGAATGCCCATATGCTAGCCCGAAAAATCATGAGGCTCGGGTATTATTGGAACACCATGGAAACGGATTGCCAATTATACGTCAAACATTGCCATAATTGTCAGATCTTTGCTAATGTACAGCATATGCCATCTTCCTTATTATATACCATGACATCACCATGGCCGTTTTCGACATGGGGTATTGACATAATTGGAAAGGTGCACCCTTCCGGGACGGGAGGTCATTGCTTCATCTTGGTGGCCATCGACTATTTCACCAAATGGGTCGAAGCCGAGTCATATCGTGTCTTGAACGCCAAGCACATGGCCAAATTCATCCAGAATAAGATCATCTGCCGATATGGGATCCCACACGAGTTCATCAGTGATCACGGGACCCATTTCCAAGCTGAAACCGCTACGTTGCTAGCGAAATATAAAATTCAGAGGCATACATCTTCCCCCTACCGACCCCAAACAAACGGAGCGGTAGAGGCGGCTAATAAAACGATTGTCACCATACTTAAAAGATGGTTGAGAATTACCGGGATTGGCCCGACAAAATACCCTTTGCCTTATGGGGGTATCAAACTTCAATTCGCACCGCGACCGGAGCAACTCCATATTACCTGACATATGGGATGGAAGCGGTCCAACCGGTTGAGCTAGAAGTGCCATCCCTCAGGATTTTACTTGAAAGCCAAGTACCTGAAGCAGATTGGGTCCAAGCCCGATACAATTCGCTATTCCTCTTAGACGAACGGCGATCCCGGGCCCTCAACAATATCCAAATATATCAAAAGAGGATCCAACGAGCTTTCAACAAAAGGGTTAGGCCCTGGAACATCAAAGAAGGGGATCTGGTCCTAAAATCGGTTCGTGCCTTACTACCGGTAGACCCAAAGGGAAAATTCAAACCTAATTGGGCCGGGCCATACTTAGTCAAGAAGGTCCTATCAGGGGGAGCGGTGATGCTGACAGACCTGGACGGGAACGAGTTCGTCAACCCGACCAACTTGGACCAGTTGAAGCGCTAATACCCATAAACCTTATCTCAATGGCATTTGCAAAAAGTTTATAAATTTGTCTTTTTATAAATTTTCATAATTTTTTAGACAAGTTAATGAGTTAAGAATTAATTATTCTACTGTCGCACATCTCGAATTAATAATCTTGATGTATTTCGAAAATTGCAAAAAAAAAATCAATTTTTGAACTACGTTTGGTTTGATTCCGCTAATTGTGGATACGTAGGCAACCCCTCAAAAGGGTAAAATCACTGCAATAACGAAAAGACGGGAACGGTATTCAATAATATGCCTCTTATTAAAAAACCCAATAAACTCGGGAATTCCAAATTTACACCACACACAAGCCAAAAAAAAAACACTGGAAACGGCAAAACAAAAAATCACACCACAAAAAATAATAATAGTACTCAAATAATAAAACAAGGAGACTAATAGCCGGACATCTTGCCCTTCCCTTTGCCCTTCGGGTCGCGGGGAGCCCGAGGTCGCCGGGGCGGAGGCGAGCGTTCCCGAATCACGAGGGGAACTTCCTTAGCTCGAACCCGTTTCTTCGACAGCGGGTCTTCTGCTATTGTCTTTGGGCCAAGTCGAGCCCGCACGTGCTCGGGTAGTCCATCTCGTGGGCCAAGTCGGTCCTGCATAGCTAGTCTTGGGCCAAGTCTCCTTTCCAAGTCAGTCTGGGGGCCCACTCTCCCCCGCACACCTCTAGCACTAGACCCTTCGCCTTGAGTCTTAGTCTTCTTTTTCTGACCTGACATTAGCCGGACCAGAGTAGCTGGGGTGTCACCTTCATCAAAGAAGTCCCTGTTGTCTTTAGCTTGCTCCCTTTGCAGCAAGTCGAAAGCTTCATCAACCTTCAAAGCAGCACGGGCCTTCGCGGAATCAGCCTTGGTTCACTTCACATAAGAGTCTGAAACCCAGATTGAATGGCGAGATTTGGGAATAGGCCAGGTGTGCCGGGTGCACCACCTTTGCATCCCAGTATCGCACATCACATCAGTCAGTTGGGTAGGGTCACTCACAACTGCTTCAACTTCTGGGATTCGCTGGGTCCATCCATACTGCCTTAGTATGCGATCCGGATAGAGATGAACTGTCTGCCTGAAAGACAGAATTACCTGATAACGGGCTTTATCCCTCGGGTCCAAGCCGGTCCAAACATAGATGGGCCACCATGGTACTACCCATCGGATCAACGGACCGCCGTGAAAAGACAACACCTCGTCCCAGTACTTCTGAGTAATTTGACGAGAGAAATCGATAGCCCGCCTCCTTGTCATCACTTGATTGTGACAATATTTGCTCGCGTTAAGGGGAGGATCTATCACTGATAACCTCTCATATAGCCAAATCTGAAAAAGGGAAACAAAATATGAGTTCCCGAGACGAAGTAGGCGTCCGCCTAAGGGCACTCGATCGAGTGCCTGGGGAACACTCGATCGAGTGGTACCTCTAAACGCAGACATGGGGCTTTTTATGAGGGCACTCAATCGAGTGCCAGGGTGACTCGATCGAGTGCCCACTGCAGCAGGAAAAATCGCGAAAAAATCAAAAAAAAAATCAAGAAGTTGAAAAATAAAATAAAAAATCCGACATACTTGCAGCAAACGGGTGCTTCCGGTTAAGCGGACCGACGAATTCCTCTTGCGATTATCTAGACCTTGGATGATTTTGCCAGTGATAAGCCAAGCCGGGCTGTGCTCCGTCTCCATAAGATCAACTACGGTTAAAAGACGAGCTCTACCCATAAGACAGTAAATCCATGTGACCCTCAAAGGCGTAAACATGGAGCATGCAAAAAGAAAAGGCCCTACGGCTATGAATTGGTCTCACCCGGACATCATGCAGTTCATAAATTTCTCAGCCAAGTCGATCAGAAAAATATTACCGTCCATCATACGGGATACTTCGTTATGGGAGAGTCTCAAAAATTCCCGCAGCTTTCTCCTTGGGTCGTAGACCGAATAAGGTATGGCAGGTCGGAGTATCGGGTTCCATCCTCCCACAGCAGCAATCTCCTCAGGTAAAGGGCAGACTTCGCCCCGAGGAAAGGCAAAGACATGATATATGTCGTCCCAATAAGACAAGCAGGCATCCAGAAAGTAGCGATCAACCTGCATCTGACGGAATGTATACAGCTGAGTAATACCCGTCTGGTTGAGAGCCACTCTATCCGTGTCCCTAAAACGTTGGGACCATTCCTGCAGCATCATAGTCAACCTGTCGATTCCCATGGCTAATTTTCTTGAAAGGAATAAGGAGACTTTCTTTTGAGAAGGGAGTAATTGTGGAGAAGATTATAAGAAAAATCAAGGACAAGGGAGGGGTATTTATAGCATTAATTCTATAACCCTCTTTCCATATCTTTCCTTGCACAATAGTTTCCTAATCCTAACGGAATCAACCCACAAGCCTAGTCTCGATACTAGCACGGAAATAATCATCCCGAACTTTCCTAATTTCTCTAGGAGTCAAAAATTTCAAAAAAATCCAAATTTCAAAATTTCAAAAAGTTTCAAAACTTTCAAAAATTCAAAAATTCAAAAATTCAAAAAATCATTTTCCCCAGCGCGAGTCATTTTACTACCTACGTGTTGCATGCAAATTTTTATGTGACTTATACAGGTACGACTCAAACAGGGACATGCAACCCACTGTATCTCCCCAACGGAAAACCCCAGGCGGCATTTTCCCCGGAATAGCACGGGATGGGCCCACACATAGGCACACCCAGGACTTATGCGACAAGTCCGATTCCCCACGGAGATATTATCAGTAGCTCAGGTATGACTTCTATCTTATGGCTGGCGAGCCCTTCACGCGAGTCTAATGGACTATGAACGACCCGACCGGAAGTCTACCAGGTCTTAATTGGCTTGGTAGCTACTCTGACTTTCGCCCTGTCCAAGCCTCAGTCAGAGTGGGGGCTCTGTAGACACCCGCATTTTGACTGCCAGGTGTCTATGGTAGTTTCCAAAAAACACCCGATGATGATCGGACGCTAACGTGTTTCTACGCGCTCGGATATGGGCTCAAAACCGTTAGTTGTTGGCTCAAGCACTTACGGAGTAAAATCTCACAAAACTGACCTCAAATTCAGGCCCAGTGGGTCGTTTCCACTCAAATAAGGCTAATTTGGGCTAAAATCGACACCGGAAATAAAACTGACTTTTAGCGATTGGGTTAACCCCGGTCAAAGTCATTTCCGAGACATACCAAACAGCCATTCAAGCATCAAAAACCCAGCCCAAATACAAAAACCCATAAGATATCCAAAGCCACGGTCCAAAAGCTGACCCGCGCGACCCAGCTGAGCTACTCGATCGAGTGCTCAGCCCACTCGATCGAGTGGGCCCTCATTCGAGCCCAACTGCAGGTGCACTGGGCCACTCGACCGAGTCAAGGGGATACTCGTTCGAGTAACCCTAGCCGGGGATGCATAGCCTAGCCTATATAAACCCCTCCATGCACACACTTCAAGACATCTATTGAAACCCTAATTCAACCTTATTCTACACTATTCTACATACACTAGCAAACCCTAACCCTAACTTAGGAGACAAACCCTAAACTACCACAACTCAACTTGCATCTCGATCACTCCCGTGCTAGCCGCAACTACGAGTCCCGTCCGAGAACAAGAACATGTAGGTTGAGGGTCCAAAACCCGTTTTCTCTTCTTCTACTCTGTCTCTCGTCATCTTCCTCTTTTTCTTCGTCTCTTTTATTTTTTTTTAGTTATTTCATTATCGCATCCATAATATCGATAATATAACTAGTATAAAACATTAAAGTATTCGTCGATTCGTGTCGAGCGTGAGTGATGGTGGGATAAGAAAACCCGAATATACAAGAGTATTGCACTCAGCGTTGTCGGTCGCTTATCCCATCACCCCGATCGCTTGATTGTTGAAGCGAATTAACATCAACCATAATTTTCTTATTTTGCCATCATTATCGCAAGTTTCATCAATTTTCTAAAAACTATTTTCGAAACATACCTTTTTATAAGGGACGAAACCCGTTGACGCGGATCCGATATCACATAATCCTTAGGGATTTATTACGATGTCGGGAAGCTGAGGGAATCAAGTCTTTCAATTAAAGTAAAGTGTCAATCTAGTAGATTCGATACCAACTTATTAGTTGGATATCGAATTCGAACGATCTAGTCAAATAGATTAATTAACGCGATTTTCGTTGATGCTAAAACAATTGTCATACAATTCGTTAGAATTACGACATTATTAAACGCGGAGGAAATCTATTCATATCGCGATAGTTAACCTAAAACGACTTAAAGCCATTTTCTTTTGTTTCCACTCTAGTATTCCATATCGATTCACTAATCGAATATGGGATATGACGAGTATCGAAGTTAAGTTTCGAGTATAAATTCCACAATATTTATGCCCGACTCAACAAACTCATCGAATTATCAAAAATCAAAAGCAATTTCGAAATCCATTATAAAATGCACACGAACCATAGTTCGTACAGGGGGCACTCGACCGAGTGCCTAGCCCACTCGGTCGAGTGGCACCCCAAAAGCCGAAACAGACTGCTTTTTAGACCTCCGGCCACTCGGTCGAGTCTCAATGTGACTCGGTCGAGTGGCAACGTACTTGGTCGAGTTCGTCAATAACTCGATCGAGTAAGGTCCAAAATCAGGGACAGAACCCTTTCCAGGGGTCCACTTGGTCGAGTCTCGCAATGACTCGGTCGAGTGGTCCCTTATCACGACAATACCGTGAGTCTTAGATTCTTTTTCTAGTATTGATAATGTTTTTTTGTGACTTAGGTCAACACGTGTCAATCAATCATGTGGAATATCATTTTTCAAAAACCATACGTCATCTTATTTACATCATTCTATATTTGCGCAAACCATTTATATCGCCATACCGTTACTAACCGTTTGTTCTTTTGTCGATTTAATTCTTGTTTATTTTATTGTACTAAAATGAACCCGCATGCTAAAATACAACTTTGACGTTAATTTTAGTTGCATTAAATTGACATAGAAACCCATTCAATTCCACGCATGCTTAGGGAAAACAATGTTTGCATAAGCATTTTCATCGTTCAACTAACGCGCATTTTCATCGTTCAACTAACGTTCAACTAATGTGCGGGCGGGGTTGGGTGTCCGTTGTGGGCTTCCCAACACGTACCCTCACCCCTTACTCAGAACCTCGGTTTCCGGATGCCCGAAACCGTTGGCGCACGAGAGTCATTCAATACACGATAACCGGTAGTGACGGTATCGGTATCGCAATGCAAAGGGACGAGCCCAATAAACTCTGACATCGGAAATGGGCCGTATTTTGTATACGGCCCACTACGACATAGAGTGGGTTCGAACGAGCCCGAACTCCCACAAAGTACGGTGGCGACTCTACTTCGATTTAAATTTCAATTCGATCCATTCTCATATGGAGATTCATTCCTCCCCAAACCCGCGCGTGGCCGCGTCGGGGTGGACCTATGTCATGTCCACAGATAGATAATTTTGTAAATAGTTTTATTGAAAATATTACCGTATTGGACACTTTTCTATAAGAGATGACATAAACTACTGCACTTTAAAGAATACCAGTTTGGAGATCGTAGTACAGGTAAACAAATCAAGTTTAAGAGAATTATATATTGTTCATGATCGTGAAATACTGGTTAATAAAAAGAAAGGACGCATCTACTGAAATTTTTTCAGTCAGTATAACATAAGTTGTAAACGGAATGTTGCTATTTGATGTGACTGAAAACCTCTTTGTACACGACGTTTGTTGTGCTACATCCACTGTCATCAATGGCTGTCTCCGATAATGGAATTAGTATTTTCAAGCCACGTTTACTTGGAGGTAGATATATTCCGACGTGCTTAAGAGACTGACCATGACTTTTATTAATGGTCATTGCATATCACACAACAACTGGGAATTGCCTTCTCTAAAACTTTATTGGGAATTTGGTCTCATCGGAAGGTGTAACAGCAAGTTTGGGAATGAAAACCTTCATGCCTTTTGTTGTTCCAGAAATGACAGTTGCAACAATTACACGATCACCCAACTGTAACGACCAATCTAGTGCCATCACAAAGTCCGTTTGCTTGGTCTATGTTCCTCAAAAGCATCACAATGCATCCAACTGTAAGAGTTAGCTGATGATTTGGTAGTCTAGAGGATCTAATTGTATTGAGGAATTCTATAGAGTATATCTGCTGAACAATAGGACTGGTCTCATCTTTACTAATTTCATCTAAACTTAGATAAACTCTCTCGGCGCCAGGTATTAAAGACATAATGTGGTCATTAATCTCATCGACAACATCATGGGTAGATGCTAAAATTGCTCTCTCTTGAAAAAAATCAGTGTTTCTGAAATTATCCTTAAGATTTGGGAATATGGTTTGTACAATAGTGGGCAATATCGTTTTCAATGCGAATGTCTTCTGGCAAATTAATCTTGCAAGTACCGTCATTTGGTCCACCATCAATTCCTTCTCCTACTTCCAGAATCCATTTTGAGAATTCATTTAATTATGCTATTTCTCGTTCATCTCGGCCTGCCTCATGTCGCATGTTCCTAGTTAACAGAAGAACCTACATTTATTTTGATACGTACAAATAATCAACTAAGGACGACTGATGGGTAATTTATATATCTATGAAAATGATCTAGTGCAGGATTGGTAACTGTAATATGAATATGCATATGACAATTTATAAAATTGATGAGCTGTGATTATTGAATTTACTGAATTGTCAATGTACCTTGCAATATCGCCAAAGTGGAGATGAGCATATATAGATGCCCGTACTATATCCTGACGGCTACCCTTTGGGACAACGAGAAGTATCTGTCTGAAATCTCCTCCAAGAACAACAATCTTACCCCCAAATGGTTGGTCCATATCACCGTCTGGTGCAAATCTTACTATATCACCAAGGCTACGATCCAATGCTTCGAAACAGTGACGGTGCACCGTGGGTGCTTTATCCCATATAATAAGTTTTGTGTGCAATATGAGCTCTGCAAGATCGCTGCCTGGTTTAATGCCAGTGCATGTGGAATTCTCGTCAATGTTGATGGGTATGCTGAATCTTGAATGGGCTGTACGACCACCAGGCAAAAGTATCGCAACAATACCACTTGATGCCACAAGCAAGACAATGTCACCATCTTTTCAGATGGCAACACACAACGTCTTCCATACAAAAGTTTTCCCAGTTCCGCCGTAACCGTAAAGGAAAAATAATTCGCCTTTCCCTAGCTTGACAATGGAATATTTCATCATATACAAACTTCTACTCATCGGTTAGAGATGCTAAACATGTGTCATGTATTTGGGTTTGTTCCTCGATTGTAGGTCCATTCATCTGATACTAACCTATTACTGTGAAATGATGCTATTTTGAAATCTGGAAATGGCATGCTGTCAAATTTTTTAAGGCTGCTACCATTACGTAGCAACGATTGTTCGATTTCAGATAAAGCATAATTCTTTAATTCCGCGTCTGTCATCACCAAATCTGCAATTGAATCATTCTGCAATCAGCGAACTGTATCGACAATAAAGAAATTCACAAATACAACAACTTAGTAAAGAGGATTTCAAATTATAACCATAGTTTTGTAGCTGCCTGCGCCTCATGTGTAAAATGTCTTCAGTAAGGAAGGGCCACGTCTTTTCCCAGACATGTTCAGGCTTAATTAGATTCGATAAGAGTGTGGCGAATAGATTGCGCAGATAACTGTCGGATCTCCAGTAGCTAGCTTCTTCAATTGCATCAATATATTCTTTGTCATCACCAAGTAAACCGAGAGCATAGCAAGCATCTTTGAAAGTTGGGTGAACGTCGCCATTAACTGTTCTAATATCCTCGTACGATGTAGGACCTTTAACGAAGCTCAGTAATGTCCATATATAGTACTCCCTCCGAGTTCCTATTATTGTCCCATAAGGTTTTGGGGTGAAAAATAAGGAATGAGAAATGAGTAGTTGAAAAAAGAAGTAGGAAGAGAGAGAAATAGGAGATTAATTGCGAACCACACATTGATGGCCTAAAACGGAAAGTGGGACAAAAATCAAACTCAGCCCAAAAAGAAAAGTGGGACAATAATAGGAACTCGGAGGGAGTACATCTCACCACTTGTTGGAGACATATGGAACATTCTCCCTATTGGAAATCCCATTTTCCTCAGAGCCCATTCCTTTTCTTGGCTGTACCAAACATATCTGTTTGGGAACTGAGAGTATGTTAAATCCCGACCATCTAGATATCTCTTATTGTTATCTAGCCAAGCTATGAACTTAGTTCGTGCACCACGTGATCTAGCTACAACCTCTTCTAATGGGTCGTCGTCATTGAAGACAACGTTTTGTTCGTTCGGTAGGTGGTAGTCCAACTGTTGTACATGAGGAGTTTTGTAATAAATGTCTAAGCCAAAATTCTTCAGATTGCCTCACACGGAGGAATGTATCGACAGTCATAGTATTCTTGAATCTGGTCTACATCACCTGTAGCTGTCCTGTTAGATGCTCCGACCGTCACCCTGTCATAGTCATTGTTGATGTATTTGAACATATATTTAATGGATATTGCTTGGTTACACCACTCAACGTTGATGTGCGCACGATAACTTGTATTAAATCAGGATTGTAAGGAACAGCGTAACTATTGTGAATTGGTATGCCGACCTTTTCAAAAGTAGCACCTGTATCTCTTCTTTTGTAGACTAGATAACCGTCACCGTCAACGGTTGTTCGGTCACTAAACGGCTTGGGAAATCTCTTTGTGCAGATACCTTGGTCCATACATACGACCTTGGGGTTAGCTTGCCCACATGGTCCATGAATCATCATATTAGTAACTGCTTTGAACAACACAGGATTTTCATTGCGGTCTGGAAGTTCTGCACTGATAATACCCTCAACATCCTCTACAATAGGGAATTTGTCTTCACGGTGAAGAAAAGAAGTATATGGACATGAAGAAGACCACGTTTCTGAAATTCAACTGTGCATACAACTGTTGCATGGTTTAACACATGAAACAAACAAACGTGAGATAGGTATTACAACTATAGAGGGTAAATATTTACTTCGTTTAGCAAATAAATATAGATGGGTAATTATATTAACTGTTAATAGTAAAAGTTCATAAATAAACATACGAATAAACGTTCACGTACCTGCCCTTGTTCTCCCAAAAATTAGTTCGTCCTTGTAGTCTCTAATAAGCTGTTCGAGTTTCATTTTAAATACCTTTGTCAAGATATCAGGTCTGTGCACGGTTTTAACGCCCTTTACCTTCATAAACCTTATTATTTCAGGCCATTTGGGATTGCAAGCGAAAGTGATAAGATACGAATAAACGTTCACGTACCTGCCCTTGTTCTCCCAAAAATTAGTCTGTCCTTGTAGTCTCTAATAAGCTGCTCGAGTTTCATTTTAAATATCTTTGTCAAGATATCAGGTCTGTGCTCGGTTTTAACGCCCCTGGCCTTCATAATCCTTGTTATTTTAGACCATTTGGGATTGCAAGTGAAAGTGATAAATAAATCGGGGTAACCACACCACCTACAGATGGACATTGTGTCTTGATATGTCTCCATCACATACCCTTTACCCCCTAGGAACCTTGACAGCACAATGTAACGCGCACCTGATGATCCGGGTTCAGTTACGCCGATTTTAACGGACGCTGTTAGTTGTTTGTAATTTTCCGACCTCAGCTTGTGCCTCTACCATGGTGTACCGTCAATGATAAACTGCTGGAAAAGATTTGCACCGTTTAGAATGGTAGATGGTTCAATTTCCGAGAGTCTATCCATGATACGAAATGCAAACCACTCGCGAAGTGTAAGTTTGTTCCTTCCTGTTTCGGGATTTTTGGAGGACATAATCGACTGCTGGCTGTGAGCAATACCAAGGCGTGGGTCGTCTTCACCGCGGGGAAAAAGAAATGGGTATTGGAGAGCAAGGTATGAAAGATGAAGTTTTGATATGCGTTGGAGTTTTTCGGATTTCTCCTCAACGATAATGTCACGACTGTCGATCGTATCCTCAATGTCCCCAACAATTAGAGCAACAACTTCAGATACAGATGACAAATTATAAGCCTTACAATCAACATGTCTGCCACTAATAAGACGGAGTCTAATTTCATCCCGATTACCAGCATCCCTTAGACGATCTCTAGCAATCCTAAAGGATTTAACCAAAGGATTGTGTTCGTCAAACATCTTTTTAAGATCAGCCTCGAGCTTTGCGTCTAACTTATTTGTCTTTTACTTACTGCACGTGGAAAGCAATTAAAATGTGTAAATATATTTTAACTGATTATGGTAAAAGTAAATAAATACACACACAATTAGTTGTTCAAATACCTAATTGCATTTTTCCTGTTTGATGTCTCATCCTTTATATCGTATATATATTGTTGGCAGAATTTGAGATCACTGTCATTAGATGGCAGCAGGCTGCCAATACGGTGGTTGTTTTGGCCGCTCAATCTGAATATCTAAGGGCCTTTGCCCTAGTTAATAAAATGGTCAATCTTGCCCCCAATTGATGTCATTGTGAACCCATTATTGTACGAACGAATGTTGTCTTTGAAATTAGAACTTTTTGGATGGACATCGGTCATCAAATCCGTTAGTGGTTGTGGCGGTTCTTGGAGGTATGGCATCTCAACTATTTCGTCTTTACAACACATTGTGAAAGTAGGAACCAACGGTCTACGGTCCATACGATCCCTTTCATCGTACCACAATTGTGCTGCACACTTACCGCATGAGTGTTCAGGGTCATCGATGTCAAAGTAACCTATCCATTCTACGAATGCAAAATTGAAAAAAAATTAAATTAGTATGTATCTACGTACTGATATGAAGACGTTGGAGCAACAAAATGACTTAAAGACAACACGCACTAACCTTCGACTAATTAATTCATCCGATTCAATGGTAGTTGATGAGACACCCGAACCAAAAATGTCGTGTGCGAGGCTATGGATAACACTTTCCCTATCAAATTGCTTTCGTACGGAAGAGTGATACATAAGGGATGCTGTCGTTAAGCAACTCTGAAAAGTGTTGGGAGGTGTCAAGGACTGGGTACAGTTCAAGGGGCCTGCAAAATAAGTCATTAGGCGGGCTTTACATATTTGATTCTTACTTCAATAAGTTTTTTGCATTTTAGTAAAGAGGTCTGTAAAGGAGGGGCGCAAACGTTGTGCTGGTGCGGCTGAAGGTGTTAACTCTGAAAGCTCACGTTGCGGATGTGTGGATCGGTTTTGAATCTTCTCAGAGCGAATAATGCGTCTCCTGTGCCTTGCGAGTTTTGCCCTCCATCTTGGGTCAATTTGTGGACCGAAAATCGGGTGGGGTATAAGGCATGGTAAATGACCATACCTCAGTGCCTTTGATCATTAAGAATAAGTCTGCGATCGTGCCTTTGATCAGGCTAAAGTCGTATCACCTTAATCAAAATAATACTAACGAACAACTAACAGGTAGCTAGCAGTAAGTAAGGGTCGAATCCACAAAGAGACGGATGTATATCGCTAATTATCTAAATTCGACTCTAAATTATTTAATTCCGATTTATTTGAATTTTAACAAAACTAATGCGATTATGTAAATAAAATGTTTCTAACAATATTAAAGAGATCTAGGGTTTTCCGGTTCACTATGCAATTAAATTGGGTAAAGTTAATTATTCAATCAATCAATCAATCAATCAATCACAGTTATTTAGGGCAAAGACACGACCTTTCGGATCTTATGTTAACCTTAGGATAGATTCCGATGGGCTCTCACAACTTACCAGATTATCCTACCCACTTACTTGTAAGTCTACCCTTACCAGGCTTTCGATCTTAGGTTCGGGTTCCTAAACATTCAACTAGTTCAATGTTTCAAACTAATCAAACAATGATACAAGACAAGTAGTAAGGCAATAACATATCAATGATCA
This sequence comes from Agrostemma githago, assembly GCA_958450325.1. Lineage (NCBI taxonomy): Eukaryota > Viridiplantae > Streptophyta > Magnoliopsida > Caryophyllales > Caryophyllaceae > Agrostemma > Agrostemma githago. The sequence goes on along the minus strand of OY288255.1, from coordinate 25,234,170 downwards.
ATCAAACAATTAATTAAACCAACATCCCCAATTCAATTAACATAGATCCCCTTCAACCTTAGAAGAATAAATTAGCTACTCATAACGAAAGGTAAAACAACAAAAGAATTAAGCATAATGGAAATCAAAATGAAAATAAGAGGAAAAAGAAAAATATCAATTACGAAGCACTAAAAGATTGAATAATGAGTACCGCTACAAGCTTGCAGAATTTTGATACTAATAATAAGTCTAAACTAAAGTTCTGAATGAGAAAGTGTAATTAAACTAACCTCTAGAGGGGTATTTATACTTATTACAAGAGTCTAAACAGGAAACTAAGCAAAGTCTAATAAAATAATCCAGTAAAGCATTAATTAAGGTAAAATACGGACTCTTCAGCAGTTTAGGAAAGTCCAACTGACGCATAGAGAACCGCCTGGTACAAACTCATACCGATCGGTTCGGCTGTCGTTACCATACTCTTCGCCTTGTTTATCTTGTATTCTTCATTTGTAGCTCTTAACTCCATATTTTGATATGTTTCCTGGCAAAACATAAACGAAATACCCGGCATAACAAACAATGGATAAAAGCTACCAAAACTATTCCTAAGGCATGTGAAATCGGTAAAAACGGAGGATAAAATGAGACTAAATATGTATATGAACAGAGTTCATCAAATCCCCCCAAACCGAACCTTTGCTTGTCCCCAAGCAAACCCACATCGGATAACATAAAGTGGTGGCTCAGAGCAAACTTCATCAACATGCACCATCCCAAATCTAATACTCTAACAAGTAAATGACACCAAGGCTAAAGAAACGAATTCTATAGCAAAAAGATGAAGAGTAAAAGAATTTCGAAAGTCAAGCTCCAATCAATATTCAAATGCCAAACTTTTAATCTTGCATAACCTTCTATGTCGAGATTCCTCACGTTTACAGTCAGCACTCAAAAAGGACAATATTGTGAGTTTATGTAAAATCGGAAAGACGAAACACTCACGTAATTGCGACTTATAAGAACATGCGTGCAATCTAACATGATACCAATCTCTACCAACCGTACATACATATTCAATCGGACCAAGACACATGCCGAGGACTTACATATGGTATAAAGTGAGGCTAATCGGGTCAGAAGGGGCAAAACGATTTGGATATGTGAAGGTAAAAGCCAAGCTAGAACGACTACAACCAAACATGAGAATCATTCCATTCTTAACCAATCTTCAATCAAAGGAATTATAAGTAGTACCAAGCACCTTATTTTCAACCTTTCATTACCGACTTCGCACCAACAACTACGAAAATATAGAAATTAATTCCTTTTCTTCTCATAGCTGTGGACATGACATAGGTCCACCCCGACGCGGCCACGCGCGGGTTTGGGTAGGCGAATGAATCTCCATATGAGAAGGATCGAATTGAAATTTAGGTCTATGTGGAGTCGCCACCGAATTTTATGGTTATTCGGAACCGTTCGAGCCCACTCTATGTCGTAGTGGGCCGTATACAATACGGCCCATTTCCGATGTCAGAGTTTATTGGGTTCGTCCCTTTGCATATCGATATAGATGCCGACTTGAGCGGTTAATCGTATATTGAATGACTCTCGTTTGCCAACGGTTTCGGGCATCCGGAAACCGAGGTTCTGAGTAAGGGGTGAGGGTACGTGTTGGGAAGCCCACAAAGGACACCCAACCCCGCCCGCACATTAGCGGCCTCTACTAAGAACTCGAATGACTTTCCAATACGCGTGCTAGTAAAACGGGAAAATGATATGCAAAGATTTATTTTCCCTAAACATGCGAATGTAATTGAAAGGGTTTCTAAGTCAATTTAATGCAACTAAAATTAACGTCCAAGTTGTATTTTAGCATGCGGGTTCATTTAGTATAATAAACGAATAATAATTAAATTGACAAAAGAAACAGAAAACGCGTTAGTAACGATATAACGATATAACGAACAATAACGGTTTGCAAATATTGAATTGAATTGAAAAGATGCAAATATGAGGATGCATGATTTGAAAAGATAGTATACATGTGATTAATTAGGCACGTGTTGACCTAAGTCGTAAAATACTATCGAGTTTGAAAAATAGAATAATGTACGACTCGCGTTTTAGTCGTTATGAGGTCACTCGATCGAGTGGCCGATGGACTCGATCGAGTGGACCCTAAAAAATCGATTCCGTTTTGCGTCAGAGACCGTACTCGGCCGAGTTATTGACCAACTCGGTCGAGTACGTAGCCACTCGATCGAGTCACTGTGAGACTCGACCGAGTGGTGATCGTAAAAAGCATTCTGACTCGATTTTGTGATGTCACTCGATCGGGTGGCTAAAGCACTCGGTCGAGTGGCACCTGTACGAACTTGGTTCGTTTGCAATTTAATTGTTAATTTTGAAATTGCTTTTGATTTTTGATAATTCGACGGTTTTACCGAATCGGACATAAATATTGCACAATTTATGTTCGACTTGGTTTTTTATAAATCGCGAATTTTGTCGAACCGAATATAAATATTGTTGAATTTATACCCGATTCTAAAGTTGAATACTCATCATATCCCATATTCGATTATTGAATCGATATGGGATATTTAGAGTGAAAAATAAAAAAGATGGATAAATTTTAGTCGCTTTGAATTAAATAAATCACGTTAATTAATTCATATGACTTGATTGTTAGATTCGATATCCAATTATGAAATTGGTATCGAATCTAAAATCGACGCTTTACTTGAATAATAAAAAAAAATAACTTGATTCCCTCGACTTTTCCGACATCGAAATAAATCCTTAGGGATTGTGATGTTGGATCCGTGTCAACGGGTTTCGACCCTTATTAAAAATTGATTTTAGAAAATTGATGAATGCAAAATTGATGGTGATAACGACGAGAAATAATAATGAATTATTGTTTAAGTTAACTCATCTCAATAATCAAATAATCGGGGTATCGGAATAAGCGACCGGCAACGCTGTGTGCAGTACACTTGTATATTCGGGTTTCCTTATTCCGATATCCCTCTCATTCGACACAAATTGATAAGTATTTTAATGTTTTGATGCTGACAATATTATCGATGTTATGATGCAATAATGATAACGAGGTAAATAATAATAATAATAATAATAATCGTACTAATAATAATAATAATAAAGATAATAACGTAATAATAATAATAATAATAACGTAGTACTAATAATAATAATAATAATAATACTAATAATAACAACGTAGTAATAATAATAATAATAATAATAATAATAATAATAATAATGATGATGATACCGTAGTAATAATAATAATAATAATAATAATAATAATAATAATAATAATAATAATAATAATAATGATACCATAATAATAATAATAATAATAATAATAATAATAATAATAATAAACATAATAAAAGGAATAAAAAAAAAAGGTGAATAACGAGAGAAAAAGGGAAAGAGAACGAGGTTTGTCACCCTCAACCTACATGTTCTTGTCTCGGAATAAGGCTCGTAAACGCGGCTATGACACGAGAGTCTTCGAGGTATATGGAGGCTAAGTTGTGGTGGCTTGGGTTGAATTCCTAAAAACTAGGTTTAGGGTTTGCTCTTGTCGGTTTTTCCTAGGGTTTTTCTAGGGTTTGTAGAGGATGTAGTGTAGGATTGCTCTTGGGGTGTATTAGGGTTGTAAAGGTTGTGTAAAAAGTTGTTTTTGTGTGTTGCATGGGGTTGCTTATATAGGCAAAGCTAGGGCACCTTGGTGTCTAGGGTTTTGTGCCTTGACGGACTTGATTTGATGGCCCGTTTGGAGGCGGACCATGGGTGAGCTACTCGGAAACGGCTTTGACCGGGTTTTAATCCAGTCGCTAAAAGTCGGTTTTATTCCCGGTGTCGGTTTCGACCCAAATTAGTCTTGTTTGACTCGGAATGATCCACTGGGCCTGGATTTGAGGTCCGTTTGGTTAGATTTGTACTCCGTAAGTGTGTTAGCCAGCGATTAATGGATTTGAGCCCGTATCCGAGCGCATAGAAACACGTTAGCGTCCGATCATCATCGGGTGTTTTTTGGAAACTGCCATAGACACCTGGCAGTCAAAATGCGGGTGTCTACAGAGCCCCCACTCTGACTGAGGCTTGGACAAGGCGAAAGTCAGAGTAGCTACCAAGCCCGCTAAGACGTGGTAGACTTCCGGTCGGGTCATTTATAGTCCATTAGACTCGCGTGAAGGGCTCGCCAGCCATAAGACAGAGACCATACCTGCGCTGGATGATCGTACTCCGTGGGGAATTTGGGCTTGTCGCGTAAGTCCTGGGTGCGCCTGTGTGTTGGCCCATCCCGTGCCATCCCGTGAAAATGCTGCTGGGGAGATTCGATTGGCTTGCATGCCTTGCTTGAGTCGTACCTGTATAAGCTACATAAAATGCATGCAACACGTAGGTAGTAAAATGACTCGTGCTGGGGACAATGATTTTTGAAAGTTGAATTTTTGAAATCCTGAAAGCACTCACGGACTAGGTTTTCAAAATGGAAAGGGGTAGAAAAGAAATTCGCAGTTTAAATAGACTGAAATCTGACCTTGTCGAAAGGATCTTTTTTCAAATGGCTAAATTTTGCAAATTTCAAAGTAGAATCATAAGAGAGGGACCTACCGACAGACTCGACTCTGGATACGACAGGACGAGTTGACTGACACGGACTGGACTCTCTAAAGGTTGGACCGTGATTCGGTAGGGGTGTGGGCCACCTAGCAAGACTCTTAAGTTGCGTCATCCCGTAGCCTAGGCGAGTGGCAACACGCTCGTACATCGAAATGGGATAGATATGCTATAGGGGGACCGCAGTAGTCCGTAATGAGACTGTTTTAGTCTGGTGCCCTTCTGGATTTCCTATTTTAGGATACATTTCCAAAGTGGGTATTGCCTCGAGTCCTGACAGATTTTTGTCTTCGACTGAGCCGAGTACTATGACACACTACAGAAAGGAGGCTAGATTTTTTGTTGGATTCATCTGGATTTTGTGAGTGGATGGAGGTCTTCTGTCTAAGAGAAGCCCCCGGGACAACAAAGCTAGCTATTGAGAACACGATGGTGTCGTGACCGGAATAATGACGCTTTTTGAATGTGTGTCAATGTGGGTGGTTGTGCCTCTGTTGAAAGGCTGCCTACGTATTCACGTGTGGTGAAATCAAACCAAGCCGTAGTTCAGTGGCGGAAGATGTATTATGGTGCTTATTCTAATAGGACTTTGTGTGTAACTAGCCATAATGACGGTGTAGGCTAGGTGCATTCCCAGTGATGTCTTGATCAAAGGGCTTGAATGGTTAGGATATTAATCCTGTGACTGTGAGTGTTCTCTGGGGTAGCCCCCAGAGGTGGTGTGAACTATTTGGGCATGTTCTATGCCGACTGCAAGTTGAGTTCCCGTGTTCGGGGTTGGTAACTGGTTTGTATGGAATTTTAACGAGTTTTGTTCTCGGGATTTTAACGAGTTTTGTTCTCGGGATTTGATGTATTTGGGAATGTGGTGCTAGGAAGTAAATGGCCTTGACGACTCGAAATCTGGAGCTCGGTTCTGTGGAGCTAAGGCTTCGAGAGCCGGTTTGATAATGAAGTAAATGGCCCTGATGACTCGAAATCTGGAGCTCGGTTCTGTGGAGCTAAGGCTTCGAGAGCCGGTTTGATAATGAAGTAAATGGCCTTGATGACTCGAAATCTAGAGCTCGGTTCTGTGGAGCTAAGGCTTCGAGAGCCGGTTTGATAATGTGGGATCTGGTTTCCATGTCTGACCCTAGTGGTTAGGGGTATCCTATAGGGCTTGAATCCTCAAAATTCCGGGCTGTCTCTAGCCTGGGTCTCGGGGAGGTCTTGAGGGTTGTAATGTGGGAAGGCTGAGTGTGGTGTTATCTGACCAGCTTGATTGTCACTCCCCTTTTGGATGGCGTGGATAATTTTGAATTTGACCGTACCCCGGCCAAAGGATTTTCACTTGAGTATTTGATTATTTGATTATTTGATTGACCTTGCGGTCATGGGGTTTTGATAATTTTGACCGTACCCTGGTCGTGGGGCTTTCACTTGAATTGACCGTTGACCACGGTCATGGGTATTCTGAATTTTTTGATGATGGCCTGCTTTTTTGTTTTGGCCTTTTTTTTTTTGTCCAGTTTTCTTTTTTTGATGGCCTTCTTTATGCTTTGGCCCTTTTTTTTTTCTTTCTCTTTTTTTTTGACTTTTGCTTTTCTTTTGTCCAGTGCTCTTTCGTTTTTTTCTTTTGCCGGTCAAACTAACACCTAAGGTAGGGATTGGTTAGTCTTGTTGGAGGGGTGTTTTATTGTGGGAAATGGACTTGCCTCCCGTCTTGAACCCAAACTAGGAGATTACCTAGATTTGTCATAGGATTCGATACCGCTCCTGCTACGGGTAGTTATGTGGTTTTTCTATACCAGACACGGAATAGGTAAAAAGAAAACACGGGCTCGGTTTCCTGCAGTCATTATAGATGTGCCTATAATAGTCACGTGCGTGTGCTCACAGTGTATGATGGTGTTCATCATGTTCTCGGAAACACATAAGGAAAGTATATATGAGAAAGAATATTGAAAGCTGATTTTATTGAATTTTGAAAAAAAGAGGACAGAATACAACTGACTCTGACTCTGACTTTGACTTCGACTTCGAAGGGAATAGTACATCCTAGACTCGGACTCAGACTCGGACTCAAATCAGATCCGGACTCTCGGATAATGTTGTCGTTAGTCGTCGGCTTTTAAGGACTCGAGTTGATGTCCAGTATAGCCTTTAGTAGAAACTTCACCCAGATCTTCATTGTGTCGAAGATCGTCTTCAATCCTAATGCCCATTTCGGTAAGTACGGCAAAGTTTGAAATGCCGACATACCTAAGATGGACGCGGTAAGAAGGTAGGAGGTTGTTGATGAAGGCCTCCACTAGTGTCTTCTCGTTGGGCTTGTTTACCAACTTTACACTCTCGGCCCTCCACCTTTGAAGGTATTTAGTGAACCCTTCTTTGGGCTCTTGGGCCATCACTTCCAGAGTACGCATTGTAGTCTGGATTTCGACATTATCAGCGTAGTTCCGAGCGAACTCCGTTGCCACGTCATCCCAAGTCGGGTATTTCTTGGAATCGAGCCTGTAGTACCAGGCTTTGGGGTGTTTCTCCAGGGAAGAAGGGAACAAGTGCTTGAACATAGTTGACTTCACCCCCTTCACCGCCATGAAGTCTTTGAAAGCCCGGATGTGGTGGACCGGGTCTTCGGTACCCTCAAACATAGGAAGTCCCGTTAAGTTGAGGTTAGCAGGAAGTTCGTTATCCAGAGGTGAATAAATACGAGCATTCTCGGTGTGGATCGAGTTGTTCGTTGATAGGTGAACTTGTTCCTCGAGCCTACGAACGATACTGACCAATTCGGCCATGGGCCCATTGGGCTCAGCTCCTCCGACTGGGGCCGCTTTTTCCACGGCACTTAGGCGGGTGACTATCGTTGCTTGGTTAGCCTGGATGGCGGCCAGTTGAGTCTCGATCTTGGCCAGAGCATTTTTCAAATCGTCCATTTTGCGTTGGTATCTGGTTTCGGGTGGCCTGTCTGTAAGAACACCACGCAATCAGAAAAGTTGCTTCGGAACTCCAACTCACCAAGGCATAGGAAATAGCGCAGGAGGAGAGACGACTCTAGTTTGACTCGGGTTAGACTCCCCTAAGACAAATGTGTAGGGTACGATTCTCGGAGTGACTGTGATTAGTCACTCCGTCGGAGAATAGCCCCCGATGTGAGACTAAGGACTTAGATGGTGTGGCATCTTAAGTGACTCGAAAGTGGGGTACGTGAGACACGTGTAAGACATGACCCTTAGAGCAATCGTGATTGATCGCTCTGCTAAGGGGTAGCCCCCAAGTGGGATCGATAATTTTGTTAAGACTCGAGTGTCGGACGAGTGACCCTTAGACGTAAGGACCGTGAACCTTTTTGTTATAGGGCTATGCCTTGTAAAAGGTTGACTCGGAAAAGACACCTAGACAGGTGACTTGTGAAATGTGGGCCTTCCTTAGAATTCGGCATGTGGGCCGAGTCCTGCTCGAAGGAAGGTCCACGTGAGACATCCCCAGACTTATGGACTCGATTGTGTTGACGGGCCCTCCTTTGTAGGGGTTTGTCCTACGTAGGTGGGACTTGCCTTAGTCTAATAAGGCGGACTGGGAAAGGGAAGAAACTCGTGATGTAAGATCGACAGAGTTTCGACGCTACGGACCTTGACAACTTAAGACACGACCCGACACTGCAAAATATGGGAAGTCCTAGAAGTGGAAGGTTTTGAAAATTGATGATTTTTGAAAAAGGACCGAGTGGACTCGGTGAATGGCCCAAATTTCCGAAAAAGAGGACGAAAAGTCATTGGGCCACGAGTTTTGAAAGTTCGAGTTTTGATTTGGGCAGCATACCGGCTAGAAAATAGGTTATTTTGAGTAAAATCATAAGTCCTAAATTCGGTATGTGTCCCGGGTTTTGAAATCGAATAGTTTGAAAAAGATGTAATCTTTGAAAAAAGACGGTTTTTGAAAACGACTCGAAAACCAAGTAGCACGTAGTCACACAAGCATTATAACGACGCCATGTATGCTCTATACTAAGTCTCGGTCGGTCTATAAGGGTCTATACCAGTGTACATAGTCTAGACGTTGATCGGGACGGACTTCCTAAGTCGAGTTGATCTTAGAACATGCCGCGAAACCCACTCGAATCGACTATGGACACCTTTCGACATATCCGTATTGGAGTACATCGACGGTATAGTGGGACGTCGGTCGCGAGTACCGGCCCGGGAAAATATGGGTTATGCATGAACCGTAGAACTAAAACGCGTATTGTATTTGTGAAACGATTTCTATTCGAGTCTCACCCTGAGGATGCCGATGGTAAGTCACGCATCAGTTAATCCCCAGCGGAGTCGCCAAATTGTGGACATGACATAGGTCCACCCCGACGCGGCCACGCGCGGGTTTGGGTAGGCGAATGAATCTTCATATGAGAAGGATCGAATTGAAATTTAGGTCTATGTGGAGTCGCCACCGAATTTTATGGTTATTCGGAACCGTTCGAGCCCACTCTATGTCGTAGTGGGCCGTATACAAAATACGGCCCATTTCCGATGTCAGAGTTTATTGGGCTCGTCCCTTTGCATATCGATATAGATGCCGACTTGAGCGGTTAATCGTATATTGAATGACTCTCGTTTGCCAACGGTTTCGGGCATCCGGAAACCGAGGTTCTGAGTAAGGGGTGAGGGTACGTGTTGGGAAGCCCACAAAGGACACCCAACCCCGCCCGCACATTAGCGGCCTCTACTAAGAACTCGAATGACTTTCCAATACGCGTTCTAGTAAAACGGGAAAATGATATGCGAATGTAATTGAAAGGGTTTCTAAGTCAATTTACTGCAACTAAAATTAACGTCCAAGTTGTATTTTAGCATGCGGGTTCATTTAGTATAATAAACGAATAATAATTAAATTGACAAAAGAAACAGAAAACGCGTTAGTAACGATATAACGAACAATAACGGTTTGCAAATATTGAATTGAATTGAAAAGATGCAAATATGAGGATGCATGATTTGAAAAGATAGTATACATGTGATTAATTAGGCACGTGTTGACCTAAGTCGTAAAATACTATCGAGTTTGAAAAATAGAATAATGTACGACTCGCGTTTTAGTCGTTATGAGGTCACTCGATCGAGTGGCCGATGGACTCGATCGAGTGGACCCTAAAAAATCGATTCCGTTTTGCGTCAGAGACCGTACTCGGCCGAGTTATTGACCAACTCGGTCGAGTACGTAGCCACTCGATCGAGTCACTGTGAGACTCGACCGAGTGGTGATCGTAAAAAGCATTCTGACTCGATTTTGTGATGTCACTCGATCGGGTGGCTAAAGCACTCGGTCGAGTGGCACCTGTACGAACTTGGTTCGTTTGCAATTTAATTGTTAATTTTGAAATTGCTTTTGATTTTTGATAATTCGACGGTTTTACCGAATCGGACATAAATATTGCACAATTTATGTTCGACTTGGTTTTTTATAAATCGCGAATTTTGTCGAACCGAATATAAATATTGTTGAATTTATACCCGATTCTAAAGTTGAATACTCATCATATCCCATATTCGATTATTGAATCGATATGGGATATTTAGAGTGAAAAATAAAAAATATGGATTAATTTTAGTCGCTTTGAATTAAATAAATCACGTTAATTAATTCATATGACTTGATTGTTAGATTCGATATCCAATTATGAAATTGGTATCGAATCTAAAATCGACGCTTTACTTGAATAATAAAAAAAATAACTTGATTCCCTCGACTTTTCCGACATCGAAATAAATTCCTAGGGATTGTGATGTTGGATCCGTGTCAACGGGTTTCGACCCTTATTAAAAATTGATTTTAGAAAATTGATGAATGCAAAATTGATGGTGATAACGACGAGAAATAATAATGAATTATTGTTTAAGTTAACTCATCTCAATAATCAAATAATCGGGGTATCGGAATAAGCGACCGGCAACGCTGTGTGCAGTACACTTGTATATTCGGGTTTCCTTATTCCGATATCCCTCTCATTCGACACAAATTGATAAGTATTTTAATGTTTCGATGCTGACAATATTATCGATGTTATGATGCAATAATGATAACGAGGTAAATAATAATAATAATAATCGTACTAATAATAATAATAATAATAAAGATAATAACGTAATAATAATAATAATAATAACGTAGTACTAGCATACCGGCTAGAAAATAGGTTATTTTGAGTAAAATCATAAGTCCTAAATTCGGTATGTGTCCCGGGTTTTGAAATCGAATAGTTTGAAAAAGATGTAATCTTTGAAAAAAGACGGTTTTTGAAAACGACTCGAAAACCAAGTAGCACGTAGTCACACAAGCATTATAACGACGCCATGTATGCTCTATACTAAGTCTCGGTCGGTCTATAAGGGTCTATACCAGTGTACATAGTCTAGACGTTGATCGGGACGGACTTCCTAAGTCGAGTTGATCTTAGAACATGCCGCGAAACCCACTCGAATCGACTATGGACACCTTTCGACATATCCGTATTGGAGTACATCGACGGTATAGTGGGACGTCGGTCGCGAGTACCGGCCCGGGAAAATATGGGTTATGCATGAACCGTAGAACTAAAACGCGTATTGTATTTGTGAAACGATTTCTATTCGAGTCTCACCCTGAGGATGCCGATGGTAAGTCACGCATCAGTTAATCCCCAGCGGAGTCGCCAAATTGTGGACATGACATAGGTCCACCCCGACGCGGCCACACGCGGGTTTGGGTAGGCGAATGAATCTTCATATGAGAAGGATCGAATTGAAATTTAGGTCTATGTGGAGTCGCCACCGAATTTTATGGTTATTCGGAACCGTTCGAGCCCACTCTATGTCGTAGTGGGCCGTATACAAAATACGGCCCATTTCCGATGTCAGAGTTTATTGGGCTCGTCCCTTTGCATATCGATATAGATGCCGACTTGAGCGGTTAATCGTATATTGAATGACTCTCGTTTGCCAACGGTTTCGGGCATCCGGAAACCGAGGTTCTGAGTAAGGGGTGAGGGTACGTGTTGGGAAGCCCACAAAGGACACCCAACCCCGCCCGCACATTAGCGGCCTCTACTAAGAACTCGAATGACTTTCCAATACGCGTTCTAGTAAAACGGGAAAATGATATGCGAATGTAATTGAAAGGGTTTCTAAGTCAATTTAATGCAACTAAAATTAACGTCCAAGTTGTATTTTAGCATGCGGGTTCATTTAGTATAATAAACGAATAATAATTAAATTGACAAAAGAAACAGAAAACGCGTTAGTAACGATATAACGATATAACGAACAATAACGGTTTGCAAATATTGAATTGAATTGAAAAGATGCAAATATGAGGATGCATGATTTGAAAAGATAGTATACATGTGATTAATTAGGCACGTGTTGACCTAAGTCGTAAAATACTATCGAGTTTGAAAAATAGAATAATGTACGACTCGCGTTTTAGTCGTTATGAGGTCACTCGATCGAGTGGCCGATGGACTCGATCGAGTGGACCCTAAAAAATCGATTCCGTTTTGCGTCAGAGACCGTACTCGGCCGAGTTATTGACCAACTCGGTCGAGTACGTAGCCACTCGATCGAGTCACTGTGAGACTCGACCGAGTGGTGATCGTAAAAAGCATTCTGACTCGATTTTGTGATGTCACTCGATCGGGTGGCTAAAGCACTCGGTCGAGTGGCACCTGTACGAACTTGGTTCGTTTGCAATTTAATTGTTAATTTTGAAATTGCTTTTGATTTTTGATAATTCGACGGTTTTACCGAATCGGACATAAATATTGCACAATTTATGTTCGACTTGGTTTTTTATAAATCGCGAATTTTGTCGAACCGAATATAAATATTGTTGAATTTATACCCGATTCTAAAGTTGAATACTCATCATATCCCATATTCGATTATTGAATCGATATGGGATATTTAGAGTGAAAAATAAAAAAGATGGATTAATTTTAGTCGCTTTGAATTAAATAAATCACGTTAATTAATTCATATGACTTGATTGTTAGATTCGATATCCAATTATGAAATTGGTATCGAATCTAAAATCGACGCTTTACTTGAATAATAAAAAAAATAACTTGATTCCCTCGACTTTTCCGACATCGAAATAAATCCCTAGGGATTGTGATGTTGGATCCGTGTCAACGGGTTTCGACCCTTATTAAAAATTGATTTTAGAAAATTGATGAATGCAAAATTGATGGTGATAACGACGAGAAATAATAATGAATTATTGTTTAAGTTAACTCATCTCAATAATCAAATAATCGGGGTATCGGAATAAGCGACCGGCAACGCTGTGTGCAGTACACTTGTATATTCGGGTTTCCTTATTCCGATATCCCTCTCATTCGACACAAATTGATAAGTATTTTAATGTTTCGATGCTGACAATATTATCGATGTTATGATGCAATAATGATAACGAGGTAAATAATAATAATAATAATCGTACTAATAATAATAATAATAAAGATAATAACGTAATAATAATAATAATAACGTAGTACTAATAACAATAATAATAATAATAATAATAATAATAATAATAATAATAATGATGATACCATAATAATAATAATAATAATAATAATAATAAACATAATAAAAGGAATAAAAAAAAAGGTGAATAACGAGAGAAAAAGGGAAAGAGAACGAGGTTTGTCACCCTCAACCTACATGTTCTTGTCTCGGAATAAGGCTCGTAAACGCGGCTATGACACGAGAGTCTTCGAGGTATATGGAGGCTAAGTTGTGGTGGCTTGGGTTGAATTCCTAAAAACTAGGTTTAGGGTTTGCTCTTGTCGGTTTTTCCTAGGGTTTTTCTAGGGTTTGTAGAGGATGTAGTGTAGGATTGCTCTTGGGGTGTATTAGGGTTGTAAAGGTTGTGTAAAAAGTTGTTTTTGTGTGTTGCATGGGGTTGCTTATATAGGCAAAGCTAGGGAACCTTGGTGTCTAGGGTTTGGAGGCGGACCATGGGTGAGCTACTTGGAAACGGCTTTGACCGGGTTTTAATCCAGTCGCTAAAAGTCGGTTTTATTCCCGGTGTCGGTTTCGACCCAAATTAATCTTGTTTGACTCGGAATGATCCACTGGGCCTGGATTTGAGGTCCGTTTGGTTAGATTTGTACTCCGTAAGTGTGTTAGCCAGCGATTAATGGATTTGAGCCCGTATCCGAGCGCATAGAAACACGTTAGCGTCCGATCATCATCGGGTGTTTTTGGAAACTGCCATAGACACCTGGCAGTCAAAATGCGGGTGTCTACAATAGCAAAAACATATTCCTCTTCTTGATTCACTTCATCATTTTTTTCTTTTCAATTATCACCTTTCTTTTCTTTCTTTGATGATTTTTTTCCCCAATTCATCATTTTTTCAATTCCCTTCCTCAACATGACATAGTACCAAATTTCACCCGAAAAAATAATTCTGTTTAATTAACCAACTAGCTTGACTAGGGTAGACAAATATGGCATGTAGTTAATAAACGGGTCAAAACAGGTCAAACTATGGCTATGTGAAGTTCATTGGAATTAGATAAAAGAAAGGGGATTGCCTCTTCCACATGTGTCACAATCACAAACCGAATGCATACAGGTATTTAAGAGACGAATGACATGCTTATGTAATTTGATGTTACATGTCTCATAAGGAGTGTTACTCTCAACCTAAATAAAACTGATCATGGATGTCATCAGTTTAGGCTCTAAGTCTCACAATATATGTAATCCCCTAGAAAATCTAACGCAATACAGTGGCGGAAACACTGTAGAATTGAGATTTGAAACACACCAATGTTCTATATTTAACAAAAGAACGGTCAGTCAATACAAAGGCCACTTTTTACAAAAAGGCTAAAAAGAAAATTCTTTGAAAGGGTTTATACAATCCTTCAGTACACATAAACAAGGGAGAGTAGGATCCACGCTACTCGCTAGCTCACACCCAAAACCCAGCATCAAAAACCTGTCATGTTATAAACATAACAGCCACATCAGTGGGGAGTAACTCGGACGTTCTCCCAGCCATATTATATCATATGAAAAACAATAGTATTACTATATCAAAATAGTAAAATGGAAAACATTAAAACAATATAGTAACATAAGTTTTTAGCAAAACTTAAAGTGACTGCCAACCTGCAAGTCAAAATCAATCGATAATTATAAAATCCAAAATGGCGTTATGGAAATCAATTAGTGCAACGGAATAGACTTTCACTAGGATCATACTAAACTAGTTTCGAGAACTTAGTCAAAACAAATTAGACTTCGGTCTCTAACTAGGCAACTCAACTATAACAGGACTGCGTGCAACGAGGTCCTGGCTTAAGTAATGTACACCTCTCCCGGACACCAACCGTAATCCAGTTCAACCCGACGGCGACTTACACGATGCGATATCTAAGTTTAAGGTCAAAATATACACACTCCTGAACACAAACCATGCTCAGTTCAACGACCAATGTGTCTCTAACTAGACACACCAGCTTTATAGTTGATGGCAAAACGTATACCCTAGACTGTATTACTCTACCCGTACACTTGTCCTCATTCCATAACTCTAAAACAAGCCATTATCGATATTGAGAATAAATAATCATTATAAATAATATGAAGATAAAAGGGAATAAACATTTATATGAAAAGGGAAATTTTCTATAAATAAAAACTTACTAATTTTAGAAACTTACTTAAAATAGAAATATTGTTATAGAAAATTCGTAAGTTATTAAAATTAGTGAAATGTATAAAAATAGCATTTCCAATGAAATTAACATTTTATTATTATCGTCGTTATTGCAACTTTAATATATATCTAAATTCTTTACTCAAAATATAAACAAAATATACTAAGTCAATATATAGTACTTTATAAATAATTAGGAAATCGAGTTAAAACTATAAATTTTAAAAAAGAGATATTTTAAGAAAACGATCTCAAAATTAATTGAGGCAACGAATTTTATAAATGAAATGAATTTTACAAAGTTTGCAAATTATTTTTAACAAATAGCTTTTATTAATAATAATACGGATTTTACTAAAAATAGTCAATTGTAAACAAATAAGAAATAGTGAAAATAGTCTCGACTAAAAATATATTTAAAACAAAATCGACTATTTTCTCATTTATTAGTATAAATCGTAAAACAAAAATTAATTTATTAAACAAGTATACAAATCTCGATTATAATATAAAAATACGATTACGAGTTAAAATTATAAATTAACGAAATGTGAAGAAAATATGAAATTGTTATTATTTAGTTACTAGTGTCACGATAACCAACAAAATATTACAACGATCGTAAATAATTAAATTACTAACGATTTATAAAATGATATCGAAACTCGTAAAATATTTATAAAGTACACGATTTATAAAATAATACTTTTAGCAAATAATAAATAGCTAAAAATTAGAAAAACCGAAGTTAAAATATTTACTACATACTACTACTCAAACATACGATATAATACCGAGTAACGTCCTAAAGTTACCTTAAGTCGACAACCGAAACGAACTCGTACTCGTCCTTCCTGGTCAACCCAAGCTCCGATAGTAACGCTTTTAAGCTCCAAGTAGTAGACTCGATAATCCTCAAGCGTGAATCTCCGCGACAAACGAGTTGACAAAACAAAAGAATGAGACAAGGGTTCGACACAAGACGGAAAGAGGATTAAGGTGTCAAACAGAAACACGAAGGTTGAACTCGATAACAAAACAACGGATTGAAAAACCAAGAGAACGAAATGGCACAACAGTAACAAAATCGAGACGGAGAGTAGAGTCACAGGCAGAAAACTGAGAAGACGAAGAAGACACGAGCTCGTTACCCGAAAGATAGCGAGGGCAATAGACGGCAACAACAGCAACAAACCACGAAACAGGGAAAAGAAAGAAGAACAACAGCAACGTAACAGCACAGAAGTAGCAGCAGAAACAGCGTGGCAGCAGCGACACATAACGAGCAACAGCAACGAAACACATGACGACACCGTAAATGGATATCGGAACCGAGCAAACAGCAGCAACGCACAGTAACAACAGCAGCAGCGAGGATATGCAACAGTAGTGACAGATTAGCAGCAACGAGAAAAGACGTGACCCAACACAACCACCATACATCGAACAAAATCGGATCAAGCGAGCAGCATCAGAAAAACGTAGTAGCAGCAATCAAACGCACAAACAACAAGCAGGCGAAGTAGAAGAAAAAGAAGAAGGAGAAAACAGAGAGGAGGAGCAATAGTCGGCACACAAACATCAGCAGCACAAACGAAGTCGATAAAAACAGTACCGAAGAATAGCATTAACAGATACTGATGAGCGCAAATCGGTCTCGAACAGCAACATTAATAACAACAGCGACACCAACCAATAACACTAACAAGAGCATGAAACCCACCGCAGAAAAGATGAAGAAGAAGAAAGACATGGAGCACCAACAACACACGCAGAGAAGGAGAGGAAGAGGAGAAAGATACTACCTTAACAAATACAGGCGACAGAAAACAGGGGAGGCCGCGCTGCAACGGTGCGAAAACAGGGGAAATCGATTGACGACGATGGATGACGGTGATTGATGGTGATGCGATGATGGAGAAGATGGGTGAGCGGCAGTTGAAGAGCGTGAAGAAGAAAGAAAAGGAAATGGGGGTGTGGGGTGAGCGTCTGCTTGAGACCAAAACAAAAGGGGTCAAGCGATTTAGGTTAAAACGAATTGGGTCGGAAATAAAACAATGAGACGGGTCAAGTAAAAGTGTAACGATATAAAAGGTCATTAAATCAAAAGTTGGTCCAAGGAGAAATCGGGTTAAAATTAAGATAAGTAAAATTATAATTAGTTGAGCCGAAACACGAAAAAGAGTAATTAAAAATATTTCTCGAGCTAAAATGAATATTCACAACGAAAACGAAGTTAACGAAAATAATTAATTTTTTTTGTTGACATAATGAATTAAATTGATTTCTCGAAGAAAGGTAATAAATGTTTTGACGAAATTTAAAATAAATGAACTTCGAGCCGAAAATAGAGATTCGAGCTTAAATATAAATAAATAAAAAGAATTTAGAATTTAAATAGCCGAAATAGACTTTCGATAAGAGTTAAATTAAATGTATAAAATAAATCGAAACAGACATAAAAATGTTTAAATATAAGGGTTTCCGAGACAAATATAATTTTAGGAGTTTGAAACGATTTAAACGATAAATTCGTTTTACGATAAATTTTTTTAAATCTTAAACGAAATAAAAATACAAACATAATTTTAATTTAATTTAAATTTATAAAAAAAAACAGGGGTGTTACAATATAAGTAGCTTAATCGACAACAGGTCAATTGACTCATTTGACATTCAAAACATAATCGGCGACATGATTAAAGAAATACTAAACTCAAATAACGGGAAATAAGTGCCATTCACAAGAAAGAGCAAAGAACTAGGGAAAAGCATGCGACAAACGCAATGTCATCATTGCCGACACGACTCTATACTAAAACACACTAAAAATGGAAAAATAAAAAAAAAAAATGTTTTTTTTACGAAATAAAAACACAACACACGAAACATCCCCCCAAACCAAATCACACAATGTCCTCATTGTGAACCTAGATATACAAACTAGGACAAAAAGTATAACATGGAATGGAGAAAAGACAAAAAGAATAAGAGAAGGTACCGACAATATATGTATAGCGGATAAATCCCCCAAACCAGCAACCAACCGGGACTATGAATCAGACTCATACCCATCAATGTCATAATCATCATCAGTAGCCTCAGGACTTGACATAAGATCCACAAACTCACGACCACCATGCCGGGTCTTAACAGCAAAACTAGTACCTCCATGTAAAGAAGCATCATGGCAGACGTAAGCATCACGTGTCCATAGTAGCTTACACCGTGATCAAAGTCATACTGCACTTCAAAGTTGGACTGACCAAGAGGAGGTGAACTGGTAGGTCCTTGAAATGAACCGTCAGGACCGAACCAGGAGGGTAAGTGATCAGTCGGCTGTAACTGACCCTGCTGCTGAAGCTGTCGGAGGTGTGGATAATAGGCTCGATGTTGGTCGACATACATCGACCGCATCAAATGAAGCATTTTCGTATATCCCGACTGAGGCTGATAATAAGTACCTGTTGGTGGGACAAACGACCTCTAATAGGGTGGAGAAGGAGCCTACTGACGAGGGACCTGAAACTGAGGAGCCTGTGACTGAGGTGGCTGACGAGAATCGGAACCTTCACCGTATTCAAAAGTGGTATGACCTCGGTTACCCTGTGGAGCAGCTCCGGGGGTAACGATAAGTAAGTAGCTAGGCGCGGCAGGAGGTGGGATATCATCATCGAGTGGTGCATTCTGCCACAACTTCACTAAAGAAGGATCGGGAAGAATACGGGATTGACCCAGAGCAAAGTGTCATATATACTTATTATCAGCGTTGACGGAAAACCAACCCGCAGGAAAACCACTCGCAGTATAAACAGTTTCCGTCGAAATAGGCACCCGGTCCGTCTCGTAAAAGGTACCTCGTAGTAGAGTCCGAGCAAGATGAGTTACTAATCCTCCACCATTAATTGACTTCAAACGACTCGATTTTGTGACAATCAATCCAAAATGTTTTATAATAAGAGCAGAGATATCTAGGTCAAAAAGGGGTTGAGATTGAACATTAAGAGCCGTTCCAATCATCTCAATTTCACCTTTGGTCACGCAACCATGTTCGTGACGACCAAAAATCGACCAGAAACAAATCGTTGCCAAGTCCGAATTATAGGATGTTGAATGGCATGACGAGGGACACTCTTAAATTTAGCTAGCAAGCTTGACCCGTAATGCAGTACCAAAGTTGCTGATGACTAAAAGAATCAAGGGCACTCAAAATATCACCAGAATCTAGGCCAAAGGTGTCCCTAAATATATAGTCGGAGGGGGATGGTATGAGTTACACTCAACAACCTAAATGTCAGCATAGCAGTAGCATCATTATATTCAAAACTGCTGAAGAATTCAAGGGTCAAGTCTTTGTAAATGGGTACATTCAGATTGAACATACCACTTATACCAGTACCGTCAAAACATTGCTCCATCAACTCGTTAATACCACAACGACGCAGTAATGCATGACTAAAAAAGCGAGTAGGTGTTATCGGTTTGGAAGCCAAAAGAAGAAAGAGTTCTCGTTGTCTTGCCGAACCAAAAATAATATGCTCATACCCGGATACCGGCGGGAATTCTGGTGGTGGTGATGACGGAGATTCTGATGATGTTGCATGCGATGATTCCGGTGGAGAATCTAACTGACGGTTGTTATTTCGTCTTTTTCTTCCGAGCACCATGGTGATAAGATGAGAGGTAGGAGATGAGTAGTGAAGGTAATGGGTAAAGGTAAGGTGGGAGGAGGATGATTATTGATGTGGTGTATATGAGGGAATTTGTGGGGTTTTTGTGGTAGAGAGAGTTGGGAAGGGTTTAGTGAGAGAGAGTGAAATGAAGGAATGGGGGGAGGAAGGAGGGGTGGAGTTGTATAAGAAGGCCTGGAAAAATGAAGCATGGATCCCGCCTAATGAACCGATCGGTTCGAAATTGAACCGCCCGGTTTGCCTGCGTATCGACCGGTTCAAAGTTGAACTGAATGGTTCATCTTCATACCGCTCGTTTTGTCTGCGTACCGAGCGGTTCACCTGTCGTACATGCAGATTTTTCTTTCACCGAACATCAGTACCCTCCCTCACGTTCACTAAAAAAAACTAACACACTACAAAAGGGAAATTACATAAGTTGTACACACGGGTTGC
Source organism: Agrostemma githago (assembly GCA_958450325.1). Lineage (NCBI taxonomy): Eukaryota > Viridiplantae > Streptophyta > Magnoliopsida > Caryophyllales > Caryophyllaceae > Agrostemma > Agrostemma githago. The sequence continues at coordinate 25,213,708 of OY288255.1, read as the reverse complement.
CTCCCGAGAAGCGCTAGTTTTTACGGTCCCGCTCGACCGGTATTACCTCAAGAGGAGAAAGGAGGCCGTAGGTAAATCACATTGATATTACCTACGACGGCATCTTAATGATATAGCTTTAATTGGTGCCCATTGGCCATAAAAACTTCTCCCGAGTCACTCTGTACTTCGATTGCTCCAGATTTCTTGACATTGGTGAAGGTGTAGGGACCGGACCATCTAAATTGTAACTTACCCGGGAATATGCGAAGACGATAATTGTGTAGCAAACCTTTGTCACCCTCCTTAAATTGCTTCGGGAGAATACGTTTATCTTGCCACCTCTTTGTGCGCTCCTTATAGACTCGGGAACTCTCATAAGCACTTAGACGGAATTCGTCCAATTCATTCAGTTGGAGTAATCGCTTCTCCCCACTCAGAGTCGGGTTAAAATTAAGCTCTTTGACTGCCCAAAATGCTTTATATTCTAACTCGACGGAAAGATGACATGCCTTACCATATACCAATCGATAGGGAGATGTACCGATGGGTGTCTTGAATGCGGTGCGATAGGGCCATAATGCATCGTCTTGTTTGGCACTTCAATCCTTCATAGATTTAGAAACTACCTTTTCGAGAATTAATTTAATTTCTCGATTGGATACCTCCACTTGTCCGCTTGTTTGAGGATGATAAGCCAATCCGGTACGCTGCATAACACCATATTTGCGTAGTAAAGTCTTCTCTTTTCGTGGAAGTGTGAATGATGGTAGGATTTGTCGTGAATCCCAACTGATCAAAATAATAATCAACGAACCTAAGCTAGGTAGCTAGGGTAAGTCGAGTCGATCCTCAGGGACGAGAGTTCCGAACTAAAGGGTGCTATGGTTTAAGACTAGGTCCAAGACGAACTAAAGTAATTGATTATAGATGGTGACTAATCTAGAAATAACTATAAAACTAAGGCAAAGGAAACTAAGACGACAATGAAAAAGGGGATCAACAATAGAGGAAAGAAGCTAGAGTTAGGTTGGGTTCAAGGGTGTCTAGGAGGCCAAGGAGGAGTAAGGGTGTCGGTGTAATCCACTAACCTTGATTACGACCGGGCTCTCGCACTTGGACGGCCAAAGGGGTCTCTACACTATGCTCGCACTAATAATGATGATATCCTACAAACCAACATGCAACAACACACAAGAGGAAACAAGGAAACATGAATTTCTCAATCACAAGTCTCCTAGGCATTTCATCAAACATGTTGTGTTCACAATGATAGGAGGCAAGGTAAATGACACCAAACACCACCAATTTCCACCCTAATCACCCATATAAAACACCCAATCCCCCTACTAACCCTAGCAAGAAGACTACCCACTCATGTTTAAGATGGTAATCACAACACTCATAATGAAACAAATATAAACATGGACATTCATCATTGAATATTGAAGGTTAATAAGCATAAACACCAATGAAAACTAAGTAGAAAAGATTAGGAATAAGAGGGATTATACCAATACCAAAGGATGAACAAAAGATTAAGTCTTTGCATAAATAAACCCAATGGAAGATCTCCAATGTTGTCAATAGAGTAGATCAACCCAAGAGGTCTTCAATATTACAAAGATGAAACAAGGATTAAACTAGAATTAAAGAAAGATTAAGGAAGGATTAAGCTAATCTACACTAATCTAAGCTAATCTATCATAAACTAGATCTAGGGTTTTCTTCCTCTAAAACAATACAAGAGGGAGGTATTTATAGAGTTGCATGAATAAGGGAAATGAATCGACGAAGTGTGAGGGGAGCAAAGGCCTCACGGCCGTGTTGTGGCAGTCCCGGCTAAGGGTGTGCAAAATCCGGGTCGGACCGGAAAAATGGACCGGACCGGACCAGAATCTACTGGACTGGATCCGGAATAAAAAATTTCGGTCCGGTCTCCGGTCCATCATTTTGGGCGATTCCGGGTTCCGGTCCGGTCCAGTCCTGACCCGGTTTTTCCGGTTTGGACCGGAAAACCCGGAATTATGCTTATTTTTAAAAATTCCGGTCTAACCGGGCCAACCGGTCCAAACCGGGCCAACCGGTCCAACCGGGCTGGAATTTTGGACCGGAAATCCAAAAAAAATTGAAAATTCCGAGCCAACCGGTCCAGTCCGAGTCGGACCCGGAATTTTTCCGGGCCGGACCATGGTCAATATTTTGGTAACCGGTCCGAGTCTAGGGTCAAGAAATTTGATGATTCCGGTTCCGGGTCCAACCGGGTCCGGTTCGGGTCGGTCCGAGTCGGGCCCGTTGCACAGTCCTAGTCCCGGCCGTGAGCCACCCCCGTCCCGGTCGTGAGGGGGCCATCACGGTCGTGTCGCTTTTATATTCCCGGGCGAGAATACAGGTGACATGGCCGGGTCGAGCTCCAGTGAGCCGCTTTCATTTGCACCTTCAATCACGACCATGTACGTGTAGGACACGACCATGTAGCTTTACGGGGCGATCTTCCTTTACTCCTAAGCGATGTCGTGACTCGGGATTGGTTCGTATGACGATGAAAAAGACTCCGAAAGCCGAGTTTCATGCCAAATGAACCTACAAGCACAATCATAGCTACAAGAGACATTAATAGCACAAAACCACTTCTAAAAGCGGTTAAATCAAAGGAAAATCGATTAAAGGAAGAAGGAAAGACGGTATAAATCAAGCATATCAGTGAACCTCCATCACTAATAATGGCTCGGGGAACCCCGAACCTAGGAAAAATTATCTTCTTAAAGAGATTTATGGCTACCTTAGTATCGTTTGTAGGACAAGCAACCACCTCGACCCATTTGGACACATAGTCTACTGCAACTAGAATATAACGATTATTACCGAAAGAATAAGGAAACGGACCTTGGTAATCGATTCCCCATACGTCGAAAATTTCGACCTCTAGTATGCCGTTTTGTGGCATCTCATGTCGCCTAGAAATATTACCGGATCGTTGGCAAGCATCACAAGCAACGATAAATCCTTGCGCGTCTTTAAATAAAGTTGGCCAATAAAATCCGGATTGTAATATTTTAGCAACGGTGAAAGAGGGACCATGATGACCACCATAGGGAGAAGAATGACAACCCTCTAAGATACCCCTTACTTCCCAATCGTGTACGCACTTTCGAAAAATTCCATCCGCGCATTCTCGAAATAAGTAGGGATCATTATCCCAATAATACTTCCTCACATCGGATAAGAATTTCTTCTTTTGTTGATAGGTACAATCAGGAGGAAAATAACCACCAACCAAAAAGTTAGCAAAATCGGTATACCATGGTTCGTTGGTAGTTAGCTCGACAAGGGTGATCGCTAGTAAGGAATCGTCAGGAAAAGAATCATCAATCAGTAGGATTATTCCTTCTTCATCGAATCTAGATATATGATCAACTACAACGTTCTTGGCTCCCTTCTTATCCCAGATCTCTAGATCAAATTCTTAAAGTAGTAAGATCCAACGAATTAATCTAGGTTTTGCTTCCTTCTTTGCTAAGAGGTACTTCAATGCGGAATGATCAGTATAAACAATCACCTTAGAACCAATTAAATAAGTTCAGAATTTATCGAGGGCATATATGATGGCTAATAACACCTTTTCCCTCGTCGCGTAATTGATTTGAGTTTCGTCTAAAGTCTTACTAGTATAGTAGATAGCATGTAAAAATTTATCTTTTCTCTGACCCAAAACTACTCCTACGGCATAGTCGCTTGTATCACACATAATTTCGAAAGGTAGATTCCAATCCGGCGATCGAATGATAGGTGCTGAGATTAATGCCTCCTTAATCCTGTCAAAAGATACACGACATGCATCACTAAAGCAAAACGGAGCATCCTTTAGAAGGAGCTGGGTAAGTGGTTTAGCAATTTTTGAGAAGTCCTTGATAAAGCGGCAATAAAATCCCGCATGAGCAAGGAAGCTCCTATCCCCCTTAACATTAGTGGGAGAGGGCAATTACTCGATCACTTGTATTTTAGCTCGATCTACTTGAATGCCTTTATCGGAAACTAAATGACCAAGCACTACTCCCTCGTTGACCATAAAGTGACACTTTTCCCAATTAAGCACCAAGTCAACTTCCTCACAGCGACCTAAGACCTTAGACAAATTCAGCAAACAAGAATCAAATCCAGAACCATATACACTGAAATCATCCATAAATACTTCCATAATCGATTCAATGAATTTAGAAAAGATACTAATCATGCATTTCTGAAAGGTGGCTGGAGCGTTACATAATCGAAAGGGCATCCTACGATAAGCGAAGGTACCATAAGGACAAGTAAAGGTGGATTTTTCTTGGTCCTCGGGATGAATGGGGATCTGGAAAAAACCGAAGTAGCCATCTAGATAATAAAAATACTTATGACAAGCTAATTTTTCCAACATTTGATCAATAAATGGAAGTGGATAATGGTCTTTTTTAGTGGCGACATTCAATTTTCTATAATCAATGCACATGCACCACCCTGTAACAATTCTTGTAGGAATTAGTTCATTCCTATCATTCTTCACTACCGTGGTGCCTCATTTCTTAGGCACCACTTGAACCGGACTGACCCATTTAGAGTCGAATATAGCATATATAATACCGACATCTAGAAATTTCATAACTTATTTCTTAACAACTTTCTGCATATTCGGGTTCAGTTCGAGGCTGACCCTGGATAGACGGTTTATAACCGTCTTCAAGATGAATGCGATGCATGCAAAAGTCAGGAGATATACCTTTTAAGTCACTTAAACTGTACCCAAAGCCTTCTTATATTTCCTCAATACAGTTAATAAATCAGTCAACTGAGACTCAGTCAAAGAATTACTTACTATAACCGGGTTTAGCTCACTGTCATCGAGAAAAGCATACATGAGATTCGTGGGTAACGGTTTAAGTTCAGGTTTTTGTACTTCGACCGAATAAGACATATCAAGGTTGATGGTTTCGACCGTCTCAGCTTCTTTCGGTTCCCCTACATATAAAAGTGCTTCCAGCTCATCCACTTCAGCTTTCCAGATTCCTCCATCACCTATATAACTCGATTCACACATTAGTAACTCCAAGGGATCCTTTGTTAAGGATCCGAGTAAGGTAGAATCAATAGTGTCATCCACAGAATCAAAAGTCTCTAAATAGTAACTTGACTCATCAGTTATAGGGGCTTTTAAAGCTTTATTTATATTAAATAAGACTTTATCTTCTCCTACCTCAAGTGTCAAACTACCGTTTTTGACATCAATAATTGCGCCAGCGGTGTGAAGGAATGGACGACCAAGTATAATAAGGATATGTGTATCCTCAGCAATGTCTAAGACAACAAAGTCGACAGGAAAAAAGAACTTCCCTACCTTAACCGGGACATCTTCTAAGACACCTAAACGTCTACGGACTGATCGATCAGCCATTTGAAGCGTAATACTAGTACACTTCAAACCTCCCATATCTAGCTTCTCAAAGATGGAGTAGGGCATGACACTAACACTTGGCCCAAGATCACACAATGCATTATTTACAATATGAGTACCTATTGTGCATCGAATAAAAAACCAATAGGATCCTTAAGTTTTGGAGGCGATTTGTTTTGAAGGAGTGCACTGCACTCCCCAGTAAAAGCAATTGTCTCGACTTCATTAAAAGAACGCTTCCTAGTAAGTATGTCTTTCATGAATTTAGCATAATCAGGTACTTGTGTTATTAACTCAGTAAATGGAACGGTTACCTGAAGATTCTTCACAACGTCCATGAACTTACTAAATTGATTGTCGATCTTGCTATTGCGTTGACGAACTAAGAATGGGAGCTTCACGTGATGGCATGTAGGTGACTTTGGCTATTCCGATGGCTAAACCGATCGGTTTGATTCCGAACCGGTCGGTTCGACTTTGTCCTTATCGGTTTGATCATGTACCGACCGGTATGAATTTGTACCGGTCGGTTTGACATTGTCTGGACCGGTTTGCGTGTCGTCAATGGCTTCTGCTCCCTTTACGACCTCGTCTTCTGATTCTGGCATCTTTGGACCATCGTAGACCGTTCCACTCCTTAAGGTAATAGCATTGATGTGTTCATTCCCTTGGGGTGGATTACCTTGAGGTGGATTTCCCTGAGGCGGCAAGGTTCCTGGCTGACGAGTAGCTTGAGAATTAGCTAACTGGGTGACTTGCCTTTCGAGCACCTTATGGATGGTCTGGAATTGAGTCATCATGTTCCTCAGTTCAGCTATTTCAACGGATTGTTGATGAGCTTGGGCTTCTAAGGAAGGAAGTGGTGGAAACTGCTGATGATTATTCTGAATTATGTTTTGTCCTCGTGGTTTTAGAGAATTCTGCTGGTTTCCCTGCATTCGACCGTGAGAAGGCACATATGCATGGTGGATTGCGAGGTGGGGGTGTTTTAGGATTCAACACATTCTGACTTTGCATAGGATAATGGAGCATGATTATAGCCAGGTTGATTCATGTATGGCAGGTGCTGATTCCGTTGGAATGACTAATAAGCATTAACTTGTTCTTGCGTTCCCATGCATTCATGAACATGATGTCCCGATACGCCACAGTTGTCGCATACTATTTCTTGGGTCCTAGCGTGCACTCGATGCATTCCTTTATCTGAGTTAGATGCTTCATAAGAACCGAATCGCTTAGTAAAACAGCTAATTGACTAGCGATCGCAGAATCAGTCTCGTTACTATTACCTCGGGTATTGCCGCGTGGATTTCCCCATCGTGCATGATGAGATGCCATATCCTCAATAGTTTGCCATGCCTTATCATCATCAACATTAGACTGGAACCTCCCGTTACAAGCTGAATCACGTGTGTTACGATAATCGTCGTATAAGCCATTATAGAACTGATTGCAGAGAAACCATTCTTCAAACCCGTGGTGAGGACATTCTTTGACTAACTTCTTGAATCTTTCCCATGCCTCATGAATATTCTCATGAGGTGTTTGAAGAAAATTAGTAATTTGGCTTCGCAACATATTCGTCTTCTAGGGTGGATAATAATGTTTGTAGAAGGCCAATGCAAGAGAATTCCAATCATTGATTCCAGTTGTGACCTTGTCGAGATCGGTGATCCATTCTCTAAGCTAGCTGCATCACGTAGAGAGAACATGAAAAACATCTGCATGACTTGCTCCTAAGTGACTCCTGCAGGAAGTGGAATAGTAGAGCAATAGTTAGTAAAAATTCTCATGTGTTTAGCGGGTCCTCCTTGGCATTGCCTCTAAACTGATTCTTCTCGACCAAGGTGATGAAAGCGGGACGAATCTCAAAGATGCCATTAGTAGCAGTTGGACGTTTAACCAACTTTGGAAGGGCAGTCTGTTCCGTCTTGGAGTGGCTAGCAAGCTTAGGCATCTTGACTAGAGAGGGCGTTAGTAAATGGAAAGGTGGTGAAGTATCGGAAGCGGGAGTGTCCTCTTCTAAGGACTGAGATTCCGCGATGAAATATATCGGTTGCTGAATTTTTTCTTCTTCTTTCGATATTACTGCGCTTACCGTCACGTTGGTGACGACAATGTACAAATATAACTTCTTCCCCTCCGCCGGCCTGGCCAGCGTTAGTAGCATTTTCAGATGCTTCTTCATGCTTCCAAATGCCTCCCTCTGCTCTTCCTCCCATTTGAACTGCTTGTCCCCCTTCAGGATTTTAATAAACGGGGTAGACTTGTCGGCCGCTCGAGAGATGAAGCGTGCAAGGGCGGTCATCCTTCCCGTCAGCCTATGGATGTCTCTTATGGTCTTTGGCTCTGGCAAGTCCAGAATGACTTGCACCTTCTCTGGGTTGGCAATAATCCCCCTCGTGCTTACTAGGAAACCAAGGAAATTGTCCGACCTTACGCCAAACGGGCATTTCTTCAGGTTAACTTCATTTTATATTTTCTCGGCGACTGGAACGTCTCCCTCAGGTCATCCAGTTGTTGCTCGTCTTCCTTACTCTTGACAATTGTGTCATCTAAATACATTTCCATGTTTTTCCCCATTTGCCCTTGGAATATTTTATCCACCACTCTTTGGTAGGTCGCCCCTACGTTCGTGAGGCCAAAGGGCATCATCTTGTAAATGAATGTGCCGGTGTTAGTGATAAATGCGCACTTGACATTCTCAAGTCCCCATAGAAACACCTGGTGATATCCTAAGAAGGCGTCTAGGAAGCTTAACATTGAGAGGCCACTGGTGGCGTCCACCAGCTGGTCAATTCTTGGCAAGGTATAACAATCTTTTGGACATGCTTTGTTAAGGTTGGTGAAGTCCACGCACATGCGCCAAGCGCCCGATGACTTCTTCACCATGACGACATTTGCTAGCCATTCGAGGTATTTTCAAGGTTCGACGAATCCGGCTTTCAGCAATTTGTCTACCTCTTCTCTGATGGCGTCATCCTTCTCTATTGACATGATCCTCTTCTTTTACTTCACAGTTTGGCAACCTGAATTTACGTTTAACTTGTGGACTGCGACCTCTGGGTCTACTCCTGGCATCTCCTCGGTTGAGTAGGCGAACACGTCTGTGTTCTCCCTCAGCATGTCGATGAGTTATCGCTGGTATTCTGTGTTCAAATCTGATCCTACCAATACTGGCCATCCCCCCTCCAACTCCACCATCATGCTCTTGCCCTCAAGCTCTAGGCGCTCTGGTGGCGGCGGTAGCTCTTTCTTGGCCAATTTGGGGGGCCTTAAAGCTTGATATTGTTATGGTTTCAAGGCTTGGAGGGTCGGCCTTCCTTTTTCCTTTAATCTCTTCCTAGCATCGTTTTACAGCGACGGAGTTACAAGATCTGGCTGACTCTTGGTCGCCGTATAGCTTTCCTTCCTCATTGTTATACGTGACGTATGCCATCGTCGGTGCTCTTATAGATACCAGGGCGTGCACCTCGTCCAGGGTGATCCGCCCGATGAGTGCGTTATAAGCCGACTTGGCGTCTACCACCACGAACTGGGTTACGGCTCGTCTGACCGACGCTCCCTTCCCGAATACGACAAGGAGGCCGATGGTTCCCATGGTCAAGACTCCGGTGCCGGAGAATCCATAAAGCGCCCCAGTTGTCGGCTTTAAGTGGTGGCGATCTAGCCCCATTTTTTTTTAACGCTTCCCGGTATAAGAGCTTGGCGAATGCTCCGGTGTCGATCATGGAATGCTTTACCGCATGGTCACTGATCCCAATGGTGAGGACCAGGAGTCGCTATGGGGGTAGACGACCCGCCCATAGTCGGCGGCAGTGATGCTGAGAGTCGGGATTGTCGGTGTTTCAACCGCATAGCAGGCCTGCTATGAAAACTCTCGCAGATGCCTCTTCAACTAACGTCGTTTTCTTACCCCCCCCCCCCAGGGGTTTCGTCGGTCATGTGGATTATATTGGTTTCCTTCCTTTTTTTGGTTCTTTCTTGTCTTCGTCTTTGTCATTCCGATGAGTCCTTGCTTCATACGCTGCCAGCGACCCTCGTCGTATGAGATCTTCGATTTCATCTTTGAGGTTACGACACTCCTCCGTCGTATGTCCCTTGGCGTCGTGGAACGTGCAATGTTTGCTCTGGTCAATTCTGGGGCCAATTCTGATTGGCCTTAGCCGCTCCCACTTCCCGCTGTTTTTTTCGATGTCAAAAATTTCTGCTTGGGGGAGGTTGAGTGCTGTGTAGTGCTCGAAGCGAGGCGCAAATGAAGTCTTGTCCTTTCTCCTTTCTGACCGGCTACGATTTTTCTTCTCGTTCTTCTCCTTTATAGGGCTTCTAGCTCTTTCCTTTCGACTGACTTTTTAAGGTGAGGGGTCATCATGTCGCCATCGGTACTCTTCTTTGATCATATTGTGGACATGACGTAGGTCCACCCCGACGCGGCCACGCGCGGGTTTGGGTAGGCGAATGAATCTCGTGGTAAGATTGTTCTCGGGTTCGAAATTTAAGTCAAAATGGAGTCACCACCGAATTTTGTGGTTATTCGGAACCATACGAGCCCACTCTATGTCGTCATGGGCTATACACAAAGTAAGCCCACTTCGATTTCAGAGTTTATGGGGCTCGTCCCTTTGCATTGTTATATCGACACCGTTTACACCGGCTTTCGTATATAAAATGACTCTCGTGCGCCAAGGGTTTCGGACGTCCGGAAACCAAAGGTTCTGAGTAAGGGGTGAGGGTACGTGTTGGGAAGCCCACTAAGGACACCCAACCCCGCCCGCACATGGCGGCCTCTACTAAGACATCGTTCGTGTTCGTGTACGCGCGCTAGTAAAATGACTAAATGATACGCAAACAGCGTTTTCGGGCTAAGCATGTCAATTTTGCGTTAACTACGTCATTTAATGCATCTTGATTATGGTCGGAATGATTTAGCATGCGAGGTTCATTTATAAAGCGTAAAGCAAATAAATAAACAAAGCTCGAAAATAAATAACGTACAAGTTACACGGGCGGAAATACAACCCGGAATTCACAATACAACGATACATATATAAAATAATAAACGAAATAATAAAAGGCAATATAATGATAGAAACGGACCCGTATATAAACTAGACCGCGAAATATGTAGATGGACTAACCCCGTTTAAATGCACATTATGTTGTACATCAAACGAAGGACGGAAACATGGGACTGTGGCGTATTGCTAGCCCGATCCCACGTCCCGTAGTCATGTCCCGACTTATCACGTCGAAGAAATCGATCAAAGTCGTTCTACGTGTCGTGATGTGCATAGGTTTTGAAAGTAGGAGGGTCATGTGATGGTCTTTACACATGATGACTAATGTCGTAAAAATTTGAGCCTCGAAATGTGTGTCGAGGCTCTCGGTTTTCTGGGTTACAGGACCCACTCGAGCGAGTCGTGGGCTGACTCGGTCGAGTGCGTCCTTAGACGCAGCTACTGCCCAGTTTTTTGGGTGCTACTCGATCGAGTAGCCTACGTACTCAGTCGAGTAGCCCCTGTACGAGGGATGACTCGCCTCGTTTTTTTGGTTTAAAAACGATGGTTAAATTAAATACAAATATCGCACGATTTGTATTCAACTCAACCTCCGGTATTATAATCGTGTATATACGATTATAATATCGTTATCGGAGTTTTATGAAAATGTTTTATCGCTACTTTAGAAATTTTGAATTAGTAACGAAAGATATCCCTCTACGTCACGACATCGAAACTAACCCTTTCGGGTTATGTGATGTCGATTTTCGTGTCAACGGGTTTCGTACCAATTATAGAAATGGGATTAAATACGTTCAACTACGACCGATCACGGTCACGTCACGCCCTTGAGTACATTGGGGCGGGGCTCCTCGAATGGGCTCCACCTCCGTCGTGGCTCGTAAAGGGATTGGACGGACCTTAGATGACCATCGTAGTCCAACGTTTTCAGAACCGGTTTTTAATATTAATATATATATATATATATATATATATATATATATATATATATATACACACGGTATTATTAGTGCTAGTAGTAAAATGATGATACAAAAATAAAGATGCAAAAGTATAAACGTTAGTGCTAGTGTTAGTGTTACTACGATTATGATTACAATTCAAAACACGATAAAGTAAACAAAATGACGGAGTAATAGAGATCGAAATGGGGTTTAGGACACCCTCAACATACATGCTAGGTATAGGCCTCGGAAATGGACTCGTAAATAGCGACAGGACGCCGGAGTATCGAGGATGTACGCGAGTTATGGTGTGTATGGGTGTGTGTGTGTGTGTTGCGTCGGTTGATCGAGGGACAAGGGCTCGGTTTTTGTGTATATTTGCCTAGGATTGCTAAGGGTTTGTAGCGTAGAGTGTAGAGTGTATTAGGGCTGAAAATGTAGGATGAAATGTAGGGTGTAAAGTTGTGAAGTGCATGGGGGTGAAGCGGTATTTATAGGCCTCATCCCACGACATAGGGGCACTCGATCGAGTGGCCCTAGTGCGCTCGATCGAGTGCACTCGATCGAGTGCCTTTGCAAACAGGCCAAACCCGGTTTAAGGCGCTCCACTCGACCGAGTGGGTCAATCCACTCGATCGAGTGGATCAATTAGGCGAGACAAATAAGGAAAGATTATCCTTGATTGATTTGATTGTTTTTTTTGAATTCTGATTTGTGCGCCAGCTGAACTTGGCTGATTTATGAGACGGTTTCGTCTTTGACCGGGTTTTGACCCGGTCGCCAAAAGACGGGATTTATCTTTGGTGTCGGTTTTGGCCCAAATTAGTCTCATCTGAGTCGGAACGACCCACTGGGCCTGAATTTGAGGTCTGTTTTGTGAGATCTCTACTCTGTTAAAAGTCCATGTCGGATATTATTGATTCTGAGCCCAAGTCCGAGTATACTAAGTCACGTTTGCGTCCGATCATCATCGGGTGTTTTTCGGAGACTACCATAGACACGTGGCAGTCAAAATGCGGGTGTCTACAAAGCCCCCACTCTGACTGAGGCTTGGACAAGGCGAAAGTCAGAGTAGCTACCAAGTCCGTTAAGACCTGGTAGACTTCCCGTCGGGTCGTTTATAGTCCAGTGGACTCGCGTGAAGGGCTCGCCAGCCATAAGCAGAGGGTCATACCTGTCCTGATGATGATAGCTTCGCGGGGAGTCAGACTTGTAGCATAAGTCCTGGGCGCGCCTGTATGTGGGCCCATCCCGTACCATTTCGGGGAAAATGCCGCCTCGGGCGTTCCGCTGGGGAAATATGTGAGCTGTACGGGCTTGCTTTTGAAGCCTTGAGTCGTACCTGAGCTGATGATGATGCTCTGTGGGGAGTAAAGCTTGCCTCTTTTCGGGAGCAGGTGTACCCGTATGCCGACACGTCATATCTTGGATGTAGCATACCGGGGAAAAGCTGACTTCATTGGGGAATTTGATAGTTTCGCGGAGACTTGCTTCTGAAGTCCGAAGTGTACCTGTATGCTGACACATGACAAGTTGTATGTAACACATAGGCAAAACACTGACTCGTGCTGGGGAGATAAAAATATTTGAATTTTTGAAAGGACAAAATTTTGAAAAAAAATTTATCGCGAAGAAATTTTATCACAGAAAATTTTTAGAGACTCTTAGGAAAGCTCGGGACGGCTTGATTCCTATTCTGGGTTCTAGTTTGAAATCAGGCATGCGCGCGCATAGGGCCTAGTTTGCTGAGGAGGCAGAGTAGTTAGGTTTTCAGTTAGGTTTTCTCATTATAAATATATGAATCCCTGCTTCAGTTTTCTGCATCTCAACTCAAATTCTTCTTTTCCTTCTCAAAATCTTTTAGACTTTCAAGAAAGCTAGAAATTCCTGTCATGGGTATCGATCACTTGACAGCTATGCTTCTCGCATGGTCCCAATATTTTCGGGATGAGGAAAAGGTCCGACTGACCTAGATGGGAATTGTCAATTTATTCCCTTTCCAGCGTCTAATAGTTGACTCGCATTTCCTGGACGCCTGCTTGTCGTTTTGGGACACCACCCATCACGTATTCGCGTTCCCGCGGGGAGAAATATGCCCTTTACCCAAGGAGGTTGCGGCTATAGGTGGTTGGAGCCCTGCTGCTCAGCCAGCTATTCCTCCGTTCTACCCGGATCCAAGGAGACGGTTGAGGGAATTCTTGGGTTTGTCTCATGCTGAGACAAATCGGATGGTGCGGGGAGATAGCGTTTCCCTATTCGATCTGGCTGATAAGTTTATGAACCCTCGAGATGTAAGGGCCACCCCTGCTCACAGGCGTAGGGCATTTGCCTTTTGCATGCTGCACTGCTATGTCTTCGAAGGGCTGATGGAACTTGACTCGTGCATGGGTCAAATCAGACTGATTGGAGTGGTTGACCAGATGGAGACTGGTCATAGCCCTGCTTGGCTAGCCACAGGGGAAATCATCATGGGTCTGGATGCTAGGCGGCTCGACCCAACCCGACGGTTGACAGGAAGTACCCGTCTCCTGCAGGTATACAACTCAAGTTTTTTTTTTTCACGCGAAATACCTGAAGTACGCAAGTGACTCGATCGAGTGAACCTGTCACTCGATCGAGTGACACTCACACTGAGCTACTGTCCGTTTTTGGAGGGCTTACTCGATCGAGTCAGCTGCTGTACTCGATCGAGTGGGCTGTAGCGGATCACTCGATTGCTTATGAAGCTTGTATACTTCTCAGGTGTGGTTGTCGGAACGGCTGTCAATCATAGAGACCCCTCCGAGCATTCCCAATTATCGGAGCAGTCAGATTAGCTCAAGAAGGCGAAAGATAAGCTCGAGTCATCGGATAGATCGAGCTTACTGGGATGAGGAACTGGTGTTCCACGGGGGTCCTTTGATCAGGTGGACCGTTGCTTGGTGGTTTCTTTTGAAGTTGACCGGATTGGCCAAGAGAGACCAAGCTCGCTACCTGGTGATCTTGTCTCTTGACTGGACAGTTCACATTTACCCGGATCGTCTCCTAAGACAGTTCGGTTCGTCACAGCGCATCCCTGAGACTGAAGCCATTATCAGCGTCTCGCTCCAATTGACGGACGCTATGTGTGACACCTGGTTGCAGAGATGGTTCACTCGTCCTACATGGACTATACCCAGCCCTTGCCAATCCGCTTGGGTGTCACGGGCTTATCAGAAATGGACTTTTGAGGAGTCCGAGGAAGCTCGAAAGGCCTTAAAACTCGATGAGGCTTTTGAATTGGTCCATCGCGAGACGGTGAAGGACAATAGGGACTTCTTCACCGGGGGAGATATTCCTGAAGCTACAGTCCGGAGGAATCGGGTCTTAAGTCACAAACTAAGACTCGATCTAAGGAAGTCGGTTCTAGCAGCACTCGGGGGCAGACTGACTTGGAAAGACGCCTTGGGCCGAGGTTGGCGGCCCGGGACCGATTAGGTCCGCGTGACCGGCTCCCTGAGCCCGTGAGGGCCCGACTTGGGCCTATTGATGTGATAGAGGACTCGGGCTTAAACACACGAGCCCGAGCTAGAGAGGTTCCTATGGTGATTCGGAGACGCTCCCCTCCGCGTCGTCGCCAGTGGACGGCTAAGGAGGCCAAGGACAAGGGGAAGGGCAAGATGCCCTAAATGCCGAGTCCTTTAGCTTTATTATTATTTAAGTATTATTATTATTTTTTGTTGTGTGCCCCTTCTTTTTGTATTTATTTTTTGAATTCCTGCACTTTTGTAATTTCCCGAGTTTATCGGTTTTTTTTTGAATTAATAAAAGAATTTTATTAATAAACCGCTCCTGTCTTTTCTCGATTGCATTGGTTGTACCATTTTGAGGGGTTGCCTACGTATCCACGATTAGCAGAATCAAACCAAACGTAGTTCAGGCATAGGAAATTTGCAATCTCGAATTACACCAAGACTATTGGTTCAAGATGTTTATGACAGTAGAATAAGTAATTCTAGCTTATTGACTTGCTTTTTGAAAAGAATGATTTTTATAAAATTTGCTAATGACATTGAGAAGAGGCTAGGGGTAGTAACGCTTCAGTTGGTCCAGGTTGGTTGGGTTGACAAACTCATTCCCGTCCAGGTCCGTCAGCATCACTGCTCCCCCTGATAGGATCTTCTTCACCAGATATGGTCCAGCCCAATTGGGTTTGAATTTTCCCCTTGGGTCAACGGGTAGTAGAGCTCGAACAGACTTAAGGACTAGATCGCCCTCCTTAATGTTCCTGGGCCTTACCCTTTTATTGAAGGCTCGTTGGATTCTTTTCTGATAGATTTGGATATTATTGAGGGCACGAGATCGTCGTTCGTCTAGTAGAACCAACGAGTCATATCGTGCTCGAACCCAGTCAGCTTCGGGTACTTGGCTTTCTAGCAAAATTCTGAGGGATGGTACCTCTAACTCAACTGGTTGGACTGCCTCCATCCCATAGGTTAGGTAATACGGCGTCGCCCCGGTTGCGGTGCGAATTGACGTTCTGTATCCCCACAGGGCAAAAGGTATTTTGTCGGGCCAGTCCCGGTAATTATCAGCCATCTTTTTGAGTATGGTGACAATTGTTTTATTGGCCGCCTCTACTGCTCCATTTGTTTGGGGGCGGTAAGGCGAGGAAGTATACCTTTGGATTTTATACTTGGTCAGCAGGGCCGCAGTCTCGGCTTGAAAATGAGTCCCGTGATCACTGATAAATTCATAAGGGATCCCATATCGGCATATTATTTTGTTCTGGATAAACTTGGCGACATGCTTAGCATTGAGAATGCGATATGATTCAGCTTCGACCCATTTGGTGAAATAGTCGATAGCTACCAAAATAAAGCAATGCCCACCGGTACCAGAGGGATTTATTTTCCCGATTATGTCAATACCCCATGTTGAGAATGGCCAGGGTGACGTCATGGTATACAGCAGTGATGACGGCATATGTTGCACATTGCCAAAGATTTGACAGTTATGACAATGTTTGACATACAACCGGCAGTCGGCTTCCATGGTATTCCAGTAATAACCGAGCCTCATGATTTTCCGGACCAGCATGTGGGCATTCATATGTGGGCCGTTCTCACCATCATGTACTTCGGCCATAACCTTTTCAGCCTTATACTTGTCAACACAAAGAAGAAGAGCCCCCTGTGCCGTCTTTTTGTATAACTGACTGTCGTCGGTACGGATGAACTGGGTGGCTAGCCTCCGTAAGGCTTTCTTTGCTCGACCTTCCGTCCCGGGAGGATATTCTCCGTTTGTCAGGTACGTTAACACAGCCTGATACCATGGTTCGGGATCAGTTATCTCAATGTCTTCGATGTCGTGGATGTACGCCAGCTCGGAGCGTCTTTCGACGCAAATCGGCATACTGGTCACGTGGTCGGGAATGTTCAGCAAAGATGCCAATTTTGAGAGTGCATCTGCAAACTGATTCTCTTCCCGGGGTAGGTATATGTACTCTACCTTTTGGAATTGTTTCTCGAGATCCCTTACTCGTGCCTGGTAGGCCACGAGATTAGCATTTCGAGTCTTCCATTTTTGGAGTGCTTGGTTAATGACCAAGGATGAGTCACCATGTACCCGGAGATTTGTGATCCCCAGATTGGTGGCGGCTTGTAGCCCGTAAATGCATGCTTCATATTCTGCTGCATTGTTGGTAACATCAAAGTCCAGCTTGATGGAGATGGGAGTGTGCTCCCCTCTTGGTGAAATTAGAAGGATCCCGACTCCGAACCCTCGAAAATTAGATGCTCCATCGAATTATAAGTCCCATGTTTCAGTATCGGTATGGAAAATATCTTCATCTGGGAAGGACCAAGTGTCGGTGTGTCCTTCTTCGGTTATCGGGCTGTCGGCGAGAAATTCAGCTACTACTCGACCTTTACTAGCCTTTAACGGTACAAACTTCAAGTCGAACTCTGCCAGCATTAGAGTCCATCTAGAGATTCGACCGTTGAGAACGGGCTTTTCGAAGATGTATTTGATCGGGTCCATTTTGGATAGCACATGGACCTCGTAACTGAGCATATAGTGCCGGAGTTTCTTAGTGGCCCAGACTAGAGCCAAACACGTCTTTTCGAGCATGGTATATTTGGACTCATACTCTAAAAAACTTCTTGCTGATGTAGTAAATGGCTCTTTCTTCGGAGTCAACCGTCTGAGCCAGCATAGCCCCCATGGCTGTCTCGGTCGTCGTTAGGTATAACGACAGAGGCAAACCGGGTTGAGGTGGCATTAAGACTGGCGGAGCAGACAGAATTTCCTTGATCTTGTCGAAAGCAGCTTGGCACTTGTCATCCCATAGTACCTGTTCCCCTACTTTCAGTTTCTTGAAGATTGGTTCACACACCATGGTTAACTTGGAAATGAACCGACTAATATACTGGACTTTCCCGAGAAATCCCCTTATTTCTTTTTCGGTTTTGGGAGGTTGCATCTCGGTAATGGCTTTGATTTTAGCTGGGTCGACTTCGATACCTCGTTGGCTAACGATATGACCCAGTAATTTGCCTGATGTTACCCCGAAACTGCATTTTTGAGGGTTTAGCCTCATGTTGTACTTGCGTAGTCGGGTGAAGAATTTTCTTAGGGCGGTGATGTGACCGTCCCGTTCTTTAGACTTGACGATCATGTCGTCTACATAAACTTCTACCTCTTTATGCATCATGTCGTGTAATAAAGTGGTAGCGGGCCTCTGATATGTGGCTCCGGCATTAATGAGGCCGAACGGCATGACGGTGTAGCAGTAAGTACCCCAAGGTGTTGTGAAGGTAGTCTTACTCATGTCTTCCTCCGCCATCTTGATCTGATTGTACCCCGCATACCCGTCCATGAATGATAGAAGGGCATGATCGGCTGTGTTATCTACCAGTATGTCGATATGTGGTAACGGAAAATCATCTTTCGGGCTCGCCTTGTTGAGATCCCGAAAATCAACACATACCCGCACCTTACCGTCCTTTTTAGGAACTGGCACGATGTTTGCCACCCAATCCGGATACTCGGACACTTGTATGAAGCCGGCTTTGAATTGTTTGTCGACTTCTTCTTTTACCTTGAGAGACCACTCGGGCCTCATCCGACGAAGCTTCTTTTTTACCGGTTTGCACCCGTCTTTGATTGGTATGTGGTGTTCGGCTATTTCCCGGTCTATCCCCGGCATGTCCTTGTAGGACCATGCGAAGACATCCTTGAACTCTTGGAGGAGGTTTATGAACTGTTGTTTCTCCTCGGGATCTAAGGATAACCCTATCTTAAGTGTCTGAGGCTCTAAGGTTGTTCCCACATTTATGGACTCGGTTTCTTCGATCACCGGGTTCCGGGACTCCCTTTGCTCTAGTTGCTCGATCAGGTGCGGAGGTAAGGGTACCTGTTCGTCTGGTTTCTCAATGTCATAGCATAAAACATTTTTAAAAGCAGAATTTGAAAGAGACAAGTCGTAAGCAGAACAGTTGTTATTATTGATTGAAAATTTGGAGAACAGCTCAAAGAGAGCAGCCATCTGATCATTGGTCAGTGGCGGAATTGGTAGGGCACTCGGGACAGACCCCGAGGTGCCAGTAGCAGGAATGATAAAAGGGAGAGGGGTTACAGGAGTGATTCTAGCACCGACATCCCTAGACTCGACCTCAGACTCTGACTCAGACTCGGACTCAGACTCAGACTCAGGCATGTCTCCCTCTCCGGTGACCAGCTTGTAGATTCTTCCCTGACTATCAGTCCATTTGATAGTCTTTCTCCAGGCCCTGTTTCCGGTCTCGGAACCAACATCCGAGATTAGCTTGGTCGGGTCAAACCTGTTGCTGCGGAGTATCAGGTTGACCAGGTCTTCCTTTGGAGTTGGGGCTATGGTGTCTTCCCCAAATAGTAGCCCTAGCGTGGGCTCAGCATCTTCAGCTCCGTTGGACTGGATGAGGGCGAACACATCATCCGGAATATAGTTGCAGTCCCGGGCCAAGTGGGTCCCGAGCTGCACAGCATTCGGCTGGTACTGACCAACCTGAACAGCCCCAAATACCGGTGTGACAAAGTAGTCAGCCAACCGTGGGCTGTAAGGGCTCAAGTGGATACCCTTAATAATGTTGCAGGCCTTCTCAATTCCTGCTCGGACAACATTGTCGGGAGTTATGGCATACCCGAGACCAAAGTGGGACTCTTCATCTTTGAGAACTTCGATGATCTTCCCAGCTGGAAGAACGGGTCGAGAGGTAGCCCCCGGAAAGTACCCTAGGTTTTGGAGCATCGTGTCGATACTCGTAGTGAAGTAAGGCCTAAAGAGGTACTCTTCCTCGATCATCCCCACAAAATCGAACCCCCAGAGATCCGTGCGCCCCGTTGCGTTACAGCTAGCCACAGTCATTGGTGTTGCCTCTAAGGTAATAACATCGTTGAGCAGAGGCATCTTGATCTTTCGGTGGAGGGTGGAGGATACTGCCTTGACCGCGTGGATCCAAGGCCTACCTAGAAGCAAGTTGAATGATGAGGTGACATTGATCACCTGAAATTCGAGCTCCTTTTCTATCGAGCCTGTTATTATGGTCAGTTTCACAGCCCCAGCTACCGACTTTGGGCTCCCATCAAAGGCTTGGATGGTTTTAGCAGTCGGGATGTAATCGGCCTCGGTAATGCCGAGGGCTTTGGCGGTCCTTAGAGAAAGGACATTCACAGCGGACCCATCATCAACCAGGGTCATAGGGAGGTATTTCCCTCGGCAAACCACCGTAATGTAGAGGGCCAGATTATGGGAGGCCCCGAATGGTGGTAGGTCGGCCTCAGAGAAAGTAATTATCGGGCCTTCTTCCTTAGCTTTGCCCTTCAGGTGGGGCAGGACCGTGGCTACCATCTCAGCAGGGGTAACCAGAGAGTCAACCTTAATTTGATCGAGAGCCTTTGTAAGTGCTTCTCGATGCTCTTGTGAGCTAACCAGGAGTTGCCATATAGTGAGGTCAACTCGGGTTTTCTTCAACTGCTTCATGAGAGCCGTTTCAGCAGTTGGCTCTTCAAGGGCAACTTCCGTCCTGAATGGCTCAGTGACGGTCGTCGGGATAGGGGTGTCCCTAGAGCTAGTGGCTTGATAGGGACGACCAAGGTGGTTACTGGTTAGGACTCAGGATTTAGTCCTTCGAATCTCCTCGGAGGTGATGGGGACAACTTCCCCTTTGGCGAGGTAGACGTCATCCTCGTCGTCAAACCAGATCCCGTTCACTTGCGGGATAAATGGAGAGATAAGGTGAGAGCAATCAATCACCTCCCCGGTAAAGATGGCGTGGGAGCTGAAAGGGTTCTCCTTGTTGCTGGGCTTATCTCCGGGTAGCGGGATTTTACCGCTTTTGATCAGGTCCTGGATCAAGTGCTTCAGCTTCCAGCACTTCTCGGTATCATGCCCATTGCCCCGGTGGTACTGGCAATAGGCTTGTGCATTGTAGTTCTTGGAGCGTCGCTCGACCGGAACTTCAGGAGTTGGGCCTATCGGTTGGATTAGGCCTTTTGAGGATAGCCTTTGTAAGGCATAAGTATAGGTCGTACCTATGTCAGTGAAAACCCGAGGTGGGGTGTTCTTCTTGGACGGGGCATCTAGTAGATTAACCGCGTCGAAAATGCTGCGGGTTGCAGCTTGAGGCTTGGTAGTGGAGGAAGAAGCCCCTTGGTAACCCTTGGCAGCGGCCTTAGTGAGGCCTTCCAGTCTTAAGTCATCTTCGATCCTCATACCCATTTCAGTAAGGGTGGTGAAATTGGGTATGACAGCATATCGGAGGTGAACCCGGTAGAAAGGGAGGAGGTTCTTGACAAAAGCCTCCACCAAAGTCTTCTCACTTGGCTTATCGACCAGTTTCACACTCTCGACCCTCCAGCGTTGAAGGTATTTGGTAAAACCTTCTTTCGGCTCCTGGGCCATGACCTCCAGAGATCGCATTGTGGTTTGGATCTCGGTGTTGTCGGCATAGTTCCGAGCGAACTCGGTGGCCACATCATCCCAAGTAGGGTATTTCTTCGGGTCTAGCCTATAGTTCCAGGCCCGAGGGTGTTTTTCAAGAGACGCAGCAAAAAGGCTCTTGAACATGGTAGAGTCCACCCCTTTGATGGCCATGAACTCCTTGAAGGCCCGTACATGTAGTAACGGGTCTTCAGTCCCTTCAAACATGGGCAAACCGGTGAGGTTCAGGTTTGCGGGTAGCTTGTCACTTAACGGGTTATACTCACAACTATTCTCCCGATGGATATTGTTACTCCCAGTCAAATGAACTTGCTCTTCCAATCGGCGAACCGAGCTAACCAGTTCAGCCAAAGGTTCCGTAACCCCCGTATTTGGAGTCCTTTGCTCCACTGCAGCCAAACGAGTGATGATAGCAATTTGACCAGCCCTCATTTCATGCAGTTGGGCTTCGATGTCGGCCTGTTTGTCGACCATGGCGTCCACAGAGGTTTTCAGACTGCCTAAAGTAGCTTCCATCCTGCGAGTGTGTCTGGTTGCCGGTGGCCTGTCTGTAAGAACACCACGTAATCAGAAACCGAACCCAGAACTTGGAACCATAGGAAAAAGTACATCCCGAGCGACCCAAAAGAAAAGGACTGAGTGGAAAAGACTCGAGAAAGACACTTAGACGGATGACTCGTAGGTGGTATGACTTCCTTAGGATTTTGGCCTAGTGGGCCTAGTCCCGTTCGAAGGAAGGTCCACGTGAGATTATTCCCCAGACTTTTGACTCGAGTGTATGGACGGACTTTCCTTTGTAGGGGTATGCCCCACGCGGGTTGGTCGTGCCTTGACAAATAAGGCGGACTTGGGAAAGGGGGGAAACTCGTGATATAAGATCGACGGAGTTTCGACGCTATAAACCCTCTACGTACTATGCAAAGACCTGACACACGGATAGACGGTAGGTCCTATAATAGGGAAGGTCTATTTTAGGAAAGTTGGAGGTTTGAAGTTAGAATATGTAAAGGGTGAATTTCCGATAGTTCGAAAATGGAAAGCGGAATTTCAAAAACCAAGATTAGAATTTCGAAGAAAATTCAGAAAATCAAAACGGTGTCGGAAATTCGAGAGTTAAATCGGACAGTATGCCGACTAAAGAAAAGGATATTTTGAGTCAAATCGTTGATCCTAAATTTCGGCGGCATTCCGAGTTTTGAAATTTGGATATTTTGAAAAGGTGAGTCCCGAAATGGGCAGCATTTCGGGTTTTTCAAATTTGGGCGTTTTGGAAAGACGGGTCCCGAAATGGACGGTATTTCGGGTTTTTCGAAAAGTGGGTATTTTTGGAAAGATGCAATTTTTTGAAATAACGGTTTTTTGAAAATTGACACGGAAACCAAGTAGCATGTAGTCAAACAAGCATTATAACGACGCTTATGTATGCTTTACACTAAGTCTCGGTCGGTCAAAATAGGGTCTATACCAACAACGATGGCTTTCTCGTGTGATGGACGGACTCCCTAAGCCGAGTTGGTCTTAGGACATGCCGCGAAACCGAGACGAGTTCCACCATCGATGTCTTTAGCGCACCCATGTAGGAATGCACCGTGGTATAGTGGGACGTCGGTCACAAGTCACCGGCCCGGGCAAATTTGGGTTATGCATGAATCATTAAACTAATGCGCGCACACTAATCTACGAACGATTTCTCTTCGAGTCTCACCCTAAGAACCCCGATGACGTGGTACATCAGGTATCCCCAGCGGAGTCGCCAAATTGTGGACATGACGTAGGTCCACCCCGACGCGGCCACGCGCGGGTTTGGGTAGGCGAATGAATCTCGTAGTAAGATTGTTCTCGGGTTCGAAATTTAAGTCAAAATGGAGTCGCCACCGAATTTTGTGGTTATTCGGAACCATACGAGCCCACTCTATGTCGTCATGGGCTATACACAAAGTAAGCCCACTTCGATTTCAGAGTTTATGGGGCTCGTCCCTTTGCATTGTTATATCGATACCGTTTACACTGGCTTTCGTATATAATATGACTCTCGTGCGCCAAGGGTTTCGGACGTCCGGAAACCAAAGGTTCTGAGTAAGGGGTGAGGGTACGTGTTGGGAAGCCCACTAAGGACACCCAACCCCGCCCGCACATGGCGGCCTCTACTAAGACATCGTTCGTGTTCGTGTACGCGCGCTAGTAAAATGACTAAATGATATGCAAACAACGTTTTCGGGCTAAGCATGTGAATTTTGCGTTAACTACGTCATTTAATGCATCTTGATTATGGTCGGAATGATTTAGCATGCGAGGTTCATTTATAAAGCGTAAAGCAAATAAATAAATAAAGCTCGAAAATAAATAACGTACAAGTTACACGGGCGGAAATACAACCCGGAATTCACAATACAACGATACATATATAAAATAATAAACGAAATAATAAAAGGCAATATAATGATAGAAACGGACCCGTATATAAACTAGACCGCGAAATATGTAGATGGACTAACCCCGTTTAAATGCACATTATGTTGTACATCAAACGAAGGACGGAAACATGGGACTGTGGCGTATTGCTAGCCCGATCCCACGTCCCGTAGTCATGTCCCGACTTATCACGTCAAAGAAATCGATCAAAGTCGTTCTACGTGTCGTGATGTGCATAGGTTTTGAAAGTAGGAGGGTCATGTGATGGTCTTTACACATGATGACTAAAGTCGTAAAAAGTCGAGCCTCGAAATGTGTGTCGAGGCTCTCGGTTTTCTGGGTTACAGGACCCACTCGATCGAGTCGTGGGCTGACTCGGTCGAGTGTGTCCTTAGACGCAGCTACTGCCCAGTTTTTTGGGTGCTACTCGATCGAGTAGCCTACGTACTCGGTCGAGTAACCCCTGTACGAGGGATGACTCGCCTCGTTTTTTTGGTTTAAAATCGATGGTTGGTTAAATTAAATACAAATATCGCACGATTTGTATTCAACTCAACCTCCGGTATTATAATCGTGTATATACGATTATAATATCGTTATCGGAGTTTTATGAAAGTGTTTTATCGCTACTTTAGAAATTTTGAATTAGTAACGAAAGATATCCCTCTACGTCACGACATCGAAACTAACCCTTTCGGGTTATGTGATGTCGGTTTTCGTGTCAACGGGTTTCGTACCAATTATAGAAATGGGATTAAATACGTTCAACTACGACCGATCACGGTCACGTCACCCCCTTGAGTACATTGGGGCGGGGCTCCTCGAAAGGGCTCCACCTCCGTCGTGGCTCGTAAAGGGATTAGACGGACCTTAGGTGACCATCGTAGTCCAACGTTTTCAGAACCGGTTTTTAATATTAATATATATATATATATATATATATATATATATATATATATATATATATATATATATATATATATATATATATATATATATATATATATATATATATATATATATATACGCGGTATTATTAGTGCTAGTAGTAAAATGATGATACAAAAATAAAGATGCAAAAGTATAAACGTTGGTGCTAGTGTTAGTGTTACTACGATTATGATTACAATACAAAACACGATAAAGTAAACAAAATGACGGAGTAATAGAGATCGAAATGGGGTTTAGGACACCCTCAACATACATGCTAGGTATAGGCCTCGGAAATGGACTCGTAAATAGCGACGGGACGCCGGAGTATCGAGGATGTACGCGAGTTATGGTGTGTATGGGTGTGTGTGTGTGTGTTGCGTCGGTTTATCGAGGGACAAGGGCTCGGTTTTTGTGTATATTTGCCTAGGATTGCTAAGGGTTTGTAGCGTAGAGTGTAGAGTGTATTAGGGCTGAAAATGTAGGATGAAATGTAGGGTGTAAAGTTGTGAAGTGCATGGGGGTGAAGCGGTATTTATAGGCCTCATCCCACGACATAGGGGCACTCGATCGAGTGGCCCTAGTGCACTCGATCGAGTGCCTTTGCAAACGGGCCAAACCCGGTTTAAGGCGCTCCACTCGACCGAGTGGGTCAATCCACTCGATCGAGTGGATCAATTAGGCGAGACAAATAAGGAAAGATTATCCTTGATTGATTTGATTGTTTTTTTTTAATTCTGATTTGTGCGCCAGCTGAACTTGGCTGATTTATGAGACGGTTTTGTCTTTGACCGGGTTTTGACCCGGTCGCCAAAAGATGGGATTTATCTTTGGTGTCGGTTTTGGCCCAAATTAGTCTCATTTGACTCGGAACGACCCACTGGGCCTGAATTTGAGGTCTTTTTTGTGAGATTTCTACTCCGTTAAAAGTCCATGTCGGATATTATTGATTCTGAGCCCAAGTCCGAGTATACCAAGTCACGTTTGCGTCCGATCATCATCGGGTGTTTTTCGGAGACTACCATAGACACGTGGCAGTCAAAATGCGGGTGTCTACACATATATCTTTATGTCGTCCTTCTGACATCAACCAGAGAGGTGGGTCTGTCTCGAAGCAGTTAGTTGGCTTTTGAGAAGACAGGCCAGCAAGGTGTGGGTTAGAGCGCATGTAGTTGTCGAGGTGTCAACCGCCCTGACCTGTTGGCACTCCATGTCGAACCTTCTGATGTATTCTCTGATGGTCTCCTTTTGCCCCTGACGCATGGTCATCAGGTCCACCGTTACTATCTGCCAACGGCGTCTGCCCGCGTATTGGTCGACAAAGGCTCGCGTACTGAGCTCAACGAAGGTTCGGATCGAGGCCGTCGGCAGCCCTCTTAACCAGGATTGCGCGAATCCTGTGAGGGTCAATGGGAAGACCTGACACCGGACAGCGTCGTCCACTTCTTACATGGCCATATGAATTTCGTACGCCGCCAAGTGGTCCTCTGGGCCTATGGTGTCGTCGAACTGGATGTTGGCACTTTGACCCTAGGGACCGGGGATTCTAACACCTCCGAGTGAAAAGGCGACGCGGTGGGTTGTCCTTGTTGGGGCATCCTCTTTGGGGTAACTGCCAATTTTGACTCTCTTTCCTCCTCTACCTAGACCTTAGAGGCCCCGCGAGTGGAATATCGCATTCTGGAGGCGGAGGACTCCGGCGTCAGGCTCCTATGGCTGCGGTGCCTCCACACTCTGGCCTTCTAGGGGGACCTTGGCATCAACCGGCTGAAGACAAACCCGCGCTGGGTGGGACTGGCGGAGCGCGATCGTGTTGACCGCTCATTGCTCCCTCAGGCTCGTTAGTCTGTCTTGAGCTCTTCTGGGAAGCCCATCGGCTCCCACGCAGGGGGCCTAGACGGTGTAGCGTTGTTCTCTTAGGGCTGGGTACGCCGAGTCATCCTCGAGCTGGGACCGAGGCGGTGACGCATCGTAGGCATGAGTGTTCGACTCCTCTCCCTTTATTTCTCTCCTTGGGCGTCGTTCTCTTCATCCATCCGGTCGTCGCTTGCGATAGGGATGCCAACGCCTGTCTCTCGATGCTTCTCCAGGTATTTGTGGCGGGGGGGCACTTCCCAAGGGGTACTCCTTCCGCTGCCGCTCAAGCTTCAAGCGTTCTCTGGCTAGTCGCTCTCCCGTTTCCTTCAGCGTGCGAGCCCGCTCTTCGATGGTCGCCGGCTCAGGGAAGAGCTGCCTTGGGGACACGTTTGGCCTCTAGGGGGCTCTGTGCGACGACGACCTTGGTCAGAGTTGAGGCTCCTAACAGGGCCGCGAAAAATTGTTGGGCGGCTGTCAGCTTCTTCGGGTGAATGCTCCTACGGATGGTTGGGATAGAGTGATTGCGACAAGAGTAAAGGCTTCCACTGACGGGGCTTGCCGTGATTGGCGGTCCGGGATGGCTCGACGGTGGGTTGCGTCGTCTCCTCGGGGCGTATCGTGGTCGGGGGATCCTTAGGAGCGCTCGACATGCCTTGGTCAACCATTTTTGTTGTTGTTGCTTTCTTGGTAGGGACTTTTAGTTAGGTTCCCCACAGACGGCGCCAAATTGTTTGGGATGCAAACAATCGATACGAGCCGGCTAGGACCATCGGCCTCTGCTCGTCCTATCGCTCCCTTTGGATGATTGGATGACTATTGTCACTGCACAAATGACAAACAAGGGCCTCAGAGGGTGTCCCAGGTTACCTCTCCGACGCTCAAGTTAGCAATGAGTTTTGTGGTAAATGTCTTGGTTTTAGACAAAGGTCTTACCTTCTTTTCTAGTGAGATAAGTTGGTGCTTATTTGTTCTCCATTGATTGGGGAGAATAGCGCCCTATTTATAGGGAGAGGGCGAGAAGAGGGAATCTCTCCTTATAAACAGGGCTTCACTGGGCCTGGGTCGTCGTCCGGGTAATCGGCAAGACCTGGAGGCTGTCGGCCGTCGGACTGGAGTTGTCTTTGATGTGGGCTTAAGTAGGTCGGCGTCCACCTAGGAGTAGGTCGAACGTTTGTCGCCATACCCTGGCCGAGTTGATCGTGCGACCCCCCATCAATTAATATTATTTTTACTTACTAAATAATTCTTTTTTTAAAAAAAATATTAACGCATCCAACTTTATTTTGAACTTGAAACCATGTATTTATAATATTTTCCTTCCTACTATTACTCCTATTATGCCTTTTTATCTTATTGATTTTTGAAGACGACTTGACGATTTCGGATAATGATTCATTTTAGGTAACCCCAAATCTTTTTGAGAATAAGGCTTTAAAGTTATTATTTTTGATGCTGCTCCATGTGAGGACTATAAGTAACAAATAACGAACAAAGCTAGCCAACAACGTGACTAGAAGATCATTAAGGATTTGAGAACCACAAGCGAAACAGCTCTAGATGTGCATGATGGGTGAGTCTCGATCAATGCACGGTATGGTGCGATCATAGAATGTGTAGTGGGTGAGTCTTGATCAATTCAACTTATGATGTGCTCATAGGATCTCGTAGTTCTTTTTTTTTTTGCCATCTGGATCTCGTAGTTCAATCACAGTAATCTTCACGCTAGTACTATGTAAGGTGATCTGCCACGACTCTCTACCTAATCCCAAAACCGGTTCACTTGAACCGACCCATGGATGACCCCATGAGTGAATGGCCTTTTGTGTTTGGTCTACGCATGACAGTCATATAACAGATGGGTTGAAATCTGAGAGCCAGTAATCAAATTAACTGCCTTCTGGCAGAACCAGTGCTGATGAAAAATGGTGAGAAAAGAAGAAGACATAAACCTTTCAAAAAGATCTCTCCATGGTTCAACTAATAAGAACCCGAGACGAAAGAGTCATAACTTGCACGGTTGCAGCAGGCAAACATGCTAAGAAAAAAATATAACGTTGAATATTATTAGTCACATTAAATATTCTAAATGAATTCAAATTTAACTTGATAAGGAATAGGGAGTAGTCTATACAAGCTTATAACGGCGACTCAAACTGTGACGACCGAGTTGAGGACGGTTCTGTGACATTATTGTGACCGCTCATTCAAATTCACTCCAGGGTATCCATCATTCAACTTCATCTACAACATTGTAGAGACCCCAATGTAAAAGTGCAGGAAGACATCAAGACAGTACACCAGAGCACTATTATTCACACTATAACATCACATAAATACAACATGCTGTCAGGACTGTAAAATCTGAGTACTCCGTATAAGACTGTTTAATCTGAGTATTGAACCGAAAAAGAAAGCTCGTGAGAGATCACAGCGCTGCATAATATTACATCATTCTAGGTTAAAGCCAGGATACTGAACAATATTCATTCAAAAAAAAACAGATCGGAGAGTGGAAATAGTTGTTTTGCAGTTCTGCAGCAGCTAGGAAAGCGGTAATCAATACCAGAAAGATCCTTATTGAAATAAAAGACTTCAGATTATTCAAGGAGTCAAATGACAGCTAGAAGGGTCATAATTCTAAAATATAGATTTGGTATTGACAGAGTACAATATCATTGTAGATCTAGGGCTAATCTTTCAATTTGTCACATCCAAAATAACACTTGTTACTAGATTGTGCCATATGCTATCAAATTGCAATCAGAACACAAAACTTGATTGCAACAAGTAAGAAGAATGCTCAAAGGACAGAATGTAAGTATAACATAAAGGTTTAATTCGAATAGAAACAACTAGAATCATAGCAGTACCAAATGTAGAAAACTACTTACCTTAACATTAATCAGTTAGCCGTTAACCTCTTCCGAATCCAAGTAATGCAGCAGATCAAATAATCACTTCCCCGTTATTGATGGCTTTGCATTTTGACCATCACTGTACTTTAAGTGAGCACACACATGGTTTCGCATAAAACCAACCTAACAATATGAGCGACTTGCTGATTCATAATATACAATTTACAAAAGCCTACAGCTTTATCCTTCTAGTGTAACAAAATGTACCCTGAATAGACCCCAGGAAATCGCTCGACAAAGCAGGATAATCTACAAGGGACATTTCTAGTTGCCAAAAGACCTGATGATCAAACGCCTGCAAATTACAAACTAGATAATTGCAGCAAGAAAAAAGCTTAAGGAGAATCATGGTTCCTCTACATATATTAAGACTAGCACCTGGATACTACTACAACAACAACAAATGAGGACTCTGTAAGAGTATTAAAATGGGGAAGAAAGCGTCTTTCTTCTATGACGGCTTAGCCTTTTCCTCCCCTCCAACATTCAATATGGGCAAAGTACTGAAAAATTCATCAAGACCTTCAAAAAACCCTATGTTTTCTATTACATCTTCCTCGTCATTTACGGTACCACCCACTGTGGGAGCCTGTTCATCACCCTCATTGTTGAACTCCACATTCAAATCTAATTTCCCCATGTTTTTTGCTTTTCGTCTAACTTGATTCTTTGTAAGGGTAGCAGCTACCTTCATCCTAGCATCCTCCTTAGCCGCAGAGGGCAAACCTGTAACAACACTTTGTGTACCTACCCCGTCTTCCACAACCCCATCCTCAACAGAAACTCCATCCCCTGAGGCTAAATTAGGGTTTGGTCGAGATTGGACATTTGCGTCTCGTGGCTTGACATTCCTGGGTCGCCCAACATTCCTTCTCTTTTTCTTCTTCCTCTTCTTTGCATGTGCAGGATTCTGGCGCCAATCATGATCAGATGAGTCGTAATCACTAGGATCAGAATTAAAATCATCAACATCCGCATAAACCCTAGGCCGTGAAACAGTTGGCCTCCCTGTACCCTTGGGTGCCACACCCACTCCCGCTCCCACAGATGCAGCAGCATTAGCATTAGCATTATTGCCTGTAAACCCTTGAAAATTCCAACCCTTATTCCCCACAGGTGGGTTGAAGGTTGGTGAGAAGGGCACCCAATTGGAGTTGCCTCTTCGATTATTCTTATTCTTCTTCCAGGCCGCTAAGGAAAACCCTAACGGGAAAAAACCCCAGCAGCAATACGTAGTCTCCTTCGTATTTGTACCACTAATGGGGGGAGGATTAGGAATTTGTACACCTTGAAATCCCCTCTTACAATTCTGACACCTAAGACTACAATCTTGATACACTTTTTCATACTCATACATGTACAGACAGTAAGGACAAGAAGTCCAAAAACTCTCTACTCCACCCTCCCCCTCCTCATCCTCCTCATCCTCCTCTTCTTGTACACCAGCATCATCATTTTCATTAACACCAGTACCAGCATCATTATTATTAGTACCAACAACATTACTGCTACCAACATTGTTAACACTACCATCGATTACTGTCGGTGGCCTCGGTGGCAATTGAGCCACCTGCCGAATAACCGGTACCGGAATATCTACAGCTACACCCGGAAGCACCTTACTTGTCTGCCCTGCGTTGGAGGGGGCCGGATCCCTAACCTGCCACTGCGGTTGCATGAACTCTATCTGATGCAACTGATTACCATCACCACAATTATTATTATTATTGTTATTATTATTATTATTATTATTATTATTATTATTATTATTATTATTATTATTATTATTATTATTATTAGAACGAGTACTACTGGTAGTAGTGGTGTTATTCCACATAGACATATCCGCCTCAGATGGCGGCTGCTGAAGGAACTGGAAAGTATTAACCTGGGCGGGGGGCGGCGGGGGGGCGACGTTCTGCAAGTAAAGGGAGAGATCATTATCAAAGAGCCACTTCTTGTTGGGATCGGAGAGGACGGAGAAGGCGTCCATGACGAGCTGGAGGGCGTAATCGGCGAAGGGGAGGCGGTTGCGGTCGGGGTTGAGGAGGGAGAGGAGGCGGCGGTAGTGGTCGGCGATCAAATCGGGGTCGCGGACGAGAGGGGGGAGCTGGAGGACGGTGTACCAGTCGGGGTGCTGAGAGGCGTTGACGCGCTTGTCGCCGGCGAGGACGGTCTCCACCACGGCCAGGATCTGGTCGGGGAGGTGGTTCGTGGGGTCCGACTCCCGGGCCCGGATGGCGAACGTCTTCGACCCCAGGAAGTCGCGGGCGGTCAGCAGCTTCGTGGCTATGCCTAGCCACCGGTCCGACTCCAGCCGGTTCGGGTCCATTCTCTGGTAGGTTGGTGGGTGGGATTTAATTTGGGGGTTTAGGGTGGAGTTGACATACAGACGACACACATACACAATACACACACAACAATAATAATACAGATACAGAATACAGTGATGAGGGTGAAATGACAGACTGTGTGTGTGTGTGTGTGTGTGAGACTGTGAGGGGTATTCAAGTTGAGAACTTGAGAGGGCGGAGTGCATCACTGTTCACGTGTCCAATATTTCAACTAGTCGTCCCCAATACCAGTAACTTTTTATATCCTTCCTTTTCCCTCCATTGAGTACTAAAAATGAACATATCCGTTTATTGAATAATATGAAGTACATCTTAAAACGGTAAATAGATAACTTGTTAGTTATCGTCAGAATATATTTTACGAAATATATAGTTTATTCATTTATTTGTAGCTCATTAACGTGTCTCATCTTTCCTCAGGAGGCTTGTTCATGTAATTTTGCTGTTGTTTGATCTCAATTTGTTGTTTTGTTATATGCACTCATTGTTTCCTTAAGAAACAATTTGATAGTCAGCGTTACGTTGCATGTGCATGTCGTTTATAGTATTCAAAAGTGTTGGATGTACGGAGATTTCCTGGGAGAAAATCGTCGTTAAATTTTAAGCAATTAAAAGCCCCGATGCAAAATTTACTTTATGAGACCATTATTCATGATTCGGCACCGATAGGCTCATAGGCAAAGCATCATTTATGATCTTCCAAAGAAGCACTTCCATTTACAAGGGTCGGTAGTTTCAATAGATCCTTCGGAAAAAAAAAACCAAGTAATGTTTTAGGTTGATTTGTGCAATCCATGTCCCACATACAAATGAGGTCCGATTGAACTATCAAAAGCTAACATAAATTCACTCTTAGAGTTGTAATTACTAGTTCCAATTTTTCGATCGGATAATTAGTCCAATTTTCTATGCTCAGGGATGGGAATAGTCATAATTTTAGTTCTCTAGGTCTCTTCAAATAACAAATCAATTTTTGCATGATCCCAATTAAGAAAGATGATGTAAATCTGATGCTTTCAAATCAAGAAAGGTTTTGTTCTCAAACAAATTTCATCGTCTTAAGAACTGGAATGCCTCCATCAACCCATTGCTTCTTTTTGCAAGTTTATGTATGATAAGTGTGGTTTGTAGTGCCTATTTCGTAGTGTTTTGGTCCCATTTTCCTTGTGGAATCGCTCCTTGGGAGCGGTTTAGAGGCTTCTTATGCTTCCTTTAGTTCGTTTCAGGTTCCCGAGACCGATTTGGAAGAGTTGGAGCGATTCCGACTCTATACATACACATTTTGGAGCCAATGGAGTAAAGGAAGGATGACTCGATACCTTGGAATCGATCCCGAGACCTTGGGGCCCAATCCCGAGCCTCCGAGACTCGATCCCGAGTCCCGAGATTCGATGGGAAGCCCATGAGAGGCAAGGAGGGACCAAAAAGCTCTTAAGGGAAGCGTACAAGACCCATCCCGTTCGGGATGGCCTCATCCCGTTCGGGATGAGGTGCGCAAGAAGGATGCCTGCTGTGGGTCCGTCCCGGTCGGGACCAACCCGTCCCGGTCGGGATGACAGCCCGTCCCGGTCGGGATGATCCGTCCCGATCGGGACCGTGCTGCTGCTGCACGCCTTCCTTTCTTTCTTCTCCTTTCCACTTGTAACCCTATATATACTCTTTCCTTGTTATGTAAAGCTTATGCACTTCATTAGACATTAAACCCTAGACTACTTTAGGTTAGATTAGATTAGATTAGTGTAGATTAGTCGATAATTAGTAGTTAATCATAGATTAGCTCTTGTATTAAGGAATTCTTGAAGATCTTCACCAAGCTTGACAACCTTGGTGGAATTATTTTGGGTTTTCTCTTTTATACAAGTTCTTATTCTTCCTTCCATCCTCTAATCTGGTATAATCCTTTTCCCTTTCTCTTAATCTTGTTTATGTTGTTCAAGTTTGAATCTTTAGTTGATTGTTTTGTTCTTGTTCGTTGTTTTCACTAGTTTGTAGATGTTTGTTTTGTTTCTTATGTTGGATCTTCTTGTTCTTGTTAGTTGTAGTTGGATTATGTTAGAGTAGTGTTCTTGCTAGGGTTAGTAAGGTGATTAGGGTGTTAATTGAATGATTAAGGGATTGTTAGAGATGTTGGTGGAAGATTTGGGTTTTCTCTTGGTTTGGTGCACATCACATGTTTGTTGAAATGCTTGATTGACTAAGTAGTTGCGAATGCTTGTTTTTCTTGCCTTTCTCTTGTGGGTGATAGTTTGTTTGTGGGTTCGGTTCCCTCACTAAGTTGCGAGAGCCCGGTGAGGACGACCCCTAGGTCGGTCTAAGTAGCGAGAGCCCGGATGCGACCTAGGCCATCATAGCGCGCTAGAACCCCGTTTTTCATGTGTGTCGCCGAGATGGGTTATAGGATGAACCTCTAGGTCGGCCTAAGTTGCGAGAGCCCGGACCAACCTAGATTACCCTACTACCTCCTTCGCTCTAGTTATCCCTTGACCATTCCGTTACCCCTTTGACCCCAACCTAATCCTAGCCCGTTTTCCTTGTTTGCTTTCTCCTTAGCCTTAGTCATAGTCTTAGCCTTTTCCCTTCTTATCATTTTAGTTTAGCTCGTTGACTTAGTCTAGTAATCGGGTGACCTTAGTCTAGGCTATACATTACCGTCCCCGTGGATTCAACCCGACTTACCCTATCTACCCTAGTTAGGATTAGCCGGTTATATTATAAACGGTTGGGACGTGACGAATCCCTACCATCAATTTGGCGCCGTTGCCGGGGACGGTGCTAGTTTGGACTTTGTTTTCCTAGTTACTTGACTTTGTCTTTGTGTTTGTGTTTTTCTTTTTTCTTTTTTGTTACCTTGCTTCTTGTGTGTGTGAAATTTATTTCTCTCTTGTCTAGTGCCCAAAAAGCACTAGGCTTCTCACGTTTGTTCTTAGTCTACAGTTTGTGCTTAGAGGTGGTGATTATCTTCTTCTTGCAACTCAGAGCCGCTTAAACGGACGGTTGCTAGAATGAGTGGTTTCCAACCGGGTATGAGCTACGATTTTCGAGCGAGCATGGGGTTTGATCTAAACTCCCCACACATGGAAGCCGATATGAGCTGCCCCTCTTCTTCTTTGAACCAAAGCTATGACATGACGTCCCCCTATCATAATCAAGCTTCTTGGGGTAATCAAGACGGGTATGATCCTCAAGAATATGGATATGGCTACCAACAAGTGAATGATTACCAATCCTACGATCATGGTGACTATTACTCGAGTTATCAATGTGAACCCACCATGTTCAATCAAGATTCACCTTATGGAAGCCAATACCCCCAAAACCCACCATATTACCCTCCATCCCAACCACAATATGAATCCCATGACCCACAATACTACCAATCACCCCAACCTTGCTACCAACAATATGATGCCCCACCCCTTGGGCATTATCAAGATTATCAAGGAACTTTACAAGACCCCAATGATCACCAATTACCCGACACGGAGGTGTTTCATTCTATGCTTCAAATGCAAAGGAGCAACCAAGAAATGGCCGTTCAAATTCAAAAACAACAATTATGGGTCCAAATTCGAAGGGCAAACGAGGCGAGGGATGCTCGATTAGATGCATTATCGGTTCAAACCGTAATGTTCTTATCCCGAACATCACAATTAGATGAAGGGTGCCCACTTGAGAAAGAGGAGCAACCTAATCACGAAGCCGCCAACGTAGTTCCCTTTGGAGGAGAAATTTGCTTTGAAGAACCTCAATCGTCTACCCAAAAAGAGACGAATGAGGATATGACCCTTGGTGAAGGCAACATTGGTGAGGAATTGGAGGAGGATAGTGAGTTGGATGGTTTGGTGGAGTTTGTGAAGTTGTTGGGTGAAATTGATAGCCTCGAGTTGCCCATGTCCGAGAATGTGGATATGCATCAAGAGCCCCTAGCTAGTGAACCAAGCAATGACTTGGAAGAGATTGAAACCGCCGGTAGAAGTTTCGATCCTCTTCTCCAAGATGATGTGGGGCCGAGTGATGACGATGGAGAACCGCAACTTGAGGAAAGTGTGGGGGTGTGCAACGAGGAAGTGAGGCCAAAACCGCTTTTTGTGCCTCGTTTCTTGGAGATGAAGCTTGCTTGTGATTGGAGGCGATGCCTAGGGAGGAAGAGGTCGGTAAAGCTCGTAGGATGGATAGACCCCGGAGACGATTTGAAAGATGATTTTGGGTCTTGGGATTCCTACTTCTTGCCTCCACCTTGGAGGGCGTGGAGGTTAGCTAGGCTCGAGCGCTTCTTGGGCCTTCATTATGATGTCGGTAGCGCGTTCGACTTGCTCCTCCATGCCCTTGAGGGCTACGGTTGAAGGAGAGTCCACCGTCCTAGGTTTGACGGAGTTCCTAAAGAACCGTCATGTTGTATATTCCCCTCCTCTCTTCTTTAGAATTCTTGTGTTTGTATTTGTGTGATTTTTCTATTGATTTTGTTTGTTTTGTGAATTCTTGTAATATTGGATTGTTGATGAGCGATATGAGGGAGAGAATTTGATGTTGTATTCGAGTTTATTGTGATAGGTGTGAAGTGGTGGTGATTCCTAGAGAGGAGTGGTTAGTGATAAAGCTCGGTTCGTGAGTAGGGGAGTCGGTTTTGGGGTCACGGGAGTCATGAAGACCCTTCCCGACCGGGAAGGGTGTGTCGTCCCGACCGGGATGGGGCCGTCCCGATCGGGATGAGGGTGCCAAAAATCGTGTCTACTGGAGTGTCATCCCGACCGGGAAGGAGGCTTCCCGACCGGGAAGGGTTTATCAACCCGACCGGAACTATCCATCCCGACCGGGATGGTCCCCTACTCCTTTCTGGTGCTTCTTCTTCGACATTTGAGCCCACCCAACCATTATATACCCCCACCCAACCTCCCTACCTTCCTTGCTCATATCATACCACCCACGTACTTCATTTTCATACCCTCACTTCATCTTCTATCTACTTTAGACCGGTATTCACATCAAATCCCACCCCCTATCATTACTACCCCAACCATGCGTTTTATCAAGTTTGACGCGGGATGACAATGAAGAAGACAAGCTTTGTGCCAATATCGATCTATGAGACGATGGAGCGAGTGAGTTACTAGCCGATTGGTTTTGGTAACTATCCTTACTTTTCCGTCTTTTATTGCTTGTTTTTCTCTTGTTTGCCCCCTTTCCTCTTGAGTCATGGTATCTTGGTGGCCTTCGAGGCCTCGGTAGTTGTTGCTCCCGACTCTCGATGATGTGACTACATCGAGAGTCATTTTCAAAAATCAAATTTTTACAAGATTTTCACTTTCTTTTTTGAGGATTTAGTCGGATTTAGGCGGAATCCGGGCTACGTGACTTGATTACACCTAGCCCTCCCCTCCCATTTCCTTTTATTTCCTTCTTTTTATTTCTTCCCCCATCCATATCTTTTCTTGTCTCGGCCCTTGGTGACTTGATTACACCCCGGCCGGACACCTTCTACCTTTTTCTTCACTTTATTCTTTGATTTTTAGCTTTATTTTCGTAGTTTCTTTTCTTTTTCTTTTGTCTCTCCACACCCTACGATCGAGCATGAGGAAATGGCTCGATTTAAGTGTGGGGGAGCGATATTCTAGTATAGTTTAGTTTATTTTCTTAGTTTTTTCGAAAAATCTTCAAAAACCCTAAAAATTTGAAATTTTTTCACAAAAATCAAAAAGATTTTCTTTTGTGTCTTTTCCTTTTGTGTGTCATTGTTTCGTACATTTGTTTTGTTGTGTGTGTTTTGTCCCCTTTTTCCTTTTAGGTTGCTTAACCACCGTTAATTTTGGAAAGCTTTGAAGACATCCGGTAACATCTTCTATCTCTTTTCCCCCTCTTTATTTCTTGTGAAGTTAGGAGAAAGTTGTGTTGAGGTGTGCTCGGGTGGAGCTTGTACATACTTGCGGTTGATTTGGTGACTTGTTTGGAAATTCGTGGTGGTGTTTGTGTTGTGTATGTGTTCGTTTTGTGTTGTTTTTGTTTTGTTGCTTTTGCTTCTTTTTCTTTCGTTTTCGTTGAGTCTTTGTTTTGTGTGTGTAGTTGTGTCTTGTGCGTAAAAGGTTTTCGAAAACCCGGTTTAGAGGCTAGTGTGCAAGCGTTTACTTTCCCTTCCTAGTAATGTAAATCGAGTCTTGGACTTTTGTCTAGTAGAATGACCCTAAATCAATGAATTCGTTGGTCCTTTACCTTGTGTCCACCTAGCTTACTAGGGATTTACTACGGGATTTGCACTTTTGACCATTATGACCACCCACGGTGTCAAAAGGCCTTGGTTACCGAGTCTCGTCCCTTAGGTGACCGTGTTTAGGATTGTTTGATTAGTCCAAGTTCTCCACTTTTTGTGGGTTTGAAGGGAAGGTGCCGTCCCGACTTACCTATTCACCTACCTCCTACACATACCCACACAAATAATTTGCAATTTGTTGAATTCTCTCTTTCTCAATTGTCAAGAAATGCCAAAAAAGCCAAATCTTGCCAAAAAAGGGGCAAAGAAAAG
Source organism: Agrostemma githago (assembly GCA_958450325.1). NCBI lineage: Eukaryota > Viridiplantae > Streptophyta > Magnoliopsida > Caryophyllales > Caryophyllaceae > Agrostemma > Agrostemma githago. The sequence goes on along the minus strand of OY288255.1, from coordinate 25,175,414 downwards.
AAAATGAAAGAAATGAAAGAAAGAAAAGAAATGAAGAAAAAGAAAAGGCACAAAAGCCAAAAAGAAAATAGAAAAGAAGAAAAAGAATGGCATGGCAAAACAAAGCAAAAATGCAAAAGAAAAGAGAAAATGCCAAAAGAAAACCCGTCTAACAAAAAGAAATCCCCACAAAAATAAGCCTTTTTCCGAATTTTGCCGTGAAGAACCTACCAAAGGATCGAGTCCCGAGGAAGGATGATAGCGGCATTAGTCGGTCTTCCCTCATTTTGCATGTTTTCCACCTTTTTACTTGGACTAGTTAGGCGGTTTTTGGACACGGGACGACCCTCTTGGCTCACGCTAAAGGGGGCGGGGTCTCACTTACCTACAGTGTCGACTAACACCGTGGTTCTTCACTTTTTCACTCCGCCGATCGTCCCGTAGTACGTTTTTAGAAAGTTAGGAGGACCTAGGTAAGTTACCAACGTTTTTGTTGCTTTATCGTCATACTATTAGGGTTTAGTTCACCTTGGTTTGTATGTCTAGCTTGGGAACGTTGTCACTTGCCTCGAGTCCTAAACCGGTGCTTCTTTCACCGCTTGTTTGAGGGAAGCGGTATTTGTTTTCTTTTGGGTGAAACCGATTATGTGTTTGTTTGTGTGTTTTGTGTCCGGTTGCATCCACAGTTTTTCGCAAGACCCCACTTGCCTTGCGGAGTGCAGTTTTCCTCTAAGTGTACTCGCGTGAGTTGAAGGGGCGTGGGGTGCGCTAATACCCACTCGGATAGTTTAGTAGATAGTTTGTGCTTACTCGAGGGCGAGTAAGGAGTAAGTGTGGGGGAGTTGATAAGTGTGGTTTGTAGTGCCTATTTCGTAGTGTTTTGGTCCCATTTTCCTTGTGGAATCGCTCCTTGGGAGCGGTTTAGGGGCTTCTTATGCTTCCTTTAGTTCGTTTCAGGTTCCCGAGACCGATTTGGAAGAGTTGGAGCGATTCCGACTCTATACATACACATTTTGGAGCCAATGGAGTAAAGGAAGGATGACTCGATGCCTTGGAATCGATCCCGAGACCTTAGGGCCCAATCCCGAGCCTCCGAGACTCGATCCCGAGTCCCGAGATTCGATGGGAAGCCCATGAGAGGCAAGGAGGGACCAAAAAGCTCTTAAGAGAAGCGTACAAGACCCATCCCGTTCGGGATGGCCTCATCCCGTTCGGGATGAGGTGCGCAAGAAGGATGGCTGCTGTGGGTCCGTCCCGGTCGGGACCAACCCGTCCTGGTCGGGATGACAGCCCGTCCCGGTCGGGATGATCCGTCCCGGTCGGGACCGTGCTGCTGCTGCACGTCTTCCTTTCTTTCTTCTCCTTTCCACTTGTAACCCTATATATACTCTTCCCTTGTTATGTAAAGCTTATGCACTTCATTAGACATTAAACCCTAGACTACTTTAGGTTAGATTAGATTAGATTAGTGTAGATTAGTCGATAATTAGTAGTTAATCATAGATTAGCTCTTGTATTAAGGAATTCTTGAAGATCTTCACCAAGCTTGACAACCTTGGTGGAATTATTTTGGGTTTTCTCTTTTATACAAGTTCTTATTCTTCCTTCCATCCTCTAATTTGGTATAATCCTTTTCCCTTTCTCTTAATCTTGTTTATGTTGTTCAAGTTTGAATCTTTAGTTGATTGTTTTGTTCTTGTTCATTGTTTTCACTAGTTTGTAGATGTTTGTTTTGTTTCTTATGTTGGATCTTCTTGTTCTTGTTAGTTGTAGTTGGATTATGTTAGAGTAGTGTTCTTGCTAGGGTTAGTAAGGTGATTAGGGTGTTAATTGAATGATTAAGGGATTGTTAGAGATGTTGGTGGAAGATTTGGGTTTTCTCTTGGTTTGGTGCACATCACATGTTTGTTGAAATGCTTGATTGACTAAGTAGTTGCGAATGCTTGTTTTTCTTGCCTTTCTCTTGTGGGTGATAGTTTGTTTGTGGGTTCGGTTCCCTCACTAAGTTGCGAGAGCCCGGTGAGGACGACCCCTATGTCGGTCTAAGTAGCGAGAGCCCGGATGCGACCTAGGCCATCATAGCGCGCTAGAACCCCGTTTTTCATGTGTGTCGCCGAGATGGGTTATAGGATGAACCTCTAGGTCGGCCTAAGTTGCGAGAGCCCGGACCAACTTAAATTACCCTACTACCTCCTTCGCTCTAGTTATCCCTTGACCATTCCGTTACCCCTTTGACCCCAACCTAATCCTAGCCCGTTTTCCTTGTTTGCTTTCTCCTTAGCCTTAGTCATAGTCTTAGCCTTTTCCCTTCTTATCATTTTAGTTTAGCTCGTTGACTTAGTCTAGTAATCGGGTGACCTTAGTCTAGGCTATACATTACCGTCCCCGTGGATTCGACCCGACTTACCCTATCTACCCTAGTTAGGATTAGCCGGTTATATTATTGACGGTTGGGACGTGACGAATCCCTACCATCAATTTGAATTGCAACTGCAACTGTTTATACTGAGCTACATAATCCAGAGGATTAGTCATGCCGTTATAGTGTATCATTGTAGAAAGGTTGAATTTCTTGGGTATTTCAACCATAGCAAATGTTGTCTTCAAAAGGTTAATCAACAAAACTTTTAGGACTTGGAGAGCTCCAGGGTTGAAGCAACTGTAGACACCCAGATTTGGACCTGGTGGCTACAGGAGTGCCCGACAAACGCCCGATGACGATCAGACTGCAACGCGACGCGAGTTTGCGATGTTTTAGATAGTTTTTCTATAGAACGGATCAAATAGTTACTCATAAAGATTAAATTAACATCAAGGCAGGCTTAGTCGTGTCATTACAATCGCGTCGACACTAATTAGAGTCAATTCCGATACCGGAGCCCCGAATCGGTCTCGTAATATGCAAAGTCAAACCCGAGTCAACGCGTCGGGCCGAGCAAATCTCAAGACACGTGCCCGAGGCCCACCCGGCGCTTGACGCGCTAGGGTTAGAGGGAAGCCTTAACCTCCAAGAAAGAGTAAGATATGCATCTTCTCCGTTTTGGAAAGTTTTGATATCGGATCTCTAAACCTTCGACAGCCTGAGCTTTGGCGCCTGAAGACTGAACTGCCTCACACCGGGCGTCTAAAGACAGAGTCGCTTGACCCCGGGCGTCCATATGGGCAACGAGGACCGAAAACACCTATAAATACCCCCCTCACCTCATTCCTTTGACACACAATTCACAACTTCTCTTATTCCTCTACATTCTCGCTAAGGGCTCGCATTCCGACACCTGAGGCAAACGATCCACTCGATCGTAGTTCCGATAAAAGCGACATCGACACTACTCCTCACCTTTGAACACTCCACTCGATCCCGAGGTGCCTGTGTTCGACTATCTATAGTCTAGCAACGAAGTTCTGCCGGATTAGCCGCAGAATCAGTCAATAGTAACGAAGCTCTGCCGGAGTAGCCGCAGGAAGGGTCAACGGTAACGAAACTCTGCCGAAATCACCGGGCAAGCTAGGAGGATCCGCCTTTGAAGTCGAATTGTCACTAGGTTGTCGTCTAAACAAAAATTTACATTCTCGCACCTTTATTATTATGCACTACGATAATGTCAAACGTGGACACTAGGTCCACTACACATACTAAAACACGTAACGTCCATACTTCAACCGCAAATACTAAAATACACTAAATTGACCAGAGTAATTCAGAGATCCGTTCTCAACTATCTTTGCATCGTGTCCCCTTTAGTGTATACTCCGAGGGTACAACTCCTCACAACGTGATTTACTTATTTTCGCATTTACAGTTTTTCGTATGATTTATTGCTTTTATGACCTTATAATTGCATGCTAAATCACCTAACACGGAATTCAAAACGTAAATCAACTAAAATTGAACAAAGCGATGGTCGGGTTCCGTATTAGTCCCGGTGCTCGCCATGTATGGCTCGACGCATCCTTATTAATACCGAGTCGACCCATCTTAAGCAGAATACTGGGTAAGGTATACCACGAGAACGACTAATATCCGTATTATCACGTTAAAACTGATTTGCTAACACCTATAATGATAGTACTCTCTACTCTCCTATGTGCATCTTTTCATGGCCTGCTTGTCACGTGAAATCGCATGCAAAGAATGTAAACACAACTACTTCGACGACAAAACTTATTTGTCCTTCAACCACCGACATAGCAAAAAGGTATAAGATGAAAACAACGGATGTTACAGTATTCCACCACAACAAAAGAACTAAGTTATCAGTCCACTGATTGATTCGTGATTGGGTGTCCATGTCTATCGGATGTTGGCTTCCCAATACGTACCCTCACCCCTTACTCAGAATCTACGGTTTCCGGATGTCCGAAACCATTGGCAATGAGAGTCTTTCCAGGCATGGAGTGCTTAAGGGTACAAGTCTTTATCTTTAGGTCCCGTGCCACTCAGCTTTGAGACGGCTAAGGATCAAAGTTGACTTGAACGGTTTCCGAGTCCCCATAATTGACTCGGTGGCGACTCCACAAATCGGCATTGAATCCAGTTCACTAAAAAGGTCGCTTCACCAAACATATCGGCCTTTAAACATTTACAATCACGACTCGATCGAATCCAAACGGAAACACGGGTGCCCGCACCCGTCTGGTACAAGTCCGGATCGTCATCCGAATCGAGGTCCGACACATAGAGATCGGACCAGCCCCCGACCGGGAGGAGCCGCGTGGGTGGCCGCCGCCACACGTTGAAAAACAGGGTCGGTCCCGCGCAGGCGCGCGCGGGGTGTCGGGCGGTGCGGACGGACGTCCACAGTTTGGCGACTTCACTGGGGATTTGGAAACAAGTTTCCAGCGGTGGTGTAACTTGAACGAGGTCGGTGAAGCTCATTTCCTAGTTCTTAGTTGTGGTCACTACAGGTTTTGGCCCTAAAAAGTCCACCCTAACCAATATCAGGACCAATCGACCTCTTCGCGGTAAGATCCTTAGGGACGCGCGGGGAGATCCTCGGTTGACGCTCTGGCCGCCTAACACGTACCTCGCGGGAACAATAAACGGATGGATCCGAACGGACGGTATGACACTCGTCTCCCCAGATGATTTGTCAATACCTAAGTAAAGACTATTCATGGGCGGTAGCCTACCCTAACCTACCCGTGTCTGCATCCAGCATAAGTGTATGCATTCCTAGTTATGTGTAGCGTGTTTGAACAACTCAAATAAAAAACTAAAAACCTTGATTCAACCACGTCAACATATTCAACTGCACCTAACTCCGTTTTTGAAAAGGTCATTTCAGGATTGTTGTTTTAGGGCCGATACTCCGGCCGAGTCAAAATGATTTTCAAAAACCTTTTAAAAGCACCGTCATCATGATAGATTTTATTTCAAAGGATCTTTTTATTAAAAAAGGAAAAAATGCCATCACTTCGGCCAAAGTAAAAACCGTCAACAACGAATACCGTTAATACCACCGAAACTCCCGATCAATGGGATCAAGGTACCTCAAACGATTACATTTTATTTCTAAGAAAATGTTTTACGCACGTACTGTCGACACAACCGAAGCTTCAATTAATGAAGTCGAGGAATCCGAAACGGTCACACTCACAAAACATCATTTTTAAAACATCATCACCAGACATCACGTTATGTCACAAACACCGCTACGCCACAAATATCGAACTAATTAATTAATAGTAGTTTCGATAAAGGCCCCACGTCATCATTTTCAAAACTGGTTCCCCTCAGAACCATGCTCCTTTAAACAAAAAACATTTACACTTTCGCTATCGTCCGATTCCCAACGCATACATATAGCAACACACTTTCACGTCACAAGCGATGTCGCCACGCCATCGTCACCCCGTTTTTACAAATCATACTTTTCAAAAAAAAAAAAACTTCATCTGCAAAGCTCGATCGTTTTAAAAAAAACATATATCAAAATTCTTTGATTCTGAGCCGGGACCGCGATCAACTTCTTACGTCGTACAACCGTGTGATTAACTGCCTGTGTTAGCTACTAGGGTCGTCTCTACTCGAGGTCTTACATTTTGGGTCGTCTCATCTCGAGAAAGTCCTATTTAAATCTCACTCTCGAGGTTTGTCTCAAATCGTCTCGTTCTAGAGGCATAAGTTCATTAGGCGCTTCGCCGAATACACCGAGAGTTTAAAGCACCTGAGTCCCTAATTGATGACCGCAGACACACGCGAATCAAGAGTCTCATTTCCGTCTTGCTCAACTACGAGTCTCCCTTGAGTCTTTAAGCCGTCTGGTAGATCCATTCTCATTAATACCACCCCTTCCGCAGTCATGTCAGGAGATTCAAGCGTAGACACAAGTACCCATAGTGGGAACAACGCCAAACAATCCAGAGATAACACCGTAGGAACCATAGCCAACATGATCCGAGACCTACAGGCCACCATCATTACCATAAACGCATCCGTAAACAGCATCGATTCCCGCCTAGGCCACTTGGAAGATAAAGTCTTTGATGAACACCATAACCGGATCCTCAACGAGGTCCTTTTAACCTCCACGCCGCTAGGCAGTTTTCTCGTTAGGGTCACCCTTAATGACCCCATCACACCACCTCAGGACGACATTCTACAGTCTGCCATGAACCGCATAGACTTCCTTGAAAACCAAATGCGCCTAAACCAAGGCAACAGTGTCCACCTCGAAAACCATAGGAAGTTTGGAAGTTTGAAATGGTGAACGACCAGCTACCAGAAAACTTTTCCTTTGACGACATACCGAAGTTCAAAGGAACTGAGGACCCCCTCAACCACATCCGGGCCTTTAAGGATTACATGGCCATTAAGGGGGTCAAGCCCAACCTTTTTGCTAGGATATTCCCATCCTCTTTAGACGACACCCCACGATGCTGGTTTTATTCTCTCGACCCTAAAAAGATATCCACCTGGGATGACATCTCCATAGAATTCGCAAAACAATACGCGGATAATTCCGAAACACAAGTTACCATCCGAAGCCTCAAGGTCCTTTCCCAAAACGAGAAGGAAGGCTTCTCTTAATTTCTGACTAGGTGGAGAAAGGTCAGCACCCAAATAGTAAACCGCCCTGACGAGGCCACCTTAGTAGAGAAATTTGTCGATAACCTCAGACCCGCTTACGCCTCCCACCTTAGATACCAAAACATCCATACCTTCAAGGAACTATCCACCTTAGGAATACGCCTAGAGGACGATATGAAAAAGGGAGTATTCTCCAAGATAATAGGGAAAGGTTATCAGGGACCAATCACTTCCACGGGAACCCGCTCTTACGGGTCATCCGGGAAAAACAAAACCGAAGAAGTACACCTAGTCGAACCAACTACCCGGGGAAGAACAAACTTTACCCCTAGAACATTCTCCAAACTAGGCATCACATACGCCGAAGCTCTAAAAAGGTTAACCGAGCAAGGGAAGCTCGAACCCATAGGCCCTACCCCAGAACCATCCGCGGCCAGAAGAGGGAAGTCGTGGGATGCCAATAAATATTGCCATTACCACCGTGGCAATGGGCATGATACCGAATCTTGCTTTCGACTCAAACATGTCATACAAGATATGATCGAAAACGGGACGATTCCTCTTCCTCCACCCGAGAAACCAAGCAATACCACCAACCCCTTTAGCGTTCACGCTGTCTTTAACGACACCATCAATTGTTCCCACCACGACCCTATAAAGGAGAATGTCCTGAATATCAAGGAAGATCCTGAGAACCCACGGGCGCCCGTTAAGATGAGCAAATTTGTGTCCAAATCAGAGTCTAGTTCGTCTTAGGGCCTAGACCTAATAATGTAATAAATGTCTTTTCATTTTACGCATCAAGTCAAGAGGTACGAGGGGATCTGTCCTCCACATCCTCGAAAGCAATATCTCGGGCGCATAGCCCGCTTATTACTATCAATAAAAAGAAATAAACTTTTCTTCCTTTATAATGCGCCTCGACAATCGCTTGATTTAATAACGCACTTTCTCGCTTAAAACTCGATATTATGCCATTTATCGATAACAATCAAACATACCTCGAAACAACGAGGAATTACAAGAACTGAGATCCCGTGTTCTTTTCTTTTACCTATTCCATGTCTGGTATAGAAAGCCACAAACTATCCCTTAGAACGAGCATTCCCGAATCCTATGACAAATCTAGATAGTCTCTTAACTTGTGATCAAAGACGGAAGACAAACCCATTTCCCACAATAAACACCCCTCGAATAAAGACCGACCAATCCCCACCATAGGTGCTAGTCTGACAAAAAGAAGAAGTCTGAAATGGCCAAAAAGAGCCAAAGAAAAAATGAAACCAAGGCCAAACTAAACCAGCCCAATTCAATGATCAAGACCAAACTCAACAGTCAAAATGAAACCCCTAATCATTCAATTCGACTTTAAGTGCAAAGTCCAAACAAAAATTTAAAAAAAGAGAGAGAAAAAGAAAAAATGAACAGACCAGTCAACTAGCAACCAAATACTAGCCTCCCTACATTACAACCTTTAAGACATTCCCGAGACACTTGTTAGGAGACAGTCCGGAATTTTGAGGATTCAAGCTCAATAGGATAATCGCAACCGTAAGGGCCAGACATGGGAATCCGATCCCACGTAATTTATATCCCGCCCGATTGAAGCCTGAGTCATTTTTACTTAGCTCCCCCTTTTCTACCACATCATGAATCCCTAACCCATAGCCTTAACTCCATAAAAAAACCAACTCCAGATTTTAAGTCATCAAAGCCACTCACTACCTAGCTCCACATTCCAAAACCATCCAAGCCAGTCGCCCTGACCCGGTATCTCGGTAATTGTCACTTTCAAGGGGTCACACCCAATCACCCCACCTTAGTTCTTTAACTAGGGTGAATACACTCTAAACATCTCACATCAATAATTGACATAACGAGTCTAAAAGAAAAATCACTCACATCTAAAAAGAACTACGAACATGGTTTGATTCCGTCCAAACACGGATACGTAGGCAAGCCTTCTTCGGGTACAACCAACCAAATAACGAAATTGATTACTCGATTCACATGCAAGTCGGAGCCACCCCTATGTTTCGATTAACGAGTGATTTCAATGACGAAGCACAAACGACGAGCCGAGGACGAGGTGAAAACCTGGAAGGGCACCCCGGGCAAAATGAAGAAATGAGTTGCGAGCCGTCGTTGAAAAAAAAAAGAAAATCAAAAACAAAAAAGAGAGAAAAAAAAGGTGAGCCGAGGACGGAGTGAAAACCCGAAAAGGCGCTGATCAACACATTTTATATCTATTTATTTCGTCCCCCGATCGTTGATTTATCACGTTTTCTTCTCCTGATTATGCCTTAACTGTCAATATTTTCTAGAAAGTCGATACTGCCGTATCTCGGGTTATTTTGTAGGATATGTGTGCTTTTGGACGCATTTACGTCTTGACGAACTAAAAAGACTAAGTCGAGGACGAGAATGGGAATCGAGAAGGAATAAAGAAGGAAACAAATGCAAATTGAGAAGAAAGAATGATCGCCTACACAAGGGTAAACTTCAAACGTCTATATATTGAGTTCTACAACTCCAACCAGGGTGATTCTGGTGGCGTTGTAAAGATATTTCTCTTAGCTTTCCAACGATATAGTACACGTCCAATTTGAACAAGTAATGAAGAAATGACAGTCGTTTGAAGTGGAGCGCGCGATGCTGTGACCTACAACGCTACTCGATCGAGTGCCTCTACTGCACTCGATCGAGTGCCACTCCGTGAAGCTCCTGCCGGGCCACGCATCAACTTTATTTCGACTTATACTTTGGGCCTATTTTGAAGTCCAACATATATCTTTTAAATAAGACTTCTGACTACATTGTCAGACATTTTTTCATTCTACACTTTTCTTTTACCTTCTTTTACCCACTTTTTTTTGCTACATTCAGTTTTCATAGTTTAGTTTACCTACCTAGAGATCTTTACAATTTCCTTCCTCATTTGGTATTGAATTTCAATTCTCTTTCAATTCATCTTTATTTATTGTTTTAGTATTGTTATTTCCTTCAATTGATTGTTAATTCATCTTGATATGTTTAGATTCGATTTCTTTCTTTCTTTCTTGTCTGATTAGTTTTATTATGCGTAGCTAATTTCTCATCTAGGGTTAAGGGGGATCTATGCATGTTAGGAGAGGTTATAATTGATTGATTAATTGTTAATCGCATGAACTATCGCTTGTTTATCGTCTTAAATTTGATTGATTGTCTGATGCATAATTCAATTGATCAGCATAGCAAATTAAGGCTTTTCACCGACCGTGTTAAGAACTGATTAGGCCGCGATAATTCGGGTAGACTGACTTAATGCTAGCGACCGCAGGTTAAGTTTAGATCTAAAGGTTGTATTGTACCGACCGGACTTGCACCTTAGGTAGTTCGATTAATGATTAATTAGCTAATTCTTTGACCCCGAATAATATTCATAGTGAACCTACGATCCTAGAACCTTCTTCATATTATTGTCTTTCTTAGTTATTTAGTTTCTACTTTACCAAACCAACCAATTGTGACCCATAATCTAGAATCTAATTCTTAGGATAAACAATTGAATTCTCATCTCCTTGTGGTTCGACTCCTGACTTCGCTATCTACATTAGTTAGTGACCTTAGGGTACTTGCTCCGGGCAAAATGAAGAATAGAGTAAGGCTCTTATGAGTCCTTCTCTATATATGAGTCCTTCTCTATATATGAGTCCTTAAGTTCTCATCCCATCCATTGGATGAGATGAGGATGGATGGACAAGATGCATCCTAATATTTATATTAAAAAAAAAGATGTAGCATCCTAAAATAACTCCCATGATTTTAGAAAACAATAACTCCCATAATCAAATTCATTCCTCATCCATTCATTCATTCACGTTGCAAAATTCTTCAAAACCTAAAAAAAAAACGCTTTTTTCATCACGTTCATTCATTCATTCAATCAAATATGTGCTCGAAATCCCGTTACTATGGATTCAATGACCGCGACATCTTCTTCAACTGTTGATAAGGAATTGATCGAGTATAACAATGGTGAGTTTCGATATTGCTTTCATGTTTTGCGTCAATTTTTATTCATCATCTTGAATAATTTCCGTCAATTTGCGTTCATCTTTTGCGTCAATATTCATGTTGATATTGCTTTCATGGTCGTTTCATTCATCATAGATTCATATAAATGGTTAATTGATCTCTTGTTAGTATAGATTCCAGATTTTTATGTTTGTTATTTAGGTTTTACGTAATCTCCACTGATACTATATATTGTTTTGTTGTCTATTGAAGCAGACACGGCGTTGAAGTAACATACGTTCTAAGTTACAGTAACACTTAATTTCAATTAGAGTAACACACACTGAACGTTGAGAAAAGGTTTTTGACGATGATGTTAGAGTAACATACTGTACGAGTTAGAGTAACTCAACTTATGAGTTGAAGTAACACATTGGTTGCATGGGCGTACCGTTGTTTAATTTTGTGCAGGTGGAATTGGCAAAGATGCGAATGCACAGGACAATACTGGAAAAGGTGAAATTTTATTCATTTGATTAATCATAGATTCATATCAATGGTGTTTAGATTTGATTAATCATAGATTAAGCAGACACGACGTTGAAGTAACATACGTTCTAAGTTACAGTAACACCTTATTTTAATTAGAGTGACACACACTGAACATTGAAAAAGGTTTTTGGCGCTGATGTTGAAATAACTTGCTTTACGAGTTAGAGTAACACAACTTATGAGTTAAAGTAACACATATGTTCCATGGGCGTAACGTTGTTTATTTTTTTGCAGGTAGCATTGACAAAGAAGCGAATGCATAAGAATGGTGCAGAGATGTGGGTGAGGCATTCACTTCGTATATGGGGCAAGTATTCGGGACAATCGATGAGGCGATGGAATTTTATAAAATCTACGAGCTGGCTTGCGGATTCGAAGTTGTTTTTTTTGTGGGTTTACATGAATAACTGATTTTTTACATATTTTTTTACATATAATGATGTACAACGTTGCAGTTGACTCTATATTTATTTAATACATGTGTTGTTGGTTAGAGTAACATTTTAGATGTATTGGAGTAACACCATTCGTTCCTTAAAGTAACAGATATATATAATGCATAAAAGTAACTGAGGATATTAGCATTGTTTACCATTCATTCTTAGATTAACCACAACCATTCCTTATAGTAGCATGATTTGTTCGTTAAAGTAACAGCTACACTGCGTTAGAGTAACACATATTTTTTTGCTAGGGTAAGAACCCTAATTCCTGATGATGAAACCAACTTTGTAATGCAGGTTAACAACCTTCTTTCTTAGGTTAGAACTATTCATTACCAAAGTAACAACATTCGTTCCTTGAAGTAACATATATAATGCGTCAAAGTAACTGATGAAAATAGCGTTGTTTAGCCACCATTATGAAAATACCATCATTCATCACTTAGAGTAACATCATTTAATCGTTAAAGTAACAGCTACAATGTGTTGCTGTAACACACTGATTATGAGACCAGATTTGTATCGTAGGTTAACATCATTCACTCTCATAGTAACATCAGTCGTTCCTTAGAGTAACAGGAACACTTAGTCAGTGTAACAGAATTTAACAGCGTTATTTCATTAGTGATAATGAAATTCAATGTAAATCGAATACCCAGATGACAATATGCAATCACTAATTAGCGCACAAAAAGGTTAAAACTCTGAAAATTTCGTAAACCCAAATCATAGAAAGATGATCAAAGCGTTCCTTGGGTATAGTTGAAGGGATTGAACTGAATATTACTGCAACAAATTTTGAATTTCGAAGCTTGTGAGGAAGAAATTTCGAAACTTATGAAGATGACGATTGAAAATTATGAAGAGGAAATAATTATTAAGATGAAGGGTGAAAGGTTGTATAGTAGTTGGGCGGGTGAGTTTTGAATGAATTTTTTTTAATTATGAGGTAATGTGTATGAGAAGAAAGAGGAAGATTCTGTAGAGAGAATTAAGGGAAGAGAGAGATTTCATATATTTTTACCATATATGTCAGTTATTTCTGTTATTACTCAAATCAATCACCACCATTCATCTCCCTCTAAATCAATGGTTGTAATTAGGACTTACGGACTCAAAGATGAAAAGAGGACTCACTTGATCTTTGCTCTCTCTCTCTCTCTCTCTCTATATATATATATATATATATATATATATAATGAAAAAAATGTGATTCTCATTAATAAAAAAAAATTAGTTAAATCAAATCTTTTTCAATGCCCTTTACATCGAGCATCCGAAATCCGGCTACCCCGGAAAATGACGACGAGTCAAGAAAAACCCTACAAAAACTAGTACTAATACGCCACATAATATCAATTAATACAACATTGTACTAAATGGCTGGGCTCTACCGGCCCAACTTTTCCTTTGCCTTGCCATTCGGGTGTGCTTAATTGAGTCTCTCACCATTGACCCTCCTAACGCAAGCTTCCACCTCCCTAGCCAAAAGCGAGCCCAGCCAATCTAACTTCCCCTCCTCACTCACATTTTCAATATGGGTCTTGTCGGTCTCGGCCCGTTTAGATGAACTGACGAATACTAGGATTAGTAACGCCGTCTTCGGTCGGGCACTTAGCGGCCTTAGCCCACATAGCTTTTTTATTCTGTAATACAGTCTTCTCCACATTCCTTAACATTTCTCTCACATACGACAACCTCGGACGTCAGAAGGACCTCCTGAAGTCGCTAAAACCCATCCCGAAAGCCAAAATACCCACGCAAGAGCAACAAGGCCATACGGACAACAAATTTCACCAGTCGGACCCACCAGACTTAGAAGTCTTTTCATTTTCTCTTTTAGGGGGATAAGCTATCCCACCTAGGCGTGTTGTAGCCTTTAACGGCTATCGTCAATTCGCGTCCGTAGCCCAGTACGGCATCGTCACTAAGATATAAAAAGTGGTCTAAATTTTTCTTCTTTGCCTCATTTTCAACATGAATGTCGAGACAGTCATACTTGTCTCCCAACACCGAACACGCACTCGGTCGATACACTTTAGCTACAAAGCATTTCTTACATCTTTACACGTCTCGAGTCAAACATCTTTACACGTCTCGAGTCAAACATTTTAATCGACGTACTACTTGATCTAAATCTCGGCTCAATCTAACACATTTTAAGAATCCCGAAAAAGCATTTTCATACACTCATGCAATCCCAACGCATTCTAAAACGTCCTAAACTACGACGAAATTTTAAACAAACAAAACTTGAAGTGATTACTTGTCAGTCAACATTTCAAAAGCAAAACAAAACGCAAGGCTAACAAATCAATCGAAGTACTAAAAGTCTAAATATGCAAACTATACAAATCCAAACACGAACTGTGTTTACAAACTAGGGAGGACCCCTAGAAGCTGCGCCTATAGCTATGACAAACTCACCGATATCCTCATCTAGATCTAGGTCGTCCAGATCGAGAATAGGAGACTCAGTACCACCCTTACCCGACATCATATCTAGGGTAGCTGTCTCGGGAATTCCTCCAACATCATCGGTAGCGCCCGTAGCATGACCCTCAGCTTCAGCCCCAACCTCTCTTTCCGCCTCAGTCCGTAGCCTAGCCTCGCCCTGCGCCGAGGTCTCTCCATGAGTCCGAGCTAACGGCTCCTTAAGCTTGGCAATCTCATTATCCCGAGACTACAGGAACTGCAACAACTTGACCTCTTCCACCTCGAGCTCGATCACCCGAGTCTCCAGCGGCCTCACCATATCCGGAATGTCCTGCGAATACACCTATGCTTTAGGGAAAAAGCACGATCAACCTAAAAAAAAACCGACCCTGGAAAACATACTTACTAATCGAGGTCCCAAACTTACCCGGTCACGCCACTTCATCCCAGCCTCCATCTCCTCAGCGAAACACGTGGGATGAGGCTCTATAAAGGCTACGCCAGCCGCATCGACTCTAAGCAGCGTCAAGGGGAAGTCTGGGGGCTAAACAACATGAGCCGAATCGGCCAGCTGAAAGAAAAGCGAACCGTTCAAAATGAAAGCAAACTAAACCATAGGACAAAACAAACGATAAAACCAAAACCGACATTTCAACAACCCTACTCCTTGGGGCTACTAAGTAAAAACAAACCGTATGAAGGAAACCTACATCCTCGATGCACAGCTGGTTCACTAGCACATTCTCCGACGAGTAGTGACTCGTCGTACTCTTAGCCTGAACCAACCTCCATTCAATCCCCGCCGGAAGCCTTACCGGACGAGCCCACACCATCTTAGGTGCCAATCGAGGGAATTAGGAGTAAATTCAAACCCCTAAAGCAAGCCTTAAAACCTCCTCTAGTCGAAATCGACCCCCAGCAATAAATGAACACGAGAACCACTCATACCAAAGCACATAACAACCCAAGCAATGAATCTGAACAAAGAAAGTCCGAACGAATCCTGAAACATTCGAAAAAACGAATTCAAAACCCGCAAACTTAACGAATCCCAAGTAAATTTTAAACCTGCAAACTCAATTGAATCCCAAAGCATTCTAAAGTTAATTAAAGTCAATTCAAAATCATTGAGCTCCTTGTAGCGCTCAAAACCGCTTTAAACGAGCCCCTTGTAGCGCTCAAAACCATTATAAACGAGCCCCTTGTAGCGCTCAAAACCATTTTAAACGAGCCCCTTGTAGCTCTCAAAACAATTTTAAACGAGTCCCTAGTAGCACTCAGTTTAATTCAACGAGTCCGTAGTAGCACTCAGAATCAATTCAATTTTAAACGAGCCCCTGGTAGCGCTCAAAACCAGATTTTGAACGAGTCACTAGTAGCACTCAATTTAATTCAAAACCAATTTTAAACGAGTCCCTAGTAGCACTTAGTTTAATCCAACGAGCCCCTGGTAACGCTCAAAACCCGATTTTGAACGAGTCCCTAGTAGCACTCAATTTAATTCAAAACCAATTTTAAACAAGTCCCTAGTAGCACTCTGTTTAATCCAACGAGTCCCTGGTAGCACTCAATTTAATTTTAAACGAGTCCCTAGCCGCACTCAGTTTAGTTCAACGAGCCCCTGGTAGCGCTCAAAATCCGATTTTGGATGAGTCCCTGGTAGAACTCAATCCAATTCAAGTCAAGTCAATTCAATTCAATGAGTCCCTGATAGCACCAGAAACGAGTCCCTAAGTATTCAATTCACGCCCCCTGAGAGATACCTAAAGCAAAAACGAAATCAACACAACCATCCGCTGAGGATATCAAACCAGAACTAAGACATCAATAAAGAATTAAGCAAAGGTCCATATCAAATACCGAAACTACTAAAGCAACAAACCCAAGACGAGATAGAAAGCACAGACCCGAGCTCCGACAAGCAACCGCAGGCGAGGATGTCAGGTATGATTTCTAAGCCTTGGCTGACGAGCCTCAAATACGTAGTCCAACGGACTTAAAGCGACCCGAACGGACAGCCACCAGGTCGTAATCCTCGATTGGCCTGGGTGGCTATACTTTGACTTTCACCTTGTCCAAGCCTCAGTCAAAGTAGGGGCTTCTGTAGACACCCAGATTTGGACCTGGTGGCTGAAGAAGTGCCCGACAAACACCCGACGACGATCGAACTGCAACGCGACGCGAGTTTGCGATGTTCTAGATAGTTTTTATATAGAACGGATCAAATAGTTACTCGGAGAGATTAAATTAACATCAAGGTAGGCTTAGTCGTGTCATTACGGTCGCGTCGACACTAATTAGAGTCAATTCCGACAATGGGGCCCCAAATCGATCCCGAAATATGCAAAGTCAAACCCGAGTCAACGCGTCGGGCCGAGCAAATCTCGAGACACGTGCCCGAGGCCCACCCGGCGGTTGATGCGCTAGGTTTATAGGGAAGCCTTAACCTCCAAGAAAGACAAAGATATGCATCTTCTCCGTTTTGGAAAGTTTTGATATCGGATCTCTAAACCTTCGACAGCCTGAGCTCTGGCGCCTGAAGACTGAACTGCCTCACACCGGGCGTCTAAAGACAGAGTCGCTTGACCCCGGGCGTCCATATGGGCAACGAGGACCGAAAACACCTATAAATACCCCCCTCACCTCATTCCTTCGACACACAATCCACAACTTCTCTTCTTCCTCTACATTCTCGCTAAGGGCTCGCATTCCGACACCTGGGCAAACGATCCACTCGATCGTAGTTCCGATAAAAGCGACAACGACACTACTCTTCACCTTTGAGCACTCCACTCAATCCCGAGGTGCCTGTGTTCGACTATCTATAGTCTAGCAACGAAGTTCTGCCGGATTAGCCGCAGAATCAGTCAATAGTAACGAAGCTCTGCCGGAGTAGCCGCAGGAAGGGTCAACGGTAACGAAACTCTGCCGAATTCACCGGGCAAGCTAGGAGGATCCGCCTTTCAACTCGAATCGTCACTAGGTTGTCGTCTAAACAAAACTTTACATTCTCGCACCTTTATTATTATGCACTACGATAATGTCAAACGTGGACACTAGGTCCACTACACATACTAAAACACGTAACGTCCCTATTTCAACCACAATTACTAAAATACACTAAATAGACCCGAGTAATTCCAAGATCCGTTCTCAACTATCTTTGCATCGTGTCCCGTTTAGTGTATACTCCAAGGGTGCAACTCCTCACAACGTGATTTACTTATTTTCGCATTTACAGTTTTTCGTATGATTTATTGCTTTTATGACCTTATAATCGCATGCTAAATCACCTAACACGGAATTCAAAACGTAAATCAACTAAAATTGAACAAAGCGATGGTCGGGTTCCGTATAGTCCCGGTGCTCGCCATGTATGGCTTGACGCATCCTTATTAATACCGAATCGACGCATCTTAAGCAGAATACCGGGTAAGGTATACCACGAGAACGACTAATATCCGTATTATCGCGTTAAAACTGATTTTTTAATACCTATAATATTACTACTCTCTACTCTCCTATGTGCATCTTTTCATGGCCTGCTTGTCACGTGAAATCGCATGCAAAGAATGTAAACTCAACTAATTCGACGATAAAACTTATTTGTCCTTAAACAACCGACATAGCAAAAAGGTATAGGGTGAAAACAACGGATGTTACAGTATTTCCGCCACAACAAAGAACTAAGTTATCAGCCCACCGATTGATTAGTAGAGGCCGTTATAGTGCGGGCGGGATTGGGTGTCCATGTCTATCGGATGTTGGCTTCCCAATACGTACCCTCACCCCTTACTCAGAATCGACGGTTTCCGGACGTCCGAAACCATTGGCAATGAGAGTCATTCCAGGCATGGAGTGCTTAAGGGTACAAGTCTTTATCTTTAGGTCCCGTGCCACTCAGCATTGAGCCGGCTAAGGATCAAAGTTGATTTGAACGGTTTTCGAGTCCCATAATTGACTCGGTGGCGACTCCACAAATCGGCATTGAATTCAGTTCACTAAAAAGGTCTCCTTACCAAACATATCGGCCTTTAAACATTAACAACCACGACTCGATCGATTCCAAACGGAAACATGGGTGCCCGCACCCGTCTAGTACAAGTCCGGATCGTCATCCGAATCGAGGTACGATACATCGCCCCGTACGTGAGATCGGACCTACCCCCGACCGGGAGGGGGCTACGTGGGTGGCCGCCACCACACGTTGAAAAATCGGGTCGGTCCCGCGCGGGCATGCGCGGGGCACCGGGCGGTGCGGACGGACGTCCACAGCAACCCCTAGAAATTTGCTAACTTTTTTGAGTAAACCATGTTCTTTTCAACTTATTTCAGCTCACTTCATTTCGGTTCAGACTCAGGAGACTCATTTTGTCTCAGTACTTCAGCTTAGTTGAGTAAAGTTCAGTTCAACCTACTTTATTCCAAAAGAACAACATCTTAGTCTTTAAATTTCTCCAAGCATAACAAGAATGACTTTTTTTGCCAGACTTTCTTTTGCATTATCTGGTTACCCCGTTTATTCATTATTCGCGTTGGTAGCTGCAGCCCCTTTAGTTTTTCCGTTGGCTAAAGCAGGAGAGGTCCATGATTTTTTATAGCTGCGACAAATGATGGTGTGTTTTGTATGTGAGAGCTTGAGGCGGTTTTTTTTATGAACGAGGGAACCCGCAACCGCTACCATTTTGGTGCGCTCTGGGTAAACCCTTGGGTGTACACATAGCCTGCAATCCACGCACACCAAGGTAAACTGCCCGTGGGCGACAAACTCGAAGTCTAGAAGGCATAGTCTCAAGCCATACAACTCCCACAAGTTTGTGCTTGCAGGGGCTTGAACCTGAGACCCTTAGGCCGATGACCACAAGTTTTAACCACTAGGCAACACCCTTATGGGCTTGAGGCGACTTTAGTTTTGACAGTTTCAACTTGTTTTTTGAGGGATGCCACAAGCTCTTTTTCTCTGGCTAGTTTCGGCGCCTCAATCTTCGTATTCTTGTTCTTCATGGTTGCTGCTTCAGCTGCTTCTTTTTGCCATTGCCCGATTTCCTCAGGGGTGGCTGCCATTTTATTTCTTTATTTTTTTTGATTGTGGACATGACATAGGTTCACGCTTGACACGGTCAGGTGCGGGTTTTGGTATGGGTGAAGGAGGTAGAGGCTCTCGCATTTATTGATTCACAATTGAGAAAATGATTTTCGACCCTTGAAATGATGCACTTAAGGGTATATTTATAGAGTTTTGCGAAATGTTTCTGGTTTCAAAATTCAGGCATGACAAGGTCAGTGCCCTGATATTGAGGCGCCTCACCTGGGGCGACTCAATTCTGAGGCGCTTGGTCTCAGGATGCTGAAATTGAGTGTATCGGAAGTTGCTCAAAATACGGATTGATATCCGTGTTAAAGGAAACAATTTCGGATTTCGTTTTGACTTGGGTGGATTTCTTATTTGGACGCTTTTGTGTCTTTTTTTTTCTTCAGGTTTTGACTTTGATCGGGTTTGACTTAGTCGACAAAGACGGTTTTGCCCCTGGTGGCGGTTTTGGCTCAAAGTAGCTTTATTTTATTGTAAATGACCCGTTGAGTCTGGATTTGAGGTCGTTTTTGGGAGATTTGTACTCCGCTAAGTGTCCACGTCGGATACTATTGATTTCGAGCCCATATTTGAGCGTATTGATGCATGTTAACGTCCGATCATCATCGGGTGTTTTGTTGGAGACTCTACAGACACAAGCACGCAAAATGTCGGTGTTTACAGAGGCCCACTCTAATTGAGGATTGGAAGCGAAAGTTGGAGTAGCCACCAGGTCAATCGAGGATTACAACCTGACAACTTTCAGGTTGGGCCGCTTATAGTCTATGAGACTTCCGTGAAGGGCTCGCCAGCCATAAGTAGAGGTTCATACCTGTCTTGACGATGATAATTCCGTGAGGATTTGAACTTGTTTTTGAAGTGATGGATGTACCTGTATGTAGGGACATCATATTTTGAATGTAGCATTTTTAGGAGAGACACCGACTCGAATTTTCCATTGGAGAGTAAAGGCTGGTACCTAAATTATTAGATACACAAGAAGAAATAGCGGATATAGCAGATAGCAAGATAGCATACAGAAAATGCAGTTAACATCTACAGACCGGCTTGCGCTGGGGAAAAAGATTTTTGCTTCATTTTGAAATCGAAGTCATGACAACAACTGATGTGCTAGGGATAGGTTTTCAAAATTGAAGGTTTAGAAAAATATTTGCAGTTTAACAGACCAATGTTTGACCTTGTCGAAAAGGATTTTTTCAAATGGCTAAGTTTTGAAAATTTTAGAGAAGGAATTTGAAGAGAGAGACATACCGACAGACTCGACTCTAGACGTGACACGACGAGTTGACAGACACGACTTGGGCTCTTGAAGGTTGGATCGGGGCTCGGTAGGAGGGGGGCTATTTAAGATGACAAGACTTTTAAGTCACGCTATTCTATAACTTAGGCAAGTGGCAACACGATCAAACATCGAAATTGGAAAGATCTGTTATAGGAGGATTGCAGTACGTAGTTTGCAATGAGACCGTTTCTGCATGACAAGACTTAGCAGTAGCAATGCTGTAGTCTAGTGCTCTTTTGATGTTTTGGTTTTGTGGTACCTTTTTTTTTTGGTTGAAATGTAAGTATTAATATTAATCACACCAAAACATTACATATGATGGTACTCGACTACACTTACAGCCTCAATTAGCTTATCCTATATCAAATATGGGCAATTAACTTCCAAAAACTCCCTAGAGACATAAGATTGAACTCTACTTCTTAATTCATTTTTCATGTTATCACATATTGTATTAGGACTCAACATCACCCCATCGTGTACACTTCTATTCCTCGCTTCCCATATATGATATATGATCGTGTTCAATATCGCACCCATTATTCGCTTCTTCACCGCAGGTCTGCTTCGTCTTCTGTTCCACCATCCCCTATAATCAATGATTGGTATATCTATACTTGACCACTAATTCATGATCATAAGGCACCTGCTGTTGTACATACACATAAAGAACAAATGACTATGAGACTCATCTGCTGCAGCACACAGGCCGCAATCAACATTCCCACACCATCCATTTCTGAGTTCGATCCTGTGTAAAAAGCCTTACTTTTATAGCCAACCAGGATATGAACCGCTGTTTGGGGAAAGTAATGATATTCCACACCGACTTAGCTTCCATTAATATCGGTGAAGCAGCTTGAAGCCAAACTTACCCATCTCTGACCCTGTATTTCTTGCCCACCTCTCTCCACCATTGCCCCATATAAGCATCCTTCGATTCATCCTTAACTTGGCAAATTCTTCTCCAAGTCCAATTAGCTGATGATTGTGTTGGTGAATAATCCATTCAACTCTTCCCACGCAAATTATTTGTGTGAACCCATTTGACCCAAAGCGTGTTAGCATTACTCTGGATCCACCAGCAATGATTCCCGATACTTGCTTTGTTGATCTTATTTCGAAGGTTTACCAGGCCCAATCCACCTCTCTTCTTATCCTGGCACACATCAGGCCACGCGACTAAAGCAGGGCTCCCATAGAGAGTATTTTCACTCCAAATAAAGCTACTACATATTATGCGCTTTACTACAATCGAAGGCAGAACAAAAATCTTCGCCTAATAGCTATGTAATACAGAGAGTATTACAGCACGCCACGCTATAGGGGGAATTACGTAATTTCAGGTATATCGACTTTAGGAATCAATGTTAATATGGTGTGATACAATTACTTAAGCAGTTTTCCAGCAAAGAAAAAAATCTTGTACAACGGCTATTACCTCCACTCCCACAACATTCCATGAATTTTTAAAGAACTTTGATCCATACCCATCCGGCCCCGGACTTTTCTGATAAGGTATGTCAAATATAGCGTCCTTGATCTCCTTCCCTGTAACAGGTTCCATTAAATGGGCTCTATGCTCCGGAGTCAACACTGCACCTCTACGAATTGTCTCCACATGAACTCGCTTAACCTTCTTACTCCTTCCTAACAAATCATTATAGACATATTCAAATGCTTTATTTATATCCTTAGGTTTAGTCATTTCCACCCCGTTTACATCACGTATACTAAACACCTTCTTCCTTACACACCTCCTCGCAATCACACTATGGAAGTACTTAGCGTTCTCGTCCCTATCTTTCATCCAGTCCACTTTAGCTTTCTGTTTCAGGAATTCTACATAAGCTGACTTCAGCATAGCATAATCTTCCTGTAAAGCCTTCTCAGTCACGCACAGCTGCACATTACGAGGATCTCTATTCAATCGTGCCTACAACTCTTCAAGAACAGCCTTAGATATCTCCACAACAGTTTCAATTTTATGAAATACTTCCTGATTAAATTTCTTTAATGGCTGCTTCAGCAACTTCAATTTACGCACCACCTGAAACATAGGGGTACCATTAATCTTTTCCTGCTAGTGTGTATGAACCAGAGGTAGAAACTCCTCTGATTTCGCCCACATATTAAAGTATTTAAATGGCCTTTTCCTGCTTAAGTCATCCTCGCCTTCATTAATCAGACATGGGCAATGATCAAAGTCTTCTTCAGGTAGGAAATGAGCTTCCAACCGAGGGAAACTTATTAGCGGAAAATCATCATTAATCAGGACTCGATCAATTCTACTGAACACCCTTGTGCTATCCCCATACTTATTGTTCCATGTGTAGAAGGAACCATTACTTTTCATTTCTTGAACCTGGCAATCATCAGTACATTGTTTAAAATCCCTGATATCTGCCCAAGTCACATCTGAACCTACCTTCTTATTAACATTCATTATACTATTAAAACCACCCCCTATAGTCCGTGGACCATCACAAATCCTTGCATAATGTTTTAGACTCCCCCAAAGAGGTAGCCTCTCTCCCGGTCTAGTAACCCACATCGTCTTCTTCCTCGTACGATCCACAACCTTAGCAAATATCGTCTGAGCTGTAATATCTCTTATGTCAACAATGAAAAGCAAAGGATCCCAAAGTAACCAGATCCTCCCACCCACATGTTGACTATTATTTGTGCAAATTGCCCAATCTGCACATATATTATTCTTGACTTGTAACCAATTACGGGATTTAACTCTAGTTTCAAGAAGGCCAAATAACCCTACATTATTCTTACGCAAGAACCACTTTATTTCTCGCTGTTTATTTATATTATTTAGGCCTCTTATATTCCAAAACCCGATACTAACCATTATCAATGGGAGAGATGATTACATTACCCATCCTAGCACTCTGGTGCAGAGACGCATTCAAAATGTCCACAAGACTGAGTCCATTCTCCCCAGGTCGAACATTCTACCTCTCATACCTAGTAATCCTAGATATGTATCTTGCTGGTGAGGGATTCGCACTTGGCAGCGGAGAAAACATCTGTGGTGTATGTAGAGGAACCAGCACCCCATCCATTCTACTTTCATCGGCACCACCAGGAACCACTGGTTCTGTAGGCTCTGGCTCACGTTCCTTCTACCTCCATTTTTTTAGGCTGTCCTTTTCTACAGTCCACCTCCTCATGTCCCATTCCATCTCATTTGTTACACTTAACTGGTAACCATTCATACTCCACATTGATTTCATGCTCCCCTCCTTTCTCGTTCATAAATCTAATAATAGACTTGGGGAATTTTTGCTCAATTTCCACCGCCACTAACACCCTAGCATAAACCAAGAAGGATTTCTGATTAGTATTAGCATCACAGTGCAGAAACTTCCAAATAATTCATGCAATTTTCGCAAGACTCTCCTCTCCCCATAATTTCACATTAAGATAATCCTTTAGTTTAACCCATATCGATATCTGAACCGCTTCTTTCTTCGTGACATCAATGTCATCCTCCCATGGCTTCAAGATTACTGGGTTTTTATCAAATAAAACCCACTGCCTGAGCGCTTGCTGCTGTTCTTCTTTAGTATTGAATCGAACTAAAAACACACCATTCTTCATGAAGGAGATCTTATCTAGAACTTTATTCTTCCATAATCTCTCCAAAAAACCATGAACCACCTTCCATGGAGGGTGAGACCCCAGATTGTAGCCATAGATTGCAGTTTCCCACTACGCAAGTTCATCTTCCACATCTTCCTTGCTCAGCTGCAGCACTGCAGGTTGTTCCCCTCTTCCATTTCGTACAACCTCAGCCCACTCATTCGGTGATTCATGCTCACTAATCACACCCTCTTCAAGGCTTCCGGTCTCCAAACCATACTCGGGGATAATCGGTTCCTTAGATGAACTCGCCTTATCCTAGGTATTATTATTAGACTGATTCTTTTTGTAGCTATCTGGATTTTTCTGCTTTTTTTTTGAAATTTTTGTTTTGTTTTTTGCTTTCCCTATGTTAAAGTTTTGTGGTACCTTCTCAAAGTAGGTGTTGCTTCGAGTCTCTGACAGATTCTTGTCTTCGACTGAGCCGAGAACTAGGACACACTATAGAAAGGTGGCTAGATGTTTTAAAGTCTTGGATTTTGTGAGTGGATAGAGAACTTCTACTAAAGAGAAACCTTCGGACGACAAAGCAAACTGTTGAGAATATGACAGTGTCGTGACCGGAATGATGGGGCTTTTGAATTTGCGTCAATGTGAGTGATTGTGCCCTTGTCGAAAGGTTGCCTATGTATTCACGTGTAGTAAAATCAAACTAAGCTGTAGTTCAGGGGATTGAAAGATATGTTATGGTGCCTGATACGACTCGTTTAGTCGTAGTTAGTGGGTTGGAATTAGTTGAGTTGAATGAGAAAAATGACGAAATAACGGGTTTTTGGGTGTTAATTGGTTTTAGTGTCATTTGGTCGTTTTGTGTCGATTATTTGGATTTAACCCAATTGTTATGCTCGAGAATTAATCGAGAGTGGTCGATATATTTGGACCGTGCAAAGAGGAGCCCAAATGGGGTCAACATACTTCGAGAAGCATGAAGAAATAAAAGAACTCGAAGAGGATTCAGAAAAGAAGAAAATAAAAAGGAGGGAGTCGTGTACAGCCACGAGCACCCCACGAGTGCCCCACGAGCACCCCACGAGTACCCCACGACCAGGCCACGAGTGCCCCTCGACTTTAATTCACTTCAGCAGTTCACTCATCTCTACGTGGTATTTATGCCGCGAGACTGTTTTAACTCGATTTGTTCCGAGACTTTTGGGCCTTTGTACACCTTTGCCCATAACCTTTAGACTACTATTATTAAGCTATCATTAGTTTGATTGTACGTGAATTATTATCATTAGAGAAGAAAGAACCCTATTTTAAGTATTCTAGCAAGAACATGAAGAATTAAGCCTTCAATCTCGGATTAAGATTTGATGCTTCTAATTATTCAATTGTGAGACTTTAATTCCTCTTTATTCTATCTCTTGAGTATTGTTATTTCTTCGTTCGTATTCGCATAATTGTTGAATGTTTAGATTAAAGTAGCTAATTAATTAATCTTTACAATTATCAATCTATTGTTATTCTAGCGATTGAATCCGTAATTGTTCAAACCCGTTAGATAAAGTAACAATCTTTAGCCTTAATATTGGATGCGTTTCATCATATCTAGGTTAGAGAAAGAATTAACTTGTGATTCGAACTAATAATCGCGTGTTTTATTGGTCGTCACTTCTATCGTTCTCTATTCGTTAATGCTATTATTGAATTAAACTTAATCGCCTGTATTAGGTTGTTTGATAATTAGGTTATTTGATTATCGCGTTTCGAGTCAAATAATATTCGCGTGAGATTCGGGATTTAATTCCCACGATAGTTTACTCAAGATTTAAGAGAAAGTTGTTAGTCTATGATCAATTTGATGTGGAAATTCTTACCAGAGATCGTTTTAATCATCTGAATTCGCTCATTGTTATCATTGATTTCGTTCTTTACTTGTTAGTTAGTTTTAGTTACTTCAATCACCCAATCATCCCCCATTCTTAGTTATTAGTTTCTATTTTTAATTCACTTAAATTACTTCGCCTTCTCTGTGGACTGACCCTTATTTCCCTACATTATTGTTTTAGTTTTGTGGTTATAAGTGCATAAATAGTATCTTTGGGAGCATACGACTTCGGCTCACCAGTGCCTACTTTATTAGGGCTTTCTGTGTAACTGACCATATTGCCAGTGTAGACTAGGTGCATTCCCAATGATGCCTTGATCAAAGGGTTAGAAGAGTTAGGATATTGATCATGTGACTGTGAGCATTCTCCGCGGTAGCGTCCAGAGGTAGTGTGAACTATTTGGGCAAGTTCTATGATGACCGCAAGTTGAGTTCCCGTGTTTGGGCCTGGTAACACGTTTGGATATTTTTGGAAATGTGGTGCCAGGTAGTAAGTGGCTTTGATGATTTGTAATCTGGAGCTCGATTTTTGTGGAGCTAAAGCTTCGAGGGTAAGGTATTGTAATGTGGTAGGAAAGGGGGAAGTTGAGTAAAAATGACTCGAACTTCGATTGGGTAGGTTTGACAATACGAGATCTGATTTCTATGTCTGGACCTAATGGTAATGGGGTATCCCATGGAACTTGAATCCTCAAAATTCCGGACTGTCACTTAGCCTAAGCCTCGAGAAGGTCTTGAGAGTTCTAATGTGGGAAGGCTAGATGTGGTGTTAGCTGACCAACCTGATTGTCTCTCCTTTATATGATGGTATTGGCATTGATAATTTTTGAACTATTGTACCCCGGTCAAGGGGATTTTTTGGGTGTTAGCCACGATCAAGGGCTTTGGACCGTTAGCCACGGTCCTGGGCTTTTGATCGTCAGCCACGTTCAGGGGCTTTTTTATTGTTAGGCTGACCGTTAGCCAAGATCAGGGGCTTCTAACCGTTAGCCACGGTCAGGGGCTTTTTTGAGTTAGGTTGACCGTTAGCCACGGTCATGGGCCTTTGAGCGTTAGCCACGATCATAGGGTTTTGTTGGTTCACCTCTTAACCCTAGTCATGGGATTCTTCATTTTATTTGACTTTGCCCCGGTCAAGGGATTCTTCATCATTTGTTTAGCCCTTTTTATTTTGGCTTTCAGGCTCATTTTTTTTCATGACTATCCCCCCATGGTGTTGACAATAACCATGGGTATTCCCGAATTTGTGGCGTCTATCTGTGGGCGGATCTGGGGTTAATTGGGTCTATCGGTTGTATTAGGCCTTTGGAGCCAAACCTTTGTAAGGAGTAAGCATAGTTGGTATTTATGTGAGTGAACACTCGTAGTGGAGTACTCTACAGTAAGCATGGTAGTTTGCATCTCGGTGTTGTCAACATAATTCCGAGCAAGCTTGGTGGAAAAATAGTCCCAAGTTGGGTATTTCTTGGCATCAAGTCTATAAAGCCACGATGCTTCTTTTTTCTTTTGGTCAGACTAACGCCTAAGGTAGGGATTGGTCAGTCTTATTGGAGGGGTGTTTATTGTGGGAAATGGGCTTGCCTCCTGTCTTGAACCCAAACTAGAAGACTTCCAAGGTTTGACATAAGATTCGATATTCCTCATGCTAAGGGTAGTTATGTGGCTTTTTTTACCAGACATGGTATAGGTAAAAGGGAAACACGAGTCTCGGTTCCCTGCAAGTCATTATAGATGTGCCTGTAATAGTCATGTGTGTGTGTGTGTGCTCACAGTGTATGATGGTATTCATCATGTTCTCGAAAACACACAGGGGAATACACACACACACACACACACGCACGCGCACACACACACACACACATATAGGAGGGTTCTTATGAGTTCTTCTATATATTTGAGTCCCTAAGTCCTTCTATCATCCATTGGATGATAATACAATGGATGGATGAGATGGATTGAGATTTTGTATTAAAAAAACAAAATATTGTTTCCTAATTTGAAGGAGTGTAATATCCAACAAAATAGGAAACACAATCAGTATATATTTCAATAATTTTGTGTAAGGCGTATTTATTAGAGTAACACGTTTGTAACATTGAAGTAACACGAAATATCTATTAGAATGACACGTTTGTAACGTAGTAACACAAAGTATCTATTAGAGTAACACGTTTCTAACGTTGGAGTAACACAAACTATCTATTTGAGTAACACGTTTGTAACGTAGTAACACAAAGTATCTATTAAAGTAACACTCCTCTAACGTTGGAGTAACACAGTATCTATTGGAGTAACACGTTAGTAACGTTGGAGTAACATTATTATTCATATGTTGAGTTAATAATTATGTTCAGTGTTGGGGGCATATAACTCTGAAATTAATTTAAGCATATTTGCATGATGTTCGTTAGAATAACACCAAACTTTAACCAGAGTAACAGTTCTATACAATAAGAGTAACACAAAATAAATTAAGGAGAGGAGAAGATATGTGGCAAATTATTATTTTTAGTTCTATATAATAACAATTTAATTTTTTTTAAATGAAAATCTTAATTGTGAAGGAATATGTGTGAGAGAGACGGTAATTATTTTTTTATAGAAGAGATATTAAATGATGAGTAAATTAAGGGGAGAGAGATATTACCAAATATAGTCATTTGCTTTAATTACTCAAACAAATCACAACCATTAATCTCTTTCTAATCCAAGAGATGTGGTGAGGACTCACGGACTCAATTTTAAAAGGTGGACTCACTTGATCCTTCCTCTCTCTCTCTCTCTCTCTCTCTCTATATATATATATATATATATATATATATATATATATATATATATAGAGAGAGAGAGAGAGAGAGAGAGAGAGAGAGAGAGAGAGAGGATCAAATAAGTTCATCATATATAATTAAGTCTATATTAAAGTTATAGATGACATACGTTAAAGTTGCATTTTTTCAGAATTGATATGTAACTATAACATTCAGCTCTTTTTTCACTTCAAGTGATAAAGTGCAACTTTAACACTCATCTCGTGTAACTTTAAGCACCTTTTGTGTAACTTTAACACTGGAACTTATGAACTTATAAGCGTTGTTTGCCTTATGTGAACCTATCTCTCTATATATATATATAAGAGATCGAAAAAGATGATTTCATTGAATTTTGAAAAGAGAACAAAATAAAAATGACTCTGGCTCCGACTTAGAGATGAGAATATAGTAAATCTTATACTCGGACTCAGGCTTGGAGTCAAATCAAATCACTCTTGGATGCTCGGTTGGTATATGTTCTTTGCTATTTGATTGAAAGGAGCGACAGGTGCTACGACTTGCCAAAGCTCAGTTTTGCGCCAACAAAAAAAGGGAAGAAAAACTAGGTGCGGCCCGAGGTGACTCTTGAGTTGGATACTCGAACGTTGACCTAGACAAGGTAACAGTCCTGGCTTGGACTCGACCATGAGACTTGAGCTACATCAGGGTGAGTCCAAAAATGGGCGACCGTGTTTGACCGCATCGCGTGCTCGGACTAACCTTGGCGACCTAAACCTTTAGGAGACTCGAGCGTTCGTGGCATATGTATGACTCGAAGAAAGCATAATAAGGACGCTGGTGTAGGATAAACCTACAGTACCCCTTAGGGTTACCGTGGTCGACTTGTCAATTGGAGAATAACCCCCGAGTGAGACCGAGGACTCTGATAGGACTCAGATGGTGTGACATCTAAGTGACTCGAAAGTGGCACGACGTCTAGGTGACTCGAATATGGCACACGTGAGGCAACACGTTTTGGACATGACCCTTATAGCAATCGTGATTGATCGCTTTGTTGAAGGGTAGCCCCCAAGTGGGATTGAAGGGTTTGTTAAGACTCGAGTGTTGGATGAGTAATATTTAGACTTGAAGGTCACAAACCCTTGGTTACATAATTATGCCTTTCAAGGGTGACTCGACCTCGGGGAATGGCAGACGAGGTAAGGGAAGAAACTTGCAATGTAAGATGGATAGAGTTTTGAGGCTGCAGACGCCTGATAGGACTCGAATAAAGACGGACCCTGTGATTAGGGTAGACCCTTAAGTTAAGGGATTCTAGAATTAGGATGACTCGATTAATGGATGACGAAAGGCGGGCGAGATTCCCTCAGGAAAGGTCGTGGAGACCGTCTTGCCGACGGAAAAGATCGCGTGGAACTTTATAGTTAGGACTCTAGTGTTTAGACGAACCTTCCATTTACGAGTGTACGACTCGTGTTGGTTGGTTATGCCTTTAGGATAAGGCAGACTAGGATGGGGAAGAAACCCGTGATGTAGAATCGACGGATTATCGACGCTATAGACCTTCGACGGACTAGGTAAGACCCGACACACGGATTACGGTAGACCTTAGAATCAGAAAGGTTTTGAAAAGGAATGAATTTTTAAAATTGAGAGGACGGTCCTGTCTTTTGAAATTGGCAGTATTCCAACAGGACCAGGCATTTGAAATATTGGATTGGTTGCGAAAATTTTGCATTTTGAAAAACTAGGATTCGATGCCGTCTTTTGAAATTGGCAGCATGCCGACAGGACCGAGTTTTTGAAAAGTTGAGAATTTGAATATTAAAATGGGCAGTATGCCGGCCAGAAAATAGGCTTATTTTGAGTCAAAACTTAAGTTAAAATTTCGGCCACATTTCGATTTTTTCGAAAATTGTTTTTTTTTTTTGAAAAGATGCATTTTAGAAATGTCGTTTTGGAAAATGATGACACAGAGACCAAGCAGCAGGTAGTCAAGCAAGCCTTATGATGACAACATGTATGCATTACACTAAGCCTCGGTTGGTCAAAATACGGTCTATACCAGTGCGCATAGTCTTTTCGATAATTGGGACGAACTCCCTTAGCAATTTGCATAAGGACATGCCGCGAAACCCATACGAATCAGCCATGAATACTTGACATAACCAAATTGGAATACATCGCGGTATAGTGGGACGTTGGTCACAAGTAACCGGCCCGGGTAAAATTGGGGTTATGCATGAACCGTCGAACTAAAACGTGTACTTTAGTAACCAATCGATTTCTTTTCGAGACTCACCCCGAAGACCCCGATGACAAGTTGTACATCAGGCACTGAAGTCGCCAAATTGTGGACATGGCATAGGTCCACGGCAGACGCAGTCAGGCACGGATTTTGGTAGGCAGATGTTCTCGTGTGAGATTGTTCTCGAATTGAAATTTAAATCGAAGTTGGAGTCGCCTTCGAACTTTGTTGGAGTTCGGGCTCATTCAAACCCACTCTATACTTAGACGTATCGCGCACAAAGCATGGTTTGCCTTATACTTCAATTCATAGAGCTTGTGGGGTTCGTCCATTTGCATAACGATACCGATGTCGAATTATCCAGTATCGTATATCGAATGACTCTCGTTACCAATAGTTTTAGGTATCTGGAAACCTAATGTTCTGAGTAAGAGGTGACGGTACTTGTTGGGAATCCCACGAAGGATACCTAACCCCGCCCGCACATAGCGGTCTCTACCAAGATATCGATTGGTGTTCGTGTACGCGCGTTAGTAAGGTGAAATGTTATGACAAACACTGTTTTCTGCTAGACATGCGAATTCTTGTGGACGTTCGTCCGCACCGCCAGGCGCCCCGCGCGGGACAGGCCCGGTTTTCGACATGTGGCGGCGGCCACCCACGCGGCTCCCTCCCTGCCGGGGGCCGGTCCGATCTCGCATACAGGGCGAAGTGTCGGACCTCGATTTGGATGACGATCCGGACTTGTACTAGACGGGTGTGGGGCACCCGTGTTTCCGTTTGGGAATCGATCGAGTCGTGGTTGTAAATGTTTAAAGGCCGTTTTGTTTGGTAAGGCGACCTTTTTATTTGAAGTCGTCGGGATTTGTGGAGTCGCCACCGAGTCAAATTATGGGGACTCGGAAACCGTTCAAGTCAACTTTGATCCCTTGCCGGCTCAAAGTTGAGTGGCCGGGACCTAAAGATAAAGATTTGTACCCTTAAACACTCCATGCCTGGAGTGACTCTCGTTGCCGATGGTTTCGGACATCCGAAAACCTTTGATTCTGAGTAAGGGGTGAGGGTACGTGTTGGGAAGTTCACAAAGAACACCCAACCCCGCCCGCACTATAGCGGCCTCCACTAATCAATCGATGGGCTGATATCCTAGTTCTTTTGTTGCGGTGGAAGTACTGTAATATCCGTTGTTTTAACCCTAAACCTTTTGCTATGTCTGTTGTTTAAGGACAAGTAAGTTTTGTCGTCGGAGTAGTTGTGTTTACATTCTTTGCATGCGATTTCACGTGACAAGCAGGCCATGAAAAGATGCACGTAGGAGAGTAGAGAGTACTAGTATTATACGTATTAGCAAACCAGTTTTAACGCGATAATACAGATATTAGTCATTCTCGTGGTATACCTTACTGGTATTCTGCTTAACATGCGTCGGTTCAGTATTAATAGAGATGCATCGAACCTAGTAAGGTGAGCACCGGGACTAATACGGAACCCGACCATCACTCTGTTCAGTTTTAATGGTTTTACGTTTTGAATTCCATGTTAAGTGATTTAGCATGCGATTATATGGTCATAAAAGTAATAAATCATACGAAAAACTGTAGATGCGAATGTAAGTAAATCATATTGTGAGGAGTTGCACCCTCGGAGTATTCACTAAACGGGACTCGATGCATAGATAGTTTTGAGAACGGATCTCGGAATTACTCGGGTCTATTTAGTGTGTTTTAGTGTTTGTGATTGAAGTTGGGACGTTACGTAGTTTAGTGGATGTTTGTGGGCCTAGTGCCCACATCTATTATTGTCGTAGTGCATAATAACAGAAAGTGAAATTATGGAAAGTTTTGTTTAGATGACAACCTAGTGACGACTCTATCAACAGGCGGATCCTCCTAGCTTGACTAGTGACTCCGGCATAGTTTCGTTACCGTTTGACCTTCTTGCGGCTACTCCGGCAGAACTTCGTTGCAAAGGACTAGTTCTGCGGCTAATCCGGCAGAACCTGGGTACTAGTTTTGAGTTAGTCGATCACAGGCACCTTGGTATCGAGTGGAGTGCTTGAAGGTGAGGAGTAGCGTCGATTTCGCTTTTATTTTATTATCGGAACTACGATCGAGTGGATCGTTTGCCTCGGGTGATGGAGTGCGAGCCCTTAGCAAGAGTTTAGAGGGAGAAGAGAGAGTTCAGTTGTGTGAAATGAGGACGTGAAGGGGGGTATTTATAGGTGTTTTCGGCCCTCGTCGCCCATATAGGCACGTGAGATGGGGCGGACCTGGTCTCAGGCGCCTGGGCTCAGGCGTGGGGATTCTTAGGCGCGTGAGGCGAGGCGGTTGGAGTTTTGAAGATACGATTTTGATACTTTCCAAAACCGAGAGACGGGTGTATGATTCATAACTTAGGGCCTAAGTCTTCCGGTGTTTACCCTAGCGCCGTGGGTTTAGTGGGCCTCGGGTGTTCATCCCGAGGTTCGCTTGGCGCGGTGTTGACTCGGTTCGAGTTTCGGGACCGATTCGGGGTCCCGGTGTCGGAATTGACTCTAATTAGTGTCTATGCGATCGTAACGACGCGACTAAGGCTGCCATCATGCTAATTTATTTTGTCCGAATAATTTATTTGATCCGTTCTATAGGAAAACTATCTAAAGCACCGCGAACCCGCGTTGCGTTGCAATCCTATCGTCATCGGGTGTTTGTTGGACACTTCTTCAGCCACCAGGTCCAAATCTAGGTGTCTAAAGAAGCCCTCAAAGTATAGCCGCCCAGGTCAATCGAAGATTACAACCTGGTTGCTGTCCGGCCGGGTTGTTTTAAGTCCGTTAGACTGTGCGTTGGGGCTCGCCAGCCAAGGTTTAGGAGTCACACCTGATGTCTTCGCTTTTGGTTGCTTGCTTGGGCCCGGGCCGCTGCTTGTTGCCTTGTTCTTGATTCTTTGCGCGCGCGCGCTTTGTCTTCTTCGATTTATTTAAGGTTTTGTTTAATTTTAAGCGCTTTTATGTGTTAGGTGTAAACGTATTTGCTTTTGTTTGGGATGCTTATGAACCCTTGATGACACAAAACGTTCGAGGGCATTAGTCTCCACTCGAGCGGTCGTCCTTGGGATGCTTATGACCCCTAGGACGAAAAGTGTGGTGCCTCCGGGATAACTCTGACCCTCGGGCAAAGTTGCTGTGCCTCCGGGATATCTCTGACCCTCGGGCAAAAATAAAGTGATATAAAACTATTCGAGGGCGTTAGTCTCCGCTCGAATAACTGTCTTTCGGGATGCTTCTGACCCCTTAGGACAAGATTGCTGTTGCTGTGCCTCCGGGATCACTAAGATCCCTCGGGCAAAACTCCTCGAGGGCGTTAGTCTCCACTCGACTAGCTGTCTTTCGGGATGCCTCTGACCCCTAGGACATAATTGCTGTACCCCCGGGATAACTCAGACCCCTCGGGCAAGTTGCTGTTGCTGTGCCTTTGGGGATCACTAAGATCCCTTGGGCAAAACTCCTCGAGGGCGTTAGTCTCCACTCGAGTAGCTGTCCTTCGGGATGCCTCTGACCCCTAGGACATAATTTGATGTTGTTGTATAAGATTCCCTTGAGCGTGTCAGTATCCGCTCGACTTTTAAAAAATTTGATGTGGAGGTATTAGACTCCTTCGAGCGTGTCAGTATCCGCTCGAATTTTAAAAAAATTGTTGTGGAGGTATACGACTCCTTCAAGCGTGTCAGTATCCGCTCGGATTCAAAATTACTGTGGAGGTATAAGACTCCTTCGAGCGTGTCAGTATCCGCTCGGATTTAAAATTGCTGTGGAAGTATAAGACTCCTTCGAGCGTGTCAGTATCCGCTCGGATTTAAAATTGCTGTTTGCTTATTTGTTTTAGTAAAATGCTGGCGTTGTGAGTTTTTCTTAGTTAACTTTGTTTTGGTCTTGGGTTCGTCGAGTTTGCTTAGAGTTGGCTTACGTTAATCTTGGTTGTTTTTTATTACGCGTCCGGATGCAGCGTTAAGTGCTTGTTTTATCAGTCGAGAGTGCATTATCGATGTTAATTAGTAGTTGTCTCATTATTGTTGTTTTGCTTGTCTTAGTAGGTGCATGTGTATTGTCCTTGAGTTGCATTTGTTTGGTGAATTATTCCGGGAATATGCTAAAATAACAATTCCCTTGAGGGTGCTTAGGAACCTGCTAGGATAACAGATTGCTTCAAGTACTTTGGGATCATAGATCGATTTGTCCCGTTCACCTTATCATGCAATCAAGCGCGAGCATTCTTGTTAATCGTGGTTCCCGTATTCGTTTATTGATGGGGGTCGATTTCGACTAAAGGAGGTTTTAAGGCTTGCTTTATGAGTTGGAATTTACTCCTAACTCCCTCGGTTAGCATTTAGGACGGTGCGCTTGTCCGGTTAGGTTTCCGACGGGGATTGAGTGGGGGTTAGCTCGGGCTAAGAGTACGATGGGTTACTGCTCGTTGGAGAATGTGTTGGTGAACTAGCTGCGCCTTGCAGATGTAAGTTTCTTTCTTACAGTTTGTTCTAGTAGCCCCCAAGGTTTGGGATTATTGAAGCGTTGGTTCTGGTTTTACCGCCTGCTTTGTCTTATGGTCTAGTGTTTGGGTCGCTTTTCCTTTAGCTGGCTGATTTGGCTGATGCTGCTCAGCCCCCAGATTTTCCTCTGACTCTGCTCAGGGTGGATGCAGCTGGGATACCCTTTACTGAGCCCCTCCCCCCATGTTCTGCTGAGGAGATGGTTGCAGGGATCGAGTGGCGAGACCGGGTGTACGGAATGAATTTCGGGTATCGTTACTCGTTTGGGTTCTAAGGATTAGAGTTAGTTTGCCTAACTTTTTTGGTTTCTGCTTTCAGGTTTCGTCGGCTTGTCATCAGAAGTTGTGGCAGGCCGCCAACTGCTTCCGTGCTTATGCCTCGAGGGTCTCCCGTGACACTTCGGGGCCTCGATTGGTAAGTTTACATGGCTGAGGTGATTTTCCTAGGCTACTTGTATGGGTTATCCTAATGTTTCGAGTGTATTTGTAGGATGTCCCGGATATGGTGGGACAGCTAGAGACTCGGGTGACCGAGCTCGAGGCGAAAGTTGTCGAGTCGCAGAGGCTCTTGCAATCTCGGGCTGACGAGATCGCCTTTCTTAAGGAGCAGCTGGCTCGGTCTCGGGATGAGACTTCTACACAAGGGGAGGCCAGGCAACGGGTTGAGAGGGAAGCTGAGGCCGAGGCTGAGGATGAGGATGAGGAGGTGGGAGGAATCCCCGAGACACCTACCCTAGACATGCTGTCGGGAATGGATGGCAATGCGTCTCCTCTTATAGATCTGGAGGACCTAGGCTTCGATGACAATATTTGCGAGGTCGTGATGGCCATTGGTGCGGCTTCTAGGGATCCTACCTAGTCTCGATTTGTGTATAAATTTGTATATTTTGTATACTTGCTTTAAATTCTTAGTATTTGAATTTGTCAGATTAGTCTTGCGCTTTTATTTGGTTAATCGTTTAACTAGATTGACAAGTAATCACTTTTTTTGTTCATTTGTTTGCGATTCGACCCAGTTTAAGGCGTGTTTGCGTTGCATGAGAGCGAAAACAGTTTTTTTTTCCGGACGTTTTGAAATGCATTAGTTTGAGCCGGGAATCGGATCGGGTAGTACGTCGATTAAAATGTTTTTGACTCGAGGTGTGAGATATTAACGTGCTAAGTTGGGAGATGAGCATAGGTATTCAGAATAAGACCGAAGCTTAAATTCGGGCGACTTTTGAAAAAAATTTAGACCACTTTTATACATTCGTAAAATTGCCTTGTCAGGCTACAGACGCGACCTGACAATAACCGTTGCAAGGCTATGACACGCCTACGTGGGGTAGCTTATCCCCCTAAAAAAAGAATAAAAAACACCTAAGTCTCGTGTGTCCGACGAGTAAACTCACATTCCTCTGGCTTCTGTGTTGGTGTTTCGTTTTTCGGTGTGGGTTCTAGTGATTTTGGGAGGTTGTTCCCGACGCAAGATGATAGCTATGGTGATCACGTGGGTTCGAGTTTCTATCTTTGGGTCGCTCGGGTGGAGTCATGCCTGGCATCAGGCGCTCAGACTGAGGCTTTTGAGTTTCGAGCCGCTCGGGCATATGCGGTCAGGTACTCGGGCGCGTGGGCTGGTGCGGTTCGGGTTTCGGGTTATGGAAATTTTCGTTGTTTCCTAATTCTTGTGGGATTAGGGCTATATATACGGGTCGTGGGTGCATGTCCTAGACATAGTAGGATATCCGTAAGGTATAGAATCATATCTAAGGTCATGTCGGGTTTCGGGAATGTCCTTGCTGAGTGGGCGGTTTTATTTAAGAAATGCTACCCCGAGGTTAGTTCAAATGACGGCTTGTCGACGATTGTAGCTCTAAGTCGAGTCAAAGTACAGGATAGCTTCTTGAGTGCATGTTCTAAGTTCTGGGACCCGAAATACCAGGCTTTTGCCTTCCCCGGGGGTAAATTTGTCCTTTGCCTGAAGAGATAGATGCTATAGGAGGGTGGAGCTTGGTTCGACCTTGTGTGCCCTATGGGGATGACGTTTATGTGGAGCGGTTTTACCATTTCTTGGATCTTTCTTCATTGGAGGAGGCTAAAGGCTATTTTGGTAGTGATGGCCTTAACCTAGAGTTACTTTCTAGGACATTCTCTCGGGTTGATTCTCGTTATGTTTCGGCCTTGGCATGTAGGCGTGCTTTCAATATGGCTGTTGCTTGCTACTATCTTTTTGAGGACATGCGGTCGCGTGAGGGTTGGGGTAATCCTTGCGTCATGGACGTGGTAGCGGCTATGGAACATGGACGATCACCCTCTCTGCTTATTTTGGGTGAGCTTGTTCTCGGTCTTGATGCTAGTGTCCGGTCACGCGGGACGCTTTCTCGGGGTTCTAGGGTTATCCTACAGGTTTGTTTTTTTGCTCCTCTTTTTTCTTTTGCTATGTTTTTGTGGCTTGGTTTTATTTATTTTGTGGTCGTTTTGACTTTAGAGATGTGATGCCTCGTCGTGTTTTGTACAGGTTTGGTTGCAAGAGTGGCTTCGTTTAATCGACCTTTCCCGGTGTTTCAAAGATTATAACTACAAGGGTTTCACGGACCATAAGATTGCATCGGTGTGGGGTAAAAATCCCAAAGAGGATGATTGGCTTTCCTATTTGGTTGGGAGAGGTGCTGTCAGCAGGTGGCTTATCCCGTGGTGGAATATTAGTGGGCACGTTGGGTTCTCTTTTTCGTCTTCGACCCGGGCTTTGCTATTACTATCCATGGGTGACCAAGTCTATATTTATCCAAGCATGCTGTCTAATCAGATGGGTATCCGACCTCATATTCCAGATGATGCTAGGGTCATTTCTAGTTTCGATCCATGGACCGGGGGTTTGCTTAGGGGTTTCAAGGTATCTTGGGAGCAGAAGTTCTTGCATTCCGATGCTCGAGTGACCGACAATACTTTCATGCAGAAGAGGGTTTGCGAACACCCATTAGGACAGACCAACTCGAAAGTTAGGAAGACAGCTCTACTAAGAGGCGAGGGGGGGACTCGAGAGACCGTTAAGTGCCTACCCAAAGACAGTGGGACCGATCCTAGTTTAGTCAGTTCATCTGAGCGGGCCAGGACTAACGAGACCCATATTAAAGCTTTGAAAGAGCAAATAGAGTGGAATTTGCTGGATTCACGTTTGGATAGAGCGTCAGACGCTTGTTTTGCCTTCTTTGAAGAGGAGGAACGCAAGCAGACACACCCGAATAGTGAGGGTGAGGACAAGTTGGACCGGTAGCCCAGCCGTTTAGTACTATGTCGTATTAGTTGATATTATGTGGCATATTAGTACTAGTTTTTGTGGAGCTTAGATACGTTGTTAATTTCCGGGATGTCCGGATTTCGGATGCTTGATGTGGAGGCCTCGACAAAGGCTCGATTTAACCAATTTTTTTTTTTTTTTTTTTTTTTTTTTTTTTTTTTTTTATGAGAAGCACATTTGTTATTTTTTTCTCTTTTTTTTTTTTGTGGTGGCTCGCAACTCGATTCTTCATTTTACCCGGAGCGCCCTTTTGGGTTTTCACTCCGTCCTCGGCTCACCTTTTTTTTTTGCTTTTTTTGACGGCTCGCAACTCGTTTCTTCATTTTACCCGGGGTGCCCTTTCGGGTTTTCACCCCGTCCTCGGCTCGTCATTTTTTTTAAACGACGGCTCGCAACTCGTTTCTTCATTTTGCCCGGGGCACCCTTTCGGGTTTTCACCCCGTCCTCGGCTCGTCGTTTGTGCTTCGTCATTTTGAATCACTCGTTGACCAGGTCGCGGTGGAAGTCCCGGTTTATCGATGAATCGATTTTGCCCCTTTTTTTTGGTTGTTTGGTTGTACCCGGAGGAGGGTTGCCTACGTATCCGCTTTCGGGCAGAATCAAACCATGTTCATAGTTCTTGTTAAAATGTGAGTGATTTTTCTTTAGACTCGTTTATGCCAATTATCGATGCGCACTTGATTTTTGTTATTGTTTTTTTTTTTAGGTTGGGATGTAGTTGCCAGGATGTTCACGGGTAGTATGGTTTGAGCTGATCCATGTTAGTTGGGGTTGAGAATTCTTGTCCATCCAAGTCGGTGAGAATTACGGTGCCTCCCGAGAGTATTTTATTAACGAGGTAGGGGCCCGCCCAGTTTGGTTTTAATTTCCCTCTAGGGTCGACAGGAAGGGGTGCTCTAAGAGATTTGATAACTAAATCTCCCTCGCGTACGTTTCGGGATTTCACTCGCTTATTAAAGGCTAGTTGGATGCATTGTTGGTAGGCTTGTACGTTCGATAGGGCATGTATTCTACGCTTATCTAGGAGTACTAACTCGTCGTACCGTTTTTGGTTCTATTCCTCTTCGGGAATGCCGCTCTCGGCTAGTATCCTTAGTGACGATATTTCTAGCTCTACGGGTTGGACTGCTTCGGAATCATAGGCTAGGTAGTATGGTGTCGCTCCAGTGGGTGTTTTATAGGATGTTCGGTATCCCCATAAGGCGAAGGGGATCTTGTTTGGCCAATCCCGGTAATTGTCTATCATTTTCTTAAGTATTGTGGTTATGGTTTTGTTCGTTGTTTCTACGGGCATTCGTAGGGCTCTTTTGTTCTTGGCATCAGTGTTGGGTGGATATGACCCGTGGGTTTTATATTCTAGGATTGCTTTATACCAAGGTTCTTCGGGGGTGTCATCGGTTTCGAGGCTGCGGATGTAGATTGGTTGTTCGCTTCTTTCTACGCAAATGGGCATAGAAAAGAGATGATCGGGTATGTTTACTAGTGAGCCTAGTTTGGATAACGCGTCAGCGAATTGGTTTTCTTCGCGGGGCATGTGGATGAAGTTGATTTCGGTAAATTCCCGGGACATTGTTTCTACTTTGGTTTGGTAAGGGGTTAGGCTTTCGCTATAGACCTTCCAGCTTCTTGGGGCTTGGTTGACTACTAGTGATGAATCTCCGTGTACTCTAAGGTTTTTGACTCCTAGTGACAAGGCTGCTTTGAGACTTATTAGGCGGGCCTCACGTTTGGTCTTTTTGGAGAAGTTTAGTCGGATGAGGATTTGTTCGTTGCAGGTTTATTGTTGTTGGGTGATGGGTCGATCTCGGGGTTGCGATGATTTTTTCCTTTTCCTTTTTTTTTTTGCTTTTAGAATGAATCAAGATGGACCATTAGTTGTAACCCTTGTGCGTTAGTCAGTTGTCATTGATCATTGGCATAAGTCGAGTTCTTAAGCAATTTTTTTTCTTTTTTTCTTTTAAAAAAAAACAGGATAAATGGAGCGATTGTCGAGGCATGTTTGCAAGGAAAGAAAAAAAAGAAGATTGTTTCTATTGATAATAGTAAACGGGCTAGATACCCATAATTTGTTTTGGGGGAGGAAGAGGACATGTCCCTCTTACCTCCCTAGACTCGACGAAGGAAGAACAAAACATTCATTATTATTTTAGTCTGGGCCCTAGGATGAACTAGACTCTGACTAAGACCGGTCACCTGTGTCCCTAGAGGAACCTTCGGTGATGGGGCTCTCGGTGCTCGCGCGGGTCGCTCTCTGGATACCTGGAGTCAGTCCTTCTCCGAAGGCACCCCACGGGGACGTAGACCCCCTTGTCGATCAGGTCCTGTACTTCATGCTTGAGTTCGGTGCACACCTGGGTCTCATACCCTCGGCCCTAGTGATATAAGCAGTAGGCGTTGGGATTCCAACCTGCTCCTCTCTTTTCTATAGGTGGGTCTGGGGTGGGTCCTGCTGGCCATAATAGCCAGGCCTCCTGTAACTTTCGGAAGGTTTCCGCATAGGATTCGCCCAGATCAGTGAACTGCCTAAAGGGGCGGCGAGGACCCGTAGGTTCGACAGGATGGGCGAGCCTAGCGTACTCGACGTACGGATCTCCACTGAGCACCAGCTCTCGGCTCACCGGTCCTTCCCGGGGTTTCCTCTCAGGGCCTTCCAAGGTCTCGAGGCGACGCCTAACATTGTCGATGGAGGAGGAGAATGACGACACTATCCCTAGTACCCCATGGACCACGTTCATCAGGGCGTTAAGCTGATCGACGCTACTTTCGTTGCTATTAGGCGCCATTCTTGGGTTTAGTGGAGCAAAATAAGAGTGTAAGGTTGGATCCATCCGATATCCTAAAGACTCGAGAAATGCTTTTAACCAAATGACACGGAAACGAGGCCCTCGACTCATGGGTGAGTGCGATCACTGACTTAAGGGCTCGGGTGCTTTAGACTCTTGGTGTATTCGGCGAAACGCCTAATGAATTTTAAATCTCTGTAACGAGATGATTTGAGACAAACCCCATAGGTGAGGTTTAAATAGGACTTCTTAAAACGAGACGACCCAAAATGTAAGGCCTCAAGTAAGGGCGATCCTAGTGGCTAACACGGACAGTTAAACATACGGTTGTACGATGTAAGAAGTTCATCGCGATCCCGGCTCAGGATCAAAGGATTTTGATATTCTTTCGAAAACAACCGATACTCGTGGAGGAAAGCCTCTTTTTTTGAAAAGAAATGATTTTATAAATTGAGGTGACGATGGTGCGGTGACATTGTTTAAAATGTGCGTTGCTATGCGTGCGTCGGAAATCAGGCGATAGCAGAGTATACAAGTTTTTTTTTGAAAGGGAAACACAGTTCTTTAGGAAAATCGGCTTTTTGAAAATGATCACGTGATGCTTTTATCGAAACTACTATTAATTAGTTAGTTCGATATTTGCGGTATATGTGGTGCTTTAAAGGTGTGATTGAAGCCTTGTCAAGGGTTTAGGTAGTGAATAGTTTTTTTTTTCTTTTGAAAAAGTTGTTTTTTTTTTCTTTAAAATGAGCGATCCACGTTTTTCGGTTGTGATAAATAGCATTCGACAATGGACGGTGGTGTGCTGTAAAAAAAACGTTTCGAGAATGTAACCGTTTCGGATTTCTTGACTTCATTAATTGAAGCTTTGGTCGCGTTAACGGTATGCGTTGTGAAAAAAAAGTTTTTTATTTTTTATTTTTTGAAAATAAAATGTGACCGTTTGGTGTGCCTTGATCCCATTAATTGGGAGTCTCGGTAGTAATAACGGTATTTGTTGTTTGACGGACTTTACTTTTAACCGTGAGACGGTGTTTTGAAAACGTGTTTTGTTTTGAGAATGTTGAGTGTAAATTTTGCCATGGTGACGGCGTCTGAAAGTGTATGTTTTTTTTTGAAATCGTGACTTGACCGGAGTATCGGCGTTTCAGAAATCGTTTGAAAAGATGAGATATTTTTCGAAAACGGAATTGGGTGCGGTTGAATATGTTGGCGTGGTTGGATCCGAACTTTAGTATTTTATTTGGGTTGGATTGTTCATACACGCTACACATAACTAGGAATGCATACACTCATGCAGGATGCAGACTCGGGTAGGTTTAGGGTAGGCTACCGCCCACGAATAGTCTTTACTTAGGCATTGACAATGGTCCGGGGAGACGAGTGTCATACTGTCCGCTCGGAACTATCCGCTTATTAATCCCGTGGGTTGGGGTACGCGTTAGGCGGCCAGAGCGTCAATCGAGGATCTCTCCGCGTGTCCCTAGAGATCTTACCGCGAAGA
This sequence comes from Agrostemma githago, assembly GCA_958450325.1. Lineage (NCBI taxonomy): Eukaryota > Viridiplantae > Streptophyta > Magnoliopsida > Caryophyllales > Caryophyllaceae > Agrostemma > Agrostemma githago. The sequence continues at coordinate 25,132,010 of OY288255.1, read as the reverse complement.
GGTCGATTGGTCCTGATATCGGTTAGGGTGGGCTTTTTAGGGCCAAAACCTGTAGTGACCACAACTAGGAACTAAGATATGAGCTTCACCGACCTCGTTCAAGTTACACCACCGCTGGAAACTTGTTTCCAAATCCCCAGCGGAGTCGCCAAACTGTGGACGTCGGTCGGCACCGCCCGGCGCCCCGCACGCGCCCACGCGGGACAGGCCCGGTTTTCGACATGTGGCGGCGGCCACCCACGAGGCCCCCTCCCTGCCGGGGGCCGGTCCGATCTCGCATACGGGGCGAAGTGTCGGACCTCGATGTAGATGACGATCCGGACTTGTACTAGACGGGTGTGAGGCACCCGTATTTCCGTTTGGGAATCGATCGAGTCGTGGTTGTAAATGTTTAAAGGCCGTTTTGTTTGGTAAGGCGACCTTTTTAGTGAGCTGAAGTTGTCGTGATTTGTGGAGTCGCCACCGAGTCAAATTACGGGGACTCGGAAACCGTTCAAGTAAACTTTGATCCCTTGCCGGCTCAAAGTTGAGTGGAACGGGACCTAAAGATAAAGACATGTACCCTTAAGCACTCCATGCCTGGAGTGACTCGCGTTGCTGATGGTTTCGGACATCCGGAAACCTTTGATTTTGAGTAAGGGGTGAGGGTACGTGTTGGGAAGTTCACAAAGAACACCCAACCCCGCCCGCATTATAGCGGCCTCCACTAATCAATCGGTGGGCTGATATCCTAGTTCTTTTGTTGTGGTGGAAGTACTGTAACATCCGTTGTTTTAACCCTAAACCTTTTGCTATGTCGGTTGTTTAAGGACAAGTAAGTTTTGTCGTCGGAGTAGTTGTGTTTACATTCTTTGCATGCGATTTCAAGTGACAAGCAGGCCATGAAAAGATGCACGTAGGAGAGTAGAGAGTACTAGTATTATACGTATAAGCAAACCAGTTTTAACGCGATAATACAGATATTAGTCATTCTCGTGGTATACCTTACCTGGTATTCTGCTTAGGATGCGTCAGTTCGGTATTAATAGAGATGCATCGAACCTAGTAAGGTGAGCACCGGGACTAATACGGAACCCGACCATCACTCTGTTCAGTTTTAATGGTTTTACGTTTTGAATTCCGTGTTAAGTGATTTAGCATGCGACTATATGGTCATAAAAGCAATAAATCATACGAAAAACAATAAATGCGAATGTAAGTAAATCACATTGTGAGGAGTTGCACCCTCGGAGTATACACTAAACGGGACTCGATGCATAGTTAGTTATGAGAACGGATCTCGGAATTACTCGGGTCTATTTAGTGTGTTTTAGTGTTTGTGATTGAAGTTGGGATGTTACGTAGTTTAGTGCATGTTTGTGGGCCTAGTGCCCACATCTATTATTGTCATAGTGCATAATAACAGAAAGTGAAAATATGGAAAGTTTTGTTTAGATGACAAACTAGTGACGACTCTATCAACAGGCGGATCCTCCTAGCTTGACTAGTGACTCCGGCATAGTTCCGTTACCGTTTGACCTTCTTGCGGCTACTCCGGCAGAACTTCGTTGCAAAGGACTAGTTCTGCGGCTAATCCGGCAGAACCTGGGTACTAGTTTTGAGCTAGTCGATCACAGGCACCTCGGTATTAAGTGGAGTGCTCGAAGGTGAGGAGTAGCGTCGATTTCGTTTTTATTTTATTATCGGAACTAGAATCGAGTGGATCGTTTGCCTCGGGTGATGGAGTGCGAGCCCTTAGCGAGAGTTTAGAGGGACAAGAGAGAGTTGAGTTGTGTGAAATGAGGACGTGAAGGGGGGTATTTATAGGTGTTTTCGGCCCTCGTCGCCCATATAGGCGCGTGAGATGGTGCGGACCAGGTCTCGGGCGCCTGGGCTCAGGCGTGGGGATTCTTAGGCGCGTGAGGCGGGGCGGTTGGAGTTTTAAAGATACGATTTTGATACTTTCCAAAACCGAGAGACGGGTGTATGATTCATAACTTAAGGCCTAAGTCTTCCGATATTTACCCTAGTGCCGTGGGTTTAGTGGGCCTCGGGTGTTCATCCCGAGGTTCGCTTGGCGCGGTGTTGACTCGATTCGAGTTTCAGGACCGACTCGGGGTTCCGGTGTCGGAATTGACTCTAATTAGTGTCTATGCGATCGTAACGACGCGACTAAGGCTGCCATCATGTTAATTTATTTTGCCCGAATAGAAAAACTATAGAAAAACTAAACATAATTTATTTTGCCCGAATAGAATTTATTTTGCCATCATGTTAATCTATTTGATCCTTTCTATAGAAAAACTATCTAAAGCACCGCGAACCCGCGTCGCGTTGCAGTCCTATCATCATCGGGTGTTTGTGTTGACATTTCTGCAGCCACCAGGTCCAAATCTAGGTGTCTACAATTCTATGTTCACTACGTCGTTTAATGCATCTTGGTTTGTATTGTCTAGAAACGGTAAACATAAACTATAAACGAACTCGTTTATAGAAACGTAAACAGAAACTGTAAATCAAAATGCTGGACAGACTCCGATCAACTACGTATTATGTTGTGTGTTGTTCAGAGGACAGAGGCTCAGGCGCGTGAGCCCGTGCGCCCTGGAACTTAGGTGCGTGAGCCCGTGCGACCTAGAACTCAGGCGCTTGGGCCTCTGTCCTCTGATCAACACACAACATAATGCGTAGCTGATCGGAGTCTGTCCAGCATTTTGATTTACAGTTTATGTTTACGCTTCTATTTACGAGTTTTTTTTAGTTTACGTTCACCTTTTCTAATTCGATATTACAATTTGTTCTCGTATTGTGAAATCCGGGTTGTATTCCGCCAGTGTAACTTGTAATCTCTATTTTCAAGTTATTTAATTCATTGCGTGATTTATTGCTTTTAAATGAACTCATAAGCTTAAAACAACTTCGACAATAGAAAATCCATATGCATTAAACGACGTAGTGAACATACAATTCGCATGTCTAGCATAAAACAGTGTTTGTCATAACATTTCACCATCTTACTAACGCGCGTACACGAACACCAAACAATATCTTAGTAGGGGCCGCTATGTGCGGGCGGGGTTAGGTGTCCTTCTTGGGATTCCCAACAGGTACCTTCAACCCTTACTCAGAACCTTTGGTTTCCGGATGCCCGAAACCATTGGCAATGAGAGTCATTAGATATACGACACTCGATAATTCGACATCGGTATCGTTATGCAAATGGACGAACCCCACAAACTCTAGGTACTATAAGGCAAGCCGTGCTTTGTGCGCGATATGCCTAAGTATAGAGTGGGTTCGAACGGGCCCAAACTTCCACAAAGTTCGGTGGTGACTCCAACTTTGATTTAAATTTCAATTCGAGAACAATCTCACACGAGAACATCCACCTACCAAAACCCGTGCCTGACCACGCCGGGCGTGGACCTATTTCATGTCCACAATTCGCCAAATTGTGCACATGACATAGTTCCATGCCCGGCGCGGTCAGGTGTGGGTTTTGGTATGGGTGAAGGAGGTAGAGGCTCTCACACTTATTGATTCAGAAATGAGAAAATGATTTTCGACCCTTGAAATGGCGCGGTCAGGTGTGGGTTTTGGTATGGGTGAAGGAGGTAGAGGCTCTCACACTTATTGATTCAGAAATGAGAAAATGATTTTCGACCCTTGAAATGATGCACATAAGTTTATATTTATAGAATATTGCAAAATGTTTCTGATTTCAAAATTCAGGCGCGACAAGGCCAGCGCCATGATATTGAGGCGCTTCACCTGGGGCGACTGAATTCTGAGGCGTTTGGTCTCAGGAGGTTGAAATCGCGCGTATCGGAAGTTGCTCAAAATACATATTGATATCCGTGCTAAAGGAGGCAATTTCAGATTCCGTTTTGACTTGGGTGGATTGCGTATTCGGACGCTTTTGTGGCTTATTTTGGTTTTGGGTTTCGACTTTGACCTGGTTCGACTCGATCGACAAAGACAGTTTTACCCCTAGTGGCGGTTTTGGCTCAAAGTAGCTTTATTTTATTGGAAATGACCCGCTGAGTCTGGATTTGAGGTCGGTTTTGAGAGATTTGTACTCTGCTAAGTGTCCACGTTGGATTTTATTGATTCCGAGCCCATATTCGAGCGTATTGATGCATGTTAATGTCCGATCATCATTGGGTATTTTGTTGGAGACTACTACAGACACGAGCATGCAAAATGCGGGTGTCTACAGTGAACAGTTGATTTTGTAACTTAATAATCTAGTTCCCCAATGGTTGGCGTCGATTATGGTTTGGTATTTTTGTACTCTCTCTTTTTCATTTATATCTTCCACATTTGCTTTTTCAACAATTTCTTTAATCTCTTCCACTTTCTTTTTTGGTTATTACACTTATCTCTTACCTAGGTGGGCCACTTAATTACTTTACTCTCACTCTACTTTTATATCTTTTAGTATTTTTCTTAAGAAATGTGTCACTTTTAAGATGAAAGAAATCATTAAAACGGAGGGAGTATATTACAACTTAGCGTAGGTTCTGTGGGTAACTAGTATCAGTTTTAGCTTAGATAAATATTGTAAATAGGAGAGAAATAGAATAGAGAATAGGGACGATGAATTTATACGTGGAAAAGCTCTTTAATGGGAAAAAACCACGTGCGATGAGCCAGGACTGAATTGCACTATGTCATTCTTGATTTTCTCGTGTTTATAAAGGGAGTATTATTGCATATGAATTGTATATATCGACTTGTTATTTCCTTCGCAGTTTGCTTATCTACATATAGTCTTCTTCTTCTTCTTCTTCTCATATGCGTTTTCATGCTTTAACTTGTAACATTAAAGGAGTTCGTACGCTCCCCATGATTAATGGTCTTTAATGCCATTAATTTAATCTTGATCATTATTGCTGCAATATCTTGTTTACCCTCACATTCATGTTGCACTTCTCAGCAAAGTTTGAACTTTGCTGGACTTGACTGGGCTGCTCCATTGTTCAGTGTATCATGTCATGAACGAGTTTGACTTGAATACGACTTGTGTAAAACTAGGCTCAACAAAGACCTTCCTAAACATTTCTAGGAAGATTACTACAAGAAAACAGTCCAAGGGCGACCTTACACGCGCGACCAAAATTATCGGTCGCTCCTGTAGCGATCGAATAAAAACACGGGCGACCAATATCAGTCACTAAGCGAAGAGACCGAGTGGGAATAAATTTGTAAAAAATAAACATAACGTAGCGACTGATATCGGTCGCTAAAGAAAAGACCGTCGCTAAGTTTATATTATTATAATATATACAGCGACCGATATTAGTTGCTAAAGGAAAAGGCGGGCGACCGATATCAGTTTATTTTTTTTAAGACACGCTTAGCGATCGACAAAAAAACACGGGAGACCGCTTGTCGTTCGCTAAGCTCGCAATTTTTTTTAAGTTGAACCGACCACCCATTCCCCTCGTCATTTCCCGTTTACGTTTGATCTCTCTAAAACCTCTATTACTTCTCTCTTCACTAATACCGGCGCCATCCCTTGCTTCTTCTCCTCTTCATTTCCTTCATTCTTTCTTCCCTTTTCGTTGATTAAGGTTTGTTTTTTGTCTATAATTAGTTTGAATAGTTTCTTAATTTGTGTATTTATTGATTTTAATAAGTTAGTTATTGAGTTAGATGTTTGTAGTGATTGTTATTTAGTATAGTTTTGTTGTTGTTGGAATACTTAATATAGTTAGCATGTTAATTGCCCATAGGTTCGCCCAATTTGGAAAGTTAGGGTAGATTGTTAGTATAAAGTTAGGGTTTATGGCTGGAAAGTTGAATTAATTGGGTTTTTTTAATGAGTTAAGAAATTGAAAGTGGAAATATAATTAGGTCGATTAGGTATAAATAGTACTATATTTAGGTGAATTGTGAATTTTTACTAAATATGTGAGTGGTGTATATTACTAAATTAATTAAGTGGAAATAATGTGTATTTGGTTGTCTAAATTTTTTTAGATAAAAAAATGAAGAGATCTGAACGAAAAAGGATGTATGAGGAAAGATTTGATAAGAGAAGATGTCCCACTACACAATTTTTAAAGGGTGTTGATAGTTTTTTGGAGTTTGCTAAACAGCAACCCAAGTACGCATTGGATGGTAGAGTTAGATGTCTTTGTGTTAAATGTAAGAATCTCATATTTTTGGATATTATTGTGATTAAGGAACATATTATCTCAAATGAGTTTTATCCAAATTATTATCATTGAATTTGTCATGGTTGATGTCTCCTATTAAGGAATCCAAGGTTGAACAAAATAGGGGGGGGGGGGGGGGGGGTTAAGAGGAATGATAGTTGATATAGTTGAATGCAATGTGTTTAATGACGAGGACATGTATACTAATGATAATGACCAAGCAAACCCACAAGAGCCAAACTCATGAGCAAAAGCATTTTTTGATATGTTAGACATTTCGGAAAAACTGTTATATGGAGGCAGTGATATGACATTGTTATACGTCGCATCTATGATAGTGACCCTTAACTATGAGTATAACCTACCATTTGGGTGTATATACGGTTTCGCTACCTTGCTTGAGAAGGTCATCCCAAAAGACAACATCATGACCAAAACATTCTACACTACCAAAAAAACTAGTAAAAGACCTTCAACTACCGCATCAAAAGAAACTTGTGTAGAGGGAAAGATGTGTCATCCTAGTGATGGCGAGGAGTGGAAGCGCTTTGATAGAATTTACCCTAATTTTGCTAAGGAACCCCACAATGTGCAACTTAGGTTGTGTATCGATGAGTTTACCCCTTTCAGTCAGTTCGGTAAGTCGTACTCCTGCTGGCCTGTCATGGTCACACCATACAACTTACCCCCATAGTTGTGTGCGAAACCACCGTTCATCTTTCTTTCTCTTATTGTTCCCGACCCAAAAAATCCCAAAAACCATTTAGATGTTTACTTACAACCAGTGATAGAGGAATTGAAACACTTGTGGGAAGTAGGGGTGGAGACATATGATGTGTCCTTGAAACAGAATTTTCAGCTTAGAGCATCGCTTTTGTGGACTAGAAATGATTTTCCTGCATATGGTATGTTGAGCGGTTGATCTACGGCGGGCCAAAAAGCATGCCCTTGTTGCATGAATGAAATATAAACGTTCTACCTAAGAAATTCCAGTAAAATTAGTTGGTTTGACTGTCATCGACAGTTTCTACCCCGAGGGTCAACCGTACAGGAAGAACAAGAGAGCTTTCAAAAAGAGTGAGGTGGTTCTAGATGAGGGACCTATTCGTCTTCGGGGAGATGAGATATGGGAGGTGATTTCAGAGTTCCCATCTACTATTGATGGCACCGATCAAAAGTTCAAGGATCTAAAGAAGTTAAAAAATGGTTGGTTTAAAAGAAGCATTTTCTTTGACCTTCCATATTGTTGTACTTTATTACTCCGACATAATTTGGATGTGATGCATATTGAGAAGAAATTCTTTGAGCAATTGATTCACACCGTCATGGATGTAGATGATAAGACATGTGACACTACAGGCTCCTGAAAAGATTTGAAGAAAATTTGTGACCGTCCGAAATTGCATATCAAGCGGGATGGGTCCAAGTCGAGGGCCTCGTTTAGCCTTGATAAGGCTTAGAGAAAGGCTGTGTTAGAGTGGTTTGGGAAATTAAAGTTCCCTGATGGGTATGCCTCCGATTTCAGTCGGTGTGTTGACATTAAGAATCTGAAAAAGAGTCACGACTGCCACATTTTCATGTATTACCTGTGTCGTTGAAGCAACTTCTGCCACAAGGGGTTTGGAATCCTATTACAGAGATATCTCAGTTTTTTCGAGATTTGTGTTTGTCGACATTTTCAATTGACGACATCAGTCGTTTGGAGGATCAAATTCCTTAGATATTGTGTAAACTTGAGATGATCTTCCCACCCTCCTTGTTTAACTCAATGGAGCATCTACCGGTCCACTTGCCCTACAAAACTAAAGTAGGACCGGTTCAATATAGGTGGATGTACACGTTTGAGAGGTGATTACTTTAAAATACTTAATGAAATACTAATGCTTAATATTATAATTAATTATTAATATAATTGCTTAATTGTTATAGATTTCTCAACCATTTGAAGAAAATAATTGGCAACAAGGCCAGGGTTGAGAGCTTCATATGTAATGCATATCTAACGGGGGAGATCGCCAACTTCTATTCTCTGTATTTCGAGAAAAAATTCAACACCAAAGCCAAGAATCTTAACCTAGAAACACCTGAGATGATTGATCCCAACATACCAGAATTTTTTCAAAGTAAAGTACATGAAGGATCTTCATCAGTTGGTGGATGGAGGATGTTAGATGAAAATGAAAAACAATCGTGCTCACCTTTACTTATTATCAAATTTTTAGGTGTTGGGGCCTTATGCGAAGCAATTTGTAACAGAATTTCTCGCTGCTAATCCAAATGTAAATGCTGATGATGTTTGGAATAAGCATGAGGAACAATTCCCCAATTGGCTTAAGAATCATGTAATTGCTTCAAATATCCAGGATGATTTGGTTAGGAGTTTAGCATTAGGTCTTTTGCACAAGGTTAGAACTTGGAACCGGTATTCGGTTAATGGTTATAATTTCCATATATTTAACTATGACAGCAATAAGGCTAGATGTAATTTTGGTGTGACTATTTCTTCTCTTGATGGTGACGACTACTAAGGTCTTTTGGAGGACATCTTTGAGTTGTGCTATGCTGGAAGTGACCGTGGGTATAGAGTTGTGATATTTAAATAAGATTGGAAAGACAACTCAGTGTATGATACGGGAGTACATGAATGGTACAAACTAGTTGAAGTTAATCATACCAGAAAATACTCAAAGTACGATTCATTTATACTTGCATATCAAGCGCACCAAGTGTATTTTGCTCCTTATCCAACCACAAAGAACGATATAAATCAAAATCAATGGTGAACGGTGTTTAAAACTAAGCCACGGGGCAAATTGACACTAACCTCTTTCAAGAAGATGTCATTTCTATTGGTACAAGATTGTCTCCAATTGATGAATGATAAGTGTAGTTTGTAGTGCCTATTTTGTTGTATTTTGGTCCCATTTTCCTTGTGGAATCGCTCCTTGGAAGCGGTTTATGGGCTACTTATGCTTCCTCTAGTTCGTTTCAGGTTCCCGAGACCATTCACGAAGATTTGGAACGATTCCGACTCGTTTCATACACTTTTTGGAGCCAACGAAGTGAAGGAACGATCACTCGATGCCTTGGATTCGATCCCGAGACCTTGGGACCCAATCCCGATCCTCCTAGACTCGATCCCGAGACCCGAGAATTGGTGAGAAGCCCATGAGAACCAAGGAGGGACCAAAAAGATCATAATGGAGGCCTACAAGGTCCTTCCCGGGCGGGATAATGCCTTCCCGACCGGGAAGGAGTGCACAAAAGGAGAGGCTACTGTCTTGAGCCCGTCCCGGCCGAGAAGGAACTCGTCCCGGTCGGGACCGTCTCGTCCCGGGCGGGACCAATCCGTCCCGGGCAGGACGAAGCACTGGCAGCCCGCTTTTGTTTCTTTTCTTCTCCTTATTCATTGTAACCCTGTATATACCCTTCCTCTTGTATTCTTATATATGTTCTTCACTTCCCACTAAACCCTAGACTAAATTAGGTTAGATTAGCCTAGATTAGAGTAGATTAGTCCTTAGTTAATCCTTAATCTTAGTTTAATCTAGTTAGACTACTCTTGTAATATTGGAATTCTTGGAGATTCTACCAATCTTGACAACATTGGTGGATGTTTTGGGTCTTCTTCTATACAAGTGTTCATCTTTTCCTTTCATCTAGTTTGGTATAATCTTTCCTTTCTCTTTTCCTTTAATCTTTCATATTTAAATCTTTCAAGTTTTAATCTTTGATTGTTGTTCTTGTTCTTGTTAGTTTCATTATGTATGTTTGGATGTTTGTGTTTTTTCCTCTTGTTTATGTTAGTATTAATAGATATGTGTGAGTAGACTCTTTCTAGGGTTAGTAGGGGGATTTGGGTGTTTAATGGGTGATTAAGGGTTTGTTGGAGATGTTGTTGGAAGTTTTGGGTTTCCTCTTGGTTAGATGCATGGAACATGTTTGATGAAATGCTTGAATGACATGTAGATGCATATGCTTGTTTTTCTTGCCTTTTCTCTTGTGGGTGGTGGTTTTCTCGTGGGTTTGGTTCCCTCACCACGTAGCGAGAGCCCGGTGAGGACGACCCCTAGGTCGATCTACGTAGCGAGAGCCCGGACGTGACCTAGGCTACGATAGCAAGCTAGTAACCCCGTTTGTCATGTGTGTCGCTAAGATGGGTCCTATCAAGAACCTCTAGGTCGGTCTACGTAGCGAGATCCCGGACTACACCTAGATTACCCGACTAACCCTTCACTTTAGCTCTTCCTCGATCATTCCATCACCCCTTGAACCAGACCTAATCCTAGCCCGTTTCCTTATTAGTTTTCTCCGTCACCTTAGCCATAGTCTTAGCCTTCTCCCCTTCCTATCATCCTACTTTAGCTTAGTTCGTTGACCTAGTCTCGTATTTGGGTGACCTTAGTCTAGATGCCTCTTACCATCCCCGTGGATTCGACCCGACTTACCCTATCTACCCAGTTAGGAATAGCCGGTAAATTATGATCGGTGGGGATCCACGGCAAATCCCTACCATCAATTTGGCGCCGTTGCCGGGGACGGTGCTAGTTTACACCTAGTTTGCATAGTTACTTGACTTTGTCTTTTGTTTTTGTGTTTTTCTTTTTTTCTTTTTTTTTTAGTCCCTTTTGCTTCTTGTGTGTGTGAAGTTTATTTCCTTCTTGTCTAGTGCCCAAAAAGCACTAGACTTCTCACGTTTGCTCCTAGTCCACAGTTTTTGCCTAGAGGTGGTCGCCATCCTCTTCTTTACAACTCAGAGCCGCATAAACGGACAATTGCTAGATCGAGAGGTTTCCAACCGGGTACAAGCCAAGATTTCGAGCAAGCAAGAGGTTTGATCTAAACTCCCCACACTTGGGAGCCGATATGAGCTACTCCTCTCCCTCTATGAACCAAGGGTATGACATGACGTCCCCCTACCACTATCAAGCTTCTTGGGGTAATCAAGACACTAGTGGGTATGAACTTCAAGGATATGGAAACGGCTACCAACAAGTGAATGCTTACCAATCCTATGATCATGGTGGCTATTACTCAAGCTATCGATGTGAACCCACCATGTTTCATCATGATTCACCGTATGGAAGCCAATTTTCCCAAGACCCACCACATTATCCTCCACCCCAACCACAATATGAACCCCACAACCCACAATACTACCAATCACCTCAACCTCACTACCAAGACCCCAATGATCACCGATTGCCCGACTTAGAGTTAAATCAATCGATTCTTCAAATGCAACAAGAAATTACCCTAATCTTGGCCGAACTTCGAAAGGAGAGTGAGGAACGCAAGGCTAGATTGAATGCTTTAACGGCTCAAACCCTCATGTTCTTAACTCGATCTTCGCAAGTTGATGAGGGATGTTCATTTGGGGAAGGGGAACAACCCAATGACGAAGCCTCTAATGAATCCCCTTTGAGAAGCGAGGCTTGCTTTGAAGAACCTCAGTTGTCCACCCAAGAGAAGGCGAATGAGGAAATAACCCTTGTTGAAGGCAATATTGGTGAAGAATTTGAGGAGGTTAGTGAGTTGGATGAGTTGGTGTAATTTGTGAAGTTTTTGGGTGAAAATGAAAAGCCCAAGTTGCCCTTGTGCGAGAATGTGGAAGAACATCAAGAGCCCCTTGCAAGTAAGCGAAGCAATGATTTGGAAGAGATTGAAACCGCCGGTAGAAGTTTCAATCCTTTCCTCCAAGATGATGTGGGGACGAATGATGAAGATGGGGAACCACAACTTGAGGAAAGTGTGGGGGTGTGCAACAAGGAAATGAGGCCAAAGCCGTTTTTTTTGCCTCATGATGAAGACTTGAAGCTTGCTAGTGATCGGAGACGATGCTTAGGGAGGAAGAGGTCGATAAAGCTCGTAGGATGGATAGACCCCGGAGACAACACGAGAGATGATGTCGGGTCTTTTGGTGACTACTTCTTGCCTCCACCTTGGAGGCCGTGGAGGATAGCATGGCTCGAGCACTCTTTGGGCCTTCATTACGATGTCGGTCGTGCGTTCGACTTGCTCCTCCATGCCCTTGAGGGTTATGGTTGAATAATGAGAGTCCACCATCCTCAGTTTGACGGAGTTCCTAAAGAACCGTCATGTTGTATATTCCCCTTTCTCTCTTCTCTCTAGTTTTTGTGTTTGTAATTGTGTTTTTTTTTTATGATTTTGTTTCTAGGTTTTGTTTGTTTTGTGAAACTCTTGTAATTAATTTGGATTGTTGATGAGCAATGTGAGGGAGGGAATTTGATGTTGTATTTGAGTTTATTGTGATAGGTGTGAAGTGAAGGTGATCCCTAGAGAAGATTGGCCATCGATAGAGCATGGATTGTGAGCAAGAGAATCGGTTTTTGAAGCTTAGGATAAGATTTTGGGTTTGTGGAAGGCTAGAAGATTCATCCCGACCGGGAAGAAGGCTTCCCGACCGGGAAGGGTGAGGCATCCCGACCGGGAAGGGTGAGGCATCCCGACCGGGAAGGGTGAGGCATCCCGATCGAGATGAGGGTGTCAAATTTCGAGTTCCTGGAGTGCCATCCCGACCGGGACGAGTGAGGCATCCCGACCGGGACCATCCATCCCGACCGGGATGGTCCCCTTCTCCTCTTTTGGCCTCTTTGTCTTGTGAGCCCACCCTACCACTTTATACCCTCTCCCAACCTCCCTACCTATCCTTGTGCATATCATATGACCCATGCACCTCATTTACATACCCTCACCTCATATTCTATTCACTTTACACCAAATTTCACATCAAATCCCACCCCATCATACCATTACTACCTCTACCATGAGTTATCATCAAGTTTGAAGCGGGTTATAAATGAAGAAGACAAGCAAAGTGCCTATAGTGATCATTGAGACGATGGAGCGAGTGAGTTTCTATCCGATGGGTAAGGCAACTATCCTTTCTTTTTCGTCTTTTATTGCTTGTTTTCCCTAGTTTATCCCCTTCCCATTGCGCACTTTTGTGTCTTGGTGTCATGGTGGCCTTCGAGGCCTTGGTAGTTATTGCTCCCGACTCTCGATGACGTGACTACATCGAGAGTCCTTTTCAAAATCCAAATTTTACAAGGTTTTCACCCTTTTTTTTTAGGATTTAGTCGGATTTGGGCGGAATCCGGGCTAGGTGACTTGATTACACCTAGTCCTCCCCTCCCATTTCCTTTTATTTCCTTCTTTTTTTTTTCCTCCCTTTCCATATCTTTTCTTGTCTTGGCCCATGGTGACTTGACTACACCCCGGCCGGACACATTCTACCCCTTTTCTTCACTTTTCCTTTTTGTTCTTTAGCTTTATTTTCGTAGTTTCTTTTCTTTTCTTTTGTGTCTCCACACACTACGATTGAGCATGAGGACATTGCTCGGTTTAAGTGTGGGGGAGCGATATTCTAGCATAGTTAGTTTTATTTTTGTAGTTTTTCGAAAAAGTTTTAAAAAACCATAAAAATTTGAAAAAATTCACAAAAATCAAAAAGATTTTCTTTTTGTGTCTTTTTCTTTTGTGTCCTTGTGTCGTATATGTGTTTTGTTGTGCGTGTTGTGCCTCCCTTTCTCCTCTTAGGTCGCCTAATCGCCGCTAACTTTGGAAGGCTTTCATGACATCCGATAACGCCTTTTATCCCTTTTCCCTCTTTACCTCTTGTGATGTTCGGAGGAGATTTGTGATGTTGGGTGCTCGGGTGGAGCCTTGTGCATACTTGTGATTGATTTGGTGACTTGTTTGGAGATTTGGGGTGGTGTTTGTCTCGTTATATGTTTGTTTTGCTATGTTTTGTTTTTGTTGCCTTTGTTTCTTTTCCCCTCGTTTTCGTCATGTCTTTGTTTTGTGTTGTGTAGTGTGTCGTGTGTGTAAAAGGTTTTCGAAAACCCGGTTTAGAGGCTAGGGTGCAAGTGTTTATTTTCCCTTTCTAGTAGTATGAATCGAGTCTTGGACTTTAATCTAGTTGAATGACCCTAAATCAATAATTTCATTGGTCCTTTACCTCGAGTCCACCTAGCTTACTAGGGATTTACTACGGGATTTGCATTTTGACCATTATGACCACCCACGGTGTGAAAAAGCCTTGGTTGCCGAGTCTCGTCCCTTAGGTGACTGTGTTTGGGATTGTTTGATTGGTCCAAGTTTTCCACCTTTTTGTGGGTTTGAAGGGAAGGACGCTCCCCGACTTACCCATTTCCCTACCTTCTACACATATCCACCAAATAAATTTGCAATTTGTTGAAATCTCTCTTTCTTGTTGCAAAGAAATGTCCACAATTCAAATCAAGCCAAAAGGGCAAAGAAAATGAAAGAAAGAAAAAAAGATTGAAGAAAAAGAAAAGGCACAAAAAGCCAAAAAGAAAATAGAAAAGAAGAAAAAGAAATGGCATGGCAATAAACAAAGCAAAAATGCAAAATAAAGAAAAATGCCAAAAGAAAACCCGTCTCACAAAAAGAATCCCCACATCTCAAAAATAAGCCTTTTACCGACTATTACTTTGAAGAGCCTACCAAAGGACCGAGTCCCTAGGAAGGATGATAGCGGTATGGTCGGTCTTCCCTCATTTTGCATTCATATCCACCTTTTTACTTGGACTAGTTAGGCGGTTTTTGACATGGGACGACCCTCTTGGCTTATCGCTAAAGGGGGCGGGGTCTCACTTACCTACAGTGTCTACTAACACCGTGGTTCATCCTTTTTCCATCCCGCCGATCGTCCCGTAGTACGTTCTTAGAAGGTTAGGAGGAATCTAGGTAAGTTACCAACGTCTTTGTTGCTTTATTGTCATACTATTAGGGTTTAGTTCATCTAGATTTGTATGATTAGCTTGGGAACGTTGTCACTTGCCTCGAGTCCTAAACCGGTGCTTCTTTCACCGCTTGTTTGAGGGAAGCGGTATTTGTTTTTCTTTGGGTGCAACCTTGTGTTTGTTTGTTTGTTTGTTTGTGGGCTTGTTTGTTTTTTGTGTCTTGTGTCCGGTTGCATCCACAGTTTTGTCGCAAGACCTTACTTGCCTTGTGGAGTGCACTTTTCCTCTAAGTGTACTCGCGTGAGTTGAAAGGGCGTAGGGTGCGCTAATACCCACTCGGCTAGTTTAGTAGTTAGTATATGCTTACTCGAGGGCGAGTAAGGGTTAAGTGTGGGGGAGTTGATAAGTGTAGTTTGTAGTGCCTATTTTGTTGTATTTTGGTCCCATTTTCCTTGTGGAATCGCTCCTTGGGAGCGTTTTATGGGCTACTTATGCTTACTCTAGTTCGTTTCAGGTTCCCGAGACCATTCACGAAGATTTGAAACGATTCCGACTCGTTTCATACACTTTTTGGAGCCAACGAAGTGAAGGAACGATCACTCGATGCCTTGGATTCGATCCCGAGACCTTGGGACCCAATCCCGAGCCTCCTAGACTCGATCCCGAGACCCGAGAATCGGTGAGAAGCCCATGAGAACCGAGGAGGGACCAAAAAGATCATAATGGAGGCCTACAAGGTCCTTCCCGGGCGGGATAATGCCTTCCCGACCGGGAAGGAGTGCACAAAAGAAGAGGCTACTGTCTTGAGTTCGTCCCGGCCGAGAAGGAACTCGTCCCGGTCGGGACCATCTCGTCCCGGGTGGGACCAATCCGTCCCGGGCGGGACGAAGCACTGGCAGCCCGCTTTTGTTTCTTTTCTTCTCCTTATTCATTGTAACCCTATATATACCCTTCCTCTTGTATTCTTATATATGTTCTTCACTTCCCACTAAACCCTAGACTACTTTAGGTTAGATTAGCCTAGATTAGAGTAGATTAGTCCTTAGTTAATCCTTAATCTTAGTTTAATCTAGTTAGACTACTCTTGTAATATTGGAATTCTTGGAGATTCCACCAATCTTGACAACATTGGTGGATGTTTTGGGTCTTCTTCTATACAAGTGTTCATCTTTTCTTTTCATCTAGTTTGGTATAATCTTTCCTTTCTCTTTTCCTTTAATCTTTCATATTTAAATCTTTCAAGTTTTATTCTTTGATTGTTGTTCTTGTTCTTGTTAGTTTCATTATGTATGTTTGGATGTTTGTGTTGTTTCCTCTTGTTTATGTTAGTATTAGTTAGATATGTGTGAGTAGACTCTTGCTAGGGTTAGTAGGGGGATTTGGGTGTTTAATGGGTGATTAAGGGTTTGTTGGAGATGTTGGTGGAAGTTTTGGGTTTCCTCTTGGTTAGATGCGTGGAACATGTTTGATGAAATGCTTGAATGACATGTAGATGCATATGCTTGTTTTTCTTGCCTTTTCTCTTGTGGGTGGTGGTTTTCTCGTGGGTTTGGTTCCCTCACTACGTAGCGAGAGCCCGGTGAGGACGACCCCTAGGTCGGTCTACGTAGCGAGAGCCCGGACGTGACCTAGGCTACGATAGCAAGCTAGTAACCCCGTTTGTCATGTGTGTCGCTAAGATGGGTCCTATCAAGAACCTCTAGGTCGGTCTACGTAGCGAGAGCCCGGACTAGACCTAGATTACCCGACTACCCCTTCACTTTAGCTCTTCCTCGATCATTCCATCACCCCTTGAACCCGACCTAATCCTAGCCCGTTTCCTTATTAGTTTTCTCCGTCACCTTAGCCATAGTCTTTGCCTTCTCCCCTTCCTATCATCCTAGTTTAGCTTAGTTCGTTGACCTAATCTCGTATTTGGGTGACCTTAGTCTAGACGCCTCTTACCGTCCCCGTGGCAACCTGAATTACCCTATCTATCCAGTTAGGAATAGCCGGTTAATTATTGATCGGTGTGGATCCACGGCAATCCCTACCATCAATGAAACTCTTTCTGCAAGTGAGGATGATAATGAGCTGGTTGTGGGGGAGGATTCAGAAGATGATGAAGGTGGTGAGGCCGATGACGACGGTGCAACAGCTGATGGGGATATGGTTGAGGAGGCGGAGGACTACGAAGTGGAAGGCACCGATGATTTTGAGGTCGATGACGAGGAGGAGGAAGATGATTACGAGGGGGAGGATGTAGGTTGTTCGAGTAGGCAGGTGGGAGAGGACAACGATAGCGACGATGATTACCAGATGTGTATAGTTTTAATTTATATTATTTAAATATTTAAATCACTATTAATTGTTTTTTTTTTAGTTCCCACAGCGGGATACTCATTGAGTAGCAATACAATCAGCATCACCTAAAGTAACGAAAATAACCGGAAATTCCTCCTCCCACACCTGCCGACCCGGAATTGTAGAAAAGCCATAATGGGCCGCAGCATGTGCCAGCTTGTTCCGATCCCGCTTCACGAAGGACCACCGGACCTCCACCAAGTCAGCCAAGACGCGCCGCACCTCGTTGCAGGTAAGGTATAACTCACTCCATCTTTCCTTCGCAACCCGAAGAATATCGATAACGATCTTGCAGTCGCTCTCGATCACAACCCGTGTCAAACCCCTTCGTACCACCTCCCTTGCCGCCTCCAACACCGCCTCAGCCTCATCCTCGTACGCATCCTCAACCAACCGCTCCCTCCTGGCAATAATCAACTCAATCACCCCGCCCTTATTCCTGCACATGACACCTATGCCCGTCCCACATCCCTCCTTCGATCCCGCATCACAGTTAATTTTGCTCCATCCTCTCTCCGGTCTCCTCCATCCCTCCTCCCTCACCACATCACGACCCTCCCTCGGCTCAACGCCATTCCCCCTCGCCAAGCCCCTGTCTTCGCCCCCCACCCCCTGCATCTCCTTCCAAATATCAGCAACCCTAAGCAAAATCTCACTGCACACCACTCTTTTACCCTCAAAAACCCATTTATTTCGAGCTTCCCACACACCCCAACACACCACCATAAACCTTTCCCTTTCCTCGACCTCCATATCTATCCATAAATCCTCCACCCACTCCCTCACCCTCTCATGCCCATCACCCTCCTTTATCTACATCCCTGCCCCGTCCCATAAACCCCCCAACCACCCACACCCCTTCACAAGATGGAGACAAGTCTCCACCTCGCAGGAGCAAATTGGACAAACCGCCTCGAATGAGTAAATACGTGAGGCTAGATTACCTTTACTAGGAATAGCTTCATTACAAAGCTGCCAAAAGAAGACCTTTATCCTCGGGATTACCTTAGCTTGCCAAATCATCTTCCAAATCCTCTTCTCGGCATCAAATGTCGACGGTCCTGCCTCCCCAACCCAATCCCCCATAACCATCTTATAAGCAGTCCTGACCGAGTACACACCATCCCTCTCCATATCCCAACACCACCCGTCCTCCCTATCCCTCCTAGCGACACTCATATTCATAATTAGATCACGATCCAATGGCAGACACAAGGCCTCAATCCTCTCCTCGTCCCACCCTACTCCAGTCGGGCTTAGCAGCTCCCCCACCCTCATATTCACGTCAGTCCCCATAGCTCTCCAATTCTCACCAAGCAACCCATTCCCACCCTTGACCCATCGATCCCTCCACACAAAAGTATCCGCTCCATTTCCAATCGTCCGTCGGGCTCCACCCATAACCACGCCTCTAGCCTCCCAAATTCCCCTCCAAGTATAGCTCGGGTTTCTCCCCATTCCAACCCCCTCAAAACTTGTGTCCGGGTAGTATCGAGCCTTCAACACCCTAGCCACAAGAGAATCTTTCATCGTCATCAACCTCCAAGCTTGTTTTCCCAACAAAGCCAAATTGAAAGCATGGTAGTCTTTGAAACCCAACCCACCCAAGTACTTCGGCTTACACAGCTTATTCCAGGCTACCCATGGTATCTTTCGTTTCCCATTCTCCGAACCCCACCAAAATTTAGACACCAAGGAGCGTAATTCCCTACAAAAGTTCTGCGGGAGCAAAAATACGCTCATTGAATAAGTAGAGATTGATTGGGCCACAGCCTTTATCAATACCTCCCTACCGGCCTTCGAGAGCAGCATACCTCTCCATCCTTGTAACTTTTTACACAACTTGTCCCTAATAATATTGGTCAATTCCCGCTTCGAATGGCCCACCATGGTCGGTAAACCTAAATACAGTCCAGGCCTCTCGACCACCCTCACCCCCAACGTTCTCGCCACCTCCTCCCTTCTTCCCGGACTCATCCCCATACTAAAAGACACCGTAGTTTTCTGGAAATTCACCTTCTGTCCCGATGCCATTTCATAATCCGCCAAGATCTCGCGCACCTTCAAAGCCTCCTCCACTTTATCCCGAACGAAGAAAATACTATCATCTGCAAACAAAAGATGAGAGACCATCGGAGCCTGTCTAGTAACTCTAATACCATGAATCGTTCCCCTTTCAGCCGCTCTCCTCATCAAATTTGATAGCACCTCCGCGCAAAGGATGAAAATATATGGTGAAATAGGATCACCCTGCCGAATACCACGACTAGGCCTGAACTCCGTCGAGGGCTTCTCATTAATCAGCACGGCAAACGAAACCGACGAAATACACAACATCACCCGATTCACCCACCCCTCGTCGAATCCCATATGTCGCATCACCCTCTCTACAAACCCTCATTCCACCCTATCATACGCCTTCACCATATCAAGTTTAACCGCCATATGCCCAGCTCCTGTCCTATTGTTCTTCATATGGTGAAACATCTCAAAGGCCACCAAAATATTATCAGTAATTTGTCGGCCCGGGGTAAAGGCACTTTGGTTAACAGAAACAACCTCACCTAGGAACATTTTAAGACGATTCGCTAGAACTTTAGACACCAACTTATAAATGACGTTGCACAGGCTGATAGGCCTAAACTCACCCATACGCAAAGGGTTCTTCACTTTAGGTATAAGGACGATATAGGTTTTATTACACTCTGGATGAAGGTCATCCCCACGTAAAACCCGCAGGACCATAGTAACAACCCGTTTCCCCACAATATGCCAGTAGGTTTGGTAAAACAACCCATTCATCCCATCCGGTCCTGGGGCCTTCAAGGGATGCATTTGCTCCAAGGCCGTAATCACCTCCCCCTCCCGATAATCCTCGCGAAGCACCGCATTCATTCTTTCTGTTACCCTTCCTCCTATACCTTCCAGCACATCCTCGAAACCTGAAGGATTTCCGGACGAAAACAGCTCCTCAAAGTATCCGCATGCCACTCGTTCTATGTCCCTTTCCCTCTCCCACACTCGGCCCCTCTCATCCTCCAGCTTCGTTATCAGATTCCTAGCTTTCCTCTGCCCCGCCTTTCGATGGAAGAACTTGGTATTCTTATCCTCCTCCTTTAACCATAAAGACCTCGATCTCTGCTTCCAGTAAACCTCCTCTTGTCGTGCGAACTTCGCAATTTCCCGGACCAGCCTCCTCCTCTCCTCCACATTTCTTCTATTCCGCGTTCCTCCTTCTAACTGAGTCAGCCTCCTGCGTTTCCTCTTGATGCTCCGCATGATTTTCCCAATACTAACCCCCTTCCACTCGAGCAGAGCCTCGCTACACCTAGTAATTCCGGCATAGATGTCCTCATCTCCCACCTCCCACGCTCTCCTAATAGCCTCCTCACACCCACTCTCCCCCACCCACACTTGCTCGAAGCGGAACAGTCGTTTACCTCTTTCTACCTCCTCATTCATACGATCCAACACCAGTTTAATAGGCAAATGGTCAGACCACTCCCTAGTAAGATGGATCAACTTGGCCTTAGGATAAAGAAGCCGCCACTCCTCGTTGGCAAGAGCCCGATCAAGGCGGCATTGCCGATTATCCTCCCCCACTTGACCATTATCATAAGTAAAATCATGTCCCTCGAACGGAATGTCCTGCAACCCACACACATCAACAGCCTCACGGAAATTGTTCATCTGCACTGTGCCGTCGACCCCTCCTCATCTCCGTCGCATAGAGAATTTCGTTAAAATCTCCCAAACACAACCACGCGCCATCATGTTCCTCCCGAAGCAAATGCAACAACTGCCACGAAAGATATCTATCCCCACAGCAGGCCACCCATAAAACCCAGTCACCCTCCACACACTCCCTCCCATCATAACATCAAAATCCATATGATGAAGAGATGAAGATCGAAGGGTAACCTCCAAATCCTTCCTCCACAAGAAAGCTAAACCCCCAGACCTCCCCGCACTGTCCACTTCTAAGCTATCATACTCATCCAGACAGGCGAACGATGTGCGAAACTCAATACTGCTAAGCTTCGTTTCGCACAAAAAAGCTATAGCAGGGGCCTCTCTCCGCAATAACCTGCGGAGACCGCCTACTGCATCGGGGTTGCCCAGCCCCCTGCAGTTCAGGCTCAAGAGATTCATAATGCCCGGCGGGGCTGAGTCATCTCAGCCTCCGCCTCAGGTGAACTGACACCCATGATAAGTTTTTGTTTCTTTTCTATTCCCCCACCCATCTCCTCCTCTTCATGCCGCCCCCTCTTACCCTCATCAACTTCTCCCCTCCAGCCTGACCCCCCGGAACCTCCTTCCATACCTTCCTTTCACGTTCACCTTGCTCCTTCCTGACCCATTTTCCACCATTCTTCCTAGATTGATCTCCTGCTCCCTTGTCATCAGCATATCCTCCCTCCCCACCTCCCCCAACCCCGTTCCCCACCTTATCCACAACCATCCCATCCTCCCAAATAGCCTCTCCTCCTGTATTCTTGCTCCCCTTCGCTTGACTCGTCTCCCTTTCTACCACCACTATCCTTCCGTCCCTATCCCCCGACACTCTCCTGTCCATGCTACCAGGACTCCTCCCCCCCTTCCCCTTCGCGCTATCTCCTTCCAACGTACCCCTCCAAACAACCACGGTCTTCAGACGCTCAATCAGATTCGCAACTGCCTCCTCCTCTTTACGCTGAACTTCTTTCTCAAAGTCATCATCAAGACTCCTCCCTCTTCCAGCCTTCGTTTCGCTCAAAGTCTTATACGGCCTCCACGGAGAGGCTCTCAGCTGCTCACCAAACTTTAGCTCCCCCTCCTCATATGGTCCTTCCTCACAATCGCGTTCCCCATGACCTAACATTCCACACCCATAACAGAACGTAGGTAACTTCTCGTATTTCACATCGAAACAAACCAGTTTCCCACTTTTCAGGCGTATCTCCACTTTATCATGTAAGGCATGACGGACATCATGCAATATCCTCACCCTCACAGCTCGCTCAATCTCAGGAAAAGGGGCGATATCCGCTTTCAAAAACGACCCCAATTGGTTTCCAATCTGCCGCAAATTATTTTCATTTGAGCGCCCTCTAAGCGGAAGGTCATATACACGAGTCCAGAATGGAACATGAAACAAAGGGATATCAGTAAGCTTCCCCTCCCCCAATGGATCATTAAAACACCATACAAATTTGTCAAAATGCCATGGTTGGCCCTCAACCACCTTAATTTTGTCCCTTTCAGTCTCAAAGCGGAAAACAAAGATATGGTCTTTAACATCTAAAACATTGCCCACGATCTTACCTTTCACATTCCAGAGATTGATCATAGTGTCGATCGCCGCTCGCACGTTGATTGACCTTGTTGTCCATATTTTCCCAACCAACACAAACTCCTCTTTCACAGCATCCTGATTGTCGTTATCCTCCCACTCGAAACTCAGAGCCTGTCCTATCTTCTCCTTCCCTTTCCGCGAACCACCCACTCCCTCTCCGATAACAATATGAGACATGATGAAAGGCTATCTGCCGCGAAACAGCCGGATTGTACGTAAGATTTAAGAGATTTCAATCAGAATTAGCCCTATCGGAGATAGGGAGGAAACTTGGATACCAAGAGAAAACTAGGAACCCTAGCAGAGAATCTCATAGAAACCCTAGATAGACTAGTTTTGGGTAAATGAATATCACTATTAATTGTTTTGATTAGTTGTTTATATTGTTGTTAATTGTTTTGATTAGTTGATTATATTATTGTTAATTGTTTTGATTTCTAACTTTCTATCCCCTAGAGCAGATATGATGTTTGGACATTGACTTAGGGCTGGGGGCGGGAGTACGAGGAGGCAAGCTGGACAGGAACAACAACAGGACGAGAACGAGGAGGTTGCTCAAGAACAACAACAAGAAGGTCCACCACCACCTCACCAGATCAGGCGTAGGCCGGAAAATGGGCGCATAATTTTAAGTCTCGATAACACATGGTGAGACATCATATTAGCAACTTTATTATTGGTTAAGGTTTTTAAATATTTTGTTTCGAATGTTACATACATTTTCGTAAATGGTGTAGGTTTTGGCATCGACCAATCGTTAATGGTGTAATGCAGAGTTACAAGAGCAACATGACTTCATTTTACACCAGCTGGACTCAGGTGCCTGTGTGGCAGCAGGAGCAGTGGTTCAACGCTTTTAAAGTACGTTGTTTTTTTGTTTATTAGTTACCTTACCTCTTGTATTTATTGTTTATCGATTAATAATCTACTAACAACAAACGTTCTTGTAGCTTTTAATTATGGTGGGATCCGAGCCTCGAGGTGGCTACATGGAAGCGCTACATGGCGATCGCTACGATGCGTTTCAAAGACAACATGTGGAAGATCGCGAAAGAGCAGAAGGCAGAGAAAGTGCATCAAGATTTGATTACTCAATTAACATCCGTACTTGAATAGAAAGTTAGTTTTTTGCTTAATGCTCGCTCTATATGAATTGAGGCGGCGCACTTGAGCAGTTTAATGAAGCCCGTTCCGATCCACTTTTCCTCAAGAGATCCGCCCAAGCAAAAAAAAGAGGCGGGGAAACATTGACAATGAAGCTGAGCCTATGCATTACGGTGGGTCACAATCCAACTACCAGCAACCTTTGGACGTAAGTAATTTATTTTTTCAAACCTTTTTTTGGATTCTTATTTTATGTTTTCATTACAATTATTAACAAGAAATCTATATTTACTTTTAACAGATTAAAAAGAGAACGGGAAAACTACCCGATGCTGCGGAGTTGTTTATGTAAACAAAGAGAAAAGTAGATTGCAATGGTCGAAGGGGCTTCATTACGAAGAGGGAGACCGAAATTTGGGTGAGTTTCTAACATAAGGCTTCTTTACATTGTTCTTTATATTGTAACTTTGTGGATGAAAGATCGCCTAATCATCAAATCATTTTCTAAGGAAACATATAAGGAAGCTGTAACACCCCTGATTTTATAAATTAAAATTTAATTAAAATTATGTTCGTATTTTATTTTTACGATTTAGCTCGTAATACAAAAAATTTTATAAAACGGATTTATCGTTTAATCGTTTCAAACTCCTAAAATTATAGTTGACTCGGAAAGTCTTCTTATGTTTAAAACATATTTTTATTTCTGTTTCGATTCATTTTATACATTTAATTTAAATTTTATCGAAAGTTTATTTCGACGATTTAAATTCTAAATTCTTTTATTTATTTATGCTTAAGCTCGAAATTTCCATTTTTTCGGGTCGAAACTCATTTATTTTATGTTTCGTCAAAATATTTATTACATTTCCTCGAGAAATCAATTTAAGTCACTTGATCGAAGATTTATTATTTATCGGGAAATATTGTTCACCGTCTAATTATTTATTTCTATACGATTCGTTTCCATCTCAAATAATTTACGTGTTTTATTCGACGACTCGATTATTTATTAATTTTATGGACTCGATTTTAACTCGGTTTCGTGGGTCAATTAAATTATCGTTACGGAGTTCTTCAACTAACCGATTCTTTTAATTAATCCTTTGGTTCTTTTTCACTTGTCAACCTCTGACTCCTCCACTCGCCCTTGCATCCTTATCTGCTTTCAACCCCCTTTTTGGTTTCATTCAACCGCTTCTTTTTAACTTCTCCCCTGTCCACCTTTTCATTCTACCTCTGCCTCCGTTTTCTCCCACGCTTTCCCTCTTCCTTTTCTCTTAGTCTGCCAACTTATCCCTCCGTATGATTCCATTAGATTACCTTCATCGATCTTCTTCATTTCTCTCTGCAACGATCTGCAACTCTGTCTCGAACCCCTGCCCGTGTTCTGTGGTCCGTTTTCTTGGTTCGTGCACCCTGCTGCAGCTACTGGTCGCACCTTTCTCCCTCTTTTCCCTCCTCGGTGCTTGGTTCTCCTCCTCGGTGTCGTTGTTTGCTGCAGTTTGTCAAGGTAAATTCTTCTTTCTCCTCTTCTTCGTTTCTTTTCTTACTCACTCGTCTTATCTGTCGTTTCGTTGCCGGTGTTTCGTTGTTTTTGCCGGCTGCTGTTCATTTAAATTGTCGTTTCTCGTCCTTCGTTCTCTTCGGTTCATTTTGTAGTCATTTTGACATTCGTCCCTCTTTTCTACATCGTTCTTCTTCTTCTCTTCTTATGTCCTTCTGTTTTTCATCCATATTTGTTGTTGCTGCTTCTGTACATCGTTATTGATGCTGTTCGTTATTCTGATGATTGTCTGTCCTCTTCTCCGTTTTCTTCTTCCTCTTCTTCGTTCTGTTCGTTTGCTGCGTTTTCCTGTCTTTGATCATCCTTTTAGTTCGATGCTGCTACTATTTATTCTTCTTCTTCTTTGTGCATCTGCTGCTGTCAGATTGTTGTTATCCTCCAGTTTCTCCTTCTTCTACTGCTGCGTTTTCTTCTGTTGCATTCTCGTTGATTCGATTAGTGATTACTGTTATGCCTTTAACGTGGCTACTGTACAGTTATCGTTTTCTCCTCCTCCTTCTTCTTCTTCTTCGTATTTGTCGTTGTTCGCTGCTATGCCGATTGATGTGCTGATCGTCTTTGCTGTTAGTACGTTTATGTTGTCTGTCTTCTTCTTGTTCTTCGTCGTCGTCGTTTACTACGTTTTCGGTTGTCCTCGTCATGTCAATTTCTATCTTCCTTTGTCATCCTTCTGCTGCTGCGTTTACTGCCTGTGTTTTGTCGATTCTATTGATGCCAAGGCTGCTGTTTGTCGTACCACTGCTACCCTCGTTTCTACACTGTTGTGGTTGTCTAGCTGCTGCTATGCCTTGTCGTTGTTGATGACATTGTTGTTTGTACATTGTTCTTGAGGTCGAGCCATGGTGTCATCTCTCATTTTTCCAACTTTCTCTAATTTTCGACTCCTTGGTTTTTCCGTGTCTTCGTGTTTCGAATTTTCATTAGAGTCTCAAGCTATTCGATGGAACAAGTGTCAAGACGGCTTTCGAGTTCGTGGCTGCAACTTGGAATATTAGACGAGCAAATACTTTGAGGTTATCGTGTCGACTCAAGGTAACTTTCGGACGTTACTCGATTTTGTATCGTATGTTTGAGTAGTAGTATGTAGTAAATATTTTTAACTTCGATTTTCTAATTTTAGCTATATTATTGCTAATTATATTAATTTTAAATCGTGTGTCTTATCAATATTTTTACGACCTACGATATCGTTTTATAAATCGTTGGTAATTTAGTTATTTACGATCATTATAATATTTGTTGGTTATCGTGACACTAGTAACTAAATAATGTCGATTTCATATTTCGTTTAATTTATAATTTTCACTTAAAAATCGTATTTCTATATTTTAATCGAAATTTGTATACTTGTTAATAAAGTAACTTTCGTTTTATGATTTATTCTAATAAATGAGAAAATAGTCGATTTAGTTTTAAACACATTTTAGTCGAGACTATTTTCACTAATAATTTCCTATTTGTTTCCGATTGACTATTTTTATTAAAATTTGTATTATTTATAAATCAAAATTATTTCTTAAAAATTTATTTGAAACCTTTGTAAAATTCATTTCATTTATAAAACTCGTTGATTCAATTAATTTTGATATCGTTTTTCTTAAAATATCTCTTTCCTAAAATTTATTGTTTTAACTCGATTTCCTAATTATTTATAAAATACTAAATATTGACTTATTATATTTTAATTATATTTTGAGTAACGAATTTAGAAATATAATAAAGTTACGATAACGACGATAATAATAAAATGTTAATTTCTTTGGAAATGCTATTTTTATACATTTCACTAATTTTAATAACTTACGTATTTTCTACAACAATATTTCTATTTTAAGTAAGTTTCTTAAATTAGTAAGTTTCTATTTATAGGAAGTTTTCCTTTTAATATAAGATGTTTATTCCTTTTATCCTCATAATGATTATATTTATTCTGAATATCGATAATGACTTGTTTTGGAGTTATGGAATAAAGAGAAGTGTGGGGTTAGAGTAATATAGTCTGGGATGTACGTTTTTGCCATCATTTATAAAGCTGGTGTGTTTATGTTGAGACACATTGGTCGTTGAACTGAGCATGGTTTGTGTTCAGGAGTGTGTATATTTTGACCTTAAACTTAGATATCGCATCGTGTAAGTCGCCGTCGGGTTGAACTGGATTACGGTTGGTGTCCATGAGGGGTGTACATTACTTAATCCAGGACCTCGCTGCACGCAGTACTGTTATAGTTGAGTTTCCTAGTTAGAGACCAAAGTCTGATTTGTTTTGACTAAGTTCTCGAAGCTAGTTTAGTATTATTCCTAGTGAAAGGCTAGCCTTGTGCACACCGATCGAATTTCCATAACGCCATTTTTGAATATTTATATTATCGATTGATTTTGACTTGCAGGTTGGCAAGTGCTTTAAGTTTCGCTGAAAACTTATTTTTATTATATCGTTTTAATGTTTTCTCTTTTTAAATATTTTGATATAATAATACTATTATTTTTCCATATGATATAATATGGTTGGGAGAACGTCTGAGTTACTCCCCACTGACGTGGCTGTTATGTTTATAACATGACAGGTATTTGCTGCTGGGTTTTGGGTGTGAGCTACTGAGTAGCGTGGATCCTACTCTTCTCTATTCATGTTTATTTATGGATTTGTATAAACCCGTTTGGAAGTTTTACTTTTAGCTCTTTTGTAAAAAGAGGCCTTTGTATTGACTTACCATTTCTTTTAATAAGATATAGTTTGTCAGTGTGTTTCAATCCCACTCTACAGTGTTTCCGCCACTGTATTGCGTTAGAATTTTCTAGGGGATTAAAGTTGGTATCAGAGCATTGTTGCTCTCGACGCTTACACCTGATTTTAGGAAAAATACTAGTAAATGATTTGAACATTAAAGAAATATTAGTGAGAAATGGGTAGAAACCTAAATAAGGATTTAATTGTTAGGTTTATATGTTCTTGTAACTCAATGATTAGTATTGAATATTTGTTGCTTTTGTCTGGAAGAAGATGAATGAACAAGATGTTGATAGGATGCTGCTTCAGATCAGGACAAGACCTGCTTAGAACCCTCAACGCCTGTTGATTCGAGTGTACAACTTTGTGCTACAAGGAAGATACAATAGTGACCTTTCAGCTCAGACTTAGTTTGCTCAAACTACAGGTTAGATGATCAAGAGTAGATTCCTATTCCATGATGTTGCAGTAGATCCAGAAGGAGTGACCCAAGACTTGTGTGCTCGTTCCTCGACAAGAAGATGAAGTAATCCTTTTGGTTCCCTCGTGAACCTTAGAGGTCCAAACTTTCTCTTCTCGGTTTAGGTCTTTATCTTCTAGAATCATTGATTCTTTTCTTCCTGCTTCTACTTCTTATAATCCTTCTCTTATATATCCTCGTCTTCATTCTTGTGATCAATCTTTGATTAATTCTTCTATTCTACCATCTTCCCCTTGAGATTCTTTGGTTTGACCAAATTCCGTCCTAGTAAACCCCTTGGAAGGTTATAGATGTTTGAGGTTTAGTAGACCCTTGTTACCTGGTTTGAGGATTGTGAGTCTACCCTATTTTCTAAGCAAGTAAGAAATTCTTGTGGATTGATTTGAATGACAATTTGTTACTTAATGGAATTAAGTTGATAGTTTAGACACTTAACTTTGGGTTATAGGTTACCTTGATTATTTTGGAGTACTTAGAGTTGAATATATTTTGGAGTAGTAAGAGTTTGTCATATTTGATGGATACCAAGTACCTAACCTAGAACCGAACTAAGTGTAACTGATAACACTACTTTGGGAATTTTTACCTAATGCTTATTTGGTGGATGCATCGCGAATATTTGAGATCATAGAATATTGTTTAAAGTGTCAGCCTGAGTGTTGTGGTACTATTAAAGGTTTTCATTTATATCGTTAGAAATTTTGGTTGACATAGATTACCCGTGTGTCTTAAGGATTAGATCGTTGATCGTTATTTAAGGTTGTAACCAATGAGATTTGGAGTTGAGTGATCTAGCTTGGGTAAATTGTTGTTAACCTTGAAGAAGAGAAACATATGCACAATTAGAGGTTGGATTTATCGCATTGTTTTGAGGAATACTTAATGCGAGTCTTCTTGATGGATTTATAGTTCAGAACCCTTAGACCAACGAGATTGTGACTTCGTTGAATAAATAAATATTTTGGTGATTTCGCTGTTATGATATGAAATTTGATGGACTCCTAGAAACATTAGTCGAATGACGTATTTGAAGATGTGAGTGTTTGCGCCATTACCTATAGGTTTGAGCGTATTGAGGATTTACTGTACTTTCCCATCTTCTGTACTTGTGGCATTATAATTATGTTGGTAGTCATTTCTGAGAATTTCGTACCCGAGCATTGCTAAATTGGTGGACCTAGTTTAGTATCCCTACTCGAGAAATTTAGGGTGTACCTCGAGTTCAAACTTTATAAGCTTTGGATTTAGGAACCTTATCGATTGCGAGTTTCGGTGTGTTTCGATGACCGTTGGAATTTTAATGGATGAGATTAGATTGTAATACAATTGTGGATTAGTATCGTGTCGTTTGAACGATTGGAGGATCACGTGAGACATTTTTGGTGATTGTGACTGAGTAGTACCACCTAATGCCTAATATTGGACTTAAGGTTTTTGATGAAAATTAGGAACCGTGTTGTGGGAGTCCTACAGGGAATCTCGAGATGGTTAGTTTATTCTTCAATCCTTGAGAACTATATTCGACTCTCAAATTCGTCCTCCCCTTAGCTTTTCTTGAATCCTGCTACTTCTTCTTCGGCCAATCCCTTTGACTTCTTTACCGGGTTTAAAGATTTCTGTTTCGATTTGTCATTGACTCTGACTCTATTTATCCGTTTGTTATTTTCCCCGAAATTATGTTATGAAAAGTTTGGCTAATTTAAAATTTTGGATTTCCGTGAAATTTTAAATTTTGAGTTATGAATTTCAAAACTTTATACTTCATTTTTGTGTTAGTTTGATTTTGATTGCTATCTATATTTAAATCTATTTCAAAATGCCTTAATATTTTATCTTAAAGTATTTCGAAATTGTTTCAATTTTCAAGCGTGTTTTAATTTTACGAAAACTTTCATAATCGCTAATATTTTGATTTCTATAAGATTATTATGTAAACGATTTAATATTTTCGAAAAACTTTGTATGTCTAAATTTTTGTTTTTATTGTCGTTTTTGAAAATGTTTGTCAACTAATTCGATCTTTATTTACTATCTACAAAACTTGATTTCTCAAATTTTTGTTTGGTCTTAAACAAAGTATTGTCGAAGTTATTAATTAAAACGTTTTACTGTTGTTTTGAAAATATTTGGGTACTCTTTCCCCTCGAGTTCGTTTACAAATATTGTTTATCGTCATTGTTTTATAAAATAACTTTTAACTTGCGATTTTATTAATTTAAATGCTTTTAAACTTTGGGAATTGAGCCCAACTCCTCTTGAAATAAATTTTGTCTTCGATTTCGATTTCATATCACGTTTGAAGTTGTAAAAATTTTAAAAATCGAGATTATGATGCGTGTTAGGTATTCTCCTTTTTTGTTCAAATGATATAACTTTGTTTTCCATTCTATCCTTATATTTTTATAAGTTTCGAGGACGAAACTTCTTTTTAGTGGGGAAGATTGTAACACCCCTGATTTTATAAATTAAAATTTAATTAAAATTATGTTCGTATTTTATTTTTACGATTTAACTCGTAATACAAAAAATTTTATAAAACGAATTTATCGTTTAATCGTTTCAAACTCCTAAAATTATAGTTGACTCGGAAAGTCTTCTTATGTTTAAAAAATATTTTTATTTCTGTTTCGATTCATTTTATACATTTAATTTAAATTTTATCGAAAGTTTATTTCGACGATTTAAATTCTAAATTCTTTTATTTATTTATGCTTAAGCTCGAATTTTCCATTTTTTCGGGTCGAAGCTCATTTATTTTATGTTTCGTCAAAATATTTATTACATTTCCTCGAGAAATCAATTTAAGTCACTTGATCGAAGATTTATTATTTATCGGGAAATATTTTTCATCGTCTAATTATTTATTTCTATACGATTCGTTTCCATCTCGAATAATTTACGTGTTTTATTCGACGACCCGATTATTTATTAATTTTATTGACTAGATTTTAACTCGGTTTCGTGGGTCAATTAACTTATCGTTATGGAGTTCTTCAACTAACCGATTCTTTTAATTAATCCTTTGGTTCTTTTTCACTTGTCAACCTCTAACTCCTCCACTCGCCCTTGCATCCTTATCTGCTTTCAACCCCCTTTACGGTTTCATTCAACCGCTTCTTTTTAACTTCTCCCCTGTCCACCTTTTCATTCCACCTCTGCCTCCGTTTTCTCCCACGCTTTCCCTCTTCCTTTTCTCTTAGTCTGCCAACTTATCCCTCCGTATGATTCCATTAGATTACCTTCATCGATCTTCTTCATTTCTCTCTACAACGATCTGCAACTCTGTCTCGAACCCCTGCCCGTGTTCTGTGGTCCGTTTTCTTGGTTCGTGCACCCTGCTGCAGCTACTGGTCGCACTTTTCTCCCTCTTTTCCCTCCTCGGTGCTTGGTTCTCCTCCTCGGTGTCGTTGTTTGCTGCAGTTTGTCAAGGTAAATTCTTCTTTCTCCTCTTTTTCGTTTCTTTTCTTACTCACTCGTCTTATCTGTCATTTCGTTGCCGGTGTTTCGTTGTTTTTGCCGGCTGCTGTTCATTTAAATTGTCATTTCTCGTCCTTCGTTCTCTTCGGTTCATTTTGTAGTCATTTTGACATTCGTCCCTCTTTTCTACATTGTTCTTCTTCTTCTCTTCTTATGTCCTTCTGTTTTTCATCCATATTTGTTGTTGCTGCTTCTGTACATCGTTATTGATGCTGTTCGTTATTCTGATGATCGTCTGTCCTCTTCTCCGTTTTCTTCTTCCCCTTCTTCGTTCTGTTCGTTTGCTGCGTTTTCCTGTCTTTGATCATCCTTTTAGTTCGATGCTGCTACTGTTTATTCTTCTTCTTTGTGCATCTGCTGCTGTCAGATTGTTGTTATCCTCCATTTTCTCCTTCTTCTATTGCTGCATTTTCTTCTGTTGCATTCTCGTTGATTCGATTAGTGATTACTGTTATGCCTTTAACGTGGCTGCTGTACAGTTATCGTTTTCTCCTCCTCCTTCTTCTTCGTATTTGTCGTTGTTCGCTGCTATGTCGATTGATGTGCTGATCGTCTTTGCTGTTAGTACGTTTATGCTGTCTGTCTTCTTCTTGTTCTTCGTCGTCGTCGTTTACTACGTTTTCGGTTGTCCTCGTCATGTCAATTTCTATCTTCCTTTGTCATCCTTTTGCTGCTGTGTTTACTGCCTGTGTTTTGTCGATTCTATTGATGCCAAGGCTGCTGTTTGTCGTACCACTGCTACCCTCGTTTCTACACTGTTGTGGTTGTCTAGCTGCTGCTATGCCTTGTCGTTGTTGATGACATTGTTGTTTGTACATTGTTCTTGAGGTCGAGCCATGGTGTCATCTCTCATTTTTCCAACTTTCTCTAATTTTCGACTCCTTGGTTTTTCCGTGTCTTCGTGTTTCGAATTTTCATTGGAGTCTCAAGCTATTCGATGGAACAAGTGTCAAGACGGCTTTCGAGTTCGTGGCTGCAACTTGGAATATTAGACGAGCAAATACTTTGAGGTTATCGTGTCGACTCAAGGTAACTTTCGGACGTTACTCGATTTTGTATCGTATGTTTGAGTAGTAGTATGTAGTAAATATTTTTAACTTCGATTTTCTAATTTTAGCTATATTATTGCTAATTATATTAATTTTAAATCGTGTGTCTTATCAATATTTTTACGACCTACGATATCATTTTATAAATCGTTGGTAATTTAGTTATTTACGATCATTATAATATTTGTTGGTTATCGTGACACTAGTAACTAAATAATGTCGATTTCATATTTCGTTAATTTATAATTTTCACTTAAAAATCGTATTTCTATATTTTAATCGAAATTTGTATCCTTGTTAATAAAGTAACTTTCGTTTTACGATTTATTCTAATAAATGAGAAAATAGTCGATTTAGTTTTAAACACATTTTAGTCGAGACTATTTTCACTAATAATTTCCTATTTGTTTCCGATTGACTATTTTTATTAAAATTTGTATTATTTTTTATAAATCAAAACTATTTCTTAAAAATTAATTTGAAACCTTTGTAAAATTCACTTCATTTATAAAACTCGTTGATTCAATAAATTTTGATATCGTTTTTCCTAAAATATCTCTTTCCTAAAATTTATTGTTTTAACTCGATTTCCTAATTATTTATAAAATACTAAATATTGACTTATTATATTTTAATTATATTTTGAGTAACGAATTTAGAAATATAATAAAGTTACGATAACGACGATAATAATAAAATGTTAATTTCTTTGGAAATGCTATTTTCATACATTTCACTAATTTTAATAACTTACGTATTTTCTACAACAATATTTCTATTTTAAGTAACTTTCTAAAATTAGTAAGTTTCTATTTATAGGATGTTTTCCTTTTAATATAAGATGTTTATTCCTTTTATCCTCATAATGATTATATTTATTCTGAATATCTATAATGACTTGTTTTGGAGTTATGGAATAAAGAGAAGTGTGGGGTTAGAGTAATATAGTCTGGGATGTACGTTTTTGCCATCAACTATAAAGCTGGTGTGTCTATGTTGAGACACATTGGTCGTTGAACTGAGCATGGTTTGTGTTCAGGAGTGTGTATATTTTGACCTTAAACTTAGATATCGCATCGTGTAAGTCGCCGTCGGGTTGAACTGGATTATGGTTGGTGTCCAGGAGGGGTGTACATTACTTAAGCCAGGACCTCGCTGCACGCAGTCCTGTTATAGTTGAGTTGCCTAGTTAGAGACCGAAGTCTGATTTGTTTTGACTAAGTTCTCGAAGCTAGTTTAGTATTATTCCTAGTGAAAGGCTAGCCTTGTGCACACCGATCGAATTTCCATAACGCCATTTTTGAATATTTACATTATCGATTGATTTTGACTTGCAGGTTGGCAAGTGCTTTAAGTTTCGCTGAAAACTTATTTTTATTATATCGTTTTAATGTTTTCTCTTTTTAAATATTTTGATATAATAATACTATTATTTTTCCATATGATATAATATGGCTGGGAGAACGTCTGAGTTACTCCCCACTGACGGGGCTGTTATGTTTATAACATGACAGGTATTTGCTGCTGGGTTTTGGGTGTGAGCTACTGAGTAGCGTGGATCCTACTCTTCTCTATTCATGTTTATTTATGGATTTGTATAAACCCGTTTGGAAGTTTTACTTTTAGCTCTTTTGTAAAAAGAGGCCTTTGTATTGACTTACCATTTCTTTTAATAAGATATAGTTTGTCAGTGTGTTTCAATCCCACTCTACAGTGTTTCCGCCACTGTATTGCGTTAGAATTTTCTAGGGGATTAAAGAAGCCACATATATCGATGAAACTGAAGGTAAAGATTCGAATCAGATATGGTTCGAGGTTGTGGATGGGTACCACAAGGGAGGGGTGTATGGTACGGGGAACGCTCACCCACTGTACTTCACCCCACCAAATGCTCGAGGAGAGAATTCGACCCCAAACGAGTACGCACCCTCCGCCATGTCTCAAATGAGGACAGAGATTGATGAGGGAAAGGCGGAACGTGCAGTGCTTGCTGAACAACTCAAGCAACAAGATGAGACAAAACGACAAATACTTGAAGAACTCGCCCGCATGAGAAGCTTTCAGCAGCATAACTGCAATTCTGGACTCATTCCCCGAGACCCAGATCCTAGAGATCTCTTCAATGGGGATGGTGTGGTGTTTCCGCTAGTTTTTCTGTTAGGTGAATAGATATTGTTAGTAGTTATAGTTTAAAGAACCTTGTAGTTTCTTAATGTTGATTCTGGAAGTTTGTAACATGATTCTTAATTTAGTTTATTCATGACATTTAGTTACCTTGGTTGGCAATTGAGGAAGTGTGAAGCTGGCGTTATGTGGATGATTTGGCAATGGTGTTTGGAATGTGTTCGCACGTATTCTCATTGTTGTGTTGTTTTTTTTTCTGCAGATTTTGGCTAGACAAGAATCAAATCGAATCGTCCAATTATAGGCCTAGTAGCGACCGATAACGCTTGCTAAATGCAAAAATTGGCAACCGATAACGGTTGCTAAAGAAGACGCCCCAGGTCCCCCCAGGTCCCCCCAGGTAGTCCGGAAATCTGTAGGGCGACTGATAACGGTCGCTAAATGCAAAAATTGGCGACTGATCACGATCGCTAAAGAAGACGCCCCAGGTCCCTCCAGGTAGTCAGGAAATCCGTAGGGCGTCTGATAATGGTCGCTAAATTTCCCCCAGTAGCGAGCGATATTAGTCGCTGATCTAAGCATATAGCGACGGATGTCGTTTGCTAAACTTAAGGACCGATAACGGTCGCGCTTTTTTTTAGCGACCGGTAACGATCGCCCGCCTCCTTTTTAAGCGACCGCAGAGGGCGACTGCTTCTTAGCGACCGGTATCTTTTGCCCGTCTTTCTTGGCGATAGAAGACGGTCGCTGATGTCGGTCGGTTGTTTCGTATTTTCTAGTAGTGGATAATCATTGTTATGGAACAAAATAATAAGAGAAAAATTTATGTAATGACTAGGATTCATGACCTTATGGCTGAGATGGTTGGTGTGGAGGAGGGAAAGGACGTGGCGGGAGGACGATGTGGAGTAGGGGATGGCGGTGGTGGAGATAGAAAGTAGAGGTGGCTAGCCTCGGGGGCAATATTTATTAAGATTAATTGTGATGTAGGCTTAAGGGGTGGTGGGGTGAGTATGAGGTGTGTGGGGCGAGGGGACGATGTGATTATGTTATGGGGAATGAGTTCTAGAAGACTTGGGTCCACGAATGTCAGTTTTGTGGAGACGGAGACCATTCTCGAGGGCATGAAGGAAGCGTGCAGTGGTGTCAAAGATGCAGGAATGTGATTATTGAAAGTGATTCCAAAATCGTCATTGACCATTTACGGAATGCTAATAAAGGAAGAAGCGGCCTTTTTTCTTATTTTGGATGATATTTTGCACTTTGGTTATAATTTTGATTGTATTCGTTGGTCTTTTATTACGCGTCAGTGCAATCGTATTGCTCATGAGCTCGCGTGTGTGTAGACATGACATTGGTCCACCCCGACGCGGCCACGCGCGGGTTTGGGTGGCGAAATGTTTCCCATGTGAGATAGTTCTCGAGTTGAAATTTAAATCGAATTAGGAGTCGCCACCGAACTTTGTAGGAGTTCAGGCCCATTCGAACCCACTCTATATTTTGGTGGACCGTGCACAAAGTACGGCCCACTTCGATACTAGAGCTTGTGAGGTTCGTCCCTTTGCTTTACGATACCGATGCCGATATTATCGGGTACCGTATATCGAATGACTCTCGTGCGCCAACGGTTTCGGACATCCGAAAACTGAGGTTCTGAGTAAGGGGTGAGGGTACGTGTTGGGAAGCCCACTAAGGACACTCAACCCTGCCCGCACTTTAGCGGTCTCTACTAAGATATCGTTCAAATTTTTAATACGCGCTCTAGTAATTCGGTTGAAATGTTATGCAAACAAAATTTTACGAGATGCGAAAAATTGAATATGTTGCTACGTCGATTTAATGCATTTAATTCACGTCAAAGTGGTTTAGCATGTGATGGAGGGATTTGTCGTGGATCCCGACACCAATAAACCAACCTACCCAAACTAAGTAGTATGGGCAAGTCGGGTTGAACCACAAGGATGGTAAAGGAAAGTTAGACTAGAGTTTACCTAATCACAAGACAAAGTCACAAGGAAACAAAGGAGAAGAATTGTTGATAGTGGATTAGACTAATACGATTACTAGATAGACAAGAACAAACTAAAACAATGATAAGAACTAATACTATGACGATGAAAAAGGAGAATTCAATAAGGAAAAGGAGTAGGGTTAGGTCGGGTTCATAGACATAAAAGGCTAGTGGGAAAAACGAGGATAAGGGTATCACCTAATCACTAAGGCAAGCTTGTGCTCTCGTAAAGAAAACAAACCCGAGAATTCATGCAAGTTATTACTCCAAATATGAAGAATCAATCACAAGTCAAGCAAACATTAAGGGAGAAGAAACAAGTGAGAGTAGCATGGCCACTACCACCCTAACAAGCAATTCATCAAACACTCAACATGCAAAACAAGTGACAAGAAATAAAGACTCAACCTTTATCCACACTTAACTCTAATCACCCATAATTAACGTCTAATCCCCCTACTAACCCCACAAAAGGTCTACTCACTCATGAATAAACTAAAGCTAACATGAACGAAGGAAAATAACATAAAAGCCAACACATTAATAATGCAAGATAAACAATGTAAAACAATAATCTAGAGGAAAAGATTGAAACTTTAATGAAAACTAAGATTAAAAGAGAAGAAACTAGAGAAATTATACCAACACAAAAAGGAAATGGAAAGATTGAAACTTGTATATATGATAACCCAAGAACATCCACCAATGTGTCAAGAATGATGAAATCTTCAAGAGTTTCCCAAATTACACAAGTGTTCTAAGATTAAGCTAAAATTAGAGAAAGATTAAGGAGAGATTAATGTAAGATTAAGCTACAAATAGGGAGTTTCTATCTAGGGTTTCGTGCCTTCAAAAATTACAAGAGGAGGGTATATATATGGTTCCAAAAGTGAGAGAAATGAAACAAAGAAGCGGTGTAGGAGCAGAGTCCTTCCCGACCGGGAAGGTGATGGTCCCGCTCAGGAAGACCTCCCGTCCCGATCGGGATGGTGATGGTCCCGCTCGGGAAGACCTCCCGTATCGAGCGGGATGGTGATGGTCCCGCTCGGGAAGGCTTCACAGTATACTCTGATCTTTGCTCATTTCGTCTCGGTCGCGATGGGCTTCTCGGTCGTGAGCTGCTGTTGTTGCTTTTTTTTCTTTCTTCTTTACTTCAGGTCTCGAGGTTGTATTCCCGGTCGGGAATACAATTGACATGGCCAAAAAGCTTCACAGGTCGATCATCCTTTACTCCTAAGCGATGTCGTGACTCGGGATTGGTTCGTATGACGATGAAAAAGGACTCAGAAAGCCGATTCTGCGCCAAATGAACCTACAAGCACAATCATAGCTGCAGGAGACATTAATAGCACAAAACCGCTTCTAAAAGCGGTTAAATTAAAGAAAAATCAAGTAAAGCATGAAGGAAAGACAGTATAAATCAAGCATATCAACTCCCCCACACATAACCCTTACTCGCCCTCGAGTAAGCACGAACTAACTAAAATCTAAACTACTAGCCGAGTGGGTATTAGCGCACCCTACGCCCTTTCAAGACATGCCAAAGTGTCCATGAGGTAGAACACTCCCCGCAAGACAAGTGAGATCTTGTGACAAAAATGGTGGATACGCCTCGCACACAAAACAAACAAACACGCAAAAAGAGACGCATCCAAACTAAGAAAACACCGAATTTCTCATCAAAACGGTGGGAAAGACACCGAACATGAACCCAAGGCAAGTGAAACATTCCCAAGTTAGCTACACAAGATGAAAGGGACACAAATTCTAATAGAATGACGGCTAAGCAATAATCATATTGACAACTTACCTAGGTCCTTTTAATCTACTAAAGAAAACCTACATCGGGACGATAAATGGAGTGGAATAAGGATGAAACCCGGAGCGAGTCGACACTGTAGGTAAGTGAAATTTCATTCCCTAAGCAAAGCCTAGAGGGTCGTCCCAAACTCAAAGTAACAAACTAGTCCAAACAAAAAGGTGAACATGCTAAGCAAAAAGGAGGATAACCGAATAGTCACCGCTATCTTCCTTCCTCGGGACTCGGTCCGTTGGTAGGTCCTTCACGCGACGCATCGACAAAGGAAAAGGCTTATTATTTTTGTTTTTGGGAATATTTTTGGGTTTTTTTTCATTGTTTATTCTTTTCTTCTTTTCTTTTTGAGTTGGGGCTAACATTTTTCACTTTTGATTTTCTTTTCTTCTCCCCTCAAGTCAATCAATTGAGGGCAAATTTTTGGGCAATTTTCGTTCTTTTTTTTTTGTTTATTGGCTTGCCCATGCTTGACATCATAATGCAACTTGCCAATTTCATTTTGCAAAGCTTATTTTTTTGAGATGGAGGAATGGTAGGAAAATAGGTAAGTTAGGTATGCACCCCTTCCAAACCCACAAAAAGGTGAAAAATTTGGACTAGAAAGCGGTTACTTGAATAAGGTCACCTAAGGAAATGAAACCCGGTAACCACGGCCTAAACTCTCCGGGGGTGGTCAAGGGGGTCAAATGCAAATCCCGGTGTAAATACTTAGTAGAAAAGATGGACTTAAGGCAAAAGGTTAATATAAACATTGCTTAAAGGTCATCCTACTAGAATAAAGTCCACAAATCAAAATGTGACGCTAACTAGGGAATAAGAAGCACTTGCACCCAAATCACACAACCGGGTTTTCGAAAAACATTTTCCTACACCTAATACAAACTATACAAGACAATGACAAAAGAAGGAGAAAAACACACAAAGAAGAAAGAAAAAGAAAAATAAACATGCAAAACAAACACACAAAATAAACAAACACCACCCCTTGCAACCCAAGCAAGCTACTTGGTCAACGCGAACTTCACAAAGCTCCACCCGGCCACCATCACCACATACACAATCTCCAAACTCCGCAACGGAAAAAGGAAAAAAGGATGGAGCGATATTACCGAATGCCTCTAGAGCTTCCCGAAGTTCATGGCCATCGAGCAACCTACAAGGAAAAGAGAGGCAAAACGCACACAAACGACAAATATACATGACACGAACAAAAAGGAAAAGTAAGACCTAAAAGAAAATATTTTTGACATTTTTGACATTTTTCAAATTTGGGATTTTTGGATTTTTTTTGAAAAAACTATGAAAATAAACTTAAACTCAACTAAAGTATCGCTCCTCCACACTTAAACCGAGTAATGTCCTCATGCTCGGTCGGTAGTGTGTGGAAGATACTAAAGAGAAGAAAAAAATAAATAAAGGAATTAAACAAAAAAAAAATACACTAAAAAATGAAGAAATGGTAGAGGGTTTCGGGCTTAGGTGTAATCACGTCACCTAGACCCGAGCCAAGAAAAGATATGGATGGGGGAAAGTTAAAAAGAAGATAAAAATGAAATGGGAGGGGAGGGCTAGGTGTAATCAAGTCACCTAGCCCTGATTCCTCCCGATTTCGACTAAATTCTAACGATTAAACTAAAAAGGAAAAAAAAGAAAAAAAAAACTAAGAAAAGCTAAAGAAACTAGTTGTCATTTTGGATTTTCAAGTGATTCGTAATGTAATCACGTCATCTAGAACCACCGGGAGCAATCATCAAAAGGCCCTGAGGGTCACCAAATCACACTAACACGGGGGAAATAAAAGGGACGAGCATCAAAAACGGAAAAGAAAAGAAAGTTGCCATACCAAATGGTTAGCAACTAACAATCTCCATCGTCTCAATAATCAAAGTCATCACCATGCTCGCCATCATCATTATCGGTTTCATCCCCCTCCTCACTTTCATTGATGCCATTTTCATCTTCATCATCATTTTCATCTTCTTCTTCACCTGCTTCATCATTACCCACCCCTACATTGGCATCAAAGGCATCCTCGGCCACGAACTCCTCGTCATCCATCATAGCACCACTACCACCTGGATTACCGTGGTTAGGAAAGAATTCGGACCTATACCATGATGGAAGGTTGCCTCGCGGATCAATATACCCCTGATGTGCTAGAAGGTGAAAGCCGGGGTATTGGGCATAGTAGTTATTATCTCTCCGCTCCTCAAATTGCCCAAGGTGTAGCTGTGTGGACATGATGTAGGTCCACCCCGACGCGGCCACGCGCGGGTTTGGGTAGCGAATGCATCTCCATATGAGAATGGATCGAATTGAAATTTAAGTCGAAATGGAGTCGCCACCGAACTTTGTGGGAGTTCGGACCCGTTCGAGCCCACTCTATATCGCTATGAACCATACACAAAGTATGGCCCATTTCGGTTTTAGAGTTTATTGGGCTCGTCCCTTTGCATTGCGATACCGATACCATCTATTCCGGTAATCGTGTAAAGAATGACTCTCGTGCGCCAACGGTTTCAGGCATCCGGAAACCGAGGTTCTGAGTAAGGGGTGAGGGTACGTGTTGGGAAGCCTACTAAGGACACCCAACCCCGCCCGCACTTAGCGGCCTCTACTAAGACATCGTTTGACTTTCTAATATGCGCGTTAGTGATTTGGTGAAATGATATGCAAACAGCATTTTAGCTAAGCATGCGAATTAAATGTGAGCTACGTCAATTTAATGCATCTAATTTATTGTCGAAGTGATTTACCATGCGAGGGTTCATTTATAAACGGTAAAACGTAAATAAATAAAGCAAAGTAATAATAAATCGGTTACAAATTACACGGGCGGAATACAACCTGGAATTCACAATACAACGAGCAATAAAATAGAATAATCGAAATATATAACCAAAATGATAAGCAAAAGTTAGAAACGGACCCGTGTATAAACTAGACCGTGAGTCGTGTAAATGGACGAACTTTGATTGAATACTTATTATTTTGTGTATTAACCAAAGGACGGAGATATAGGATCTAGGCGTGGTCCTGGCCCGATCCCAAATCCCGATGCGTTGTCCCAACTTATCATATCGGTAAATTGGAGTCTAAATTAATCGTACATCGGATACGACTAAGGAGTCGTCAACGCAAGATTAATAGTGAGACTGTCGATCAAAGTTGTTTATGTGCAATGACATGCATGTATTTTGAAAGGGAGATCACGTGATTGACTTTACACGTGTCGACTAAGTCGCTTTTTAAAAGACGAGGCTCGGATGATAAAAGAGCTCTCGGTTTTCTGGGCTACAGGACCCACTCGATCGAGTCATGGCACGGACTCGGTGGAGTGTGCCTTTAAATTAGCTACTGCCCGTTTTTTAGGGTACTACTCGATCGAGTAGCTTATGTACTCGGTCGAGTGGCATCTGTACGAGGTATAACTCGTCTCGTTTTATGTATTTTAAAATCGATAATTAATCGAATCACATATAAATATGACACAATTTATATGCAA
Organism: Agrostemma githago; assembly: GCA_958450325.1. Taxonomy (NCBI): domain Eukaryota; kingdom Viridiplantae; phylum Streptophyta; class Magnoliopsida; order Caryophyllales; family Caryophyllaceae; genus Agrostemma; species Agrostemma githago. The sequence goes on along the minus strand of OY288255.1, from coordinate 25,089,598 downwards.
TTCGATCTTAGGTACTCATAATGTGTATATTATGATTACGAGACCATTATCGAAGGTTTTAAATTGGACCGGGACAAAATTAGTTCCCTCTGCATTACGTCATCTTTAATAACCCTTACGGATTACGCGATGCTCGATTTAGCGCCAACGGGTTTTGTACCGATCCTTTGAAATGGAATTAAGCCCGTTCAACTACGTACTATCACGATCACGTTATGCCCTTTAGTGCATAGGGCGGTTCTCCTCGAAAGGGCGCCACCACTATTGCGGCTCGTAAAGGGATTAAACGGACTTTGTGCAATAGTCGTAGTTAAACGAGTTAAAATCCGAATTTTGATGATATGTAAATATATATATATACGCGGTAGTGATATTATGACAAAATGTAAATAACGAAAATTAAATGTTAGATTGTTAGATGTGATAAGTAAATGTTAGATGTTAGATGTTAGATGTTAGTGTTAGTAGTATTGTCGTTACTATCGACATAATTATAATACTAATACATAAACATAAATAATAATAAAAACGGAAAGAACGAAAGAAAGAAAGGAGATGTCGGTGTTGAATGTTACACCCTTAACCTACATGCTCTTGCTTCTCGGGATACGGTTCGTCAAATGGCGGCAATGGCACGGAAATCGTCGAGATACGTAAGAAGAGTTGTTGGTGTGTATGTATGGCTCGGTTTTTGTATAGATTTGCTTAGGGTTATAGTGTATTAGGATGAGGGACTTAGGGTTAGAAATGTAGGGTGTTTTGCATGCATAAGTTGGCTGAAAAGTATGATCCAAAAGCTTGTGAAATGTGATGAGTTGACGGGGTATTTATAGGAGAAACCCCACGAAATAGGGTAACTCGATCGAGTGGCCCTAGTGCACTCGGTCGAGTGCCTTGAAAGACGGGTCTGTTCCGGATTTTGAGGCTCCACTCGATCGAGTGGGTCAATCCACTCGACCGAGTGGATCAATTTGGACGAGATATTTTAGGGATGATTGACTCTTGATTGTTTTTGATTATTTTTTGAATTTTGCTATTTGGCGCAAGTTTCTAGAAGCGCACCACGTCATTTTTTGTGTGTCGAGTTCGTCTTTGACCGGGTTTTGACCCGGTCGCTAAAAGACGGGTTTTATTTTTGGTGTCGGTTTTGGCCCAAATTAGTCTTATTTTGCTCGGAACGACCCACTGAGCCTGGTTTTGAGGTTGGTTTTGTGAGATTTGTATCTCGTTAGAAGCCCATGCCGGACATTACTGATTTCGAGCCCGTATCCGAGCGTGTTAAAGCACGTTAGCGTCCGATCATCATCGGGTGTTTTTTTGGAAACTACCATAGACACCTGGCAGTCAAAATGCGGGTGTCTACAGAGCCCCCACTCTGACTGAGGCTTGGACAGGGCAAGAGTCAGAGTAGCTACCAGGCCAATCGAGGATTGAAACCTGGCAGGCTTCTAGTCGGGTCGTTTATAGTCCATTAGACTCGCGTGAAGGGCTCGCCAGCCATAAGATAAAAATCATACCTGAGCTGATGATAATACCTTTGTGGGGAATTGGACTTGTCGCGTAAGTCCTGGGTGTGCCTGTATGTGGGCCCATCCCGTGCTTAAATTGAGGGAATGCCGTCTTTAGACATTCCGCTGGGGAGATATATAAATTGTGCGGGCTTGCTTCTGAAGCCTCGAGTTACACTTGTGTCAATCACATAAGGTTTTGCATACAACATTTAGGCAGAACACGACTCGCGCTGGGGAATAAAAATTTGGATGATTGAAAAAATTTTAGAAAAATTTTTAGAATATTCTTTTTGAATTTTGACAGACTGCTCGGGATGACTAAATTCCTGTGTCTGTGGGGAGGAGTCAAGAGTTGGGCCTGTATGCCTAGGCCCGCTTGGGCCAAGGAGGCACAACTGCAGGGGATTCACCAGGGTTTTGATGTTATAAATACATCACCCTGGCTTCTTTCTTTTCATAACCCTCAAATCTTCTTCTCCTCAAGAAAAAAAAACTCATCTCCTTTAACAAATTTTATCATGGGTATTGACCGTCTGACTAACATGCTGCAAGATTGGTCCCACCGTTTTAGGGATGCGAGCAAAGTAGCCCTAAAGCAGTCGGGTATTTTTCAATTGTTCACGTTCCGCCAGATGCACGTGGACCGTCATTTTCTTGACGCTTGTCTGACCTTCTGGGATGACACTTATCACGTTTTCGCCTTCCCTCGGGGCGAAATCTGTCCTCTCCCCGAGGAAATTGCTGCCGTAGGAGGGTGGAACCCACTGCTCCGTCCTGCCGTCCCTTTCTCAGTTCGGAACCCTAGGAGGAAACTATGGGAGTTTTTAGGGCTCTCCCATGCTGAAGTGTCCCGTATGACTGAAGGGGATACTATTTCTCTGCTTGCTTTGTCTGAGAAATTCATGAACCCATACGACGTCCGGGTTTCGCCCATTCATAGCCGCAGGGCATTCGCTTTCTATATGCTGCATGTGTATGCCTTTGAAGGCTATCTGGACCTGCTGTCTTGTATGGGCAACGTTCGTCTTCTTGTCATTGCTGACCTGATGGAGACGGAATACAGTCCCGCGTGGTTGATTACGGGGGAGATTATTCAGGGCCTGGACAACCGCAAGAGGGATGAGTCAGCCCGTTTCACTGGGAGCACCCGCCTGCTGCAGGTATATCGCTCTTTCTCTTCTTTTTTTTTTTTTTGCGATATTTTGCTATGGGGGGCACTCGACCGAGTCTCCGCGGCACTCGATCGAGTGCCCTCGTAAAGGAGCTCACTGCCTCGTTCTAGGGGTGTCACTCGATCGAGTGACCCCGGCACTCGATCGAGTGCCTCTGGGCGGATGTCTAAGTCGTTCCGGAATCTTATGAGTATTGTTTTTTCTTTTCAGCTCTGGCTATTTGAGAGGTTGTCAATGATCGAGCCTCCTCCCAACCCGAGTCAATATTGGTTCAACAAAGTGATGACAAGGAGACGGCCTACCGACTCATCCTGCCTTATTACCCAGAAATACTGGGAGGAAGAATTATCATTCCATCGTGGTCCACTGATTCGATGGGTGGTTTCATGGTGGCCCATTTACTCCTGGACGGGTTTGGCGCCCGGAGATAAGGCGCGTTACCAGGTGATTCTGTCCCTCAGCCAGATAGTTCACCTCTATCCTAACCGCATACTCAGGCAGTATGGGTGGACTCAGCGCATCCCGGAGAATGAGGCAGGTGTTAGTGAACCTACCCAGCTGACCGACATTATGTGCGACACCTGTATTCAGAGGTGGTATACCCGAGTTACTTGGTCCGTTCCCAAGTCGCTCCATTCTATCTGGGTGTCTCATTCTTATGAAAGGTGGACCAAAGCGGAGACTGCCGAAGCTCGCGCTGCCCTGAAGGTCGATGAGGCCTTCGACCTGCTTCGGCGAGAGAAGGTCAAGGATAACAGAGATTTCTTTGCTGAAGGGGAGACTCTAGCCCCGATAGTCCGTCTAACGCCGGGTCAGAGAAGAGGAGCTAGGACTCGAACCGGGGGGTCCAGTACCAGAGGTGCTTGGGGAGAAGTGAGCCCCCAGACAAACTTGGAGAGGAGACCAGGGCCCAGACCATCAGTCCAGGACCGACTTGGTCCTAAGGACAGGTTGCCGAAGCACATACGGGCTCGACTTGGGCCCGTAACAATAGCTAAAGATCCTCTGTCGAAGAAGAGGACTCGGGACAAGGAGGTTCCCGTGGTCATCCGGGAACGCTCTTCCCCACCCCAGCGACCTCGGGTTCCACGAGACCCGAAGGACAAGGGCAAGGGCAAGATGCCCGGATACTAGTCTCCATGATTATTATTATTTAGATATTATTACTATTTTTGCTGTGTGTTTTTTTTGTGGCTTTTCGCGGTTTCTTGTAATTTTGAATTACCGAGTTTATCGGGTTTTTTTTTGGAATAATAGAAGTACTATATTAGTGAAGCCGTTCTTGTCCTTTTCGTTATTGCGGTGGTTGTGCCCTTTTGAGGGGCTGCCTACGTATCCACAGTTAGTGGAATCAAACCAAACGTAGTTCGGGCGTAGATTTTTTGCAATTTCAAAATACACCAAGACTATGAGTTCAAGATGTGCGACAGTAGGATAATAATCCTAACTTATTGACTTGCTTATGAATTTTTGAAAAAGATGTTTTTAAATAAATTTTGCAAATGACATTTGAGATAAGGTTTAGGGGTAGTAGCGCTTCAACTGGTCCAAGTTGGTCGGGTTGACAAATTCGTTCCCATCCAAGTCCGTCAGCATCACTGCTCCTCCTGATAGAACCTTCTTGACCAGGTATGGCACAGCCCAATTGGGTTTGAATTTTCCCCTTGGGTCAACCGGTAGTAAGACACGAACCGATTTTAGGACCAGATCCCCTTCTTTGATATTCCTGGGTCTAACTCTTTTGTTAAAGGCCCGCTTGATTCTTTTTTGATATATTTGGATGTTATTGAGAGCCCGAGACCGTCGTTCATCCAAGATAATTAACGAGTCATATCGAGCTTGAACCCAATCCGCTTCGGGCACTTGGCTTTCTAGTAGAATTATGAGAGACGGTATTTCTAATTCGACCGGCTGGACTGCCTCCATGCCGTACGTCAAATAATATAGAGTTGCCCCGGTTGCAGTACGAATCGATGTCCGGTACCCCCATAGGGCAAAGGGTATTTTGTCGGGCCAGTCCCGATAATTATCAGCCATCTTTTTAAGTATGGTGACAATTGTCTTATTAGCAGCCTCCACCGCCCCATTTGTTTGAGGACGGTAAGGCGAAGATGTATGCCTCTGGATTTTGTATTTTGCTAGCAAAGTAGCGGTTTCGGCTTGGAAGTGGGTCCCGTGATCACTGATGAACTCATGTGGGAACCCGTACCGGCATATGATTTTATTCTGGATAAATTTGGCTACGTGTTTGGCGTTCAAGACACGATATGACTCAGCTTCGACCCATTTGGTGAAATAGTCGATAGCCACCAAAATAAAACAGTGACCTCCCGTCCCGGAAGGGTTCACTTTCCCAATTATGTCGATTCCGCATGTCGAAAATGGCTATGGCGAGGTCATGGTGTACAGTAGAGACGACGACATGTGTTGAACATTGCCGAAAATTTCACAATTATGGCAGTGTTTGACATATGATTGACAGTCGGTCTCCATACTATTCCAGTAGTATCCGAGCCTCATGATTTTTCGGGCTAACATATGGGCGTTCATATGTGTGGACATGACATAGGTCCACCCCGACGCGGCCACGCGCGGGTTTTGGTAGGCGAATGAATCTCCATATGAGAAGGATCGAATTGAATTTTAGGTCTATGTGTACTCTGTAAGTGTGTTAGCCAGCGATTAATGGATTTGAGCCCGTATCCGAGCGCGTAGAAACACGTTAGCGTTCGATCATCATCGGGTGTTTTTTGGAAACTGCCATAGACACCTGGCAGTCAAAATGCGGGTGTCTACAATATGCGGACCATTTTCACCGTCGTGTACTTCGGCCATCACTTTTTCGGCTTGTGTTTTGTCGATACATAGGAGTAAAGCCCCCTGTGCCGTCTTTTTGTATAGCTGACCGTCGTCCGTACGAATGAATTGGGTGGCCAGTCTTCGCAGGGCTTTCTTGGCCCGATTTTTCAGTTCTCGGGGGATATTCTCTCGTAGTCAAATAGATTAGGACAACCTGATACCAAGGTTCTGGATCGGTGATCTCGATATCTTGAATGGCGTTGGCATATGCCGGCTCAGACCGTCTTTCGACGCAGATTGGCATACTTGCCATATGTTCTGGGATGTTTAGTAAGGATGCCAATTTGGATAGTGCATCCGCGAACTGATTTCTTCACGTGGGAGGTAGATATATTCTACCTTCTGGAATTGCTTCTCTAGAACCCTTACTCGCGCTTGGTAAGCCACGAGATTGGCATTCCGAGTTTTCCATTTTTGAAGGGCGTGATTGATGACTACGGACGAGTCCCCGTGAACCCGGAGATTCGTAATTCCCAGATCAGTAGCTGCTTGTAACCCGTGGATGCATGCTTCATACTCAGCCGCGTTATTAGTCACATCGAAGTCTAGTTTGATGGATAACGGTGTGTGCTCCCCTTTTGGTGATATAAGGAGAATACCGACTCCGAACCCTCGAAAGTTGGATGCTCCATCAAAATACAAGTCCAATGTTTTGGTGTCAGTATGGAATATGTCTTCGTCAGGAAAGGCCCAAGTATCGGTATGTCATTCCTCAGATACCGGACTATCGGCGAGGAACTCGGCTACTACCCGGCCTTTGATGGCTTTTAATGGTACAAATTTGAGGTCGAACTCGGCTAGCATTAAAGTCCATCTGGACATTCTTCCATTAAGAATGGGCTTCTCGAACAAGTATTTGATTGGATCCATTTTGGACAGGACATGTACCTCGTGGCTGAGCATGTAGTGCCGGAGCTTTTTAGTGGCCCACACTAAAGCTAGGCATGTTTTCTCGAGCATTGTATACTTGCATTCATATTCTAGGAACTTTTTACTGATGTAGTAAATAGCTCGTTCTTCTGAATCGACTGTCTGGGCCAGCATAGCCCCCATGGCTGTCTCAGTCGTCGTTAGGTATAACGACAAAGGTAAACCGGGTTGAGGTGGCATTAATACCGGCGGAGCAAACAGGATCTCCTTGATTCTGTCAAAAGCCGTTTGACATTTATCGTCCCATAGTACCCGTTCCCCTATCTTCAGTTTCTTGAAAATGGGTTCACACACCATGGTTAGCTTTGAAATAAATCGGCTGATATATTGGACTTTCCCGAGAAATCCCCTTATTTCCTTTTCGGTCTTAGGTGGTTGCATCTCGGTGATGGCTTTGATTTTAGCTGGGTCGACCTCGATGCCGCGTTGGCTAACGATATGGCCCAGTAATTTGCCTGATGTTACCCCGAAACTGCACTTTTGAGGGTTCAACCTCATGTTGTACTTACGCAGTCGGGTGAAGAATTTTCTTAGGGCAGCAACATGCCCATCTCGGCTTTTAGATTTAACAATCATGTCATCCACATAGACCTCCACTTCCTTATGCATCATGTCATGTAACAAGGTCGTGGATGTTCGTTGATAAGTGGCTTCGGCATTAATGAGCCCAAACGGCATAACGGTATAACAATAAGTACCCTATGGCGTGGTGAAAGTGGTCTTACCCATATCTTCTTCCGCCATCTTGATTTGGTTGTACCCGACATACCCGTCCATGAATGATAGAAGGGCATGATCAGCTGTGTTGTCCACCAGTATGTCGATGTGTGACAACGGAAAATCGTCTTTTGGGCTGGCTTTGTTAAGGTCTCGGAAATCTACACATACCCGCACCTTGCCGTCCTTCTTGGGTACCGGCACGATGTTTGCAACCCAATATGGATATTCAGACACTTGTATAAAGCCCGCTTTGAATTGTTTGTCTACCTCTTCTTTGACTTTGTGAGACCACTCGGGCTTCATTCTTCGAAGTTTCTGTTTTACTGGCTTACACCCATCTTTGATGGGTATGCGGTGTTCAGCTATTTCACGATCTATCCCCGGCATGTCCTTGTAGGACCATGCGAAGACATCCTTGAATTCTTGGAGGAGGTTTGTGAATTGTTGTCTCTCTTCGGGATCTAAAGATAACCCTATCTAAGCATCTGGGGCTCTAAGGTTGTTCCTACATTGATAGACTCGGTTTCCTCGATTACTGGGTCTCGGGATTCCCTCTGTTCTAGCTGCTCGATCAGATGCGGAGGCAAGAACACCTGTTCATCAGGTTTCTCAATGTCATTGAAGAAAACATTTTTGAAATTGAAAGTATTTTGAAAATAAGACAGGTCATAAGCGGAACGGCTTTCGTTATTATTGATGGTAAATTTGGAAAACAACTCAAAGAGAGCGGCCATCTGATCATTGGTCAGAGGCGGGATTGGGAGCGCTTTCGGGACAGACCCCGAGGCTCCGGTGGTAGTGACTACAGGGAGGGGGGGTTACAGTTTGGACTCTAGCACCAGACCCCTTAGACTCGAATACAGACTTAGACTCAGACTCAGACTCTGACTCAGACTCAAACTCGGAATCGGTGTTCGGCATGTCTCCTTCCCCGATGGTCAGCTTGTAGAGTCGACCCTGGCCGTCGGTCCACTTGATGGTCTTCCTCCAGGATCTTTTCCCAGTATCAGTGCCGACTTTCGAGATCAGCTTTGAAGGATCGAACCTGTTGCTTCGAAGGATCGGGTTCACCAGATCTTCCTTAGGGGTCGGGACAGTCTTGTCTTCCCCAAATAAGAGTCCCAGCACGGGCTCGGCATTGTCAGTACACTCCTTGGATTCAGATTGGATGAGGGCGAATATGTCATCCGGAATGTAGTTGCATTCCCGAGCTAGTTCAGTCTCGGGGTATGTGGTAGTTGGTTGATACAGGCCAACTTGAATAGCCCCGAATACCGGTGTGACGAAATAGTCAGCCAACCTTGGGCTATAAGGGCCCAAGTAGGTACCCTTGATGATGTTGTAAGCTTTCTCAATGCCCGCTCGGACCACATTTCCTGGGGTCACAGCATACCCTAAGCCGAAGCGAGATTCCCCATCATTCAGGACTTCAATAATCTTCCCAGCTGGAAGATATGGCCTCGAGGTAGCCCCCGGTAAATATCCCAAATTTTGCAGCATCGTGTCGATGCTCGTGGTGAAATAGGGCCTGAAAAGATACTCTTCTTCAATCATCCCTACAAAATCGAACCCCCAAAGGTCAGTGCGGTCCGTGGCGTTACAGCTAGCCACGGTCATAGGGGTTGCCTCCAGAGTGATAATGTCGTCTTGCAAGGGCATCTTGATCTTTCGGTGAAGAGTAGAAGACAGTACACCGCCTTTACAGCATGAATCCAAGGCCTTCCTAGGAGTAGATTGAAAGAGGAGGTGACATCGATCACCTGGAACTCTAGCTCCTTTTCAATTGGACCCGTTGTAATTGCTAACTTAACGGCCCCAGAAACCGCCTTTGGGCTTCCATCGAAAGCCTGGATAGTGTGGGCAGTCGGTATGTAGTCAGCCTCGGTGATGCCGAGTGCTTTGGCAGTCCTTAGAGGGATGACATTCACAGCAGATCCGTCGTCAACTAGGGTCATTGGGAGGTACTTACCCTGGCAAATTACCGTGATATATAGGGCCAGATTGTGAGAGGCCCCGAATGGTGGTAGGTCGGCATCCGAGAAAGTGACTAATGGGCCTTCTTCTTTGGACTTGCCCTTGAGGTAGGGTAGGATGGTGGCTACCATTTCAGTAGGGGTAACCTGGGAGTCGACCTTGATCTGATCGAGAGCCTTAGTAAGTGCCTCTCGATGTTCTTGCGAGCTAACCAAGAGTTGCCATATATTGAGGTCAACTCGAGCTCTTTTCAATTGTTTGACAAGAGCCGTATCGGTGCTTGGCTCTTCAATGGCCTCTTCCGTCCTGGCAGGTTCAGTGACGGTTGCCGGGACTGAGATGTCCTTGGAGCTGGTGGCTGAATAAGGACGACCGGCGGTGGTGAGGTGCTTACTGGCTAAGGCCTTGGACTTAGCCCTCCGGATTTCTTCGGGGGTGATAGGGACAGTTTCCTCTTTGGTGAGGTACACATCTTCCTCATCATCGAACCAGATTCCATTGATTTGTGGAATGAAAGGAGAGATAAGGTGAGAACAGTCGATCACCTCACCGGTGAAGATAGCATGAGAGCTAAAGGGGTTGTCCTTGTTGCTTGGCTTGTCCCCGGGTAACGGTATTTTCCCGCTCTCAATTAAATCCTGAATCAGATGCTTCAGCTTCCAACATTTCTCGGTATCATGCCCATTGCCCCGATGATATTGGCAATAGGCTTGGGCATTGTAGCTTTTGGAGCGTTTTTCAACTGGAACTTCAGGAGTTGGGCCTATCGGTTGGACCAAGCCCTTGGAAGATAGCCTTTGCAAGGCATATGTATAGGTAGTCCCTATATCAGTGAATATCCTAGGAGGGGTATTTCTTTTGGACGAGGCATCTAACAAGTTAACTGTGTCAAAGATATTTCGGGTTGCAGCCGGGGGCTTGGTAGTGGATGAGGAAGCCCCTTGGTATCCCTTGCTAGAGGCCTTAGTCAGGCTCTCTAGTCTCAGGTCATCTTCAATTCTCCTGCCCATTTCAGTAAGATTGGTGAAATTGGGGATGACAGCATACCGGAGGTGGACCCGGTAGGAAGGGAGGAGGTTCTTGACAAAGGCCTCCACTAAAGTCTTTTCATTGGGCTTATCGACCAGTTTTACACTTTCGGCCCTCCAACGTTGGAGGTATTTGGTAAAGCCCTCCTTAGGTTCTTGGGCCATAACCTCTAGAGACCGCATTGTGGTCTGGATCTCGGTGTTATCAGCATAATTCCGAGCAAATTCCGTAGCCACATCATCCCATGTCGAGAACTTCTTTGGGTCTAGCCTGTAGTACAAGGCCTTTGGGTGTTTCTCAAGAGATGCAGCGAAGAGGTTTTTGAACATAGAAGAGTCCACTCCCTTAATAGCCATGAACTCCTTGAAGGCCCGTACATGTAGTAACGGGTCTTCAGTCCCTTTAAACATGGGTAAGCCCGTGAGATTCAGGTTCGCGGGCAGTTTGTCACTTACCGGGGAGTACTCCCGACTATTCTCCCGATGGATATTGTTACTTCCAGTTAAGTGAACTTGTTCTTCTAACCGGCGAACCGAGCTAACTAGTTCAGCTAGAGGTTCCGTAACCCCGATATTTGGAGTCCTTTGCTCCACTGCAGCTAAACGAGCAACGATAGCCACTTGTCCGGCCCTCATTTCTGTCAATTGGGCCTCAATGTCGGTTTGTTTGTTGACCATGGCATCCACGGAGGTCTTCAGACTGTTCAGAGTTGCTTCCATTTTGCGACTGTGTATGGTGGACGGTGGCCTGTCTGTAAGAACACCGCGCAATCAGAAACTGAACCCGGACCTTGGAACCAAAATAGTACATCCCGAGCAGGGAAAAGCCAAAAAAAAAACGACTTGAAAGAGACTTTTAGACGGGTAACTCGTGGATGACGGGCTTTCCTTAGGATTCGACGGGTGGGCCGAATCCTGTTTGAAGGAAGGTCAATGTGAGACGTCCCCAGACTTTGGACTCAAATGTGTAGACGGGCCCTCCTTTGTAGGAGTATGTCCTACGTAAGTGGGCCTTGCCTTAGTCTAATAAGGCGGACTGGGATAGGGAAGAAACTCGTGATGTAAGATCGACAGACTTTCGACACTAAAGACCTTGACGACTTATGACATGACCCGACACTGCTAAATACGGGAAAGTCCTAAGAGGGAGGAAAGTTTGAAAAGGATTATTTTTTGAAAGTCCGAGAAAACTCGGGGAAAGGCCCGATCTTTTTTCAAGAAAATCGGAAAGTGCATCGGGCCTTGGTTTTGGAAGTTCGGAAATATTTTCGAGTTTTGAATTGGGCAGCATACCGGCTAAAAAGTGGGCTAATTTGAGTAAAATCATAAGTCCTAAATTCGGTAGCTTTCCGGGTTTTGAAATTGGAATATATTTTTGAAAAGATGCTTTTTGAAAATGACGGTTTTTTGAAAACGACACGGAAACCAAGCAGCACATAGTCACGCAAGCATTATAACGACGCCATGTATGCTTTACACTAAGTCTCGGTCGGTCTAAGTGGGGTCTATACCAGTGCTCATAGTCTAGACGAGAATCAGGACGGACTTCCTAAGTCGAGTTGAGCTTAGAACATGCCGCAAAGTCCATATGAATCGACTATGAACACCTTTAACGTATCCAAGGCGGAATACATCGTGGTATAGTGGGACATCGGTCACCAGTAGCGGCCCGGGAAAATAGTGGTTATGCATGAACCGTAAAACTAAAACGCGTATTGTACTAGTCAAACGATTTCTATTCGAGTCTCACCCTGAGGATGCCGATGGTTAGGCACTCCGACGCGGCCACGCGCGGGTTTCGGTAGGCGAATGCACCTCCATATGAGAATGGATCGAATTGAAATTTAAGTCGAAATGGAGTCGCCACCGAATTTTATGGTTATTCGGAACCGTTCGAGCCCACTCTATATCGCTATGGACCATACACAAAGTATGGCCCATTTCGGTTTGAGAGTTTATTGGGCTCGTCCCTTTGCATTGCGATACCGATACCATCTATACCGGTAATCGTGTAAAGAATGATTCTCGTGCGCCAACGATTTCGGGCATAGGAAACCGAGGTTCTGAGTAAGGGGTGAGGGTACGTGTTGGGAAGCCTACTAAGGACACCCAACCCCGCCCGCACTTAGCGGCCTCTACTAAGACATCGTTTGACTTTCTAATATGCGCGTTAGTGATTCGGTGAAATGATATGCAAATAGCGTTTTAGCTAAGCATGCGAATTAAATGTGAGCTACGTCAATTTAATGCATCTAATTTATTGTCGAAGTGATTTAGCATGCGAGGGTTCATTTATAAACGGTAAAACATAAATAAATAAAGCAAAGTAATAATAAATCGGTTACAAATTACACGGGCGGAATACAACCTAGAATTCACAATACAACGAGCAATAAAATAGAATAATCGAAATATATAACCAAAATGATAAGCAAAAGTTAGAAACGGACCCGTGTATAAACTAGACCGTGAGTCGTGTAAATGGACGAACTTTGATTGAGTACTCATTATTTTGTGTATTAACCAAAGGACGAAGATATAGGATCTAGGCGTGGTGCTGGCCCGATCCCAAATCCCGATGCCTTGTCCCAACTTATCATATCGGTAAATTGGAGTCTAAATTAATCGTACGTCGGATACGACTAAGGAGTCGTCAACGCACGATTAATAGTGAGACCGTCGATCAAAGTTGTTTATGTGCAATGACATGCATGTATTTTGAAAGGGAGATCACGTGATTGACTTTACACGTGTCGACTAAGTCGCTTTTTAAAAGACGAGGCTCGGATGATAAAAGAGCTCTCGGTTTTCTGGGCTACAGGACCCACTCGATCGAGTCATGGCACGGACTCGGTGGAGTGTGCCTTTAAATTAGCTACTGCCCGTTTTTTAGGGTGCTACTCGATCGAGTAGCTTATGTACTCGGTCGAGTGGCATCTGTACGAGGTATAACTCGTCTCGTTTTATGTATTTTAAAATCGATAATTAATCGAATCACATATAAATATGACACGATTTATATGCAATTCGATCTTAGGTACTCATAATGTGTATATTATGATTACGAGACTGTTATCGGAGATTTTAGAAAAGATGATATAAAAATCGTTTTAAATTGGACCGGGACAAAATTAGTTCCCTCCGCGTTACGTCATCTTTAATAATCCCTACGGATTACGCGATGCTCGATTTAGCGTCAACGGGTTTTGTACCGATCCTTTGAAATGGAATTAAGCCCGTTCAACTACGTACTATCACGATCACGTTATGCCCTTGAGTGCGTAGGGCGGTGCTCCTCGAAAGGGCGCCACCACTATTGCGGCTCGTAAAGGGATTAAACGGACTTTGTGCAATAGTCGTAGTTAAACGAGTTAAAATCCAAAATTTGATGATATGTAAATATATATATATATATATATATATATATATATATATATATATATATATATATATATATACGCGGTAGTGATATTATGACAAAATGTAAATAACGAAAATTAAATGTTAGATTGTTAGATGCAATAAATAAATGTTAGATGTTAGATGTTAGTGTTAGTAGTATTGTCATTACTATCGACATAATTATAATAATAATACATAAACATAAATAATAAAAAAACGGAAAGAACGAAAGAAAGAAAGGAGATGTCGGTGTTGAATGTTACACCCTTAACCTACATGCTCTTGCTTCTCGGGATACGGTTCGTCAAATGGCGACAATGGCACGGGAATCGTCGAGATACGTAAGAAGAGTTGTTGGTGTGTATTTATGGCTCGGTTTTTGTATAGCTTTGCTTAGGGTTGTAGTGTATTAGGATGAGGGACTTAGGGTTAGAAATGTAGGGTATTTTGCATGCATAAGTTGGCTGAAAAGTATGATCCAAAAGCTTGTGAAATGTGATGAGTTGACGGGGTATTTATAGGAGAAACCCCACGACATAGGGTCAGTCGATCGAGTGGCCCTAGTGCACTCGGTCGAGTGCCTTCAAAGACGGGTCTGTTCCGGATTTTGAGGCTCCACTCGATCGAGTGGGTCAATCCACTCGACCGAGTGGATCAATTTGGACGAGATATTTTAGGGATGATTGACTCTTGATTGTTTTTGATTATTTTTTGAATTTTGCTATTTAGCGCAAGTTTCTAGAAGCGCACCAGGTCGTTTTTGTGTGTCGAGTTCGTCTTTGACCGGGTCGCTAAAAGACGGGTTTTATTTTTGGTGTCGGTTTTGGCCCAAATTAGTCTTATTTTGCTCGGAACGACCCACTGGGCCTGGTTTTGAGGTTGGTTTTGTGAGATTTGTATCCCGTTAGAAGCCCATGTCGGACATTACTGATTTCGAGCCCGTATCCGAGCGCGTTAGAGCACGTTAGCGTTCGATCATCATCGGGTGTTTTTTTGGAAACTACCATAGACACCTGGCAGTCAAAAATGCGGGTGTCTACAAGCTGATTAAGCATTGCGACCATGGATGCATCGGCGGGGGCTGAGGATAGGTAGAAGAAGTTTAAGGGGTGTACGGAGGGATGCACACGTATGCCGGAGGTGAAGGATAGAAGGGGTGGGGTCGGGTAGCTTCTTGTTGATGTGGTTGCGGTGATGGTTGTTGCGGGGTCTCTACATTAGCACGTGGATGCGGAGCACGAGAGGAAGAGGCACCATGATCACCTCCCGCACTAGGTAATAAAAGGTTAGGCTCTTGGACCGGGACGGGGGAGTGTGGTAAAGGCATAAAGGTCGGGAGCGTATTGCAAAGTAAAAAGAAGCAAGTGTGCCCGACCCGAGGTATTCCATTGGTACCTTTTATTCTCCCTATCAAAGGCAATTCATCTATGGAACCTAGTCAAACGGTCCTCATCGATGGTCGTGTCCCCCGTTACGGGGATCAACTCGTCCTCCCGAAAATGCTCATCAACCGTCTTCGCCAAATGTGTTATGAGCCCTCCAATGACAATCTCACCCACATGCTTCCCCGCCTTACTTATCTTTTGGAAATGCT
Organism: Agrostemma githago; assembly: GCA_958450325.1. Taxonomy (NCBI): domain Eukaryota; kingdom Viridiplantae; phylum Streptophyta; class Magnoliopsida; order Caryophyllales; family Caryophyllaceae; genus Agrostemma; species Agrostemma githago. The sequence continues at coordinate 25,074,408 of OY288255.1, read as the reverse complement.
TAGCTAGAGCAAGGGGAAGGTCGAGGGTAAATCTAGGTTGGCTCTTCACATTCAAGTAAGAGACGAGTATGGTCAACTCTTGTTGGGTGAAAGTACCCATTTAGTTCCTCCCAAAATAGTACCCGCAATCAAACGATGCTACAAACGTAGAACCGGGTGATGGACATGACGGCTAGACAACCGTCTAAAGTCTACAAGGGTAAGACCGGTTATGCTACGCCAAACATCGGCCTCATTAAATCCGGCAGGGATTTCACAATTAGAGGCGGGGGGAAGACCAAAAAGAGCACCAAATTGGGGGAGGGAGTATTTGTAGAAGCCATTGTTGACTCTAAAAGCAACCCGGGGTGGATCGACTCTAGTGTTGAGAGTAAAGCTACTAAGGAACTCTAATGTGAGTTACTTGTAAGTAAGCTCATGCATATTAAAAAGCATTTACATCCCCATTCCTACAAATAATTGGCGACTTTGTTCTAGAATGCCTAGTTTTCTAAGGATTATTTTGCAAAGAAATCGAGTTGGTTCAAGAGGCTTACCAAGGAGCTTAGAGAATTTCTCTTTTTGTGACTCCGACCCAAAAGCAAGGTTGAGAAAATCTGGGTGGCAAGTAATTTCCAGTTCCTCGACCTCGGCTCTTGAAGTTGACGCACTATTTCTTTTCTTGCTAGCTACCCCCTTCCCTTTTCTTCTAGTGTTCGCCATTTTTGATGAAGAAGCTCCAAATATGCTAAATACCCAAAGTCAATTTTTACCCAAAAATACTAGCTAGAACCCACAAAAAACGCCCAATAGAAGCTTAAAATTGGTGTAATAGGCTTCCTAAACCAACTTCAACAAGCTAAATCGAGTTTGGAAACAAAACCCCAATCTCGGATTTTGGAAAAAAATGGGGATAAAAAACTCGATTTTTTCAGTTTTTGAGAGTGTAGAGGGTAGAAAATGGGCCTAAGATAGTTATTAAAGTGATAGAAATCAATTTTGGAGTGTTTAGGAAGAGATTTGATGCGATTTGGTGAAGTTTTGGAGGAGTTATGGTGTTTTGGGGTTCTGTTTGAAGTTGGGGTTTTTAGGATTTTGTATGGAGGTTGAAGAAGGTTGAAGATGAAGGTTGAATTAAGAATGAGTTTGTTTTGTGTGAATGGGGATTTGTTGGGTTGGGTTGGTTATTTGTGAGGGGGAGCTTGGGGCAGGTCAGGATGGGTGTGAGAGGGGAGAGGGGCAGGTCGGGTTGGTTAATGAGGGGGGAGGGTTTGGGCTTGGAATTATTAAATAAAACAGCTGGGCCCGCAGACTAGCTGTCCCGACCGGGATGATGATGTTCCCGGTCGGGTTGGCATCACAGAACTTGGTGTTTTTGCCTCAACTCGTTCCGATGAAGAAAGTGTTGATCTCGGTCAGGAAGACATCCCTTCCCGACCGGGATGGTGATGTTCTCGCTCGGGATGGCCTCACCGTACTTGGGGTTTTTGCCTCATCTCGTCCCGATCAAGAAGGTAATGGTCGCGATCGGGAAGACATCCCTTCCCGATCGAGAAGGAAATGGTCGCGATCGGGAAGACACCCCTTCCCGGTCGGGATGGCCTCACAGAACCCCAGACTTTTGCCTCAACCCGTCCCGCCCGCAATGGTATTGGTCTCGGTAGGGACGGCGATGGTCATGGCCATGAAGACTTCCTTCATTAATAGCATACCGAACCTTCCGCCCAAATGACAAATAACACCTCGGGATCCAAAATCCCATCCCCAAAAGCTTATGCCAAGCTCAAAAACCGACCTTCTAGCTCCCGCCTTCCAATAAAAATCCCACTGAGCCAAAGCTTGTAGGAAAAATAGAAAACCGAGCAAGAAATACTTGATGTTCATCATGGGAGATAATAATAGAGCTTCTCCTGATTTGTAAATATTCACCTAAGCATCAAAGCTTCATCAAAGCTCCATAAATCAATAATGAAATCGCTCCCAAGATCGGTTCAAGCATTCACCTCCAAAAACTCAACATAATATCCCATCAACCTTCAATCATCCAACACAACTCCATAATAATCATTAAAATCCCCTCCCTCACATCACTCACAAGAAAATATCAAATGACTATAGTTTCACACACAAAATCTAGAAATGCAAGAAACACAAAATAATTCACAAAAACTAAAAAAAGAAAGGAAAAAATATTTACAACATGACGGTTCTTGAGGAACTCCGTCAAACCGAGTTTGTTTGAGTTGTTATGAGGGGATGGGTTGGAGGTAGACCTGTCAAAAAATGACCCGACCCGAAAACCCGACCCGAAACCGCCCGAAAAAAACCCGAAAAAACCCGTCCGAAAATGACCGAAATCCGAAAGTGACCCGCCCGATAAAAACCCGAATATATTGGGTCAAAACCCGCCCGAACCCGTTACCCGCCCGAAAATAGATAAATTAAAAAAATATTGCTATTATACACTAAAGTTTCTCAAAAACACTAAGAAATATTTTTTTATTTTCAAAATTTTAAGAAATAATATTTATATATATCTTTAAAATCATATTTTTATCACATGATTATTATAATGATAGAGAAAAAATCAATAAATCGAGCCAAAATTCGTCATATATATTCGTACCTCCTATAGAAATAAAATATCAATGTATACTAAAAAAATATATTAAATAAAACATGTTTATTCTCACTAATATCTTATATTAAATGAGATGGTTAACAAAATTAAGAATAAAATTTTATTTATGATAAAAAAAAGTAAAGAAAATTAATGTTTTTAAAGTACGTTAAGGACCCGTATTTGACCCGAACCCGACCCGAAACCCGTATAAACCCGACCCGTATAAAACCCGTATTTTTCAAACCCGAAATACACCCGACCCGTATATTACCCGAACCCGAAGTGACCGAACCCGAAACCCGACCGCCCGACCCGTTTGACAGGTCTAGTTGGAGGAAAAGAACCTCCACCGACCCCGTTGTTGCACTTTCGTTGTATAGCTTGATTCTTTGCACGTTGACTCGGAACAATTCACCTTTATCATTGCTTAGCTCGAAGTCCCCATACCGACCGACTTCCGTGATAGTGAACGGTCCCGACCAACGCGACCGGAGCTTTCCGGGAAACAATCTTAGTCTTGAATTGAACAATAATACCTTGTCACCAACTTGAAATGACCTCTTTATAATCCTCTTGTCATGTCATAACTTAGTGCGCTCCTTGTAAATCCGGGCACTCTCATAAGCATGTTGTCGGAATTCCTCCAATTCATGAACTTGAAGTAAACGCTTCTCACCGACTAAAGTAGGATCGCGGTTTAGTTCTTTTATGGCCCAAAAGGCCTTGAACTCCATTTCAACCGAAAGATGGCACGCTTTTCCATATACAAGCCTATATGGCAATACGCCAATAGGTGTCTTAAATGTTGTTCGGTAGGCCCAAAGCGTGTAATCGAGTTTCATGCTCCAATCCTTCCGATTTCTAGCGACAACTTTCTCAAGAATTGATTTGATTTCCCGATTAGATATCTCCACTTGGCCACTTGTTTGAGGGTGATAAGCCAATCCGGTTCTATGATGGACTCCATACTTCAACAATAGAGCATAAAGGCATTTTTCAAGAAAATGGGTTCCTCCATCGCTTATAAGGGCACGGGGGACTCCAAACCGGGGAATAATCACCCTCTTTAGAAGATTCATCACCACTCTAGTATCATTTGTGGGCGCGGCAACGGCTTCCACCCACTTTGACACGTAATCAACGGCCACTAGAATGTAGGGATTCCCCTTCGAAGATGGAAATGGGCCTTTATAATCTATGCCCCATACATCAAATATCTCAAGCTCTAATATTCCCCTTTGTGGCATTTCATGCCTCCATGATATATTCCCGGTTCCTTGGCACGCATCACATCGGGAGACGAATTCCCTTGCATCTTGGAACATTGTAGGCCAATAAAACCCGGATTGTAGGATTTTTGCAACCGTCTTGGAGGCACCATGATGTCCTCCATACGAGGATGAGTGGCAAGCATGCAATATATCTCCTTGTTCCCAATGAGGAACACACTTCCTATAGAGCCCATCGGCACGTACCTTGAACAATAGCAGATCATCCTAAAAATATTGCTTGAAATTATACAAGAACCTCTTCTTTTGTTGATAGCTCAAGTCTGGGGGAAGAACACCTCCCACAATATAATTTTCATAATCGGCGAACCAAGGAGGTCGATCCGACAATGTAGTGCAAACAAACATGATAGTATCATCCGGAAACAAGTCATCAATGCGAATGTTTTCAAGGTCTTCAACTCGGAGACGAGATAGATGATCCGCCGCCACATTTTCGGCCCCCTTCTTGTCACGAATCTCAAGGTCGAACTCTTGTAGAAGAAGAATCCAACGAAGTAAACGCGGCTTTGACTGCTTCTTGGCTAATAAATACTTCAATGCGGAGTGATCGGTGAAGACAATCACCGTAGAACCAAGATGATAGGACCTAAATTTGGTGAGGGCATAGACGATAGTTAATAGCTCCTTCTCGGTTGTAGCATACCGAGCTTCGGTGTTGTCAAGAGTCTTGCTAGCAGAGTAAATGGCATGTAGGACTCTTCCTTCTCTTTGGCCTAGTACGGCTCCTACCGCATAGTCACTTGCATCACACATCACCTCGAATGGTTTGGACCAATCCGGTGATCTAATGATAGGAGCGGTGATCAAAGCCTCTTTCAACCTAGCAAAAGCCTCATTGCAAGCATTAGTCCACACAAAAGGGGCATCCTTCAAGAGGAGTTCGGTGAGAGGCTTGGCCAATTTTGAAAAGTCTTTAATAAAACGGCGGTAAAAACCCGCATGGCCCAAAAAACTCCAAACTCCCTTGACATTCGTAGGCGGGGGAAAACGCTCACTGACTTGAATTTTTGCCCCGTCTACTTGAATGACCCGATCTTTAATCAAGTAACCTAACACAATGCCTTCATTCACCATGAAATGTCATTTTTCCCAATTCAACACCAAATTCACTTCCTCACATTTCGCAAGCACTTTAGACAAATTCACCTAACATGACTCAAAGTCCTTACCATAAACACTAAAATCATCCATGAAAACCTCAACAATAGACTCGATATAGTCCGAAAAGATGCACATCATGCACCTTTGGAAGGTGGCCGGGGCATTACACAAGCCAAATGGCATGCGCCTATATGCAAAGGTTCCATAAGGACAAGTGAATGTGGTCTTAGGTTGGTCATCCGGGTAAATCGGGATTTGGAAAAATCCCGAAAAACCATCTAGAAAGCAAAAGTGAGTGTGGGAAGCCAACCTTTCTAACATTTGGTCAATGAAAGGGATTGGGAAGTGATCTTTCTTGGTAGCATCATTGAGTTTCCAATAGTCAATGCACATTCTATAACCGGTGACACACCTAGTGGGCACTAGTTCATCTTTTTCATTCTTTATGACCGTGATTCCACCCTTCTTGGGAACCACTTGTATAGGACTAACCCAATTTGAACTCGAAATGGGATATATAATCCCGGCATTAAGGAGTTTCATGATTTCTTTCTTTACAACCTCTTGCATATTAGGATTGAGCCTTCTGTGTCCTTGGACACTAGGCTTAAAGTCATCTTCTAGGTGTATCCTATGCATGCAAAAGTCGGGACTAATCCCATGTATGTCATCAAGGCTATAACCAATGGTGCTCTTGTATTTGCTCAAACCTCAAGCAAAGAATCCAATTGGCTAGACTCAGGCTTAGAGCTAACTATGACCGGACAAGACTGTTTATCATCTAGAAAGGCATAACATAAATTAGGGGGAAGGGGTTTAAGATCAAGAGATTTCACCTCAACCGAGTAAGTTCCACTAGGTGTAGCTTGTTCTTTGACCTATTTCTTAGGGATAACTTCCTCCCCATCTAGAGCCTCCTTGAGTACACCCAAGTCTTCGTCCCAAAGTCCCTCTTTAGCTTTCTCAAGCTCCATTGTTAGGAGAGCTTCAAGAGGATCTTTCATAAAGAATGTCTCGGTAGCATCCTCAACGACTTCAACAAGTATATCGATTACACAACAAGAGTCGTTGATATTCGGAGTCTTCATCATGCTATGGAGGTCAAAGGAGACCTTCTCATCTCCAATTTCCAAGGTTAGTCTTCCATTCTTCGCATCTATTAGAGCACCCGCTGTATAGAGAAACGGGCGTCCAAGAATGATAGGAATGTTGGCATCCTCGGCCATGTCGAGCACTATGAAATCAACCGGGATAAAGAACTTGCCTATGCGAACCGGAACATCCTCTAATATGCCTAGGGGGAGCTTGATTGATGGATCCACCATTTGGAGTGTAATGGTGGTGCACTTAAGCTCATTCATGCCTATCTTCTCACAAATGGAGTAAGGTATAACACTCACACTCGCTCCCAAGTCACATAGAGCTCTCTCGATGTGTACATTCCCAATCATGCATGGTATGGAGAAGCTTCCCGGATCCTCGAGCTTAGGTGGGGATGGTTGTAGGTATATCTCGCTACATCCCCCCGTAAAGGCAATAGTCTCGGGTTCTCCCAACGATCTCTTCCTATATAGGATCTCCTTCATAAACCGAGCATAGGTAGGCACTTGAGTAATCAACTCGGTCAAAGGAATAGTCACTTCTAGGTTCTTCACAAGTTCAAGGAACTTCTCGAATTGCTTGTCCGTTTTGGACTTGGCTTGTCTTGAGGGAAAAGGTAAGTTAACCTTAGTAGCATCCCCCACTTCCTTGGACTTCAATTTATCACCATGAGCCTCTTTGGACTTTGAATAAGCTCCCTTAGACTTGGATTTCTCATAGGGAATGAAAGTAGATGAGGTCTTTTGTGAGGAAAGAACATTACCACCCTCATCTATATCTTCAACAAGCACTTCTTCCCCTAAGTCCGGATTAGGGACTTCTTCATCACAAGAATCCTCTAGAGGTTGATCAACCTCTTCAAGTATAGGCTCTTCTCTTGGTTTTCCTCCATAGTCATCTTCAATAGGCATCATAGGTGGCTCATAGCTAGAACCACTCCTCAAAGTGATAGCATTAGTGGTAGCTTGGTTCGGTGTCGTGCCTTGAGGAGGCAATTGCTCTTTTTGCCTTGAAGAGCTACCCGAGGCTACTTGAGACAATTGAGTTTCCAACATTTTCACATGAGTGTCTCTAGCCTTGTTATGTCTTTGGAGTTGAGCATAGAATTCTTGTTGATTCCTTTGAATTTCCAATTGATTACGTTGCATCTCTTGATTGCTCCTTTGCATGTCCAACATCGTCTTTTGCATATCAAAATTGGGTGTTGGAGCTTGTTCAGTGTGTGGAGCATTTGTGATGGCTAAGGAAAAGCCATAATCATAAGTAGGAGATTTACTCCTACGCTTGGTATCTTGTTGTTGATTTTGGAAATTTCCTTGAGCTTGAAAATTACCTTGATTTTAGCCTTGGAAATTACCTTGATTTTGGTACCCTTGGTTGTGGTATCCTTGGTTGTTGCTTTGAAAGCCTTGAGTGTTAGGATTACCTTGGAAACCACTTTGTTGAGCTTGATTATTGAAGTTACCTTGATTGTTGAGGCTTTGTTGATTGTTAAAGGCACCTTGGTTTTGATAAAGATTTTGTTGTTGAAAGTTGTTGAAAGGCCTTTGATTGCCTTGGTAACCTTGGTTGCCTTGGTTTCCCCTAAAGGAGGAGCAACATATGGTTGTCGGCCTTGTTGTTGAACTTATTGTTGGCCTTGTTGAGCACCTTGAAATACTTGAGGATTTTGGACATTTTGTGTCTTGTAATATAAGAAAGGATGCTTGTGAGTGTTGGCATTATAGTTGTTTGAGAACGGTGTGCCTTTCTTGTATGCTTGGAAAGCATTCACTTGCTCAACATTACTCAAGCATTCATAAGATTCATGTCAAAAAATCCCACAATTGTCACACATACCATGATTTGAAGGATTAAATGTAGAGTCCATGGCATTAACTTGTTACATAGGTGGTTGGGTGGAAGAACTTGTGCCTTGAGATTGATTAGCATGCCCTTGAAGCTTCTTATCAATGATATCCATATGAGTCTTCAATTGCGCACCTAAATTGGCACTAAGTTGTGTGATAGCATCAATTTCATGTCTTCCCCCTCTATTGGCCTTCCTAGGCCTAGAATATTGAGAATTATGGACCGCCATTTCCTCAATCCTAGCCCATGTTTGATCATCTTCAACTTCAGTGAAATGCCCATTAGACCCCATGTTAAGTATACCCCTTGAATCCTCATACAAACCATTCCAAAATTGTTAGACAAGAAACCATTGGGATAACCCATGATGGGGGAAAGAACGAACCAAGGCCTTAAACCTTTCCCACGACTGATAGAGCCCCTCTTTGTCACGTTGTTGGAACCCCGTGATCGAAGCTCTTAACAAGTTGGTCTTCTCTGGTGGATAGAACTTTTGGTAAAATGCTAGAGCTAGCTTCTTCCATGTGTCTATACCTAGAGCCGTCTTGTTGAGACCTTTAAGCCATTGTTTTGCCTTGCCAATCAAAGAGAAAGGAAATAGGACCCACCGAATTTGGTCTTGGGTTATTCCCGTTTGAGAAATGGCATCGCAATAGTCGGAAAAGGTTTCTATGTGTTGGTGTGGATCTTCCGTAGGCAAGCCACTAAATTGACTCCGCTCAACCAATTGGATAAATTGCCTTTTAGCCACAAAATTTCCGATGTAAGTATCCAGTAAAGCGGTGGGACTGGGTAAAACATCCTCGGTGAACGTCGAATGTGAAGAGAACTTAGGCATGGTGTGATGGATTGGTGATGACGGTGTAGAACTTGTTGGAGATGTAGAAGTAGAAGTAGAAGGTGTTTGGAATAAAGTGCCAAAAGGGATTCAAGAAGTTCCCTTCGGTGTTGTCTTGAGGTGCTTCGTTCAAGTCGAATCCAAAAGCTTGTTCTTCAATGTTGTTGCTTGTACCCGGTTGGTAATTTCTAACTCTAGCAATTGTCCTTTGGCGAAAGGCTCTAAAGAGTCTCTCCGGATCGGAATTGAAGAACAAGGAGTTGTCTCCCCTCCTAGGCATACACTACACACTTGGAACAAACATGAGAATACCTAGCGCTTTAAAGGCACTAGGTAGAGACAATAAACGAACACAACAAAAGACAAGGAGATAAGAACACGCAAGAAACGGTAACGCAACCTTTTCTTGAAGTTTTCTTAAATCCCCTTTGACCAAGTTAAGATTGACCTTAAGACACTCATTTTCTTTGGACAACTCAATTAACTTAGAGTTAAAAGACTCATTGCATTCAGGTGGTTTAGACGCTTCCATTTTGAGATCATGAAGTTCACTTATCAGACTCTTATTAGCCTTTTTCAGATTTTTTACCTCTTCTTTAACTTCAGAAGTTACAATCTCATTGTCTGTTACTTTAAGCAACTCTTTAATATGAACATTCTCAATAGCAATTTCCTCAATTTCTTCTTGCATAGCTAAAGATCTTTTATTTTGAGAACGACACCTATTAAAAAGACTATCAAGAAGTTTACATACCTTGTCTTTTGAGTAAGTTCGGACTTTAGCTTTAAGATTTTTACCTCGTCATCGGAATCGAAGTCGGGATTGGCCATGAGACACCTAAGATGTTCGATTTCGGATTTTTTGGTGAGACACACTTTTGCTTCAAACTCTTCTTCTATGAGTTCATCTTCCTCCGAATCGGACATACCCCATATTGCGGTCATGACTTTGTGTTTGTACTCCTTTTTAGCTTGGTCACGTTTTTCTTTAGACCTAATATCATCCCTCTTCGGACATTCATTGATTTGGTGGTTTTCTTCACCATATTTAAAGCATCCTATGGTTGAGTTAGCTCGTTTTTTAGGAAAGCGTTTCTTGTTGAATTTTTTTTAAACTTACGATTTCCTTGACCATTTATCACATCGGCTAAGTTCCTTGAGAACGTGGCAAATCCATCGTCTTCGTCATCTTCCTCATCACTTGAGGCAGACCTAAGAGCAAGACTCTTCCCTTTTATGTTTTCACTAGACCGCTTCACAAGGTTTAATTCGTGAGCCGTTGGTGATCCCATTAGTTCATGTAGAGTCAAGATGGATAAGTCTTTTGCTTCTTCGATAGTGGTAACCTTAGGTTGCCATTTTTCGGTAAGACTACGAAGAAATTTTCGAATAGTGTCCTCGGACTCCAATTCTCTTCTGTAGAGTCTAGCGATACTAGGAAATACTCTAGAGGAGGGTGAATAGAGTATTTAGGTACTTTTAAAATTTTAAACGATATATTACACCAAAATCTTATTAGGAAAGATATAGTGTAATATTACGCTAGTTGAGTGGCTAAATAAAAGAAAGTACAAAAGTGTTTGCTACTATACTTACTACTAAAGAGTATAAGTATAAGAAATAGCAAATCACAATAAAAACCTAAAGTAAATAACACGAGCAATTTTAACGTGGTTCGGCCCAATTGAAAAGCCTACGTCCACCGGTGTCTTTATTTATAAGTGTACCTTCTCCGGATTACCTTACAAATCAGACGATCACGATTAACTCTAATCGTGATGGTGTGAGTGATGTTAGGCACTCGGTGTGTGGGATGTTAAGCCCACGACAATGAAGAATGTTAAGCCTTTGGTGTGAGGGATATGAAGCCCTCGATGGTTGAACGATGTGAAGCGTTCAAGGTGTGAACGATGTATGTCGTTCGATTGAGTAACCACTACTCGACTCGTGTGTCTATACTATTCGAGTTTACAAAATTTCTCTAGCTATGAATACACTTCAATTGTCTAGAGAGAATAATGAAACTATATGACTTTCAAGCGTAAACAATTAAAACACAATTTTATATAGCCAAGACTTAAATCGAAAAGTATTGCAAAAAGCCTTTTGAAAAGAAATGTGATTTTGTTTTTGCAAAGGAAAAATGTGTATTGAAGTCGTGCTTTGAAAATGAGGAAGAGCAAAGTATTTATAGATGAACCGTTCACTTTAACAAAGGAAATAGAATCATCCTAATTGATGTGCTTCCTTATTTAAAGAAAATATGGTAGGTGGGATATCAATCAAGATAATATTTCTAAGTTTCCCTTGTTAATGATTTTCTAATATCTTTAAAGAATCAAGATATTTTGAGAATCATTTATTTTGAAAACTTTTAATTTCTTGATAGATAATTTCCTTCCTTATATTATCTTTTCAAAGATTTGATTTTTGATGAAATCAGCGAGATATCAAAAAAGTATTTTCGGTAATCTTGGCCGTATGTGTAAGGTTGTTTACGAGGAGAGTTAATGTAACCTTGAACATGTTCAAGGTTATATTATCCTTGTCATATAATTTCTTCATCCTCTTTACATTTGAAATCCTAAGCCGCAATCCTTCCCCTTGAGTTCTTCGACCAAGTTGCCTTCTTGAGTCTTTGCTTCTCATATACCTGTGCTAGTACGACATGTTCTTTCAAGGAGTAATCTCGTCACTTAGAATAAATTACTTTGACATAAGCAAAACATCTACAATACAAGTCCAACAAATTCCCCTTTTTTGATTATGTCAAGTCTGTTATTAGCTATCTAAGTGGCGAGATATTTTACCATTCCCAAACCCGAAGAGGCAGAAAGAAATCCTTGGTGTAACCAGGAATCAACAAACAAAAGCGTAATTGATCATGGATGAAATCTTACTTCCCCCTCTTGACATCATCGAAAAGGGTCGATCAGCTGTGAGAATACCAAACTTAGAGCATACGTCAAACAGGCATAATTAAAGCAAATATTTTAGAGAGCAGTCAACCATTATCCAAAGACAGTGATAGCCAAATCCGAACAAAAGAAAGAAACAACACAAGGTTCAGAATAACAAAAGACCCCACAGCTATACTCAGAGCTAATTATTTTGAAGGGTGAAAGAGCGATTATGAGAATTGACTCCCTATCCACGGTTCCGACCTTGCAGAAGATAAACTGCTCGTACGGTCTCTTCATAGATCTGACGGAGTCTGTCCATAACAGTATCATGCCTGTCAAGGAGAGTCTTGTTGGCAAACTTTACCTGATTAACAGCATCATTGATACCATGCCTAATCTCATTTCCTGCTTTCTTGAAAGCTGTGATGTCATTACCCATAACTTGAACCCGAGCTCGGAGATTAGCTAGATGACCTTCCATCTTAGTCAGACCAGCCCCAAATTCAGCCCGAGAAGAAGTAAGTAAGGTGGTTAGATTATACACCTTCTTCTCAAGACGTACAAGAGCATCTGTGGATTCATTAACCACGACAGGTGGAGGTGGGGTAACAACCAAAGCAGCAATCTCGTTTAGTTTGCCCAAAATATCAGCAGAGAAATTTTCCGGAATCATATCCACAATCTCCTTTCCCTTGAAGGAACACTCACCCTTAACCTTAAGGCTCCCATCACCATCAACAATAGACATTTGCTTAAGATATGCATATGTCATAACATCACATGGAGTTTCGAAGGGGGAAGTTTTACTAACAACCCCCCTGATTTTGAGAGCCTTGGACAGCCACATTCCATATGGAATACATATAGAACCATTAACCTGAGATGATTTTACTTCAGACAGAACATGCTCAATGTGACTTATCATAAGGAAAGGGAGATTAACCTTATTTCCCTTAAGAAGATGATGGAGTAGTATTATCTCATGAATGTGAAGCTTATTTGTTCCGGTCTTCCTAGGCAGTAACGAGGAATAAGACACATTGAATACAAGCTTAGCAACTGATGTCAACGAGACTCCAGACATGACAGAGATCTCAGTTGCCTTGGAATCTAGTGATTTCTTAATACTTAGTATTTTTTCGGAATCATAGTTTTTCCAGCCCACCTAACATTGAATTTCTTCCCCCTCACAAGGAACCCCCAACATCTGTCCCAAATCCTCCATGGTGATCTTGATATGTTTATCCCCAAAGTTTGCATGCAAGACTTTATTATCAATTTTCAGAGTTGCCCAAAATTGAGCAATCTGAACTGGGTACACATGATGTCCCATGTCAAGTAGGTTTCCCCATTCTTGTATAGCAAGTATGTCACGAAGTTGTGACACACACGGGTTTTCATCAAACCATGCAGCGAGGTATTGACGACCCGAAACAAAAGAGTAATTAAGGACTTTCTTTACCTGATCAATTTCTTGTCTTGTCATGCGCACATTCTCAATTTCGGCTAGGATAAGATCCTTCCCATGCAAATCCTCTTTTTCTTCCTCAACCGGATTCTTCCCTTTCATGGACCTCTTTCTTTTGCCAACAGTAGTCACATCCTCAAGAATTTCAACTGTCTCCTCCTCTGTTTCGGCGGACCGGGTGTCGAGAGTCAATTCCCGAGAGGCTGAGCGTAGTTTCTTTTTGTGTGAGGTAAAAGAGGACGTTTTCTTTGGTGGCATGGTGGAGAGGTTTTGGAGGAGAGAGAGAAAAGTAGTTTAATGAATGAAGGTGGGTGAAAGAGTAAAGGTGGGTAGAGGCGGTAATATAGGGTTAAAAGGAGAAGTAATAAAGAGAATTATGGAAACAGGATAAATGAAGAGAGATATGATTTGAAAAAGATACTTTGGTGATTTGTTACGTAAGATAGCACATGTGAAGAGGATTCTTTACCAAGATTTTGAATAAAATCTTAGAGAGTAGATTTTTAAAAAAAGGAAATGATACCATAGATGATACATGAAATATAATTTTACGGAAGGGTTTATTCCAATTCAGAATATTCCCAAATATTCAGTTGAATACATGAAAGTAAAATTATATATATCATATGGTAAGATTTTGACACGGAATGGCTACTATCACGATTTAAGGAAAACAAACCAACTCTCAAATATACTTACAATAAATGCGTACCTGAGCATGGTCCAAGATAATACGGACACAGACTAACATCACCCCAGTCTTCGTCATTCATTTAGGGCAACCGGAAAACATCAAATGACTTATTAGTTTTCATTTATCAAACCGAGTTCTAACCGTAATTCCTCAAACCGTTCCCTGGGTAAAGGTTTAGTAAGGATATCATCTTTTTGTAAGTCAGAAGGACAAAACTCAATATCAATATTACCCTTTTCTACATGATCTCTCAAAAAATGGTGCCGGATGTCAATATGTTTGGTACGAGAGTGATGTGCGGGATTTTTAGAGATGGCGATAGTACTGATATTATCACAGAAAATAGGTACGGTTTTAATATTTATTCCATAATCCCTTAATTGTTGTCGTAGCCAAAGTAATTGAGTACATACCAGAGATGCAGCAATATACTCACTTTCCGTAGATGAAAGTGCTACTGTTGCTTGTTTCTTAGATCCCCATGATATTATACATGATCCTAGAAACGTTACTGTTCCTGATGTACTCTTTCTGTCGATATAGCACCCTCCATGATCTGCATCGAATATCCTTTAAGATCAAAATTATCATGCATACGATAGATCAATTGTAAGTTTTGTGTACCAATTAGGTAGCGCAAGATACGTTTGACGGCTGTTAGGTGAGATTCTTTTGGATCAGACTGAAATCGGGCACATACACAAACACTGTGCATGATGTCAGGACGACTAGCAGTTAAGTAGAGTAGAGATCCGATCATACCTCGATATGCGGTATTATCCACGGATTTACCTCCTTCGTCTTTATCAAGTTTAGTGGTGATGACCATAGGTGTAGGAGCAGATTTTGCTTTTTCCATCCCGTATTTTTTAAGAAGTTCACTCACATATTTCTGTTGATGCACAGTTATTCCTCTTTTTGACTGCTTGATTTGTAGACCCAAGAAGAAGCCTAACTCACCCATCATACTCATCTCGAATTCTGATTGCATTAGGTTTGAGAAATATTTGCAAAGCTTTTCATTTGTGGAGCCGAAAATAATGTCGTCCACGTAGATTTCAACGATTAACGAGTCTTCCTCAACATTTTTAATGAAGAGTGTTTTATCAACTTACCCTCTCTTGAATTCATTTAGAAGTAAAAACTGTGACAATCTATCATACCAGGCCCTTGGTGCTTGTTTTAACCCGTGGAGCGCCTTATCTAGTTTAAAAACATGATTTGGCAAATCTGTGCTTTCAAATCCAGGGGGTTGTTCTACAAAGACTTCCTCTTTTAAGTATCCATTCAGAAACGCCGTTTTAACGTCCATTTGAAACAACTTGAATCCTTTGTGTGCGGCAAAAGCAATTAGTAGCCTAATGGCTTCCAATCTCGCCACCGGAGCAAAGGTCTCGTCAAAATCTATTCCTTCTTGTTGATTATAACCTTGTACAACCAATCTTGCTTTATTTCTAACAATGGTTCCGGAATCATCGAGTTTGTTTCTGAATACCCATCGGGTCCCTATCACTTTTCTATCTAGCGGTCTGGGAACCAGATGCCAGACTTTATTTCGTTCAAATTGTCCCAACTCTTCTTGCATGGCTACGATCCAGTCAGAATCGGTAAGCGCTTCCTTGATATTTTTGGGTTCTATTGTAGATAGAAAGGAATTTAGAACACAATGATTTCTTAAAGACCGTCTGGTTTGGATTCCCTTATGATAATCACTCAGAATTGCGTCCGTAGTATGTGAGCTCTGGTGTTTCCACTTTTTGAGATTTGTGGGAACGTTATTACCTCTTTTTGAAAGTTCTTCTGAGTTGTTATCAGAGGTTATATCATCTTTTTCTGTAGTTCCCCCTGAACTAGTGCCCGTGGTTATATCAACCTTTGACAGATTGTCTTTGATTCCCCCTGAATTCATGGTAGGAGTTATATTGACAGTAGTTACATTATCTTTAGAAGAATCACCCTTTGTTCCCCCTGAGTTTATGTCCGAGGTTACATTATCTTTAGTGATATTTGGAACTAATGTTGATGCCATCTTATCTTTAGTCTCTGAAGAACTTTTACTTGATTCTTCATTTACTAGTGATATATTTGGATCAACATTAATACGTTTTTCACTGGATTCAGCATTAGATCCTTCTATTTCCTTTACTCCTTCATCAAGTTCAGGTGCATCTTTTCTGGTAAGCCAAAAGTCTGGATCGTCATCATCTTCTTCTTCCATGTCGGTTTGACTTATGGAATTAGTCTCATCAAAGATTACGTGGACACTTTCTTCGACACGCAAAGTTATTTTGTTATACACCTTGTAGGCCTTGCTATGATCTAAGTAGCCTAAGAAAACAGCCTCGTCACTTCGAGGATCAAATTTACCCAAATTATTATTCCCATTGTTGTGGACGAAGCACTTGCTCCCAAAACATCTAAGATGTGATATTTTAGGTTTCCTTCCTGTTAGAAGTTCATAGAGCGTTTTCTTCAACACTGGTCTGATCATTGCTCGATTGTGGATATAGCATGCTGTATTGACAGCTTCGGCCCAAAAGTTTCTGGGTAAACCGCTGCAAAGCAACATGGTACGAGCCATTTCTTCAAGCGTTCGATTCATTCGTTCGACTACTTCATTTTGTTGTGGAGTCTGTGGAGCGGAGAAGTTATGTCCAACTCCATGTTCTCTACAAAAAACTTATGAAGGATTCGTTGTCGAATTCGGTTCCATGATCTGTTCTTATAGATACAAGATTACAGCTATACTTGTTTTGGACTAGCTTCATTAGACATTCGAATTCATCAAAGGTTTGATCTTTCGAGCTAAGGAAGACTGGCCAAACAAATCTAGAGAAATCATCTACAAGGACAAATACGTACCGGCTACCGCCTCTACTTCTTGTTCTCATAGGTCCGCAAAGATCCATATGAATAAGTTCTAGAGGTTTGGTAGTGCTTACGAATCTTTTGGGCTTGAATGAAGATCTCACATGTTTACAACGTATGCAGGTATCACACGCCTTGGTAGTGTCGAAGGTAATGGAGGGTAACCCTTCAACAAGATCCATAGATCTAAGTTTGTTAAGACTAAAAGGACTTATGTGCCCAAATCTTTTATGCCAGAGAAGTGGATCAGAGATGGTAACACTCGTGCAGGTGACAGCATTGTCAGGTAATGTTTTGATATCGGCTATGTAGACATTGTTTGATCGTTCCCCTTCCAGAATGACTTTTGAGGAACCTTCCCGAATGATTCGGCACTTATCGTTGTGAAACACCGCTTTGTTTCCTCGATCATAGAGTTGAGATATGCTCAAGAGACTATGCCTTAGTCCTTTTACAAGCAACACATTCTCAATACAATGTGAATCAGATAAGCCGATTTTGCCAATACCGATAATCCTTCCTTTCTTATTATCACCGAAGGTTACACTTCCTCCGTCATATGCCTCTAATGCCAAAAATTTCTTTTTATCACCTGTCATGTGTCTTGAACACCCACTGTCTAAGTACCATCTATGAACCTGCGATAGTCATTTTTATTTCTTAGGTACCCAAACTGACTTGGGTCCTTTTAAATTAGGCAAAGAATCTTTTCGTACCCATATTTTTTTGTGTCTATCACAGTGTTTATTCGTTTTATTTTCAGATTTCTTTTTCCACTTTCTTTTGACATGTTCCTTTTTATTAGTTTCCTTTTCTTTAGTCTTTTTACCTTCCATAGTTCCTGAAGCACATTCATCCAACCTTTCCTACATGACTCCTTTCTCCTTTATCAATTCTATGATTTTTTAGGTCAGAGAATTTTTTATTTTCTTGTGATTTGTTTTCTCAATATTAATTTCATTGTTTAAAATAGATATGGTTCTCTTTAGTTCCGCATTTTCTATATTTAATTTCTTAACACTTGCACTTACTTTTTCATAATCCCTTTTTAATTCCTCTTCGTTGATGTTTGTACTCGAACAATTTTTTGAGTCATCTGATACGTCAACTTTTGTATTTGAGATATCAGAAGATTTCTTTTTATTTGTTCGAATATTTTCACACCTCTTTAGAGTAATATTTTCAAAAGCTATCTCATTTATTTGTTTTAATAACTCATTTATTTCTTCCCTTTGTTGCTCACAGGTTTCTAATACTTCATCAAAGTGTAAAAGAAGTTTTTCTTTGGTAAGTTTCCTAAGTTTTTTCTTAAACATTGTAAAGCCTACCTCATTGCTTTCCTCATCTGAATCCGAGCTTGAACTGTGCGTCTCCGCCATCAAGCACATGTCTTAGTACGTTCGTATTTTGGACCTAGACATGTTGTTGTGTTGAGCGCTTAGGCAGAAGTTGCCTCGTCTTCATCTTCTGATTCCTCGTCTTCGTCTGAGTCCAATTCTCCCCAACCGCACGAAGCCAGCATGGCTTGTTTGTGCTGAAACTTTGATCGTTCTCTTTCCCCTTTTGATTTGATATTTTTCCATGTCGGACAATCTTTGATTAGATGACCAGTTTCTCCACATTTAAAACATCCTTTATTGTTTTGCTTTGTATTGGAGTTCCTCTTTCTCTAAATGAGTTTTTAGACCCAAATTTAAAAAATTTCCGAAAGCGTTTGACAAAAAGGGCTAAGTCATCGCTCATGGTTTCCTCATCGTCACTAATGGAACTTTTTAAGGCTATCCCTCTACTTTTGGATGATTCACTCTGACGTTGATTTAGAGAGAGCTCATGAGCCATGAGGTTACCTAATAATTCTTGATAAGTAAGTGATGTAAGATCTTTTGATTCCTCAATAGCAGTAACTTTTGGTTGCCATTTATCAGTGAGGCTTCTTAAGATTTTTCTAACTAGATCTTCAGTATCAAATTTCTTACCAAGATTTCTTAGTTCATTAGTAATGTTGGTGAATCTTACGGACATTTCAACAATGCTTTCATCTTTATCCATTTTAAACAATTCGTATTGTTGAGTTAATAAATCAATCCTGAACTTTTTGACTTGGGTAGTTCCCTCGTAAGCAAGTTCTAAACTGTCCCAGATTTCTTTTGCGGAAACACAAGAAGTGAGTCGATTATATTCTTTTGACGAAATTCCTCGTTGCAATAGTGACATTGCTCGAGAATTCTTTTCGGCCTTTTTATAATCATTCTCATCATAGTCCTCTTCATCTTTTATGGTGATGTTCCCTAGAACATCAACGGATTGGATGACAATGGGACCCTTGACTATAATTTTCCAGCATTCAAAATCTGTTCCTTTTGTATAGTGCATCATTTTGTTTTTCCATAACCCATAGTCTACACCGTCAAACGTGGGAAACTTTGAGTTCTTGGAGTCCATTTGATCAAAATGGATTAATTTAGTATCGCTAGTTTAGGATCTACTCTTTTGACGTGAGTCACCCAAGAGAACCCGCTCTGATACCAATTGTAAAGTCTAGCGATACTAGGAAATACTCTAGAGGGGGGGGGGTGAATAGAGTATTTAGGTACTTTTAAAATTTTAAACGATATATTACACCAAAATCTTATTAGGAAAGATATAGTGTAATATTACGCTAGTTGAGTGGCTAAATAAAAGAAAGTACAAAAGTGTTTGCTACTATACTTACTACTAAAGAGTATAAGTATAAGAAATAGCAAATCACAATAAAAACGTAAAGTAAATAACACGAGCAATTTTAACGTGGTTCGGCCCAATTGAAAAGCCTACGTCCACCGGTGTCTTTATTTATAAGTGTACCTTCTCCGGATTACCTTACAAATAAGACGATCACGATTAACTCTAATCGTGATGGTGTGAGTGATGTTAGGCACTCGGTGTGTGGGATGTTAAGCCCACGACAATGAAGGATGTTAAGCCTTTGGTGTGAGGGATGTGAAGCCCTCGATGGTTGAACGATGTGAAGCGTTCAAGGTGTGAACGATGTATGTCGTTCGATTGAGTAACCACTACTCGACTCGTGTGTCTATACTATTCGAGTTTACAAAATTTCTCTAGCTATGAATACACTTCAATTGTCTAGAGAGAATAATGAAACTATATGACTTTCAAGCGTAAACAATTAAAACACAATTTTATATAGCCAAGACTTAAACCGAAAAGTATTGCAAAAATCCTTTTGAAAAGAAATGTGATTTTGTTTTTGCAAAGGAAAAATGTGTATTGAAGTCGTGCTTTGAAAATGAGGAAGAGCAAAGTATTTATAGATGAACCGTTCACTTTAACAAAGGAAATAGAATCATCCTAATTGATGTGCTTCCTCATTTAAAGAAAATATGGTAGGTGGGATATCAATCAAGATAATATTTCTAAGTTTCCCTTGTTAATGATTTTCTAATATCTTTAAAGAATCAAGATATTTTGAGAATCATTTATTTTGAAACTTTTAATTTCTTGATAGATAATTTCCTTCCTTATATTATCTTTTCAAAGATTTGATTTTTGATGAAATCAGCGAGATATCAAAAAAGTATTTTCGGTAATCTTGGCCGTATGTGTAAGGTTGTTTACGAGGAGAGTTAATGTAACCTTGAACATGTTCAAGGTTATATTATCCTTGTCATATAATTTCTTCATCCTCTTTACATTTGAAATCCTAAGCCGTAATCCTTCCCCTTGAGTTCTTCGACCAAGTTGCCTTCTTGAGTCTTTGCTTCTCTTATACATGTGCTAGTACGACATGTTCTTTTAAGGAGTAATCTCGTAACTTAGAATAAATTACTTTGACATAAGCAAAACATCTACAATACAAGTCCAACATCTTCCTATACTTTTAAGCTCGTAAAGAATACAAGAAAAACGACTCGACAAACTATTTATGGATTCGTCCTTTGATATATGAAACATCTCATATATTGTTGCATGAGAAGGTCAATACGGTGTTTTTTCACTTGGGACGTACCTTCATACGCAAGTTCAAGGGAGTCCCAAATTTCTTTAGCCGTAGAACATCCACTTATACAACTTACTTCCTCCTCACCTACACACCTTTGGAGGATAGACATAGCCTTGGAGTTTTTCTCAACAATTTTAAAGTCATTTTCATTATAGTCGGACTCTTCTTTGATTGTAGCGACTCCGGTAACGATGTCGTGTTGTTTAATCTCAATGGGTCCTTCTTTAATGATTTTCCAACATTGATAATCGATACTTTTGATATAGTGTTCCATTTTTAGCTTCCACCACCCAAAATTCTCACCGATAAAGACCGGGATCTTGGAGTGATTAGCGGAATCCATATCGAGGATCAAACTCTAGGGTAGTTAGCCTTTAAAAGAGTACGAGGCTCTGATACCAATTGAATAGTTTATGGATCCCAAGTACCTAAGAGGGTGAGGGGGTGAATTATGTGCCTTTTAAAATTTTAAATCCAACTTTATTAATTAAAGAGAGTTAGACTAAGTGGACGACTAAGTAGACAAAGAAGTGAAGACAGGTAAATGTAACGGTCAGTCTGACTGTAACAGTTTTGTCTTGGCAAGGGATTAAGGCACAAAGCAAAGTTACAGTATGGTCGACTGTTGTCTGACTGTCTCTATTTCTCTTAACCGAATGTAATGTTACAGAGAAATATTACAGTATATCGACTGTTACAATTACTTTGAAAAACACTACTAAAGTTAAATTAATCCATGAACAAATTAAAGCGAAGCTAAACGACATGTGTTCTACGTTGTATGCAGTGGAAATAAAGCGAGAAGATTGAATATATTACGTTTTTGAATTGGTTCGGCCAACATTCCAAAGGTCTACGTCCAATGCTTTTCTTGTTAATAATTGTTAAATAATTTACTCCGAAAACTTAAACCCTTACAATAAGAACCCCATAAACTACTCCGGTTACGACCCTAGAGTTTGGAAGACTACTCTGTCTCCTAACTCTCCAATGACCTACTCCGGTCACGACTAATAGCCTACTCCGGCTACGAGTTTGAGTTTACGAGACTACTCCGTCTCTAACTCACAAATGACCTACTCCGGTCACGACTCTTAATAACTTAGAAAAGTTACAAGATTACAATCTAACCAAGTTAGTAGGGGTGAGCAAAAAAAACCGAAATTCAGTTAAAAAAATCCGAAAAATTGGGTTTTTGAAATTGAAAACCGGTTCGGGTAACCAAACTGGTTTTTTTAGTGAAAAACCGGATCGGGTTCGGTTCACAATTTTAAAAATCGGGTACCTGGTTTTGAACCGGTTTACACTTTTGACCGAAAAAAAAATAAAAATTTGATACGCAAATTAGTGAAATCGGGTCAAAACTCGGTTCGAAACCGGTTCAAAAAATGGTTAACAACAAAGATAACCATATTTTTAAAAAAACCGGGTCATAAAAACCGGTTTGGGTTTAAACCGGTTCGGTTTCGGTTTACTATATGAAAAAAAACCGGGTAACCGGTTTAAACCGGGTCGGTTTCGGTTTGGGGAAAAGTGGTTTTTAAAAACCGGGTACCCGAACCGGTTTTCAAAACCGGTTCGGATACCCGGTTTTGCTCACCCCTACAAGTTAGACAAAAGTATTCAAGACTCGATGTAGCAGTTCGTTCGACTGTGACTTTGAAGACTTTGAAAATATTTTTGCAAAGAGTTTTAGGATTAAAACTTTTGATGAACAATTTGCAATGTGAGATTTTTGTGCTGAAAGTGTTAGGAAATGAAGAAGAAAGACTCTATTTATAATGGACAAGTTAGCTCGTACGGAAGTCAAACATTTTTGAAAGTGATGAAAGGTTTGTCTCTACAAAAATTGCATGAAGGAGCAAACTTATGGAAGAAGAAGCAAAGGAAAGCAACTCTAACATTTTCCAAAAATAAGTGTAAGATCATATTTGAGGTTGAAATAAGAAGGAAAAGACAAATATCCAATTTTGAGGCAAAGACTTGTTTGGGACAGAAATAAGTTACCTTTTGGTAGTTTGTAAAAATCTATTCAACCAAATTG
This sequence comes from Agrostemma githago, assembly GCA_958450325.1. Classification (NCBI taxonomy): domain Eukaryota; kingdom Viridiplantae; phylum Streptophyta; class Magnoliopsida; order Caryophyllales; family Caryophyllaceae; genus Agrostemma; species Agrostemma githago. The sequence goes on along the minus strand of OY288255.1, from coordinate 25,051,646 downwards.
AGGATAATTTTGGGAAAATGGTTTTTATTAAAATAAAAATTGTTGCTTGATCAACACTTCACATTTCAAAATCAGATTTAATAAAATGTTTGAGAAGATAGAAAGTTTGAAACTTGAAATCTTTTATTTTTGCAATGGGTCGAACTGAAGTAACAGACAACCGAACTGTGACATACAGTTAGGTTGGCTAGTTACTTGAACTTACTACAATGTGCCAAAAACTCTTATCTTTACCAAGTGACATTCATTGACATTCTTGATTCGTTGGGTAGCTTGTCTGGATCTTCAATCAATCATTCTCAACATTCATCAACTAATTCTCGATTAAGCTCAACCTGAAAAGTTTGACCAAGAAAATACAAATTAAATAGGTTAGTCATCGTCAACAAACCCAACAAACCGGGATCCGCCCTAAAAATCAAAGACATTAGAAAGGGAGAGACAATGTGGGGGGATGTTTCAAATTACACTTGGGATAAGATACTAAAAAAATGGAGGTGGTACATGAGCTAATTTAACGCCAAATACGTTACACCCTCAACTTGTCTTCTATTCCTATACTTATGCCATCTCTTTATCTTTCTTTCCAAGCACCCAAATTAAATCTCATTCATTTTAAATCAAATTATTCTGAGATTCATTATTTGAAGTGACAATTAATTAGTTTGAGGATTGGTAGGCCATGGATGAGGAGTATGACGTAATTGTGCTTGGGACTGGCCTCAAAGAATGCATTCTCAGCGGCCTTCTGTCCGTTGACGGTCTCAAGGTAAATGTATCTTTATTTTATATGACGTCTCATATTTGTTAATCGTAAAATTTTATTTAGTCAAATCAAATATAAACAATTTAGCATGTCTTTCTATTTATCCTTCTATATTACATAGGTCAAAATTCTCTAGACAAATGGATGTGATCACAATTTGGCTAAGTTAAAAAAATATTGATATGTTAAGACAACACAAATCATGTTGAAGCAAAAACGTTGTATCTAGGGGAAAATTAGCTACTTTGACATTTGTTTGCACTTAGATCAACGAGAATTGGAAAAATAGTACTTCCCTCTATAAAAGGAGGGTATTTTTAGCCACCTTATTATTGCTATTTCATATGAGTAGTTCATAGCTAACTAATATTATGTCGACATTCTTAGAACTATCATGTAATGTCTTTCATTTTATATATTCCGCTTTACTCCATCTCATCCATTCAATTCTTTACGTGGGAGTCATTTTTGTGAGGAAAAATTGTGGGTCTATGTAAAGAATTGAATGGATAAGAGTATATATATATATATATACTCATTGCCTTCATTTCAATTATTTGACCCTATTTTATGAAAATATAGTTAGTGAATAATCACACGTACTACCACCATGTTTTTAGTTTTTCTATATGATATCTCTTATTTTTAGGTTATTATGTCTCCATAACTTTAATGACGTTTTCCGTCTTTTTGACTTTCTATCTCTGTTAGTTGTGTTGCTTTAACTACGTTTAAATGGTCCCTTTTTGTATAAGCAACACAATTAACGGAAAAGTAGGAAAAGACTGAAAACGTCATTAAGCATATGGAGACATAATAAATTAAACATGAGAGATACCACGTACGATTATAAAAATACATGGATGCCATAAAAAAAACTAAAAACGTAGGAACATCACATAGAAAATCTCTCGCTACAATAATAAAAGGAATTAATGCATGTAGCATGTATCATGGATTGAATCAATGAAGACTTGAATAGTAGAGTGATGAGTAAGTATATATATCTGATCTTGAAACAGGTTTTGCATATGGATAGGAATGACTACTATGGAGGAGCCTCTACTTCCCTTAATCTTAATCAGGTGTCCCTCCATCTTCAAAATTCAAACGAACGAACCTTGCATTGCTTTTGATGTCTTAGATTAATCATCATGATCACTTGATTAATTATGCTTATTATTAATTATTTTCTATTTATAGCTTTGGAAACGCTTCAGGGGTGACGAACAACCTCCAGAAAGCCTAGGTCTAAGCAAGGAGTATAATGTGGACATGATACCCAAGGTACGTACGTGGAGTATTAATTACCATTTTGGTTGGGAGTTGCATTTTGGTTTTGTTCTTGATCCATCCATCACTTTGTCCAACTCTGATCTATTTACAGTTCATGATGGCCAACGAAGTATTAGTCCGTATTCTCATACATACGGATGTCACTAAGTATCTTAACTTCAAGGCTGTTGATGGTAGCTTTGTGTACAACAAGGGCAAGGTAGGTAGTGATTTTACATACCTACCTAGCTAGGCCTAGCTATATCTATTCTTGAACGTTAATTTCTTTTCTTAATTAAGCCACTACTTAATATTATTGTTCAACTCCATCATTTTATTATGTTGTTCAAATTTGTACTGAAACTACATACCATGTGTTTCAGATTTATAAGGTCCCGGCTACAGATGTTGAAGCCCTAAAATCTCCATTGATGGGACTTTTTGAGAAAAGAAGAGCTCGGAAATTTTTCATTTATGTTCAAGATTATGAAGATGATGACCCCAAATCTCATGAAGGCCTGGATTTGAACAAAATCACTGCAAGAGATCTTATTAAGTTCATATTCATCTTTTTCTTCAAACTCTAGTACCTGGCCTTGATACTTGCTTTCAAAAAGAAGCTCGCTGATTGAATCTTTTCATCCAGGAAATACGGGCTAGAGGATGACACAATCGATTTCATTGGTCATGCCTTAGCCCTTTATCTGGATGATACTTACTTGGATCAACCAGCTTTGGATTTTGTGAAAAGAATGAAGGTGATGAATCTTAATTTCTTTTTCCAAACACCACTATCCTGTTTTAGATATTGTATCTGATCCTTGTGCACTTTTGAAATAAAGCTATATGCAGAGTCTTTGGCTCGCTTTCAAGGAGGATCCCCATACATCTATCCACTGTATGGACTTGGAGAATTGCCTCAGGCAAGAAATTTTGCACCTAATTATTCGCTTCATCACTTTTCAAACGTACGCCTCACATTGCTCTAATAACTACTCCTATGTTCTTTGTTAGGGATTCGCTCGTCTAAGTGCTGTTTATGGTGGAACCTACATGCTTAACAAGCCAGATTGTGCAGTAAGTGGCCTTCATCTTCCAATTCAATGCATTTTCTGATAAATATTAAACAATAATGTGGAAGGCAGGTTCGCCATTCTCAAAGACATGTATGTGTTCAGACGAGTAACAAGTAGAACTGTTTCAGGCTAGCTAGTCCTTTGTATGATACCTTTTACAAGTTCATATTTCTGCTAAGATTAGTAGAGACATGGTTGGGTACATTAATTAGACTGTCATTTCGCATCATAGGCGGCTAACTTTGTGGAACTGGGGTAATGTTGGTTTCCCCTTAAATATAAAACTTTGAATACCCAATTGAGAAGTGTAATAAGGATATGTAAGTAAGTAAGCAACAACAATCTTGTAATTTGGATGACAGGTAGTCTTTGATGATGATGGAAAAGCCATCGGTGTTTGTTCAGAAGGAGAAACTGCCAAATGCAAGAAAGTTGTTTGTGACCCAGCATATTTGCCTGATAAAGTGAGTTTTATTTATTAATCCTGAATGAAAACGCATCCCATTATTTGTCTTTAGCAATATGGTAATAAGATTTTTAGTAATTTCTGCTAGGCCGCGTTGAAATATTCGTTACATTTTTTTTTATCAAACAACAGGTACGGAAGGTTGGTAGAGTCACTCGCGCTATTTGCATTATGAGCCACCCTATCCCAGACACTCATGATTCGCACTCAGTTCAGGTCATTTTGCCACAAAAGCAGCTTGGTCGCAAATCAGATATGTATGTCATTGTTTCTCATATTTTGCTTGCATTTGTCGAAGGATACTAGACTTTGAATATCATGCTAACTGCACTTTATCGTTCTACTGAATGAAAGTTTTAAGTTGCGGGCATTTGATTCAGGTACCTTTTTTGTTGCTCATATACTCATAATGTTGCTGCTAAAGGAAAACACATTGCTTTTGTTACCACTGAAGCAGAGACAGACCAACCTGAGACTGAGCTAAAGCCTGGCATCGACCTTCTTGGTCCAATTGACGAGATCTTCTATGATGCTTATGACAGATATGAACCTATAAATGACCCAGAAGGTGACAACTGCTTCATTTCCACTGTAAGTCGCCATTTGACCTTCGATATTTCAGACTTTGCTAGTCAATAGTTGTATAAAAGCTATTGAGTTGTGGTTCAAAACCAGTGATTTGGGTTCAAAACCAGTAGCATCAAATTGACCTTGTGGCATTCAATTATACCATCTCATGATTTTCAATAGCATTCAAACAACCACTGACATTAGAAAAACAAAAGTAAATTTATCAATGCAAACTAATATGAACGCTTAAAGTTGAATTCGTACAGAGCTATGATGCAACCACACATTTTGAGTCCACTGTGAAGGATGTGATTGCGTTGTACCACAAAATAACTGGAAAGGTAACCATATTCCTTACAATTATGCTCTTAACCATCATTTTCAGCACCATCTTCATCTATTTTAAAGAATCTTGTATGTTGCAGGAACTCGACCTCTCTGTCGACCTTAATGCTGCAAGTGCCGCACCTGAGGAATAAATGGTTTTCAAGGGTTTCTTAGTTAATGGTGCAAATTTTAGACTTTTAGTTAGTATAAGGTGCCTGTAAGATAACTTATATGGAGTACGAATTACGAAGTAGTATTTTTCTAAACTTGTGACGGAACTGTTAATCGTCCAGTTTTTATTTTGTTGGATGGATGGATGGATAACACATTGTGTAATGTGAATTCGATCACAAACAATTCAACTTCCTTCATGGCTTTTGATATGAATAGAAATCGGAAATTATTTAGCTTATTATTAAGCCCGGAGTCATCACAAAACAACGCCTCAACGCCCCAAACTAACAATTTCATTATCAATGATTTGAGTCCCAACATAATAAATTTCATACTCATAAATTGCAACATAACAACGCCTCAAGACCCCAACTAGCGATAATTGTCTTATTATGGATACTATGCAGAATACGTGTATGTATAAACATTTACGTTTGAGGCCTTCTCGGACCGGATGTTGTTGGGTCGGTTACTGGATGAGATATCCAAAATTCGCTGTTTTCAAACAGTTGATCAATATATTTTGCATCTCATAAAGCAATTCCATGACCAGAGGTGAAGTATCTTCTGGCAACGCCAAGATTTTTTCAGCAATTTGATGATAAATATACGAGTGCCCTCCCGCCTATATAAGAAATTTGAAAAACAACATTACTAGTTAAAAAATATCTTGAAGTTGTAATGATATTTAAATTGTGATGAAAATAAATAAACTCACAAGTACGTCCAACTCAACCGCTGCAAAACTGTAGTGGTGGATCGGACATCGTAATACTCATCTGTCAAAATCATGTTCTTAGGGCTAATAATGTGCCTAGTCCTCGATCGATACCATACCATGTATGGATCATGGTGTTACATGGGAGCGTCATAAGCGTCATCCGGCTGAACCACCGTCTCCATCCTCTTATTCCACTCGATAATGTAAGATTTATAATCGTTCGCAAAATCTCGATTTGTACCCCTTTTTTGTGATTCATGGAGTACAAGGCGAGTATCAAACACCTTTAGTATCATTGTGGACCTCTGATCCGTCCGCACCGCCCGGCGCCCCGCGCGGGACCGACCCGGTTTCATCGCGGCGGCCACCCACGCGGCCCTCTCCCAGTCGGGGGCCGGTCCGATCTCGCGTTCGGGGCAATGTGTCAGAACTCAATTCAATGACGATCCGGACTTGTACTAGACGGGTGCGTGCACCCGTGTTTCCGTTGGAATCGATCGAGTCGTGGTTGTAAATGTTTAAAGGCCGATATGTTTGGTAAGGCGACCTTTTTAGTGAACCGAATTCGTTACCGAATTGTGGAGTCGCCACCGAGTCAATTTTGGGGACTCGGAAACCGTTCAAGTCAACTTTGGTCCCTAGTCGGCCCAAAGTTGAGTGGCACGGGACCTAAAGATAAAGACTTGTACGCTTAAGCACTCCATGCCTGTAATGACTCTGATTGCCAAAGGTTTCGGACATCCGAAAACCGTCGATTCTGAGTAAGGGGTGAGGGTACGTATTGGGAAGCCAACGTCCGCTAGACATCGACACCCAATCCCGCCCGCACATAGCGGCCTCTACTAATCAATCGGTGGGCTGATAACTTTGTTCCCTTGTTGAGCGAAAGTACTGTAACATCCATTGTTTTAATCCTATACTTTTGCTATGTCGGTTGTTTAAAGACAAGTAAGCTTTGTCGTCTAAGTAGGTGTGTTTACATTCTTTGCATTCGATTTCACGTGACAGGGAGGCCATGAAAAGATGCAAATAGGAGAGTAGAGAGTACTAATATTATATGTATTAGCAAATCAGTTTTAACGTGATAATACGGATACTAGTCGTTCTCGTGGTATACCTTACCTGGTATTCTACTTAAGATGCGTCGGCTTGGTATTAATAGGGATGCGTCAAACCGTGTAAGGCGAGCACCGAGACTAATACGGAACCCGACCATTGCTTTGTTCAGTTTTAGCTTCTTTACGTTTTGAATTCCCTGTTAGGTGATTTAGCATGCGATTATAAGGTCATAAAAGTAATAAATCATACGAAAGCTGTAAATGCGAAATATAAGTAAATCACATAGTGAACAATAACACCCTCGGAGTATACGCTAAATAAGACGCGATGCATAGATAGTTGAGAACGGATCTCGGAACTACTCGGGTCTATTTAGGGTGTTTTGGTGTTTATGGTTGAAGTTGGGACGTTAGGTGCTTTAGTACGTATTATGGACCTAGTGTCCACATTTGACATTATCATAGTGCATAATAAAAGTACAGAAATGTAATGTTTTGTTTAGATGATAACCTAGTGACGATTCGACTTCGAAGGGCGGATCCTCCTAGTTTGCCTTGTGATTTCGGCAGAGTTCCGTTACTGTGGCTTGGTTCTGCGGCTAATCCGGCAGAGCTTCCGCTACTGATGCGCGTCGAATCGTCGCCTATCCAACGCGGTCAAACAATATTTATAAACTCCAATCAACTACTCCCTCCCATCCAAACAATCATTTACACTTACTATAAATGGACAATCCAATCAATTCTTTACATTCCTCTTTTGGCAAAATATTTTACCTTTTAATCCTCATATCTTTCCTCTATTTACCCTAAATGCCACTACTTTTTCCTTACTTTAATTTTGGTGGACCCATAACACCATTTGATTTACCAATAATACCCTTACTTTTATCACTTTTTCTTAAAATTGATGAAAATCCCTATGTCAAGGATTGTTTGGATGGGAGGGAGTACTACGTAGTAGCGGTAAGTCGGGGATCGATCCACAGGGACGGGCTAGGTAAAATCGGTCGAGTCAAAGTCTAAGCGTGATTGGGTCAAGAAAGGGGGGTTTTGGGTCGAGAGGTCGAGAGATCGTAGGCTAGGGTCAATAAGTAGGAAAGGTGTTGGGGAGAGTCGGGATTCGGAAATGGGGTCTAATAGTCTCGGGATCGAGTTTTTGTTACAACGTTAAAAAGGAGAGTGCCACCTTTCGGTATCCTCACCCAACCTACTTAAGCCCGCTTTCGCGACAAAAGGGTAAGTCTCAATCTAAGGTAATTTCTACCCCGAGTTTCCCCATATTGGTAGAAATGAGTCAAGGTCGGCCTAGTCGCGATTCTAAGTCAACAAAGACACAAAAACCTTAACATCGATAATTAACAAGTAAACAACCCACCAACATCCCTTGAATAAAATAATCCAAATCCTCCTCCCTAATTCCCCAACAAAGAAATCTACTCACAATTCATCATGGAAATCATTTCAACATGCATATTAATTAGATCTAAACAAGATAATGATGAGAAAACAACATAAAAACTAAATTAGAGATTAGGGAGTGGAAGAGAATTATACCAACTATGTAGATCTATAAGAAATAAGAGGATTGCATAAGTAAAGATTGAATCTTTGATGAATAAAGTGAAGAACTTGTCACTAATCCTCCAATAAACCCAACAAATCTTCAAATAAAACTTGAATAATCTTCTTACAAACATGAGATCTAGATAATTGTTGATGGAGATTATGTAGATCTACTATTAATTACTATGTAAACTACTAGAATTTTGGAAGATTTCTACTAGAATACTACTAAACTACTACCAATGGATGGTGTAATAGGATGGTGGGGTGGTGTAATGTCTTCCCTCCTTAGCACAATGGAGAGGTAAGTTGGGCAATAAACTAGGGTAACATATATATAGTAATCTCTTAATGGGTATTTAACCTAAAGCCCATAATCTAATCCTTGCCCATTAGTGAGACCTTGTCCTTTGAGATGCAACTTTGCCCAATGAGTCTTCATAGGGTGAAGTTTTGCCCTGCGGTTGACGACATTAGCACCACCGGGTGAAATTTCACCCGGTGAGATTTTCTTCTCGAATCGCCATTTTTGGCGCTTTTCTCCATCGGGCGAAATTTCACCCGGTGGGCGAAATTTCGCCCGGTCGTTTCGCCCGGTCATCTCATAGGGTGAAATTTCACCCTATGAACTTTTCGTCCAAAATGGCAATCTGGGGAGGAACACCGTCGGGCGAAATTTCGCCCGGTCAAATTCTCATCGGGTGAAATTTCGCTCTGTGACTTCAGAGGGCCATAGCTTTCTCATTTGATCTCCGATTGGGGCGTGTGATATGTCGTTGGAAAGCTAAGAAGATAGGCTTTCACCTCCAACTGGAATCGCTTCGATCCGAGGTCTTGAACTCTAGATATATGCATTTGAAGGTCGACCTCTCCGGTGAAGATGCACAATGGACTATACTTTTTTCTTTTCACTCAAGGTTTCACCTCTTGGGTTTGGACTTTGGATTTTAAGTTGTGTGCTTTACTTTTCGGACGATCTCCCTCTCTCTCATGCTCATAGGAGCTCGGACACGTTTTTGGTCGAAAATCCTATCAAAATAGACAGAAAACTACCAAAAACACGTAAAATGCAAAACAGACACGATAATGCGAGAATTACTCAAAATACGGCGATAATCGCACTTTATTCTCGCAAAACGAAGGAAAAACGGGTCTAAATGGGAGGAAAAACGGTCCAAATTTGGCGCACAACAGCTACTAGACTCGGGGTAGCTAGTCGAACACAGGTACCTCAAGATCGAGTGGGGTGCACGAAGGTGAGGAGTAGTGTCGATTTCGCTTATCGGGACTACGATCGAGTAGATTTTTTTATTTGGGTGTCGGAGTGCGAGCCCAAGCGAGAGAAACTCGTAATGAGTAAAGGGAGAAGAGAATGAGAAGTTTTGTCAAATGAATGGGTGAAGGGGGGGTATTTATAGTTGTTTTCGGTTCACATCGCCCAGATGGACGCCTGAGTCCAGGCGCATCAGAACTCAGGCGCCTGGGTTCATGCGTGTGAGGCCTAGGACGCTTGATGCGAGACGTTCGGGAATTTGAAGATACGATTTTGATTCTTTCCAAAACCGAGAGTGTGCGTATCATTGGTTATCTTGGAGGTTAAGTCTCCCCTTTGACCTAGCACGCTATTGCGCCGAGTGGGCCTTGGGTATGCATCCCGAGGTTCGCTTGGCCCAATGTTGACCGGGTTTGATTTTGCGTATTTCGGGACCGATTCGGAGTCCCGGTGTCGAAATTGACCCTAATTAGTATCTATGCGACCGTAATGACACGACTAAGGCTGCCTTGATGTTAATTTAATCTTTCTGAGTTATTTTTTGATCCGTTCTATAGAAAAACTATCTAAAACATCGCGATCTCGCGTCGCATTGCAATACGATCGTCATCAGGTGTTTGTTGGGTACTCCTGAGCCACCATGTCCAAATCTGGGTGTCTACAATCATCTGCTGCCAACCAAATTGTCGAGTACACCTTTGTGGTAGGTGATACTCGACAATCTCAAAACAAATCAATGGAGCAATAACGTACCATTGCGCCGGGTTCTTAGTACACATTGGCACCACATTATCCCGAAACAATTGTGTGTATGGCTCCCACACAAATTGCTTCTCAAGTAGTCGATAAAACATGTCCCTGTAGGTGACGAGACCTAGCTTACGATCTGCGTAGCGTCGATTGATCCTCATCCATCGACACCCTAGAGGGTCTGATCCACTCTAAAACTGAGACCGCAAAGGATAGTTCACCCCCTCGACCTCATCGACGTGCGACCTACCTGTGGACATGACATAGGTCCACCCCGACGCGGCCACACGCGGGTTTGGGGAGGCGAATGGATCTCCATATGAGAATGGATCGAATTGAAATTTAAATCGAAGTTGGAGTCGCCACTGAACTTTGTGGGAGTTCGGGCCCGTTCGAACCCACTCTATGTCGTAATGGTCCGTGTACAAAATACGGCCCATTTTCGATGTCAGAGTTTATCGGGTTCGTCCCTTTGCAATTGATACTGATACCGACGTGATCGGATATCGTGTATTGAATGACTCTCGTTGCCAATGATTTCGGACATCCGGAAACCGAGGTTCTGAGTAAGGGGTGAGGGTACGTGTTGGGAAGTTCACAAAGAACACCCAACCCCGCCCGCACATTAGCTGCCTCTACTAAGATATCGTTTGATTTTTTAATACGCGCGTTAGTAATACGATGAATGATATGCAAACATTGTTTTCCTAAGCATGCGAGGAATTGAATGGGTTGCTAAGTCGGTTTAAAGCATGAAAAATTAACGTCAAAGTTGAATTTAGCATGTGAGATTCGTTTTAGTATAATAAAAAAAACATGAAAAGAGATTGCTAAAAAGATGAACAAACGTGTTAGTAACGATTGAATAATAAAAATAAATATGATAATATGCATGATTTTGAAACGTGTTTGACCGTGGTCAAGAAGAAAGAAAAATATATTTGTCGAAATCTGAAATATTGCTAAAAAGACGTTGTTTTGTCTAAAAAGCAATGTTCGAGAAAAAAAATAATAAAAAAAAACGAGGAAAGGGTCGCGTTCCAGCCAGCCGCGCGACTCGCCCGAGCAGGCTGCTCGCCCGGGACGCGCGCGACTTGTTTTCGAAATTGATTTTTTGAAAATTCGTTGATTTTTTTAAATCGCGTACGAATATTGCACAATTTGCACTCGATTTAATATTTTCGATATTCGATTATGAAATCGATATCAAATATTCGGAACAATTTTAGAAAAAGGTTTTGAAGAAAATCGTTTTGTAAAAAAAATGATGTTTTAAAAAGAATGGAGAAAGCGAACGAGGCTGCGGATTTCAGGCTCCTGTGCGAGTCGCCGGGGAAGGGCGCGACTCGCGTGAGGGTCTGTCCCGGCTTGTTTATTCTTCGAAAATTGTTAATTTTGATAAATCGCGTACAAATATGAATTAATTTATACTCGATTTATATTTTCGACATTCGTCGTATTCGATATTTTTGATTATGAAATCGATATCGAATATTCGGAATGATTTTTAGAAAAAGTTTTTTAAAATTGTTTTGAAAAGAATTTGAACGAAAAAGAAAAAAAGATGTTAATTCTCTCCGCGTTAAAATCGTCATATTTTGTAAAAAGATGTAACGATTTTTTTAGCATCGACGAGATTTAATTTAATTCTTTTAATACGATATTCGACTATAGAGTTGAAATCGTATTTTTAAGAATGTTTGTTATATGAAAATAGTTTTAGTAATATCGATATTAGAAATAATAATAAAAGCGACGAACGACCCATAAAAAAATTGACGACCGACGACCCGTAAGAAAAAGCGACGGACGAAAAAGGAAGAAAAAAACGAGGGAAGGACGAGAAGAAGAAGAAGAAGAAGAAGAGAGAAAAAGAGAAGTCAGGTTTGGTTACACCCTCAACCTACATGCTTTTGTTTACTCGGATCAGGGCTCATCGGAATGTGGCTATGGCACGGGAGCGTCGAGTTTAATGTTGGTGAGTTATGGTGGTTCGGTTTGCACGTGTACGGTGGCGTGAGAGGCGGCCGGTTTTGGCCGGGCGTGGTCTCGGTGTAAATTATCGGTTTCTCGATGTTAGGTGTGAGGAGTTTGTGTATATTTTGCGGATTGTAGATGTGTAACAATTGTTGTATGAGGCCTTAATATTGTGTGTGCAAGGGGCCTATTTATAGGAAATTCCCGACCTTGGCAAGGAGAAGTGTTTGGGTTAGAACTATCGCTTAGGATAGGAAACGTAAGAAGCTGAGAAGCGTGAGAATTCCGTTTCATTGACGAGGAAGCAAGGAAACCGGCTGAAAACAGTCTGCTCGGCCGAGTGTCCTACGCTTGGTCGGGTGTTTGATTCGGTATTCGGATAGAATTCCTACTTGAGATCGAATTCTATCCTTAAACGGATTTGTTTAATATTTTGCGTAGCTGATTTTTTGTAGTGTTGGAGTCCAAACCGGACGTGTGAGGTGTCACGGCTGGTCCGTGTGTCTCGGGAATATCTCTGACCGGGTTTTGACTCGGTCGCTAAAAGACGGTTTTACCCCTGGTGCCGGTTTCGATCCAAATTAGTCTTATTTGACTCGAAACGACCCACTGGGCCTGATTTTGAGGTTAGTTTTGTGAGATATGTACTTCGTAAAAAGCCCAAGCCAAATGGCAATGGTTTTGAGCCCGTTTTTGAGTATATTAAAGCACGTTTGCGTCCGATCATCATCGGGTGTTTGTCGGAAATTGCTATAGACACCTGGCAGTCAAAATGTGGGTGTCTACAGAGCCCCCACTCTGATTGAGGCTTGGACAGGGCGAAAGTCAGAGTAGCTATATCAATCAAAGATTAAAACCTGGCAGCTTCCGGTTGGGTCGTTTATAGTCCATTAGACTCGCGTAAAAGAGCACGCCAGCCATAAGTTGGAAATCATACCTGAGCTGATGATGATAACTCCGTGGGGAATTGGACTTGTCGCATAAATCTTGGTTGTGCCCATACACGGGCTCATCTCGTTAAATGCCGCTGGGGATTTGGTTGCACGGTTTTGCTTGAGTCGTCCTGTACACGATTTATGCAAAGTTTGCATGTAACACATTTTCAGGAGAAATGACTCGCGCTAACGCCCCTTTAACTCACGCGAGTGCACTTAGAGGACAAGTGCACTCCGCAAGGCAAGTTGGGTCTTGCGACAAAATCGTGGATGCAACCGGACACCAAACACAAAGGCAAACAAACATACAAACACACAAACACAAGGTTGCACCCAAAGAAAAACAAATACCGCTTCCCTCTAAAAGCGGTGAATGAAACACCGGTTTAGGACTCGAGGTAAGTGACAACGTTCCCAAGCTAGCAATACAAACCAAGGTGAACTAAACCCTAATAGTATGACGATCAAGCAATAAAAACGTTGGTAACTTATCTAGGTCCTCCTAACTTTCTAAAAACGTACTACAGGACGATCGGCGGAGTGGAAAAGTGAAGAACCACGGTGTTAGTCGACACTGTAGGGAAGTGAGACCCCGCCCCCTTTAGCGTGAGCCAAGAGGGTCGTCCCGTGTCCAAAACCGCCTAACTAGTCCAAGTAAAAAGGTGGAAATAATGCAAAATGAGGGAAGACCGACTAATGCCGCTATCATCCTTCCTAGGGACTCGGTCCTTTGGTAGGCTCTTCACGGCAAAAGTCGGAAAAAGGCTTATTTTTGTGGGGATTTCTTTTTTTTGTGAGACGGGTTTTCTTTTGGCATTTTCTTTCTTTTCGACGTTTTGCTTTGGTCGTTGCCATGCCATTTCTTTTTCTTCTTTTCTATTTTCTTTTTGGCTTTTGTGCCTTTTCTTTTTCTTCATTTCTTTTCTTTCTTTCATTTTTGTTTTTTTCTTTTCTTTTCTTTGCCCCTTTTTTTGGCAAGATTTGGCTTTTTTGGCATTTCTCGACAATCAAGAAAGAGAGAATCAACAAATTGCATTTTATTGTGTGGATAGGTGTAGGAGGTAGGGAAATGAGTATGTCGGGAGTCGCGATTTCCCTTCAAACCCACAAAAAGTGGAGAACTTGGACTAATCAAACAATCCTAGACACGGTCACCTAGGGGACGAGACTCGGTAACCAAGGCCTTTTCACACCGTGGGTGGTCATAATGGTCAAAGGTGTAAATCCCGTAGTAAATCCCTAGTAAGCTAGGTGGACTCAAGGTAAAGGACCAACGAAATCATTGATTTAGGGTCATTCTACTAGGCTAGAGTCCAAGACTCGATTTACACTACTAGGAGGGGAAATATAGACACTCACACACTAGCCTCTAAACCGGGTTTTCGAAAACGGTTTACACACAAGACACACAACACAACACAAAACAAAGACACGACGAAAACGAACGAAAGAAAAAGAAACAAGAGCAACAAAACAAGAACAAAACAAGGTAAAACAAAACACATAGACAAAACAAACACCACCCCTATCATCCAAACAAGTCTCCAAATCAACTTCAAACGTTACAAAGCTCCACCCGAGCACACCACAACACACAAATCCTCCAAACTCCACAAGGAACAAAGAGGAAAAAGGGGTGAAGAGATGTTACCGGAAGTCTTGAAAGCTCTCCAAAGCTATCGGCGATTAAGCAACCTATAAGGAAAAAGGGAGGCGAACACGCACACAAAACAAATATACGACACAATGACACAAAAGGAAAACACACAAAAGAAAAATCTTTTTTGATTTTTGTAAAAAAATTTCAAATTTTTAGGGATTTTAAAGATTTTTTTCGAAAAACTAAGAAAATAAAACTAACTATGCTAGAATATCGCTCCCCCACACTTAAATCGAGCCATGTCCTCATGCTCGATCGTAGGGTGCGGAGAGACAAAAGAAAGGAAAAGAAACTACGAAAATAAAACTAAAAATCAAAAATAAAGTGAAGAAAAGGGTAGAAGGTGTCCGGCCGGGGTGTGATCAAGTCACCAAGGGCCGAGACGAGAAAAAGATATGGATGGGGGAAGAAATAAAAGAAGGAAAAAAAAGGAAATGGGAGGGGAGGGCTAGGTGTAATCAAGTCACCTAGCCCGGATTCCGCCTAAATCCGACTAAATCCTCAAAAAAAGAAAGTGAAAAACTTGTAAAATTTTGGATTTTGAAATGACTCTCGATGTAGTCACATCATCGAGAGTCGGGAGCAACAACTACCGAGGCCTCGAAGGCCACCAAGGTACCATGACTCAAGGGGAAGGGGGCAAACAAGAGAAAAACAAGCAATAAAAGACGGAAAAGTAAGGATAGTTACTAAAACCAATCGTCTAGTAACTCACTCGCTCCATCGTCTCATATATCAAAGTAGGCACGTTGCTTGTCGTCTTTGTTGTTATCCCGCTTCAAGCTTGATAAACCGCATGGTAGAGGTAGTAATGGTGCGAGGGGGTGGGAATTGATGTGGATCTCGGTGTAAGGTGAGATGTATGGGTCATATGATATGAGTAAGGAGGAGTAGGGAGGTTGGGAGGGGGTATAATGGATGGGTGGAGTCAAAGGGGACCATCCGGTCGGGATAGATGGTCCAGATCGGGTTGATAAACCCTTCCCGATCGGGAAGCCCTCGTCCCGGTCGGGAACCCGATCGGGATGGCTCCTTCCCGGTCGGGATTCCTCATCCTTCCCGGTCGGGAAGCCCTCTTCCCGGTCGGGATGAGTCTTCTTTGCTTCCCTAAGCCCAAAAGCTTATCAAAGCTTCAAAAACCGACTTCCTCGCTCGCAAACCAAACTCCATCATCAACCACTCCTTTCTAGGAGTCACATTCCCTTCACCTATCACAATAAACTCAATCTATACATCAAATTCACTCCCTCACATCGCTCATCAAAATACCAAATCAATCACAAGAATCCCACAAAAAACAAAGGAAGTCCTAGAGACAAAAAATACAAATACAAGCACAAGAATTCTAAAGAAGAGAGGAGGGGAATATACAACATGACGGTTCTTTTAGGAACTCCGTCATACCTAGGATGGTGGACTCCATTCTTCAACCATAGCCCTCAAGGGCATGGAGGAGCAAGTTGAACGCGCTACCGACATCATAGTGAAGGCCCAAGAAGCGCTCGAGCTTAACCGACCTCCACGGCCTCCAAGGAGGAGGCAAGAAGTAGGAATCCCAAGACCCGACATCATCTTCAAAGTAGTCTCCGGGGTCTCTCCATCCTACGAGCTTCACCGGTCTCTTCCTCCCTAAGCATTGCCTCCAATCACAAGCAAGCTTCATCTCCAAGAAACGAGGCACAAAAAGCGGTTTTGGCCTCGCTTCCTCGATGCACACCCCCACACTTGCCTCAAGTTGTGGTTCCCCATCTTCATCACTCGGCCCCACATCATCTTGGAGGATAGGATCGAAACTTCTACCGGCGGTTTCAATCTCCTCCAAGTCATTGCTTGACTCACTTTCTAGGGGCTCTTGATGCTTATCCACATTCTCGGACAAGGGCAACTCGAGGCTCACAATTTCACCCAACAACTCTACAAACTCCACCAACCCATCCAACTCACTATCCTCCTCCAATTCCTCACCAACGATGCCTTCCCCAAGAGTCATCTCCTCATTCGTCTCTTTTTGGGTAGACGATTGAGGTTCTTCAAAGCAAACTTCTCTATCAAAGGGAACTACGTCGGCGGCTTCGTAATTAGGTTGCTCCTCTCTCTCAAGTGGGCATCCTCCATCTAAATGTGATGCTCGGGATAAAGACATTACGGTTTGAACCGCTAATGCATTTAAATGAGCATTCCTCGCCTCGTTTGCCCTTCGCATTTGGGCCATTAAATCATCTTGTTCCCTTTTTAATTGAATGGCCGTTTCTTGAAGGCTCCTTTGCATTTGAAGCATCGATTGATGTAACTCTAAGTTTGGCGATTGGTAGTCATTGGGGTCTTGTAAAGCTCCTTGATAATCTTGATGATGTCCATAGGGTGGGGCATCATATTGTTGGTAGCAAGGTTGGGGTGATTGGTAGTATTGTGGGTCATGGGGCTCATATTGTGGTTGGGGTGTACGGTAATATGGTGGGTTTTGGGGGTATTGGCTTCCATAAGGTGGATCTTGATTGAACATGGTGGGTTCACAATCATAGCTTGAGTAATAGCCACCATGATCGTAGGAATGATAATCGTCCACTTGTTGGTAGCCGTTTTCATACTCTTGAAGATCATACCCATCTTGATTACCCCAAGAAGCTTGATTATGGTAGGGGGACGTCATGTCATACCCTTGGTTCATGGAAGAAGAGTGGTAGCTCATATCGGCTCCCGAGTGTGTGGAGTTTAGATCAAACCCCATGCTTGCTCGAAAATCGTAGTCCATACCCGGTTGGAAACCACTCATCCTAGCAACCGTTCGTTTAAGCGGCTCTGAGTTGCAAGAAGAAGATAATCACCACCTCTAAGCACAAACTGTAGACTAAGAACAAACGTGAGAAGTCTAGTGCTTTTTGGGCACTAGACAAGAGAGAAATAAACCACACACACACAAGAAGCAAAGTAACCAAAAAAGAAAAAAAAGAAAACACAAACACAAAGACTAAGTCAAGCAAATAGGAAAACAAAGTCTAAACTAGCACCGTCCCCGGCAACGGCGCCAAATTGATGGTAGGGATTCGTCACGTCCCAACCGTCAATAAAATAACCGGCTAACCTAACTAGGGTAGATAGGGTAAGTCGGGTCGAATCCACGGGGACGGTAAGAGGCGTCTAGACTAAGGTCGCCTAAATACTAGACTAAGTCAACGAGCTAAGCTAAACTAGGAATGGTAGAGAGGGGAGAAAACTAGACTACACTAAGGCTAAGGAGAAAGCAAACAAAGGAGAACGGGCTAGGATTAGGTCGGGGTCAAAGGGGTAACGGAATGGTCAAGGGAGAACTAGAGTGAAGGAGGTAGTAGGGTGATCTAGGTTGGTCCGGGCTCTCGCAACTTAGACCCGCCTAGAGGTTCCACCTAGATCCCATCTCGGCGACACACATGACAAACGGGGTTCTAGCGCGCTATGGTGGCCTAGGTCGCATCCGGGCTCTCGCTACTTAGACCGACCTAGGGGTCATCCTCACCGGGCTCTCGCAACTTAGTGAGTGAACCGAACCCACAAACAAACTATCACCCACAAGAGAAAGGCAATAAAAAACAAGTATTTGCAACTACTAGTCAATCAAGCATTTCAACAAACATGTGATATGCATCAAACCAAGAGGAAACCCAAATCTTCCACCAAAATTTCCAACAAACCCATAATCACCCAATTAACACCCTAATCACCTTACTAACCTTAGCAAGAACACTACTCTAACATATCTAATCTAGAATTAACACTAACAAGAGGAATCATCAAAGAAACAAAACAAACATCAACAAACTAATGATAACAATGAACAATAACAAAACAATCAACTAAAGATTCAAACTTGAACAACATAAACAAGATTAAGAGAAAGGGAAAAGGATTATACCAAACTAGAGGATGGAAGGAAGAATAAGAACTTGTATAAAAGAGAAAACCCCAAAATAATCATCCAAGGTTGTCAAGCTTGGTGAAGATCTTCAAGAATTCCTTAATACAAGAGCTCATCTACGATTAACTACTAATTATCGACTAATCTACACTAATCTAATCTAATCTAACCTAAAGTAGTCTAGGGTTTAAGGATAGGTGAAGAATCTATCATATGATTACAAGAGGGAAGTATATATAGGGGTACAAGAATGAAAGGAGATGAAACAATGAACTGCGGGCTGAACTGGGCTCATCCCGTTCGGGATGAGTTCATCCCGTTCAGGATGGATGGTCCCATCTCTCACGGCAAGCTCATCCCGTTCCGGATGGACCCTTCACAGAACACCTCTCTTTTGTGCACCTCAACCGGTTCCGGTTGAGCTCAACCGGTTCCGGTTGAGCTCAACCGGAACCGGTTGAGCCTTGTAGGCCTCCTTTAAGCTTCTTTCGGTCCCTCCTTGCTTCTCATGGGTTTCTCATCGATTCTCGGGACTCGGGATTGGATCTCGGAGGCTCGGGACTCGGGATCGGGTCTCAGAGGCTCGGGACTCGGGATCGGGTCTCGGAGGCTCGGGATTGGGTCCCAAGGTCTCGGGGTCGATTCCAAGGCATCGAGTCATCGTTCCTTTACTCCGTTGGCTCCAAAATGTGTATGTATCGAGTCGGAATCGCTCCAACTCTTCCAAATCGGTCTCGGGAACCTGAACCGAACTAAAGGAAGCATAAGAAGCCCATAAACCGCTCCCAAGGAGCGATTCCACAAGGAAAATGGGACCAAGACACTACGAAATAGGCACTACAAACCACACTTATCAGCTGGGGAATAAAATTTTGAAGAATATTTTGAATTTTTGAATTTGAAAGAGTTTTGAAAATTAGAGTATTTTGACTCTGAAAAGGAATAGGAATGCTTGGGATGACTTAGCTAGATCCTAGGATAAGGCCTGTATGCTAAATCTTCTGGGATTAGGAATCCCAAAGCAAGGAGGAGTCTGGGTTTTAATGCTATAAATACTCCCTCTTTGCTCATAATTTCTTCATAATTCTCACAATTCCCCTTCTTCTTTTAAAGAAAAACAAGCCCTGAGAAACTTATTCTCCCTTTTTAGAAATTCATTATGGGAATCGACCGACTAATTGGTATGCTGCAAGATTGGTCCCGATATTTCAGAGATGCAGATAAAGTTATTCTGAATCAGAATGGTGTCACCCAGTTATTCACGATCCGCCAGATGCAAGTAGACTGTCACTTTTTGGATGCTTGCTTGTCCTATTGGGACGATACTTATCACGTTTTCGGCTTCCCCCGGGGCGAAATCTGCCCTATTCCCGAAGAAATTGCTGCCGTAGGCGGGTGGAATCCCATACTTCGCCCTGCTATCCCGTTCTCAGTTCATGACCCGAGGAGGAAATTACGGGAATTTTTAGGGCTTTCCCATTTGGAGGTATCTCGCATGCTGGAAGGAGATACAGTTTCCTTGATCGATTTGGCCGAAAAATTCATGAACCCACACGACGTCCGAGTCAGGCCGGTTCACAGCCGTAGGGCCTTTGCTTTTTGTATGCTCCATGTTTATGCCTTCGAAGGCCATATGGATCTTTTGTCTTGTATGGGCTATGTCCGACTCTTCACAATGGTTGATTTAATGGAGACGGTGCACAGCCCGGCTTGGCTGATCACAGGAGAAATTATCCAGGGTTTGGATAATCGTAAAAGGGATTCATCAATCCGGTTAACTGGGAGCACCCGTCTTCTACAAGTGCCTTGATTTTTTTTTTGATTTTTTCGAATTTTCGCAATTTTTGATTTTCTCGCGTTTTTTCTCGTTTTTTGCGATTTTCTCGGTTTTTTTCTCGATTTTTGCATTTTTTTTTACTTTTCACGATTTTGACTTTTTGCGACTTTGACTTTTCAGCTTTGGCTATTTGAGAGGCTATCGATCCTGGATCCTCCCCTTGACGTGAGCCGATATCGTCCAAATCAAGTGATGACGAGAAGGCGGACTGTTGACTTTTCTCGCCTCAACACTCAAAAATACTGGGACGAGCTGCTGTCTTTCCATGGATGCCCATTGATTCGCTGGACCGTACCTTGGTGGCCTATTTATGTCTGGACTGGTTTGGAATCTAGAGATAGGGCCCGATATCAATTGATCCTATCTTTTAGGCAGACAATTCATCTTTACCCCGATCGCATACTTAGGCAATATGGTCGGGCCCAAAGAATCCCGGAAATCGAGGCGGTCGTGAGTGAATCTACTCAGCTAACAGACGTAATGTGCGATACCTGGATGCAAAGGTGGTATACTCGGGCTACTTGGCCCGTTTCCAAGACTATTCACTCAATTTGGGTATCGGCTTCTTATGTAAAGTGGACAAAAGCAGATTCCGCTAAAGCCCGTGCTGCTTTGAAGACTGACGAAGCCTTTGACTTGCTGCGCCGAGAACAAGCTAAAGATAATCGAGGCTTCTTTGATGATGGCGATACCCCGACTACCATGGTTCGTCTGATGTCAGGCCAGAAAGGGAAGACTAGGACTCAGACTGAAGGGTTCAGTACTAAAGGTGCACGGGGGAAAGTGAGCCCCCAGACGGACTTGGAAAAGAGACTCGGCCCAAGACTGGCGGTTAAGGACCGACTCGGACCTCGAGACAGACTACCCGAGCATGTACGGGCTCGGCTTGGGCCAGCGACGATAGCAGAAGATCCGTTGTCGAGGAAACAGGTTCGGGCTAAAGAGGTTCCCTTAGTGATACGGGAACGTTAGCCCCCGCCCCGTCGACCCCGGGCTCCGCGCGACCCAAAAGACAAAGGGAAACGGAAAATGTATGAGCAGTAGTCTCCTAGATTTTATTATTTAAGTACTACTATTATTTTGTGGTGTGATTTTTGTTGTTTGTTGTTTGTTTTGTTTTTTTTTTTGCGTGAGGCATTTTTTTGAAATAATAAAAGACATATTAGTGAAAATCGTTCCTGTCTTTTCGTTATTGCAGTGGTTGTACCCTTTTGAGGGGTTGCCTACGTATCCACGATTAGTGGAATCAAACAAACCGTAGTTCAAACATAGATTTTTTTTGTAATTTTCGAAAAAACATCAAGACTATTAGTTCGAGATGTGCGACAGTAGGATAAATAATCCTAACTTATTGACTTGCTTTAAATTTATAAAAAGACAAATTTTATAAACTTTAGCAAATGACATTGAGATAAGGTTTAGGGATAGTATCGTTTCAGCTGGTCCAAGTTGGTTGGGTTGACGAATTCATTCCCGTCCAAGTCTGTCAGCATTACTGCTCCTCCTGATAAAACCTTCTTTACTAGATACGGTCCGGCCCAGTTGGGTTTGAATTTTCCCCTTGGGTCAACTGGTAGCAAAGCCCGGACAGATTTTAGGACTAAATCCCTTTCATTGATATTTCTGGGCCTAACCCTTTTGTTAAAAGCCCGTTGTATCCTTTTCTGGTATATCTGGATATTGTTAAGGGCTCGGGATCGCCGTTCGTCCAAGAGAACTAGCGAGTCATATCGGGCTTGGACCCAATCTGCTTCAGGCACCTGAGTTTCGAGTAAAATCCTCAGGGACGGTACCTCGAGCTCGACTGGCTGGACCGCCTTAATCCCATATGTCAGATAATATGGAGTTGCTCCGGTTGCGGTGCGAATTGATGCCGGTACCCCCATAAGGCAAAGGGGATTTTGTCGGGCCAGTCCCGGTAATTCTCAGCCATCTTCTTAAGTATGGTGACAATTGTTTGATTGGCTGCCTCTACCGCTCCATTTGTTTGGGGACGGTAAGGCAAAGATGTATGCCTTTGAATTTTATATTTTTCCAGCAAAGTAGCGGTTTCAGCTTGGAAATGGGTCCCGTGATCATTGATGAACTCGTGTGGGATCCCGTATCGGCATATAATTTTATCTTAGATAAATTTAGCCACGTGCTTGGCGTTCAAGACACGATACGATTCGGCTTCGACCCATTTAGTAAAATAATCAATAGCCACTAGAATGAAACAGTGACCCCCCGTCCCGGAAGGGTTCACCTTCCCGATTATATCAATTCCCCATGTCGAGAATGGCCATGGTGATGTCATGGTATATAATAGGGATGACGGTATATGTTGGACGTTAGCGAAAATCTGATAGTTATGACAGTGTTTGACATATAACTGGCAGTCGGTTTCCATGCTATTTCAATAGTATCCGAGTCTCGCGATTTTTTCGAGCTAGCATATGGGCGTTCATATGCGGGCCGTTCTCGCCATCGTGTACCTCGGCCATGACCTTTTCGGCTTGCGTTTTGTCGATGCATAGGAGTAAAGCCCCCTGTGCCGTCTTTTTACACAACTGCCCATCGTCCGTGCGGATGAACTGAGTGGCCCACCTTCGCAGGGCTTTCTTGGCCCGGTTTTTAGATCCCGGAGGATATTCTCCCGATGTTAAGTAGGTTAGAACAGCCTGGTACCAAGGTTCTGGATCAGTTATTTCAATATCTTGAATATCGTTGATATATGCCGGCTCGGACCGTCTTTCGACACAAATCGGCATGTTGGTTAGGTGATCCGGGATGTTCAGCAAAGATGCTAATTTAGAAAGCGCATCTGCAAACTGGTTTTTTTCCCGAGGTAGATAGATGTATTCTACCTTTTGAAACTGTTTTTCGAGAACCCTTACTCGCGCTTGGTAAGCTACGAGATTTGCGTTCCGAGTCTTCCACTTTTGGAGAGCTTGATTGATGACTAAATATGAGTCACCGTGGACACGGAGGTTTGTTACTCCTAAGTCAGCGGCGGCTTGCAACCTGTGAATGCATGCTTCATATTCGGCTGCGTTGTTAATCCAGTCAAAGTCCAATTTAATGGATAACGGGGTGTGTTCTCCTTGCGGTGAGATTAGAAAAATTCCGACCCCAAATCCTCGAAAGTTGGACGCCCCGTCAAAATATAGATCCCATGTTTCGGTGTCAGTATGGAATATATCTTTATCTGGGAAGCCCCAAGTATCGGTATGTCCCTCTTCGGATACCGGACTATCGGCAAGGAACTCGGCTACTACCCGACCTTTGATGGCTTTTAACGGCAGAAACTTGAGGTCGAACTCAGCTAGCATTAAAGGCCATCTAGATATCCTGCCATTGAGGATGGGCTTCTCGAACAGATACTTGATTGGATCCATTCTAGATAGTACGTGCACTTCGTGGCTAAGCATATAGTGTCGGAGCTTTTTAGTGGCCCAAACTAGAGCTAGGCACGTCTTTTCGAGCATCGTATATTTGCACTCGTATTCTAGGAACTTTTTACTGATGTAGTAAATAGCCCGTTCTTCTGAGTCGACCGTCTGGGCCATCATAGGCCCCATGGCTGTCTCGGTCGTTGTCAAGTATAACGACAAAGGCAGACCGTGTTGAGGTGGCATTAATACCGGCGGAGATCCTAGAATCTCTTTGATTTTATCGAAAGCTGCTTGAAATTTGTCGTCCCACAGTACTCGTTCTCCTATCTTCAGTTTTTTGAAAATGGGTTCACATACCATGGTTAGCTTCGATGCCACGCTGGCTGACGATATGGCCCAGTAACTTGCCCGATGTTACCCCGAAAATGCATTTTTGAGGATTTAGCCTCATGTTGTACTTGCGTAGTCGGGTGAAAAACTTTCTGAGGGCCGAAATATGTCTGTTTCGGTCCTTGGACTTAACGATCATGTCGTCCACGTAGACCTCCACTTCCTTGTGCATCATGTCATTTAATAAGGTAGTGGCGGTCCGTTGGTAAGTGGCACCGGCGTTGATAAGCCCAAATGGCATAACAGTGTAACAGTAAGTCCCCCAAGGCGTAGTGAAGGTGGTCTTACTCATGTCCTCTTTCGCCATTTTGATCTGATTGTATCCGGTATACCCGTCATAAAGGATAGAAGGGCATGATTGGCCGTGTTGTCTACCAGTATGTCGATGTGTGGCAACGGGAAATCGTATTTCGGGCTGGCCTTATTAAGGTCCCGGAAATCTACACAAACTCGTACCTTTCCGTCTTTCTTGGGTACTGGTACGATATTTGCAACCCAGTCTGGATATTCAGACACTTGAATAAAGCCCGCTTTGAATTGCTTGTCGACTTCTTCTTTGACTTTGAGAGACCATTCGGGCCTCATCCTTCAGAGTTTTTGCTTTACCGGCTTACACCCGTCTTTGATGGGTATACGGTGTTCGGCTATCTCCCGGTCTATTCCCGGCATGTCCTTGTAGGACCATGCGAAGACGTCTTTGAATTCATGGAGGAGATCCGTGAATTGTTGTTTCTCCTCAGGATCTAAGGATAAACCCAACTTAAGCATCTGAGGCTCTAAAGGTGTTCCTACAATGATGGAGTCAGTTTCCTCAATTACCGGATCTCGGGATTCCCTTTGTTCGAGTTGCTCGACTAGATGCGGAGGTAGTGGTACCTGTTCATCGGGTTTCTCAATGTCATTGCAAATAAAACTTTTGAAAATGTTTTGAAAATAAGACAAGTCGTAAGCAGAACGATTATCGTTATTATTGATAGGGAATTTTGAAAATAGCTCAAAGAGAGCAGCCATCTGATCGTTGGTCAGAGGCGGGATCGGGAGTGCTCTCGGGACAGACTCCGAGACTCCCAAAGGTGTGACTAATAAAGGAAAAGGGGTTACAGACTCGACCCTAGTACTGGACCCTCTAGACTTAGACTCAGACTCAGACTCAGACTCGGATTCGGACTCAGCGCCTTGCATGTCCCCTTCTCCAGTAGTGAGTTTGTAGACTCGACCCTCGCTGTAGGTCCACTTGATCGTCTTCCTCCAAGCCCTCTTTCCGGTGTTAGCGCCGACTTCGGAGATCAGCTTGGTCGGATCAAACTTGCTGCTGTGGAGGATCAGGTTCACCAATTCCTCCTTAGGAGTCGGGATGATCTTGCTTTCCCCGAACAAGAGCCCCAGCATGGGATCGTCATGGTTTGAATCCTCTTTCGATTCGGCCTGGATGAGAGCAAAGATATCATCCGGGATGAAGTTGCATTCCCGAGCCAATTTGGTTTCGAGATATGAGATGGTGGGCAGGTAGAGGCCCACTTGAATAGCTCCGAATACGGGAGTGACAAACTTGGTTGTGTTTGTCCGGTCCATATCTCCTTGGGCCACGGTGTAGCCCAACCCGAATCGAGACTCTCCGTCGTTCAGGACCTCGATGATCTTGCCGGCCGGGAGATTAGGCCTTGAGGTAGCCCCTGGCAGGTAGCCCAAGTTTTGCAGCATCGTGTCGATGCTAGTAGTGAAATATGGCTGAAAAAGAAACTCTTCATCGATCATTCCCATGAAATTGAAACCTCGCGGGTCGATCGAGCCTGCCGTGTTGCAGCTTGATACGGCTATGGGAGTAGCTTCGAGAGTGATGACCCCGTCTTGTAAAGGTAAGTTGACCTTCCTGCGGAGAGTGGAGGACACGGCCTTGACCGCGTGGATCCAGGGCCTTCCAAGTAGCAGATTGAACGATGAGGTGACATCGATCACTTGCAATTCGAGCTCCTTTTCGATCGGGCCTGTTATGATGGTTACTTTAACTGCCCCAGCTACTGATTTTGGGCTCCCATCGAAAGCCTGGATAGTTTGTGCAGTAGGATGGTAGTCAGCCTCGATAATTCCGAGAGCCTTTGCAGTCCTTAAAGGAAGGACATTCACAACTGACCCGTCATCAATTAGGGTCATGGGTAGAGACTTGCCTCGGAAGATCACCGTGATATATAGGGCCAAGTTGTGGGTGGCGTTAAATGGTGGAAGATCGGATTCAGAGAAGGTGATGAGTGGGCCTTCTCCCTTGGGCTTGCCCTTAAGATGAGGTAAAATAGTGGCTACCATTTTAGTGGGGGTAACCAGCGAGTCTACCTTGATTTCATCGAGAGCCTTAGTAAGTGCTGCCCGATGCTCTTGAGAACTAACCAAAAGCTGCCATATAGTGAGATCGGTTCGGACCCTCTTCAGTTGCTTGACTAGGGCCGTGTCGGTGTTTTGGTTCTTCAAGTGTAGAGTCCGTCCTGGCAGGTTCAGTGACGGATCCCGGACTTGAAGGTCCGGCCGTGATGATGTGTGTGCCGGCCAGGGCCTTGGTTTTGGCCTTCCGGATTTCTTCGACGGTGATGGGGACAGCTTCCCCCTTAACCAGATAAACGTCATCTTCATCGTCATTCCATATCCCGTTGATTTGGGGGATGAAAGTTGAAATGAGATGAGTACAGTCAACTACTTCTCCGGTAAAAATGGCGTGAGTAGCAATAGGATTATTTTTGTTACTCGGCTTATCACTTGGTAGCGGTATCTTCCCACTCTCGATCAGATCTTGAATGAGATGCTTCAACTTCCAGCATTTTTCGGTGTCGTGCTCGTTGCCTTGGTGATAGTGGCAATAGGCTTGGGCGTTGTAGCTTTTGGACCGCTTTTCGACAGGAACTTCCGGCATCGGGCCTATCGGCTGGATCAGGCCTTTAGAAGATAGCCTTTGTAAGGCGTTAGCATATGTAGTCCCTATGTCAGTGAATACCCGAGCCAGAGTATTCTTTTTGGTCAAGGTGTCAAGCAAATTGACCTCGTCAAAGATGCTTTGGGCCGCACTTGTGGTTTTGGGCTTGCCAGAAGACGAGCTGGCTCCTTGATACCCCTTAGTAGAGGCCTTAGTAAGGCTCTCTAACCTTAAATCATCTTCGATTCTCGTACCCATCTCGGTTAAGGTGGCGAAATTGGGTATGTTGGCGTACCGGAGGTAGATCCGGTAAGATGGGAGGAGATTTTTCACAAAGGCCTCCACTAATACCTTTTCGCTGGGCTTGTCCACAAGCTTGACGCTTTCTGCCCTCCACCTTTGGAGGTATTTGGTGAAACCCTCCTTAGGCTCTTGGGCCATGACCTCCAGAGTACGCATGGTTGTCTGGATGTCAGTATTGTCCGCATAGTTTCGGGCGAACTCCGTTGCGACATCGTCCCAAGTTTTGTACTTCTTGGAATCAAGCCTGTAGTACCAGGCTCTCGGGTGCTTGTCCAAGGATGAAGCAAAGAGATGCTTGAACATGGTCGATTTGACCCTCTTAACCGCCATGAACTCTTTAAAAGCCCGGATATAGAGTACCGGGTCTTCAGTCCCATCGAACATGGGTAGGCCCGTCAAGTTGAGATTAGCGGGAAATTCATCAGTTAGGGGCGAATAAGTCCGAGCGTTCTCCGTGTGGATGGTGTTGTTGGTCGCCGTGTGGACCTGTTCTTGCAGCTTGTGGACCGCGCTGGCCAGTTCAGCTAACGGCCCATCATCATCAACTCCACTGTTAGGAGTTCCCTGCTCCACGGCGCTTACCCGGGTGAGGATGGCGATCTGGTCCTCCCTCATTTTCGTCAATTGGTCTTGAAGCTTAGCCAACGAAGCGGTCAACTTGCAATGGCTTCTTTCGACATGGTTCGGGTGAAGGGCGACTTGTCTGTAAGAATACCGCGTAATCAGCAACTAAGCCAAATCCTAGAACAAAAGTACATCCCGAGCAAGGGAAGAAAGGAAACTAGGAAGGAAATGACTCGGAAAAGGACATTTAGACGGGTGACCTGTGAAAAGGTGGGCCTCCTTTAGGATCCACCTTTGTGGGCTGGGCCCTGTTCGAAAGGAGGTTCACGTGAGACATTCCCCAGACTTTTAGACTCGATTGTGTAGACGGGCCAACCCTTGTAGGAGTATGTCCTACGTAGGTGGGCCTTGCCTTAGTTTAATAAGGCGGACTGGATAGGGAGGAAATCCGTGATATAAGATCGACGGAGTTTCGACGCTAGAAGACTTGACGACTGAAGACACGACCCGACACTGCTAAATACGGAAAGCCCTAAGAAAAGGAAGTTTGCAAAATTGATTCTTTGAAAAGCCCGAAAGAATCGGGAGAACCGGCCCCTTTTTTTTTTCGAGAAAGAAAACGGAAAGGCGGACCGGGGGGACGGTTTTGAAAGTTCGAAAATATTTTCGAGTTTTGAAATGGGCATAATACCGGCTAAAAATAGGCTATTTTGAGTAAAATCGTGGATCCTAAATTCGGTATATGTCCCGGGTTTTGAAAATTGGATATTTTGAAAAAGGATGCAATTTTGAAAATGACGGTTTTTAAAAGACGACTTATAAATCAGGTAGCACGTAGTCATGGAAACAGTATAACGACGCCATGTATGCTCTAATTCTAAGTCTCGGTCAGTCTGTAAGGGTCTATACCAGTGTACACAGCCTATCGAGAATCGGGGCAGACTTCCTAAGTCGAGTTGAGCTTAGAACATGCCGTAAAACCCATACGAATCGGCTAATGGACACCTTTGACATATCCAATTTGGACTACATCAATAGTATAGTGGGACGTCAGTCACCAGTACTGGCCCGGGAAAATATGGGGTTATGCATGAACCGTAAAACTAAAACGCGTATTGTACTAGTCAAACGATTTCTATTCGAGTCTCACCCTGAGGATGCTGATGGTAAGTCACGCATCAGTTAATCCCCAGCAGAGTCGCCAAATTGTGGACATGACATAGGTCCACCCCGACGCGGCCACGCGCGAGTTTGGGGAGGCGAATGGATCTCCATATGAGAATGGATCGAATTGAAATTTAAATCGAAGTTGGAGTCGCCACCGAACTTTGTAAAAGTTCGGGCCCGTTCGAACCCACTCTATGTCGTAGTGGGCCGTGTACAAAATACGGCCCATTTCCGATGTCAGAGTTTATCGGGTTCGTCCCTTTGCATTTGATACCGATACCGACTTGATCGGATATCGTGTATTGAATGACTCTTGTTGCCAATGGTTTCGGACATCCGGAAACCGAGGTTCTGAGTAAGGGGTGAGGGTACGTGTTGGGAAGTTCACAAAGAACACCCAACCCCGCCCGCACATTAGCGGCCTCTACTAAGATATCGTTTGATTTTTGAATACGCGCGTTAGTAATACGATGAATGATATGCAAACATTGTTTTCCTAAGCATGCGAGGAATTGAATGGGTTGATAAGTCGGTTTAATGCATGAAAAATTAACGTCAAAGTTGAATTTAGCATGTGAGATTCATTTTAGTATAATAAAACAAAAGATGAAAAGAGATTGTTAAAAAGATGAACAAACGTGTTAGTAACGATTGAATAATAAAAATAAATATGATAATATGCATGATTTTGAAACGTGTTTGACCGTGGTCAAGAAGAAAGAAAAATATATTTGTCGAAATCTGAAATATTGCTAAAAAGACGTTGTTTTGTCTGAAAAACGATGTTCGAGAAAAAAAAAAAAAAAAAAAAACAAGGAAAGGGTCGCGTTCCAGCCAGCCGCGCGACTCGCCCGAGTCTGGCGTGACTCGCCCGAGTCTGGCACGACTCGCCCGACCAGGCTGCTCGCCCGGGACGCGCGCGACTCGCGTCCTGGCCTGTTTTCGAAATTGATTTTTTGAAAATTCGATGATTTTATTAAATCGCGTACGAATATTGCACAATTTGCACTCGATTTAATATTTTCGATATTCGTTATATTCGATATTCGATTATGAAATCGATATCAAATATTCAGAACAATTTTAGAAAAAGGTTTTGAAGAAAATCGTTTTGTAAAAAAAATGATGTTTAAAAAAGGAACGGAGAAAGCGAACGAGGCCGCGGATTTGAGGCTCCCGTGCGAGTCGCCTGGGAAGGGCGCGACTCGCGTGAGGGTCTGTCCCGGCTCGTTTATTCTTCGAAAATTGTTAATTTTGATAAATCGCGTTCAAATATGAATTAATTTATACTCGATTTATATTTTCGACTTTCGTCGTATTCGATATTTAATTATGAAATCGATATCAAATATTCGGAATGATTTTTAGAAAAAGTTTTGTAAAATTGTTTTGAAAAGAAATTGAACGAATAAGAAAAAAAATGTTAATTCTCTCCGCGTTAAAATAGTCATATTTTGTAAAAAGATGTAACGATTTTTTTAGCATCGACGAGATTTAATTTAATTCTTTTAATACGATATTCGACTATAGAGTTGATATCGTATTTTTAAGAATGTTTGTTATATGAAAATAGTTTTAGTAATATCGATATTAGAAATAATAATAAAAGCGACGAACGACCCATAAAAAAATTGACGACCGACGACCCGTAAGAAAAAGCGACGGACGAAAAAGGAAGAAAAAAACGAGGGAAGGACGAGAAGAAGAAGAAGAAGAGAGAAAAAGAGAAGTCGGGTTTGGTTACACCCTCAACCTACATGCTTTTGTTTACTCGGATCAGGGCTCGTCGGAATGTGGCTATGGCACGGGAGCGTCGAGTTTAATGATGGTCAGTTATCGTGGTTAGGTTTGCACGTGTACGGTGGCGTGAGAGGCGGCCGGTTTTGGTCGGGCGTGGTCTCGGTGTATATTATCGGTTTCTCGATGTTAGGTGTGAGGAGTTTGTGTATATTTTGCGGATTGTAGATGTGTAACAATTGTTGTATGATGCCTTAATATTGTGTGTGCAAGGGGCCTATTTATAGGAAATTCCTGACCTTGGCTAGGAGAAGTGTTTGGGTTAGAACTACCGCTTAGGATAGGAAACGTAAGAAGCTGAGAAGCGTGAGAATTCCGTTTCCTTGACGAGGAAGCAAGGAAACCGGCTGAAAACAGTCTGCTCGGCCGAGTGTCCTACGCTTGGTCGGGTGTTTGATTCGGTATTCGGATAGAATTCCTACTTGAGATCGAATTCTATCCTTAAACGGATTTGTTTAATATTTTGCGTAGCTGATTTTTTGTAGTGTTGGAGTCCAAACCGGACGTGTGAGGTGTCACGGCTGGTCCGTGTGTCTAGGGAATATCTCTGACCGGGTTTTGACTCGGTCGCTAAAAGACGGTTTTGCCCCTGGTGCCGGTTTCGACCCAAATTAGTCTTATTTGACTCGAAACGACCCACTGGGCCTGATTTTGAGGTTGGTTTTGTGAGATATGTACTTCGTAAAACGCCCAAGCCAAATGGCAATGGTTTTGAGCCCGTTTTTGAGTATATTAAAGCACGTTTGCGTCCGATCATCATCGGGTGTTTGTCGGAAATTGCTATAGACACCTGGCAGTCAAAATGTGGGTGTCTACAGAGCCCCCACTCTGACTGAGGCTTGGACAAGGCGAAAGTCAGAGTAGCTATATCAATCAAAGATTAAAACCTTTCAGCTTCCGGTCGGGTCGTTTATAGTCCATTAGACTCGCGTAAAAGAGCACGCCAGCCATAAGTTGGAAATCATACCTGAGCTGATGATGATAACTCCGTGGGGAATTGGACTTGTCGCATAACTCTTGGCTGTGCCCATACACGGGCTCATCTCGTTAAATGCTGCTGGGGAGTTGGTTGCACGGTTTTGCTTGAGTCGTCCTGTACATGATTTATGCAAAGTTTGCATGTAACACATTTTCAGGAGAAATGACTCGCGCTGGGGAATAAAATTTTGAAGAAGATTTTGAATTTTTGAATTTGAAAGAGTTTTGAAAATTAGAGTATTTTGACTCTGAAAAGGAATAGGAATGCTTGGGATGACTTAGCTAGATCCTAGGATAAGGCCTGTATGCTAAATCTTCTGGGATTAGGAATCCCAAAGCAAGGAGGAGTCTGGGTTTTAATGCTATAAATACTCCCTCTTTGCTCATAATTTTTTCATAATTCTCACAATTCCCCTTCTTTTAAAGAAAAACAAGCCCTGAGAAACTTATTCTCCCTTTTTAGAAGTTCATTATGGGAATCGACCGACTAATTGGTATGCTGCAAGATTGGTCCCGATATTTCAGAGACGCAGATAAAGTTATTCTGAATCAGAATGGTGTCACCCAGTTATTCACGATCCGCCAGATGCAAGTAGACTGTCACTTTTTGGATGCTTGCTTGTCCTATTGGGACGATACTTATCACGTTTTCGGCTTCCCCCGGGGCGAAATCTGCCCTATTCCCGAAGAAATTGCTGCCGTAGGCGGGTGGAATCCCATACTTCGCCCTGCTATCCCGTTCTCAGTTCATGACCCGAGGAGGAAATTACGGGAATTTTTAGGGCTTTCCCATTTGGAGGTATCTCGCATGCTGGAAGGAGATACAGTTTCCTTGATCGATTTGGCCGAAAAATTCATGAACCCACACGACGTCCGAGTCAGGCCGGTTCACAGCCGTAGGGCCTTTGCTTTTTGTATGCTCCATGTTTATGCCTTCGAAGGCCATATGGATCTTTTGTCTTGTATGGGCTATGTCCGACTCTTCACGGTGGTTGATTTAATGGAGACGGAGCACAGCCCGGCTTGGCTGATCACAGGAGAAATTATCCAGGGTTTGGATAATCGTAAAAGGGATTCATCAATCCGGTTAACTGGGAGCACCCGTCTTCTACAGGTGCCTTGATTTTTTTTTGATTTTTCCGATTTTTCGCAATTTTCGATTTTCTCGCGGTTTTTCTCGTTTTTTGTGATTTTCTCGGTTTTTTTCTCGATTTTTGCGTTTTCTTTTTTTGACTTTTCACGATTTTGACTTTTTGCGACTTTGACTTTTCAGCTTTGGCTATTTGAGAGGCTATCGATCCTGGATCCTCCCCTTGACGTGAGCCGATATCGTCCAAATCAAGTGATGACGAGAAGGCGGACTGTTGACTTTTCTCGCCTCAACACTCAAAAATACTGGGACGAGCTGCTGTGTTTCCATGGATGCCCATTGATTCGCTGGACCGTACCTTGGTGGCCTATTAATGTCTGGACCGGTTTGGAATCTAGAGATAGGGCCCGATATCAATTGATCCTATCTTTTAGGCAGACAATCCATCTTTACCCCGATCGCATACTTAGGCAATATGGTCGGGCCCAAAGAATCCCGGAAATCGAGGTGGTCGGGCCCAAAGATAAAATTATATGCCGATACGGGATCCCACACGAGTTCATCAGTGATCACGGGACCCATTTCCAAGCTGAAACCGCTACTTTGCTGGAAAAATATAAAATTCAAAGGCATACATCTTCGCCTTACCGTCCCCAAACAAATGGAGCGGTAGAGGCAGCCAATCAAACAATTGTCACCATACTTAAGAAGATGGCTGAGAATTACCGGGACTGGCCCGACAAAATCCCTTTTGCCTTATGGGGGTTCCGGACATCAATTCGCACCGCTACCGGAGCAACTCCATATTATCTGACATATGGGATGGAGGCGGTCCAGCCAGTCGAGCTCGAGGTACCATCCCTGAGGATTTTACTCGAAAGTCAGGTGCCTGAAGCAGATTGGGTCCAAGCCCGATATGACTCGCTAGTTCTCTTGGACGAACGGCGATCCCGAGCCCTTAACAATATCCAGATATACCAGAAAAGGATACAACGGGCTTTTAACAAAAGGGTTAGGCCCAGAAATATCAATGAAGGGGATTTAGTCCTAAAATCTGTCTGGGCTTTGCTACCAGTTGACCCAAGGGGAAAATTCAAACCCAACTAGGCCGGACCGTATCTAGTAAAGAAGGTTTTATCAGGAGGAGCAGTAATGCTGACAGACTTGGACGGGAATGAATTCGTCAACCCAACCAACTTGGACCAGCTGAAACGATACTATCCCTAAACCTTATCTCAATGTCATTCGCTAAAGTTTATAAAATTCTTTTTTTTTATAAATTTTCAAAAATTAAGCAAGTCAATAAGTTAGGATTATTTATCCTACTGTCGCACATCTCGAACTAATAGTCTTAATGTTTTTTCGAAAATTAAAAAAAATCTATGTTTGAACTACGGTTGGTTTGATTCCACTAATCGTGGATACGTAGGCAACCCTTCAAAAGGGTACAACCACTGCAATAACGAAAAGACAGGAACGGTTTTCACTAATATGTCTTTTATTATTTCAAAAAAATGCCTCACGCAAAAAAAAAAAAAAAACAAACAACAAACAACAAAAATCACACCACAAAATAATAGTAGTACTTAAATAATAAAATCTAGGAGACTACTGCTCATACATTTTCCGTTTCCCTTTGTCTTTTGGGTCGCGCGGAGCCCGGAGTCGACGGGGCGGGGGCGAACGTTCCCGTATCACTAAGGGAACCTCTTTAGCCCGAACCCGTTTCCTCGACAACGGATCTTCTGCTATCGTCGCTAGCCCAAGCCGAGCCCGTACATGCTCGTGTAGTCTGTCTTGAGGACCGAGTCGGTCCTTAACCGCCAGTCTTGGGCCGAGTCTCCTTTCCAAGTCCGTCTGGGGGCTCACTTTCCCCCGTGCACCTTTAGTACTGGACCCTTCAGTCTGAGTCCTAGTCTTCCCTTTCTGGCCTGACATCAGACGAACCATGGTAGCCGGGGTATCGCTATCATCAAAGAAGCCTCGATTATCTTTAGCTTGTTCTCGGCGCAGCCAGTCAAAGGCTTCGTCAGTCTTCAAAGCAGCAGGGGCTTTAGCGAAATCTGCTTTTGTGCACTTTACATAAGAAGCCGATACCCAAACTGAGTGAATAGTCTTGGAAACGGGCCAAGTAGCCCGAGTATACCACCTTTGCATCCAAGTATCGCACATTACGTCCGTTAGCAGAGTAGATTCACTCACGACCGCTTCAATTTCCGGAATTCTTTGGGCCCGATCATATTGCCTAAGTATGCGATCGGGGTAAAGATGGATTGTCTGCCTAAAAGATAGGATCAATTGATATCGGGCCCTATCTCTAGATTCCAAAGCGGTCCAGACATAAATAGGCCACCAAGGTACGGTCCAGCGAATCAATGGGCATCCATGGAAAGACACCAGCTCGTCCCAATATTTTTGAGTGTTGAGGCGAGAAAAGTCAACAGTCCGCCTTCTCGTCATCACTTGATTTGGACGATATCGGCTCACGTCAAGGGGAGGATCCAGGATCGATAGCCTCTCAAATAGCCAAAGCTGAAAAGTCAAAGTCGCAAAAAGTCAAAATCGTGAAAAGAAAAAAAAAACGCAAAAATCGAGAAAAAAACCGAGAAAATCACAAAAAACGAGAAAAACCGCTAGAAAATCGAAAAACCGCGAGAAAATCGAAAATTGCAAAAAATCGGAAAAATCAAAAAAAAATCAAGGCACCTGTAGAAGACGGGTGCTCCCAGTTAACCGGATTGATGAATCCCTTTTACGATTATCCAAACCCTGGATAATTTCTCCTGTGATCAGCCAAGCCGGGCTGTGCTCCGTCTCCATTAAATCAACCACCGTGAAGAGTCGGAAATAGCCCATACAAGACAAAAGATCCATATGGCCTTCGAAGGCATAAACATGGAGCATACAAAAAGCAAAGGCCCTACGGCTGTGAACCGGCCTGACTCGGACGTCGTGTGGGTTCATGAATTTTTCGGCCAAATCGATCAAGGAAACTGTATCTCCTTCCAGCATGCGAGATACCTCCAAATGGGAAAGCCCTAAAAATTCCCGTAATTTCCTCCTCGGGTCATGAACTGAGAACGGGATAGCAGGGCGAAGTATGGGATTCCACCCGCCTACGGCAGCAATTTCTTCGGTAATAGGGCAGATTTCGCCCCAGGGGAAGCCGAAAACGTGATAAGTATCGTCCCAATAGGACAAGCAAGCATCCAAAAAGTGACAGTCTACTTGCATCTGGCGGATCGTGAATAACTGGGTGACACCATTCTGATTCAGAATAACTTTATCTGCGTCTCTGAAATACCGGGACCAATCTTGCAGCATACCAATTAGTCGGTCGATTCCCATAATGAATTTCTAAAAAGGGAGAATAAGTTTCTCAGGGCTTGTTTTTCTTTAAAAGAAGGGGAATTGTGAGAATTATGAAGAAATTATGAGCAAAGAGGGAGTATTTATAGCATTAAAACCCAGACTCCTCCTTGCTTTGGGATTCCTAATCCCAGAAGATTTAGCATACAGGCCTTATCCTAGGAGCTAGCTAAGTCATCCCAAGCATTCCTATTCCTTTTCAGAGTCAAAATACTCTAATTTTCAAAACTCTTTCAAATTCAAAAATTCAAAATCTTCTTCAAAATTTTATTCCCCAGCGCGAGTCATTTCTCCTGAAAATGTGTTACATGCAAACTTTGCATAAATCATGTACAGGACGACTCAAGCAAAACCGTGCAACCAACTCCCAAGCGGCATTTAACGAGATGAGCCCGTGTATGGGCACAGCCAAGAGTTATGCGACAAGTCCAATTCCCCACGGAGTTATCATCATCAGCTCAGGTATGATTTCCAACTTATGGCTGGCGTGCTCTTTTACGCGAGTCTAATGGACTATAAACGACCCGACCGGAAGCTGCCAGGTTTTAATCTTTGATTGATATAGCTACTCCGACTTTCGCTCTGTCCAAGCCTCAGTCAGAGTGGGGGCTCTGTAAACACCCACATTTTGACTGCTAGGTGTCTATAGCAATTTCCGACAAACACCCGATGATGATCGGACGCAAACGTGCTTTAATATACTCAAAAACGGGCTCAAAACCATTGGCATTTGGCTTGGGCTTTTTACGAAGTACATATCTCACAAAACCAACCTCAAAATCAGGCTCAGTAGGTCGTTTCGAGTCAAATAAGACTAATTTGGGTCGAAACCGGCACCAGGGGCAAAACCGTCTTTTAGCGACCGAGTCAAAACCCGGTCAGAGATATTCCCGAGACACACGGACCAGCCATGACACCTCACACGTCCTTTTTGGACTCCAACACTACAAAAATCAGCTAAGCAAAATATTAAACAAATCCGTTTAAGAATAGAATTCGATCTCAAGTAGGAATTCTATCCGAATACCGAATCAAACACCCGACCAAGCGTAGGACACTCGGCCGAGCAGGCTGTTTTCAGCCGGTTTCCTTGCTTCCTCGTCAAGCAAACGGAATTCTCACGCTTCTCAGCTTCTTACATTTCCTATCCTAAGCGGTAGTTCTAACCCAAACACTTCTCCTAGCCAAGGTCGGGAATTTCCTATAAATAGGCCCCTTGCACACACAATATTAAGGTATCATACAACAATTGTTACACATCTACAATCCACAAAATATACACAACTCCTCACACCTAACATCGAGAAACCGATAATATACACCGAGACCACGCCCAACCAAAACCGTCCGCCTCTCACGCCACCGTACACGTGCAAACCGAATCACCATAACTCACCAACATTAAACTCGACGCTCCCGTGCCATAGCCACATTCCGACGAGCCCTGATCCGAGTAAACAAAAGCATGTAGGTTGAGGGTGTAACCAAACCTGACTTCTCTTTTTCTCTCTTCTTCATCTTCTCGTCCTTCCCTCGTTTTTTCTTCCTTTTTCGTCCGTCGCTTTTTCTTACGGGTCGTCCGTTGTCAATTTTTTTATTGGTCGTTCGTCGCTTTTATTATTATTTCTAATATCGATATTACTAAAACTATTTTCATATAACAAACATTCTTAAAAATACGATATCAACTCTATAGTCGAATATCGTATTAAAAGAATTAAATTAAATCTCGTCGATGCTAAAAAAATCGTTACATCTTTTTACAAAATATGACGATTTTAACGCGGAGAGAATTAACATTTTTTTTCTTTTTCGGTCAAATTCTTTTCAAAACAATTTTACAAAACTTTTTCTAAAAATCATTCCGAATATTCGATATCGATTTCATAATCGAATATCGAATACGACGAATGTCGAAAATATAAATCGGGTATAAATTAATTCATATTTGTACGCGATTTATCAAAATTAACAATTTTCGAAGAATAAACGAGCCGGGACAGACCCTCACGCGAGTCGCGCCCTTCCCAGGCGACTCGCACGGGAGCCTCAAATCCGCGGCCTCGTTCGCTTTCTCCGTTCCTTTTTTAAACATCGTTTTTTTTACAAAACGATTATCTTCAAAACCTTTTTCTAAAATTGTTCCGAATATTTGATATCGATTTAATAATCGAATATCGAATATAACGAATATCGAAAATATTAAATCGAGTGCAAATTGTGCAATATTCGTACGCGATTTAATAAAATCATCGAATTTTCAAAAAATCAATTTCGAAAGCAGGCCGGGACGCGAGTCACGCGCGTCCCGGGCGAGCAGCCTGCTTGGGCGAGTCGCGCCAGACTCGGGCGAGTCGCGCGGCTGGCTGGAACGTGACCCTTTCCTCGTTTTTTTTATTATTTTTTTTCTCGAACATCGTTTTTTAGACAACGTCTTTTTAGCAATATTTCAGATTTCGACAAATATATTTTTCTTTTTTCTTGACCACGGTCAAACACGTTTCAAAATCATGCATATTATCATATTTATTTTTATTATCCAATCGTTACTAACACGTTTGTTCATCTTTTTAGCAATCTCTTTTCATCTTTTGTTTTATTATACTAAAACGAATCGCACATGCTAAATTCAACTTTGACGTAAATTTTTCATGCATTAAACCGACTTAGCAACCCATTCAATTCCTCGCATGCTTAGAAAAACAATGTTTGCATATCATTCATCGTATTACTAACGCGCGTATTCAAAAATCAAACGATATCTTAGTAGAGGCCGCTAATGTGCGGGCGGGGTTGGGTGTTCTTTGTGAACTTCCCAACACGTACCCTCACCCCTTACTCAGAACCTCGGCTTCCGGATGTCCGAAACCATTGGCAACGAGAGTCATTCAATACACGATATCCTATCAAGTCGGTATCGGTATCAAATGCAAAGGGACGAACCCAATAAACTCTGACATCGGAATGGGCCGTATTTTGTACACGGCCCACTAGGACATAGAGTGGGTTCGAACGGGCCCGAACTCCCACAAAGTTCGGTGGCGACTCCAACTTCGATTTAAATTTCAATTCGATCCATTCTCATATGGAGATTCATTCGCCTCCCCAAACCCGCGCGTGGTCGCGTCGGGGTGGACCTATGTCATGTCCACAATTTGGCGACTCCGCTGGAGATTAACTGATGCGTGACTTACCATCGGCATCCTCAGGGTGAGACTGGAATAGAAATCATTTGACTAGTACAATACGCGTTTTAGTCTTACGGTTCATGCATAACCCCATATTTTCCCGGGCCGGTAGTGGTGACCGACGTCCCACTATACTATTGATGTAGCCCAAAGTGGATATGTCAAAGGTGTCCATTAGCCGATTCATATGGGTTTTACGGCATGTTCTAAGCTCAACTCGACTTAGGAAGTCCGCCCCGATTCTCGATAGGCTGTGTACACTGGTATAGACCCTTACAGACTGACCGAGACTTAGAATTAGAGCATACATGGCGTCGTTATACTGCTTCAATGACTACGTGCTACCTGATTTATAAGTCGTCTTTTAAAAACCGTCATTTTCAAAATTGCACCCTTTTTCAAAATATCCAATTTTCAAAACCCGGGACATATACCGAATTTAGGATCCACGATTTTACTCAAAATAGCCTATTTTTAGCCGTTATTATGCCCGTTTCAAAACTCGAAAATATTTCCGAACTTTCAAAACCGTCCCCCCGGTCCGCCTTTCCGTTTTCTTTCTCGAAAAAATAGGGGGCCGGTACTCCCCGATTCTTTCGGGCTTTTCAAAGAATCAATTTTGCAAACTTTCTTTTCTTAGGGCTTCCCGTATTTAGCAGTGTCGGGTCGTGTCTTAAGTCGTCAAGTCTTCTAGCGTCGAAACTCCGTCGATCTTATATCACGGATTTCCTCCCTATCCCAGTCCGCCTTATTAGACTAAGGCAAGACCCACCTACGTAGGACATACTCCTACAAGGGTTGGCCCGTCTACACAATCGAGTCTAAAAGTCTGGGGAATGTCTCACGTGAACCTCCTTTCGAACAGGGCCCAGCCCACACAGCTGGATCCTAAAGGAAGCCCACCTTTTCACAGGTCACCCGTCTAAGTGTCCTTTTCCGAGTCATTTCCTTCCTAGTTTCATTTCTTCCCTTGCTTGGGATGTACTTTTGTTCTAGGATTTGGGTTAGTTGCTGATTACGCGGTATTCTTACAGACACGCCGCTCTTCACCCGAACCATGTCGAAAGAAGCCATTGACGAGTTGACCGCTTCGTTGGCTAAGCTTCAAGACCAATTGACGAAAATGAGGGAGGACCAGATCGCCATCCTCACCCGGGTAAGCGCCATGGAGCAGGGAACTTGTAATAGTGGAGTTGATGATGATGATGGGCCGTTAGCTGAACTGGCCAGCCCGGTCCACAAGCTACAAGAACAGGTCCACACGGCGACCAACAACACCATCCACACGGAGAACGCTCGGACTTATTCGCCCCTAACTGATGAATTGCCCGCTAATCTCAACTTGACGGGCCTACCCATGTTCGATGGGACTGAAGACCCGGTACTCCATATCCGGGTTTTCAAGGAGTTCATGGCGGTTAAGGGGGTCAAATCGACCATGTTCAAGCATCTCTTTGCTTCATCCTTGGACAAGCACCCGAGAGCCTGGTACTACAGGCTTGATTCCAAAAATTACAAAACTTGGGACGATGTCGCAACGGAGTTCGCCCGAAACTATGCGGACAATAATTCTGAAATCCAGACAACCATGCGTACTCTGGAGGTCATGGCCCAAGAGCCTAAGGAGGGTTTCACCAAATACCTTCAAAGGTGGAGGGCAGAAAGCGTCAAGCTGGTGGACAAGCCCAGCGAAAAGGTATTAGTGGAGGCCTTTGTGAAAAATCTCCTCCCATCTTACCGGATCCACCTCCGGTACGCCATCATACCCAATTTCGCCACCTTAACCGAGATGGGTACGAGAATCGAAGATGATTTAAGGTTAGAGAGCCTTACTAAGGCCTCTACTAAGGGGTATCAAGGAGCCAGCTCGTCTTCTGGCAAGCCCACAACCACAAGTGCGGCCCGAAGCATCTTCTACGAGGTCAATTTGCTAGACACCTCGACCAAAAAGAATACTCCGGCTAGGGTATTCACTGACATAGGGACTACTTATGCTAACGCCTTACAAAGGCTATCTTCTAAAGGCCTGATCCAGCCGATAGGCCCGATACCGGAAGTTCCTGTCGAAAAGCGGTCCAAAAGCTACAACGCCCAAGCCTATTGCCACTATCACCGAGGCAACGGGCACGACACCGAAAAATGCTAGAAGTTGAAGCATCTCATTCAAGATCTGATCGAGAGTGGGAAGATACCGCTACCCAGTGATAAGCCGAGTAACAAAAATAATCCTCTTGCTACTCACGCCATTTTTACTGGAGAAGTAGTTGACTGTACTCATCTCATTTCTCATTTCATCCCCCAAATCAACGGGATATGGAATGACGATGAAGATGGCGTTTATCTGGTTAAGGGGGAAGCTGTCCCCATCACCGTCGAAGAAATCCGGAAGGCTAGAACCAAGGCCCTGGCCGGCACACAGGTCATCACGGCCGGACCTTCAACCCGGGATCCGTCACTGAACCTGCCAGGACGGACTCTACACTTGAAGAACCAAACACCAACACGGCCCTAGTCAAGCAACTGAAGAGGGTCCGAACCGATCTCACTATATGGCAACTTTTGGTTAGTTCTCAAGAGCATCGGGCAGCACTTACTAAGGCTCTCGATGAAATCAAGGTAGACTCGATGGTTACCCCCACTGAAATGGTAGCCACTATTTTACCTCATCTTAAGGGCAAGCCCAAGGGAGAAGGCCCACTCATCACCTTCTCCGAATCCGATCTTCCACCATTTGGGGCCACCCACAACTTGGCCCTATATATCACGGTGATCTGCCGAGGCAAGTATTTACCCATGACCCTAATTGATTACGGGTCAGCTGTGAATGTCCTTCCTTTAAGGACTGCAAAGGCTCTCGGCATTACCGAGGCTGACTACCTTCCTACTGCACAAACTATCCAGGCTTTCGCTGGGAGCCCAAAATCAGTAGCTGGGGCAGTTAAACTAACCATCATAACAGGCCCGATCGAAAAGAAGCTCGAATTCCAAGTAATCGATGTCACCTCATCGTTCAATCTGCTACTTGGAAGGCCCTGGATCCACGTGGTCAAGGCCGTGTCCTCCACTCTCCACAGGAAGGTCAAGTTACCTTTACAAGACGGGGTCATCACTCTCGAAGCTACTCCCATAGCCGTATCAAGCTGCAACACGGCAGGCTCGATCGACCCGCGAGGTTTCAGTTTCGTGGGAATGGTCGATGAAGAGTTTCTTTTTCAGCCCTACTTCACTACTAGCATCAACACGATGTTGCAAAACTTGGGCTACCTGCCAGGGGCTACCTCAAGGCCCAATCTCCCGGCCGGCAAGATCATTGAGGTCCTGAACGACGGAGAGTCTCGATTCGGGTTGGGCTACACCGTGGCCCAGGGAGATATGGACCGGACAAAAGCAACCAAGTTTGTCACTCCCGTATTCGGAGCTATTCAAGTCGGCCTCTACCAGCCCACCATCTCATATCCCGAGACCAAATTGGCTCGGGAATGCAACTTCATCCCGGATGATATCTTTGCTCTCAT
This sequence comes from Agrostemma githago, assembly GCA_958450325.1. Taxonomy (NCBI): domain Eukaryota; kingdom Viridiplantae; phylum Streptophyta; class Magnoliopsida; order Caryophyllales; family Caryophyllaceae; genus Agrostemma; species Agrostemma githago. Next base: position 25,008,689 of record OY288255.1, on the reverse strand, counting down.
CCAGGCCGAATCGAAAGAGGATTCACATCATGCCGAGCCCATGCTGGTGCTCTTGTTCGGGGAAAGCAAGATCATCCCGACTCCTAAGGAGGAAATGGTGAACCTGATCCTCCACAGCAGCAAGTTCGATCCGACCAAGCTGATCTCCGAAGTCGACGCTAACACCGGAAAGAGGGCTTGGAGAAAGACGATCAAGTGGACCGACAGCGAAGGTCGAGTCTACAAACTCACTACTGGAGAAGGGGACATGCAAGGCGCTGAGTCCGAAACCGAGTCTGAGTCAGAGTCTGAGTCGTAGTCTGAGTCTAAGTCTAGAGGGTCCAGTACTAGGGTCGAGTCTGTAACCCCTTTTCCTTTAGTCACACCTTTGGGAGTCTCAGAGTCTGTCCCGAGAGCACTCCCGATCCTGCCTCTGACCAACGATCAGATGGCTGCTCTCTTTGAGCTATTTTCAAAATTCTCTATCAATAATAACGATAACCGTTCTGCTTACGACTTGCCTTATTTTCAAAACATTTTCAAAAATTTTATTTGCAATGACATTGAGAAACCCGACGAACAGGTACCACTACCTCCGCATCTAGTCGAGCAACTCGAACAAAGGGAATTCCAAGATCCGGTAATTGAGGAAACTGACTCTATCAATGTAGGAACACCTTTAGAGCCTCAGATGCTTAAGTTGGGTTTATCCTTAGATCCCGTGGAGAAACAACAATTCACGGATCTCCTCGATGAATTCAAAGACGTCTTCGCATGGTCCTACAAGGACATGCCGGGAATAGACCGGGAGATAGCCGAACACCGTATACCCATCAAAGACGGGTGTAAGCCGGTAAAGCAAAAACTTCGAAGGATGAGGCCCGAATGGTCTCTCAAAGTCAAAGAAGAAGTCGACAAGCAATTCAAAGCGGGCTTTATTCAAGTGTCTGAATATCCAGACTGGGTTGCAAATATCGTACCAATACCCAAGAAAGACGGAAAGGTACGAGTTTGTGGAGATTTCCGGGACCTTAATAAGGCCAACTCGAAAGACAATTTCCCGTTGCCACACATCGACATACTGGTAGACAACACGACCGATCATGCCCTTCTATCCTTTATGGACGGGTATGCCAGATAAAATCAGATCAAAATGGCGAAAGAGGACATGAGTAAGACCACCTTCACTACGCCTTGGGGGACTTACTGTTACACCATTATGCCATTTGGGCTTATCAACGCCGGTGCCACTTACCAACGGACCGCCACTACCTTATTACATGACATGATGCACAAGGAAGTGGAGGTCTACGTGGACGAGATGATCGTTAAGTCCAAGGACCGAAACAGACATATTTCGGCCCTCATAAAGTTTTTCACCCGACTACGCAAGTACGACATGAGGCTAAATCCCCAAAAATGCAGTTTCGGGGTAACATCGGGCAAGTTACTAGGCCATATCGTCAGGCAGCGTGGCATCGAGGTTGACCCAGCCAAAATCAAAGCTATTACCGAGATGCGGCCGCCTAAAACCGAAAAGGAGATTAGGGGTTTTCTCGGGAAAGTCCAATATATCAGCCGTTTTATTTCGAAGCTAACCACGGTATGTGAACCCATTTTCAAGAAACTGAAGATAGGAGAATTGGAACTGTGGGATGACAATTGTCAAGCAGCTTTCGATAAAATCAAAGAGATTATATTCTAGCATCTCCGCCGGTATTAATGCCACCTCAACACGGTCTGCCTTTGTCGTTATACTTGACAACGACCGAGACAGCCATGGGGGCTATGTTGGCCCAGACGGTCGACTCAGAAGAACGGACTATTTACTACATCAGCAAAAAGTTCCTAGAATACGAGTGCAAATATACGATGCTCGAAAAGACGTGCCTAGCTCTAGTTTGGGCCACTAAAAAGCTCCAACACTATATGCTTAGCCACGAAGTGCACGTACTATCTAGAATGGATCCAATCAAGTATCTGTTCGAGAAGCCCATCCTCAATGGCAGGATATCTAGATGGACTTTAATGCTAGTTGAGTTCGACCTCAAGTTCGTGCCGTTAAAAGCCATCAAAGGCCGGGTAGTAGCCGAGTTCCTTGTCGATAGTCCGGTATCCGAAGAGGGACATATCGATACTTGGGCCTTCCTGTAACAACCCGGATTTTTAAAACTAGATAATAACATAAATAGTAAAAATAATAGGGTCAAAGGTGGCGGAAACACCCGACCAAATCCGAATCATTACTATCTCGACATTCAAACTAATACATTATTCAAAAGTGTTCAAAATGAAAATAAAAGAAACTTAAATAAAGGTCTCTCTCCACAAGTCTTCCCCAACACAACATCACAATCAAAAGCATCTCGGAAGACCTGAAAGGGGGGTCCACAGTCAGTGGGGAGCAACTAGATGTTCTCCCAGTCATGGTTATAACAAGTTGAACATGAATAGCAATAATAATGATTGATAACATAATCAAACGACATGTGAAGATATCAATACACATGACCAACATGTTATTAGACACGGTCATATAATTTATTGCAATCCATAAATAATCATAACGATCGAGATAGATACTACGTATCCATCCATACAAGTCGGAGTAAGTAACAACAGACTTCATACAAAGATGTATAGGACATAGAATGAACACCGGCTAGAGTTTGTAACTGATACTCTAACTAGTCAGAGCGTGTAACTGACCCTCTGACACGGAGCGTGTAACTGACCCTCCGTTTTGTGAAGTATGTAACTGATACTCCACGGTACTATGTATAGCGTGTAACTGACGACTATATGTCTAAGACCTGGCCAGAGTTCTCGACGCAGTAACTGTACGTCGAACGACACACGGGAATCCAGAACGTGTAACTGACGAATCTGGACCCACCGAACATAGACCAATTAAACCTCTTGCGAGCAGTATTGGTTCATTCCGATAGTATGTAACTGATACTACCGTCATCTATATCACTAACCATCATGTACGTTGCACAGTGTAACTGACTGCCAACTACGTGAGCAACCTCACGACTTCTACGTAGCACAGTGTAACTGACTGCACTATGTAGTAATCAAACCTAGTATAGTGTCACTAACTATACCAGGGAAAATCGGCCCTAGATAGTGTAACAGACTATACCAAGTATTAATCATTCGTGATAAACATCACGACTCAAACGTAGAATAATGTAACTGATTGTTCTAAAGGAACGAGTATAGAAGTAATCAAACAACGATAACATAATGAAGTTATAGCACAACCGACTATAACCTTCAAATAGTAATAAGGTTAAGGTCTAACGGACTATAACCCTGAACATCTAACATGTATTAGTATTCAAGGTCAAGGTAAGGCTACATTAACCTTGTCTACTAAACTGAAGTTATGTATATAATGTCAACCCGAAGGTGGTGTCATAGTATAACTACTATAACGTCAACTTCAAGTTAAGATTACATTAACCTCGACTATAACCTTTTGAGGTTACCTTAACCTCAGTGAGATTATAGCTTCGTAACGGTGTTACGTAATCCTCAAGTGAAGGGTATCGTAACTTCCCATTGAAGTTACTTGACTTCAAGTAAGGTTACTTTAACCTTGTTATAACCTCGTGAGGTTACTTTAACCTCCGTGAGATTATAACTCGCATTAAGGTTACATTAACCTCGTGTGAAGTTGTATAGTAACTTTCCAATAAAGTTACGTAAACCTCAACTCGGGTTACCTTAACCTTGATCATAACCTCGTGGAGTCACTTAATTGATCCCCATCGAGAGTATAACCCCGCATTGAAGTTACCTTAACCTTAAGTGAAGTTGTATAGTAACTTTCCAATAAAGTTACATGATCTTCAATCAAGGTTAGATTAACCTCAACCCTAACCTCAACATCAGGTGATGATAGGACGAGTCATCTAACACTTAGGGTTGGAACACTAAAGCCATCGATGAAACAACCCTAGCATCTCCAAAGGGAGAGGCCAAGCGGCTCACGTACGAATTTTAGATGTTACAACGGATTAGATCTAACAATTCTAATATAAGCGTAAACGACAATTATAGATCTAACGATAATAATAAATATTCAATTAACATGCTAATTAATTAGACTCTTTAAATCATGAATAAAGACACTACACAAATCAATTAAATCATGTTACAAGACATTAAAGTCACACATCACATTCAAAATGCATAAACACGAAAAGAATCACATCTAGTTACCAATTTGCGATTTAATCAACGATCTTTTCTTCAACGATATAAACGTCTTCCCACGGGCACATCTCCTTGTCTATACCATCATCAATCACGTGCCAACACCAAACAAAACCCTAATTAAACACTACTAAAAACAATTACGAAAAACTAGCGCGAAAGGGAGTGAAACTTACGAAACAATGCAAAGGATTGCGCTAGGATCGATTAGGATTCGAAAGGGATGAAGATCAACTCTTTAATGAAGAGGAGGAGGCACGAAAGTATGGAGAAGGAGGAGGTATGTGGCGTGGCTAGGAGGAAAAGAAGGGAGGAGAGGGTGAAAACCTAGAATTAGGGTTTGCAAATGAGAAGGAAGGGTGAAATTCTCACCTAATCACATGTATATATAGGCAAGGATCATGGATAAACCCTACTTGGGCCCAAATCTCAAAGCTCCCTCATTAATCCACATGTGGAAAATAAGGATGGGTTAACGTTGGCCCAAGTTTCAAGCTAAACCGACAAAAGGTTACAAGGATGCGATTTCCGGACAATTAAACAGGAAAAGGGAATATCCGAATAGAAAAATGATAGAAATTAAATTAGATAAATAATTTCGGATATTAGAATATATGAAATGGAATAAATAATTATGTACGAAAATTCGGGGTGTTACACTTCCTAGATGAAGATATATTCCATACTGATACCGAAACATGGGATCTATATTCGGGGCGTCCAACTTTCGAGGATTTAAGGTCGGAATTTTGCTAATCTCACCGCAAGGAGAACACACCCCGTTATCCATTAAATTGGACTTTGACGTGACTAACAACGCAGCCGAATATGAAGCATGCATTCACGGGTTGCAAGCCGCCGCTGACTTAGGAGTAACAAACCTCCGTGTCCACGGTGACTCATCTTTAGTCATCAATCAAGCTCTCCAAAAGTGGAAGACTCGGAACGCAAATCTCGTAGCTTACCAAACGCGAGTAAGGGTTCTCGAAAAACAGTTTCAAAAGGTAGAATACATCTATCTACCTCGGGAAGAAAACCAGTTTGCAGATGCGCTTTCTAAATTAGCATCTTTGCTGAACATCCCGGATCACCTAACCAACATGCCGATTTGTGTCGAAAGACGGTCCGAGCCGGCATATATCAACGCTATTCAAGATATTGAAATAGTTGATCCAGAACCTTGGTACCAGGCTGTTCTAACCTACTTAACATCGGGAGAATATCCTATGGGATCTGAAAACCGGGCCAAGAAAGCCCTGCGAAGGTGGGCCACTCAGTTCATCCGCACGGACGATGGGCAATTTTATAAAAAGACGGCACAGGGGGCTTTACTCCTATGCATCGACAAAACGCAGGCCGAAAAGGTCATGGCCGAGGTACACGATGGCGAGAACGGCCCGCATATGAACGCCCATATGCTAGCTCGAAAAATCGCGAGACTCGGATACTATTGGAATAGCATGGAAACCGACTGCCAGTTATATGTCAAACACTGTCATAACTGTCAGATTTTCGCTAACGTCCAACCTATACCGTCATCCCTATTATATACCATGACATCACTGATAAGTGTAGTTTGTAGTGCCTAATTGTTGTGTTTTGTTCCCATTTTCCTTGTGGAATCGCTCCTTGGGAGCGGTTTATGGGCTTCTTATGCTTCCTCTAGCTCGTTTCAGGTTCCCGAGACCATCCACGAAGAGTTGGAGCGATTCCGACTCAATACATACACTTTTTGGAGCCAACGAGATAAAGGAACGATGACTCGATGCCTTGGAATCGACCCCGAGACCTTGAGACCCAATCCCGAGCCTCCGAGACCCGATCCCGAGTCCCGAGAATCGACGAGAAACCCATGAGACACAACAAGGAGGGACCAAAAAGCTCTTAAGGGAGGCCTACAAGACCCATCCCGGTCGGGAAGGCCTCATCCCGTCCGGGATGGGGTGCACATTTAGAGGTGCTACTGTGAGGAGCTCGTCCCGGCCGAGATCAGGCCGTCTCGGTCGGGACCACGCCGTCCCGGGCGGGACCAAACCGTCCCGGGTGGGACGAAGAGCTGGCAGCACGCATCAACTTATTTCTTCCTCCTTCATTCTTGTACCCATATATATACTTCCCTCTTGTATTATTAACACATCTTATCATACATTAGACTCTCTTAAGCATCTCTACAACTCTAAAACCCTAGATTTAGTGTTCATCCATTTAGATTAATCTTCCTTTAATCTTTGTGAATCTTTAGTTAATCTAGCTTAATTAGTTCTTGTATTAAGAAGTTCTTGAAGATTTCTCCAAGCTTGACATCCTTGGGGTTTATTTGGGTTCTTATTTATACAAGATTGCATCTTTTCATCATCTTATTGTTGGTATAATCTTCCCTACTCTTGTTCTTTGTTATTTATTCAAGTTTCAATCTTTATTTAGTGTTATTGTTCTTGTTATTGTTTGTTATTATGGATGTTTGGGTTGTGATGTTGTTTTCTCTTGTTATTGTTCTTGTTAGCCTCATAATGAGTGAGTAGTCTCCTTGTGGGGTTAGTAGGGGAATTAGGGGTAGATTATGGATGATTAGGGTTGATTAAGGGAAAAGGGTGAATCTTTGTTGTTAGTCACATATTGGGCACTCTATGTGTTTGTTGATTTGCTTGTATGAGTAGTAGTGACCATGCTCCCCATACTTGTGTTCATCTTCTCGTTGTTTGTCTAGTTTGTGGTCATGTTGAGAATAGTCGTTGTCACGAGACTGCGGACTAGGGTCTACGTAGCGAGAGCCCGGATCTACCTCGACATCGGTCTACGTAGCGAGAACCCGGACCGACTCTAGCAACTAGGAGACACCTATACCCTTGATCACCCCAATTATCCTACTACACCTAAGAACCCGACCTACCCCACTTTCTTTCATATTTGAGTTCACCTCCTTAGTTAGTCATCATTCCATTAGTTTCATTGTTTAGTTTGTTTCTAGTTAATTCTTTTAATCTTGTTTTAGCTAGTTCATCATTAGTCTAGTTCTTACCTCTCCTCCACCATAGTTTACCAATTATTGCATTCTTTGTGTTTGTTTGGTAGCATAGTCTCGTTTTAGGTGGACATAGTCTAAACTCGCTATAGCGTCTCCGTGGATACGATCCCGACTTACCCTAGGTACCCACTAGGATTAGCCGGTTGTTAATTGGTGTTGGCGATCGACGACAATCCCTAACCATCAATCACCATGGCCATTCTCGACATGGGGAATTGATATAATCGGGAAGGTGAACCCTTCCGGGATGGGGGGTCACTGTTTCATTCTAGTGGCTATTGACTATTTTACTAAATGGGTCGAAGCCGAATCGTATCGTGTCTTGAACGCCAAGCACGTGGCAAAATTTATCTAAGATAAAATTATATGCCGATACGGGATCCCACACGAGTTCATCAGTGATCACGGGACCCATTTCCAAGCTGAAACCGCTACTTTGCTGGAAAAATATAAAATTCAAAGTCATACATCTTCGCCTTACCGTCCCCAAACAAATGGAGCGGTAGAGGCAGCCAATAAAACAATTGTCACCATACTTAAGAAGATGGCTGAGAATTACCGGGACTGGCCCGACAAAATCCCTTTTGCCTTATGGGGGTACCGGACATCAATTCGCACCGCAACCGGAGCAACTCCATATTATCGGACATATGGGATGGAGGCGGTCCATCCAGTCGAGCTCGATGTACCATCCCTGAGGATTTTACTCGAAAGTTAGGTGCCTGAAGCAGATTGGGTCCAAGCCCGATATGTCTCGCTAGTTCTCTTGGACGAACGGCGATCCCGAGCCCTTAACAATATCCAGATATACCAGAAAAGGATACAACGGGCTTTTAGCAAAAGGGTTAGGCCCAGAAATATCAAAGAAGGGGATTTAGTCCTAAAATCTGTCCGGGCTTTGCTACCAGTTGACCCAAGGGGAAAATTCAAACCCAACTGGGCCGGACGGTATCTAGTAAAGAAGGTTTTATCAGGAGGAGCAGTAATGCTGACAGACTTGGACGGGAATGAATTCGTCAACCCAACCAACTTGGACCAGCTGAAACAATACTATCCCTAAACCTTATCTCAATGTCATTTGCTAATGTTTATAAAATTTGTCTTTTTATAAATTTTCAAAAATTAAGCAAGTCAATAAGTTAGGATTATTTATCCTACTGTCGCACATCTCGAACTAATAGTCTTGATGTATTTCGAAAATTGCAAAAAAGTCTATGTCTGAACTACGGTTGGTTTGATTCCACTAATCGTGGATACGTAGGCAACCCCTCAAAAGGGTACAACCACTGCAATAACGAAAAGACAGGAATGGTTTTCACTAATATGTCTTTTATTATTTAAAAAAAAATGCCTCACGCAAAAAAAAAAACAAAACGAAAACAAACAACAAAAATCACACCACAAAATAATAGTAGTACTTAAATAATAAAATCTAGGAGACTACTGCTCATACATTTTCCGTTTCCCTTTGTCTTTTGGGTCGCGTGGAGCCCGGAGTCGACGGGGCGGGGGCGAACGTTCCCGTATCAATAAGGGAACCTCTTTAGCCCGAACCCGTTTCCTCGACAACGGATCTTCTGCTATCGTCTTTGGCCCAAGCCGAGCCCGTACATGCTCAGGTAGTCTGTCTCGAGGACCGAGTCGGTCCTTAACCGCCAGTCTTGGGCCGAGTCTCCTTTCCAAGTCCGTCTGGGGGCTCACTTTCCCCCGTGCACCTTTAGTACTGGACCCTTCAGTCTGAGTCCTAGTCTTCCCTTTCTGGCCTGACATCAGACGAACCATGGTAGCCGGGGTATCGCCATCATCAAAGAAGCCTCGATTATCTTTAGCTTGTTCTCGGCGCAGCAAGTCAAAGGCTTCGTCAGTCTTCAAAGCAGCACAGGCTTTAGCGGAATCTGCTTTTGTCCACTTTACATAAGAAACCGATACCCAAACTGAGTGAAGAGTCTTGGAAACGGGCCAAGTAGCCCGAGTATACCACCTTTGCATCCAGGTATCGCACATTACGTCCGTTAGCTGAGTAGATTCACTCACGACCGCCTTGATTTCCTGGATTCTTTGAGCCCGACCATATTGCCTAAGTATGCGATCGGGTTAAAGATGGATTGTCTGCCTAAAAGATAGGATCAATTGATATCGGGCCCTATCTCTAGATTCCAAACTGGTCCAGACATAAATAGGCCACCAGAGTATGGTCCAGCGAATCAATGGGCCTCCATGGAAAGACAGTAGCTCGTCCCAGTATTTTTGAGTGTTGAGGCGAGAAAAGTCAACAGTCCGCCTTCTCGTCATCACTTGATTTGGACGATATCGGCTCACGTCAAGGGGAGGATCTAGGATCGATAGCCTCTTAAATAGCCAAAGCTGAAAAGTCAAAGTCGCGAAAAGTCAAAATCGTTAAAAGTAAAAAAAAACGCAAAAATCGAGAAAAAAAACTGAGAAAATCGCAAAAAACGAGAAAAACAGCGAAAACCGCGAGAAAATCGAAAAACCGTGAGAAAATCGAAAATTGCGAAAAATCGGAAAATTGCGAAAAATCGGAAAAATCAAAATAAATCAAGGCACCTGTAGAAGACGGGTGCTCCCAGTTAACTGGATTGATGAATCCCTTTTACGATTATCCAAACCCTGGATAATTTCTCCTGTAATCAGCCAAGCCGGGCTGTGCTCCGTCTCCATTAAATCAACCACTGTGTAGAGTCAGACATGGCCCATACAAGACAAAAGATCCATATGGCCTTCGAAGGCATAAACATGGAGCATACAAAAAACAAAGGCCCTACGGCTGTGAACCGGCCTTACTCGGACGTCGTGTGGGTTCATGAATTTTTCGGCCAAATCGATCAAGGAAACTGTATCTCTTTCCAGCATGCAAGATACCTCCATATGGGAAAGTCCTAAAAATTCCCGTAATTTCCTCCTCGGGTCATGAACTGAGAACGGGATAGCAGGACGAAGTATGGGATTCCACCCGCCTACGGCAGCAATTTCTTCGGGAATAGGGCAGATTTCGCCCCAGGGGAAGCCGAAAACGTGATAAGTATTGTCCCAATAAGACAAGCAAGCATCCAAAAAGTGACAGTCTACTTGCATCTGGCGGATCGTGAATAACTGGGTGACACCATTCTGATTCAGAATAACTTTATCTGCGTCTCTGAAATATCGGGACCAATCTTGCAGCATACCAATTAGTCGGTCGATTCCCATAATGAATTTCTAAAAAGGGAGAATAAGTTTCTCAGGGCTTGTGTTTCATTAAAAGAAGAAGGGGAATTGTGAGAATTATGAAGAAATTATGAGCAAAGAGGGGGTATTTATAGCATTAAAACCCAGACTCCTCCTTGCTTTGGGATTCCTAATCCCAGAAGATTTAGCATACATGCCTTATCCTAGGATCTAGCTAAGTCATCCAAAGCATTCCTATTCCTTTTCAGAGTCAAAATACTCTAATTTTCAAAACTCTTTCAAATTCAAAAATTCAAAATCTTCTTCAAAATTTTATTCCCCATCGCGAGTCATTTCTCCTGAAAATGTGTTACATGCAAACTTTGCATAAATCATGTACATGACGACTCAAGCAAAACCGTGCAACCAACTCCCCAGCGGCATTTAACGGGATGAGCCCGTGTATGGGCACAACTTATACGACAAGTCCAATTCCCCACGGAGTTATCATCATCAGCTCAGGTATGATTTCCAACTTATGGATGGCGAGCCCTTTTACGCGAGTCTAATGGACTATAAACGACCTAACCGGAAGCTGCCAGGTTTTAATCTTTGATTGACTTGGTAGCTACTCTGACTTTCGCCTTGTCCAAGCCTCAGTCAGAGTGGGGGCTCTGTAGACACCCACATTTTGACTGCCAGGTGTCTATAGCAGTTTCCGACAAACACCCGATGATGATCGGACGCAAACGTGCTTTAATATACTCAGAAACGGGCTCAAAACCATTGGCATTTGGCTTGGGCTTTTTACGGAGTACATATCTCACAAAACCAACCTCAAAATCAGGCCCAGTGGGTCGTTTCGAGTCAAATAAGACTAATTTGGGTCGAAACCGGCACCAGGGGCAAAACCGTCTTTTAGCGACCGAGTCAAAACCCGGTCAGTGATATTCCCGAGACACACAGACCACCCGTGACACCTCACTCGTCCGGTTTGGACTCCAACACTACAAAAATCAGCTACGCAAAATATTAAACAAATCCGTTTAAGGATAGAATTCGATCTCAAGTAGGAATTCTATCTGAATACCGAATCAAACACCCGACCAAGCGTAGGACACTCGGCCGAGCAGGCTGTTTTCAGCCGGTTTCCTTGCTTCCTCATCAAGCAAACGGAATTCTCACGCTTCTCAGCTTCTTACGTTTCCTAGCCAAGGTCGGGAATATTCCTATAAATAGGCCCCTTGCACACACAATATTAAGGCATCATAAAACAATTGTTACACATCTACAATCCGCAAAATATACACAAACTCCTCACACCTAACATCGAGAAACCGATAATATACACCGAGACCACGCCCGACCAAAATCGGCCGCCTCTCACGCCACCGTACACGTGCAAACCGAACCACCATAACTCACCAACATTAAACTCGACGCTCCCGTGCGTGCCCTAGCCACATTCCGACGAGCCTCGATCCGAGTAAACAAAGCATGTAGGTTGAGGGTGCAAAATCAAACCCGATTTCTCTCTTCTCTCTTCCTCTCCTTCTCCTCTCTTCCTCGTCTTTTCTTTTTTTTTCGTCGTCGGTCGTTTTTTACTGGTCGTTCGTCGCATTTTTTTTATTTCTAATATCGATACTACAAATTATTTTTTATAAAACGAAACGTTCTTAAAATACGATATCCATTCTCTAATCGAATATCGTATCTAACAAGAACTAAATTAAAATCTCGTTGATACTAAAAATATCGTCACATGGTTTCATAAAACAAAACACGACGATTTTTAACGTAGAGAGATTCGAACATCATTTTTTTAATCTTACAAGACGATTTACAAAACTTGTTTTTTCTTTCCTTTTCTAAAAACTATTCTGAGTATTCGATATCGATTTCATAATCGAATATCGAATATAACGAATATCGCTAAATTAAGTTGAGTACGAATTATGCAATATTCGTACGCGGTTTAATAAAATTATCTCTTCAAAAAATCAATCCCGAGGCAGCCTGTCACGCGACCCGCCGGCGTCCCGGGCGAGTCGCGCGACGGTCGGGTAACACGTCACAATTTCATCTTTTTTTATTTCTTCTTCGAGCATCGTTTTTTAGACAAAACAGCGGGTTTTCGAGCATATTTAAGATCTTGATATTTTTTTCCTTGACCTCGGGCAACACGTGTTAATCCATCACGTGTCATAAACTTTTCAAAATCATGCATATTATCATATTTATATTTTTATTCAATCGTTACTAACACGTTTGTTCATCTTTTTAGCAACTTCTTTTTATCGTTTGTTTTATTATACTAAAACGAATCTCACATGCTAAATTCAACTTTGACGTTAATTTTCATGCATTAAACCGACCTAGCAACCCATTCAATTCCTTGCATGTTTAGGGAAAACAATGTTTGCATGTCATTCATCGTATTACTAACGCGCGTATTCAAAAATCATTCGATATCCTAGTAGAGGCCGCTAATGTGCGGGTGGGGTTGGGTGTTCTTTGTGAACTTCCCAACACGTACTCTCACCCCTTACTCAGAACCTTGGTTTCCGGATGTCCGAAACCATTGGCAACGAGAGTCATTAAATACACGGTATCCGATAATGTCGGTATCGGTATCAAATGCAAAGGGACGAACCCAATAAACTCTGACATCGGAATGGGCCGTATTTTGTACACGGCCCACTACGACATAGAGTGGGTTCGAACGGGCCCGAACTCCCACAAAGTTCGGTGGCGACTCCAACTTCGATTTAAATTTCAATTCGATCCATTCTCATATGGAGATTCATTCGCCTCCCCAAACCCGCGCGTGGCCGCGTCGGGGTGGACCTATGTCATGTCCACAATTTGGCGACTCCGCTGGGGATTAACTGATGCGTGACTTACAATCGGCATCCTCAGGGTGAGACTCGAATAGAAATCGTTTGACTAGTACAATACGCGTTTTAGTTTTACGGTTCATGCATAACCCCATATTTTCCCGGGCCAGTACTGGTGACCGACGTCCCACTATACTATTGATGTAGTCCAAATTGGATATGGCAAAGGTGTCCATTAGCCGATTCGTATGGGTTTTACGGCATGTTCTAAGCTCAACTCGACTTAGGAAGTCCGCCCCGATTCTCGATAGGCTGTGTACACTGGTATAGACCCTTACAGACTGACCGAGACTTAGAATTAGAGCATACATGGCGTCGTTATACTGTTTCCATGACTACGTGCTACCTGATTTATAAGTCGTCTTTTAAAAACCGTCATTTTCAAAATTGCATCCTTTTTCAAAATATCCAATTTTCAAAACCCGGGACATATACCGAATTTAGGATCCACGATTTTACTCAAAATAGCCTATTTTTAGCCGGTATTATGCCCATTTCAAAACTCGAAAATATTTTCGAACTCTCAAAACCGTCCCCCCGGTCCGCCTTTCTGTTTTCTTTCTCGAAAAAAAAAGGGGGCCGGTTCTCCCCGATTCTTTCGGGCTTTTCAAAGAATCAATTTTGAAAACTTCCTTTTCTTAGGGCTTCCCGTATTTAGCAGTGTCGGGTCGTTTCTTAAGTCGTCAAGTCTTCTAGCATTGAAACTCCGTAGATCTTATATCACGGATTTCCTCCCTATCCCAGTCCGCCTTATTAGACTAAGGCAAGACCCACCTACGTAGGACATACTCCTACAAGGGTTGGCCCGTCTACACAATCGAGTCTAAAAGCCTGGGGAATGTCTCACGTGAACCTCCTTTCGAACAGGGCCCAGCCCACACAGCTGGATCCTAAAGGAGGCCCACCTTTTCACAGGTCACCCGTTTAAATGTCCTTTTCCGAGTCATTTCCTTCCTAGTTTCCTTTCTTCCCTTGCTCGGGATGTACTTTTGTTCTAGGATTTGGGTTAGTTGCTGATTACGCGGTATTCTTACAAACAGGCCGCCCTTCACCTGAACCATGTCGAAAGAAGCCATTGACAAGTTGACCGCTTCGTTGGCTAAGCTTCAAGACCAATTGACGAAAATGAGGGAGGACCAGATCGCCATCCTCACCCGGGTAAGCGCCGTGGAGCAGGGAACTCCTAACAGTGGAGTTGATGATGATGGGCCGTTAGCTGAACTGGCCAGCTGATAAGTGTAGTTTGTAGTGCCTAATTGTTATGTTTTGGTCCCATTTTCCTTGTGGAATCGCTCCTTGGGAGCGGTTTATGGGCTTCTCATGCTTCCTCTAGCTCGTTTCAGGTTCCCGAGACCATTTATGAAGAGTTGGAGCGATTCCGACTCAATACATACACTCTTTGGAGCCAACGAAGCTAAGGAACGATCACTCGATGCCTTGGAGTCGATCCCGAGACCTTGGGACCCAATCCCGAGCCTCCGAGACCCGATCCCGAGTCCCGAGAATCGATGGGAAGCTCATGAGAACCAAGGAGAAACCAAAAAGTTCATATTTGAGGCCTACAAGACCCATCATGGTCATGATAAGAGCCATCATGGTCAGGATGAAGAGTACAAGCAAAAGCAAGCTACTGCATAGCGTCATGGCCATGACCCAAGACCCGTCATGGCCATGACGGGAGTGCTGTAGCCGCACCTCTTCTTTTCTTCCTCCTTTGTTCTTGTACCCATATAAATACTTCCCTCTTGAATTGTTTACATATCCTATGGGATGTTAGACATTACCCATTAAACCCTAGACTACTTTAGGTTAGATTAGATTAGATTAGTGTAGATTAGTCCTTAATTACTCCTTAATCTTAGTTTAATCTAGTTAGACTACTCTTGTAATATTGGAATTCTTGGAGATTCTACCAATCTTGACAACATTGGTGGATGTTTTGGGTCTTCTTCTATACAAGTGTTCATCTTTTCCTTTCATCTAGTTTGGTATAATCTTTCCTTTCTCTTTTCCCTTCTTTTAATATTGTTTACTCATCCAAGTTTGAATCTTTGTTGATTGTTTTGTTCATTGTTCATTGTTTTACTAGTTTCATTATGCAAGTTTTGTTGCTTGAGTTAGTTTCTCTTGTTCTTGTTTGTTTTTCCTTTAATTATGTTTGAGTAGATCTTTTCTAGGGTTATTAGGGTGATTGGTTGTTATTGTGGATGATTAGGGTGAGATGGGTGGTACTAGATGTTGTTTTTGTTGTTTCCCATTAACCTTGCACTCCACATGTTCGATGAAATGCTTGTGAGACTAGTGACGATCAATCCTTGTTTTTCTTGCATATTCTCTTGTATGTATGTGTTTGGTTGGTTGGTTTGGTCGCTTCACTACGTAGCGAGAGCCTGGTGAGGACGATCCCTAGGCCGATTACGTAGCGAGAGCCCGATCGGCGGAACCTAGGCCTCGAAGGCATGCTAGTGACTCCGTTTCCCCCTTTTTTGTTTTTCTTCGCATCCATGAACCCGACCTAACCCTAGTTTTCATTCTTTGCTTCCCCTAGTCGTTAGTTACTTGTTTTGTCTTCATTTATTTCTTGTTTTAGACCTTAGACTAGTCCCTAGCCTCCCCCTTAGAATAGCTCGTCTCGAGCATAGTCCTTGACCGTAGCATACATTAGTCCGAACGCATTTCTGTCCCTGTGGATTCGACCCGACTTACCCTAGCTACCCACTAGGAATAGACGGTTATTATTTGATCGGTGGGGATCCACGGCAAATCCCCCCCATCACCAGCGCGGTGCACAAGCTGCAAGAACAGGTCCACACGGCGACCAACAACACCATCCACACGGAGAACGCTCGGACTTATTCGCCCCTAACTGATGAATTGCCCGCTAATCTCAACTTGACGGGCCTACCCATGTTCGATGGGACTGAAGACCCGTTTCTCCATATCCGGGTTTTTAAGGAGTTCGATGGGTCAAATCGACCATGTTCAAGCATCTCTTTGCTTCATCCTTGGACAAGCACCCGAGAGCCTGATACTACAGGCTTGATTCCAAGAAGTACAAAACTAGGGACGATGTCGCAACGGAGTTCGCCCAAAACTATGCGGACAATACTGAGATCAAGACAACCATGCGTACTCTGGAGGTCATGGCCCAAGAGCCTAAGGAGGGTTTCACCAAATACCTCCAAAGGTGGAGGGCAGAAAGCGTCAAGCTGGTGGACAAGCCCAGCGAAAAGGTATTAGTGGAGGCCTTTGTGAAAAATTTCCTCCCATCTTACCGGATCCACCTCCGGTACGCCATCATACCCAATTTCGCCACCTTAACTGAGATGGGTACGAGAATCGAAGATGATTTAAGGTTAGAGAACCTTACTAAGGCCTCTACTAAGGGGTATCAAGGAGCCAGCTCGTCTTCTGACAAGCCCACAACCACAAGTGCGCCCCAAGCATCTTCGATGAGGTCAATTTGCTAGACACCTCGACCAAAAAGAATACTCTGGTGGTAAGTGTAGTTTGTAGTGCCTAATTTGTTGTGTTTTGGTCCCGTTTTCCTTGTGGAATCGCTCCTTGGGAGCGTTTTATGGGTTACTTATGCTTCTTCTAGTTCGTTTTAGGTTCCCGAGACCATGCATGAAGATTTGGAACGATTTCGACTCGTTTCATACACTTTTGGAGCCAACGAAGAGAAGGAACGATCACTCGATGCCTTGGATGCGATCCCGAGACCTTGGGACCCATTCCCGAGCCCCTTAGGCTCCATCCCGAGTCCCGAGAATCGATTGGAAGCCCATGAGAAGCAAGGAGGGACCAAAAAGATCTTAAAAGAGGCCTACAAGGTCCTTCCCGGGCGGGATAATGCCTTCCCGACCGGGAAGGAAGGTGCAAAAGCGAGTGATGCTGTGTTGAGCTCTTCCCGACCGCGAAGGTGGCTTCCCGACCGGAAAGGGGCCCTTCCCGACCAGGACCACCTCTTTCCGACCGGGAAGGCCCCAGTTCAGACCCGCGCTTCATTCTTTCATCTCCTTCACTCTTGTAACCCTATATATACCCCCCCTCTTGTAATCCTATGTTATATCCTTCATTACCCACTAAACCCTAGACTACTTTAGCATAGATTAGCTTAGATTAGAGTAGATTAGTCGGTAATTAGTTCTTAATCTTAGATTATCCTTGTATTAATTGAATTCTTCAAGATTCAACCAAGATTGACAACCTTGGAAGATTGCTTTGGGTTTTCTCTTTTATACAAGTTTTCATTCTTGCTTTCATCTTCTAGTGTGGTATAATCTCTTTTCCTTTCTCTTAATCTTTATTATTCAAGTTTCAATCTTTAGATCTTGTTTATTGTTTTGTTCATCATCCTTGTTAGTTTTACATATGTATGCTCTTGTTCTTGTTTTGGTTTATCTTGTTAGTGTTAGTTTTAGCTTAGACATGTTTGAGTAGATTCTTGCTAGGGTTATTAGGGTGATTGGTTGTGATTGTGGATGATTAGGGTGAGATGGGTGGTACTAGATGTTGTTTTTGTTGTTTCCCATTTACCTTGCACCCCACATGTTCGATGAAATGCTTGTGAGACTAGAGACGATCAATCCTTGTTTTTCTTGCATATTCTCTTGTATGTGTGTGTTTGGTTGGTTGGTTTGGTTCCCTCATTACGTAGAGAGAGCCCGATGAGGACGACCCCTAGGCCGATTACGTAGCGAGAGCCCGATCGGTGGAATCTAGGCTACGAAAGGATGTTAGTAACCCCGTTCTTCCCCTTTTTGTCTTCTTTGCATCCATGAACCCGACCTAACCCTAGTTTTCATTCTTATTGTTATCCTTGCTTCCCTTAGTCGTTAGTTACTTGTTTTGTCTTCCTTTTCCGTGTTCTAGACTTAGCCTAGTCCTTAGCCTCCCCCTAGTTTAGCTTGTCTCGAACCTAGTCTTTGACCGTAGCACCCATTAGTCTAAACGCATTTTCCGTCCCTGTGGATTCGACCCGACTTGCCCTAGCTACATACCCTAGTTAGGTTAGTTGGTTATTATTTGATGGCGGGATCCGCGGCAAAATCCCACTCATCAAATTGGCACCGTTGCCGGGGACGGCATAGTTTAGACTTTTGTGTGCTTAGTTTTAGACTTTGTTCTTGATCTTTGTGTTTTCTTTTCCTTGTGTATCTCCGTTTTTTTTTCTTGTGTGCTATTCTCTCCTCCTAGTCCCTCAAAAGCACTAGGCTACTAACGTTTGCTCAAGTGCTTCTAGTTCATCCTAGGTATCAAAGCAACGTTATGGAAATGGCATGTCCTAGCTTCCATCAATCATCGCGGGACAATCATGGGGCAAATTGCCAAGACCCAAAATTTTATCAACCATATCAACCTCATCAACAATCTTATGAACGCCCTCCATATGGTTACCATGAAAGTTGTCAAGGATCATTCCAACATTCTAACAACTACCAAACACCCTCACATAACCCACAACCAAAACCCCCTAACTTTGAGACTTGTCAAATGTTGGATCAAATGCAAAAGAGTCAACAAGAGGCGATAATGCTATTGCAAAAGGGTCAACATGAGATGATGATTTTATTGCAAAAGAGTCAACAAGCGATGATGACTCAAATACAAGGGGTCAAAGAGGAGCTCAAGGCCCAAATAGAGGTGCAAGATGCTCGGATCAATGCACTCATGGCTCGCATCACGATGTCGGCCACTCGAGCTCCACAAATTGTTGGGGAAGGTTCATTTAGACAAGAAGGTCGGTTGACTCCACATGGAAGTCAACCCGATCATGAAGCTACGAATGAAGAAGAGAGGGTCGATCAAGAGATCATTGTTGAGTGTTGCTTGGATGGTGAAGTTATGGGAATAATAGAGGAAGTTGAAGCTTCAAGGGTCAACAATGAGGAGGGGTGTGAACATGATTCTCAAGGTAACTCTTGGGGAGCCAATGTATTGGCTATCAAATTGGATTTGTATGATTTTCTTCGTGATGAACCGGATCTAGAGAATCCAAAGCCAAGTGAAGACATACCTCCTCTAGGCCATATTGACAAGGTGAGTGAAAAGGAGCGTAATACTTGGGAGAAATAAGTAGATGCCTTGGAACTTGCCTTGAATGGGAAATTGGAGGAGCCAATTGCCTCCAACGAAGAAAACTTGATGCCTTCTCCTCCTCTATTGAACTCGATTTCTAGTCCCTTGTCTTGTGAGACGGTTGATGAAGAGGATCCTTGTCGGGCGGTGGAAAAGAGTTCTACTCTCGACCCCGTAGAAGAAGCAATCCCCTTAGGGTGTGATCTCCCACATCATAACACCGAGCATGACTCTAGACCACTATACCTACCGGATGGTCATAAGAGTCATTTCTATGTTGGTTTGGAAGACACGGAAGATCACGAAAACCCCGAGCGTAATGAAGATGATCGCTTCTTGCCTCCGACTTGGAAGCTCTTGAAAGTAGCTAGGCTCGGCCATGTGAGCCTCAATGAAGATGTTGCTAGGGCATTTGACTTACTCCTTCGAGCCCTTGATGGCTATGGAGGAGTAGATGGTGAGAGTATCATGTAAATATCTTTTTTCCTTTTCTTTTGTTTTTGTTTTTGTATATGTTTGTTTGGATAGTTTGGTTTCTAGGATTTGTTAGTTTTTGTGGAATTCTTGTAATTCGGTATTTTGATGAGCGATGTGAGGGAGGGATTTTGATGGTGTTCATTGAGTTCATTTGATAGGTTATAGTGAAGATGAAGTCTTGAGAGAGTAGTTGATGATAGAAGCTTGGATTTGGGCATGGGAGTCGGTTTTT
The DNA here is from genome assembly GCA_958450325.1 of Agrostemma githago. NCBI lineage: Eukaryota > Viridiplantae > Streptophyta > Magnoliopsida > Caryophyllales > Caryophyllaceae > Agrostemma > Agrostemma githago. The sequence continues at coordinate 24,988,606 of OY288255.1, read as the reverse complement.
GAAGCTTTTGACAAGCTTTTGGGGACGAGATTCTATGTCTCGACGTATTGGTGGCCATGTAGGTGAAGCTAACAAGTTTAGGAAGGGCTAGAAGGCTCCTCCCGACCGGGAAGGGAGCATCCTGACCGGGAAGGGAGCATCCCGACCGGGAAGGATGAGCAATCCCGACCGGGAAGAATGTCTTCCCGATCGGGATGAGTGTGCTGAAAATTGGATCTTCTGGAGTGTGATCCCGACCGGGACCAAGTTCGTCCCGACCGGGAAGAAGTCCATCCCGACCGGGATGGTCCCCTGCTCCACCTTTTGCCTCTTCTTTGACATTCGAGCCAACCCAACCATGTTATACCCCCTCCCAACCTCCCTACCTACCCTTGCACCTACCATATGACCTTACACTTCATATACATACTCTCACCTCACCTTATCTTCACTACATACCGAGCTTCCCATCAAATCCCACTCCCTTCTACCATTGCAAGCTTAATACTTCAACCATGCGGGCCTATCAAGATTGAAGAGGTATATCAATGACGAAGACAAGCTATGTGCCGATATTGAACTATGAGACGATGGAGCGAGTGAGTTGCTAACCGATGGGTACGACAAGTATCCTTTCTTTTCCGTCTTTTATCGCTTGATTTTCCTTTGTTTGTCCCCTTCCCCTCTTGCACTTTTGTGTCATGGTGGCCCTCGAGGCCTTGGTAGTTATTGCTCCCGACTCTCGATGACGTGATTACGTCGGGAGTCATTTCAAAATCCAAATTTACAAGCCTTTTCACTTTTTAGGATTTAGTCGGATTTAGGCGGAATCCGAGCTAGGTGACTTGATTACACCTAGTCCTCCCCTCCCATTTCCTTTTATTTCCTTCTTTTTATTTCTTCCCCCATCCATATCTTTTCTTGTCTCGGCCCATGGTGACTTGACTACACCCCGGCCGGACGCATTCTACCCTTTTCTCTGCTTTATCTTTGATTTTTAGCTTTATTTTCGTAGTTTCTTTTCTTTTCTTTTGTGTCTCCATACACTATGATCGAGCATGAGGACATTGCTCGGTTTAAGTGTGGGGGAGCGATATTCTAGTGTAGCTTAGTTTATTTTCGTAGTCTTTTCGAAAAATCTTTAAAAACCCTAAAAATTTGAAAAATTTCACAAAAATCAAAAAGATTTTCGTTTGTGTCTTTTCCTTTTGTGTTGTTGTGTCGTATTTTTGTTGTATTGTGTGTTTTGCCTCCCCATTTCCTTATAGGTTCCTTGATCGCCGCGAGTTTCGGAGAGTTCAAGACATCCGGTAACATCTTTTCACCCCTTTTTCCTCTTTGTTTCTTGTGGTGTTTGGAGGAGATTTGTGATGAGGTGTGCTCGGGTGGAGCTTTGTAGAGTTTGTGGTTGATTTGGTGACTTGTTTGGAAGTTCGGGGTGGTGTTTGTTCTCTTTATATGTTTGTTTTGTTTTGTTGCCTTTTTGTCTCTTTTTCTTTCGTTTTTGTCGTGTCTTTGTTTTGTGTGTGTAGTTGTGTCTTTTGTGTAAAAAAAGTTTTCGAAAACCCGGTTTTGAGGCTAGTGTGCAAGCGTTTACTTTCCCTTTCTAGTAGTATGAATCGAGTCTTGGACTTTAGTCTAGTAGAATGACCCTAAATCAATAGTTTCGTTGGTCCTTTCCCTTGAGTCCACCTAGCTTACTAGGGATTTACTACGGGATTTGCATTTTGACCATTATGACCACCCACGGTGTGAAAAACCCTTGGTTGTCGAGTCCCGTCCCTTAGGTGACCATGTTTGGGATTGTTTGATTAGTCCAAGTTCTCCACCTTTTTGTGAGTATGAAGGGAAGACGTCGTCCCGACATACCCATTACCCTACCACCTACACATATCCACACAATAAAATTGCAATTTGTTGAAATCTCTCTTTCTAATTGCAAAAAGAAATGCCTACAACTCAAATCAAGCCAAAAAGGGCAAAGAAATAAAAAGAAAGAAAATGAAAGAAAGAAAAGATTGAAGAAAAAGAAAAGGCACAAAAAGCCAAAAAGAAAATAGAAAAGAAGAAAAAGAAATGGCATAGCAAAACAAAGCAAAAATGCAAAAGAAAGAAAAATGCCAAAAGAAAACGTCCCCCAAAAAAGAGTTCCCACCATCAAAAATAAGCCTTTTACCGACTATTACCGTGAAGAGCCTACCAAAGGACCGAGTCCCTAGGAAGAATGATAGCGGTAATGGTCGGTCTTCCCTCATTTTGCAATCATATCCACCTTTTTACTTGGACTAGTTAAGCGGTTTTGGGCATGGGACGACCCTCTTGGCTTATCGCTAAAGGGGGCGGGGTCTCACTTACCTACAGTGTCGACTAACGCCGTGGTTCATCCTTTTTCCATCCCGCCGATCGTCCCGTAGTACGTTCTTAGAAGGTTAGGAGGACTGAGGTAAGTTACCAACGTTTTTATTGCTTTGTTGTCATACTATTAGGGTTTAGTTCATTTCGGTTTGTATAATTAGCTTAGGAACGTTGTCACTTGCCTTGAGTCCTAAACCGGTGTTTCATTCACCGCTTTTTAGAGGGAAGCTGTATTTATTTCTCTTTGGGTGCAACCGTTTACTTGTTTGTGTGTTTGTTGTTTTTGTGTTTTTTTTTGTGTCCGGTTGCATCCACAGTTTTGTCGCAAGACCTTACTTGCCTTGCGGAGTGCACTTTTCCTCTAAGTGTACTCGCGTGAGTTGAAAGGGCGTAGGGTGCGCTAATACCCGCTCGGCTAGTTTAGTAATTAGTTTGTGCTTACTCGAGGGTGAGTAAGGGTTAAGTGTGGGGGAGTTGATAAGTTTTGTAGTTTGTAGTGCCTAATTTGTTGTGTTTTGGTCCCGTTTTCCTTGTGGAATCGCTCCTTGGGAGCGGTTTATGGGTTACTTATGCTTCTTCTAGTTCGTTTTAGGTTCCCGAGACCATACATGAAGATTTGGAACGATTCCGACTCGTTTCATACACTTTTGGAGCCAACGAAGAGAAGGAACGATCACTCGATGCCTTGGATGCGATCCCGAGACCTTGGGACCCATTCCCGAACCCCTTAGGCTCGATCCCGAGTCCCGAGAATCGATGGGAAGCCATGAGAAGCAAGGAGGGACCAAAAAGATCTTAAAAGAGGCCTACAAGGTCCTTCCCGGGCGGGATAATGCCTTCCCGACCGGGAAGGAAGGTGCAAAAGCGAGTGATGTTGTTCGAGCTCTTCCCGACCGGGAAGGTGGCTTCCCGACCGGGAAGGTGGTTTCCCGACCGGGAAGGGGCCCTTACCGACCGGGAAGGTGGCTTCCCGACCGGGAAGGGGCCCTTACCGACCGGGAAGGTGGTTTCCCGACCGGGAAGGGGCCCTTCCCGACCGGGACCACCTCTTCCCGACCGGGAAGGCACTACTTTAGCATAGATTATCTTAGATTAGAGTAGATTAGTCGGTAATTAGTTCTTAATCTTAGTTTACCCTCGTATTAATTGAATTCTTCAAGATTCAACCAAGATTGACAACCTTGGAAGATTGCTTTGGGTTTTCTCTTTTATACAAGTTTTCATTCTTGCTTTCATCTTCTAGTATGGTATAATCTCTTTTCCTTTCTCTTAATCTTTGTTTTATTATTCAAGTTTCAATCTTTAGATCTTGTTTATTGTTTTGTTCATCATCCTTGTTAGTTTTACATATATATGCTCTTGTTCTTGTTTTGGTTTATCTTGTTAGTGTTAGTTTTAGCTTAGACATGTTTGAGTAGATTCTTTCTAGGGTTATTAGGGTGATTGGTTGTGATTGTGGATGATTAGGGTGAGATGGGTGGTACTAGATGTTGTTTTTGTTGTTTCCCATTAACCTTGCACTCCACATGTTCGATGAAATGCTTGTGAGACTAGAGACGATCAATCCTTGTTTTTCTTGCATATTCTCTTGCAAGAGAAAACAAGGATTGATCGTCTCTAGTCTCACAAGCATTTCATCGAACATGTGGAGTGCAAGGTTAATGGGAAACAACAAAAACAACATCTAGTACCACCCATCTCACCCTAATCAACTACAATCACAACCAATCACCCTAATAACCCTAGCAAGAGTCTACTCTAACATATCTATGCTAAAACTTACACTAACAAGAGGAATCAACATAACAATCAAAACAAACATAGTGAAACTAGTGAAAACTATGAACTATGAACAATACAATGAATAAAGATTAAAACCTGGATGATAAAACAAGATTAAGAGAAGGGAAAAGAAGATTATACCTGTAATCCCCTAGAAATTCTAACGCGATACAGTGGCGGAAACACTGTAGAGTCGGGATTATAACACGCTGTAACTGTGTTTTGTTAAAATTTAAATGGTAAAGTCAAACATTAGGCCTTAAATAAAATGGCCGAAAATTAAAACAATCCACAAAGGGGTTTAACGATCCACAAAACAATATTATTAAAATTAATCGAGCAAGGATCATGTCTGCCCGCTAGCCCATACCCGGAAACATGCATACCTGTCATGTTAAAAACATAACAGCCACAACCAGTGAGGAGTAACGTCAACGTTCTCCCAGCCGTATAACAGGATTTTAAAACTGTAATTGCTACTATAGAAAAATAGGAAAAATGGAAAATAGTAAAACGTCATATTAAAAATAAGCTTTCAGCGCAAAACCAAAATATTAAAATGGGTTTCCGAAGAAACATAAAAATATTTGCCAACCTGCAAACCAATTCATATCGATAATAAATAAAATAATCAAAATGGCGTTACGGATAGAATTAGTGTAGAATCTAGACTTTTACTAGGAGAATACTAAAAACTAGCTTCGAGAACTTAGTTCAAACAAATCAAACTTCGGTCTCTAACTAGGCTACTCAACCATAATAGAGCGGCGACTTATAAATGCGTGGCCCTAGTTTAAGATAATGCACACCCCTCCTGGGATTACCTGTCACCCAGTTCAACTTATGACGGCGACTTACTGCGAGGCCTAAGCTTAAGGTCAAAATGTACACAACCCCCGGGATACCTGTCACCCGGTTCAACAACTAATGTACCGATTCCTGATACACTAGCCTTATAGTTGATGGCAAAAATGTAAACCCCAGAATATTACTCTAAATCCACATTTATCCTTATTCCATAACTCCAAAACAAAGCCATTATCGATATTCAAAAGATGTATTCCATATTATAAACCATAAGAGAACAAAAGGAAAAAGAACAACTTTCCAAAAGAGGAACCTTCTATTTTAGGAAACTTCTATTTTTAGAAACTTACTAAAAATGGCATCATATGAAAATAGCAAAATATTAGTTGAAACTAATACAACATTTTTAGTAAACGATATAGATTTATAAAACTAATACTTTCGGCCTTAACGATATTAATTTCTAAAACAAGAACATCTGAGTTTATGAAATTATTGAAATATCGTACAAGTGTATAAAATGATTAAAAATGTCTAAAACATTTTAATAATACTAATCAAGGTGTTTTCAAAATTTACAAAGCTAAAATTCCCTAATTATTATTAGTTTCGACAATACGATTATAAATAGGATTTTACGGCAAATGTCAAATTAAATCTTTTAACGTCTTTTATTTAATTAAACCATTGAACATATTTAGATTATGTTAAGGGATGATTTAACTTTTAAAGTTTCAGATTTAAATACTTTCAAAATTGCTGGAAAAATTATTCTTTTATGTAAGACGAAGAATTTTAACGATAAAGCACAATTTGTCCGAAAATCAATAATTATTAATTAAAGACTTAATAAATAGTACAAAATTTACGTAAATTAGTTAAAACATAATTATGGACATTCTGTCCAGAAAATAAAATTTTCCAGAATCCTAAAACTCGGTTTTTAAAGCGTTTTCCCGTTAATCGTCTAATCTCGACAATAACGATTAATAAAAATAGTAATTACAAAAGTCCAAAACTAAGCAAACAAAAGTCTAAACTACGCCGTCCCCGGCAACGGCGCCAATTTGATGGGAGGGATTTGTCGCAGATCCCGCCGTCAAATAATAACCAACTAACCTAACTAGGGTAGATAGGGCAAGTCGGGTCGAATCCACAGGGACGGAAATGCTTTCGGACTAGTGGGTGCTACGGTTTCGGACTAGATTCAAGACAAGCTAATCTAAGGGGAGACAAAACCAAAGACAAAATTGTATGTGTGTGTTTGGTTGGTTGGTTTGGTTCCCTCATTATGTAGCGAGAGCCCGATGAGGACGACCCCTAGGCCGATTACGTAGCGAGAGCCCGATCGGTAGAAACTAGGCTACGAAAGCATGCTAGTGACCCCGTCTTTCCCATTCTTGTCTTCTTTGCATCCATGAACCCGACCTAACCCTAGTTTTCATTCTTATTGTTATCCTTGCTTCCCTTAGTCGTTAGTTACTTGTTTTGTCTTCCTTTTCCGTGTTCTAGACTTAGCCTAGTCCTTAGCCTCCCCCTAGTTTAGCTTGTCTCGAACCTAGTCTTTGACCGTAGCACCCATTAGTCTAAACGCATTTTCCGTCCCTGTGGATTAGACCCGACTTGCCCTAGCTACCCTAGTTAGGTTAGTTGGTTATTATTTGACGGCGGGATCCGCGGCAAAACCCCACCCATCATCCGGCTCGGGTATTCACTGACATAGAGACTACTTATGCTAACGCCTTACAAAGGCTATCTTCTAAAGGCCTGATCCAGCCGATAGACCCGATGCCGGAAGTTCCTATCGAAAAGCGGTCCAAAAGCTACAACGTCCAGGCCTATTGCCACTATCACTGAGGCAACGGGCACGACACCGAAAAATGCTGGAAGTTGAAGCATCTCATTCAAGATCTGATCGAGAGTGGGAAGATACCGCTACCCAGTGATAAGCCGAGTAACAAAAATAATCCTCTTGCTACTCACGCCATTTTTACTGGAGAAGTAGTTGACTGTACTCATCTCATTTCTCCTTTCATCCCCCAAATCAACGGGATATGGAATGACGATGAAGATGACGTTTATCTGGTTAAGGGGGAAGCTGTCCCCATCACCGTCGAAGAAATCCGGAAGGCCAAAACCAAGGCCCTGTCCGGCACACACGTCATCACGGCCGGACCTACAACTCCGGGATCCGTCACTGAACCTGCCAGGACGGAATCTACACTTGAAGAACCAAACACTGACACGGCCCTAGTCAAGCAACTGAAGAGGGTCCGAACCGATCTCCCTATATGGCAGCTTTTGGTTAGTTCTCAAGAGCATCGAGCAGCACTTACTAAGGCTCTCGATGAAATCAAAGTAGACTCGATGGTTACCCCCACTGAAATGGTAGCCACTATTTTACCTCATTTTAAGGGCAAGCCCAAGGGAGAAGGCCCACTCATCACCTTCTCCGAATCCGATCTTCCACCATTTGGGGCCACCCACAACTTGGCCCTATATATCACGGTGATCTGCCCAGGCAAGTATCTACCCATGACCCTAATTGATGACGGGTCAGCTGTGAATGTCCTTCCTTTAAGGACTGCAAAGGCTCTCGGCATTACCGAGGCTGACTACCTTCCTACTGCACAAACTATCCAGGCTTTCGATGGGAGCCCAAAATCAGTAGTTGGGGCAGTTAAACTAACCATCATAACAGGCCCGATCGAAAAGGAGCTCAAATTCCAAGTGATCGATGTCACCTCATCGTTCAATCTGCTACTTGGAAGGCCCTGGATCCACGCGGTCAAGGCCGTGTCCTCCACTTTCCACAGGAAGGTCAACTTACCTTTACAAGATGGGGTCATCACTCTCGAAGCTACTCCCATAGCCGTATCAAGCTGCAACACGGCAGGCTCGATCGACCCGCGAGGTTTCAATTTCGTGGGAATGATGGATGAAGAGTTTCTTTTTCAGCCCTACTTCACTACTAGCATCGACACGATGCTGCAAAACTTGGGCTACCTGCCAGGGGCTACCTCAAGGCCCAATCTCCCGGCCGGCAAGATCATCGAGGTCCTGAACGACGGAGAGTCTCGATTCGGGTTGGGCTACACCGTGGCCCAGGGAGATATGGACCGGACAAACGCAACCAAGTTTGTCACTCCCGTATTCGGAGCTATTCAAGTGGGCCTCTACCAGCCCACCATCTCATATCCCGAGACCAAATTGGCTCGGGAATGCAACTTCATCCCGGATGATATCTTTGCTCTCATCCAGGCCGAATCGAAAAAGGATTCAAACCATGCCGAGCCCATGCTGGGGCTCTTGTTCGGGGAAAGTAAGATCATCCCGACTCCTAAGGAGGAATTGGTGAACCTGATCCTCCACAGCAGCAAGTTCGATCCGACCAAGCTGATCTCCGAAGTCGGCGCTAACACCGGAAAGAGGGCTTGGAGGAAGACGATCAAGTGGACCTACAGCGAGGGTCGAGTCTACAAACTCACTACTGGAGAAGGGGACATGCAAGGCGCTGAGTCCGAATCCGAGTCAGAGTCAGAGTCAGAGTCGGAGTCTGAGTCTAAGTCTAGAGGGTCCAGTACTAGGGTCAAGTCTGTAACCCCTTTTCCTTTAGTCACACCTTTGGGAGTCTCGGAGTCTGTCCCGAGAGCACTCCCGATCCCGCCTCTGACCAATGATCAGATGGCTGCTCTCTTTGAGCTATTTTCAAAATTCTCTATCAATAATAACGATAACCGTTCTGCTTACGACTTGTCTTATTTTCAAAACATTTTCAAAAATTTTATTTGCAATGACATTGAGAAACCCGACGAACAGGTACCACTACCTCCGCATCTAGTCGAGCAACTCGAACAAAGTGAATCCCGAGATCCGGTAACTGAGGAAACTGACTCCATCAATGTAGGAACACCTTTAGAGCCTCAGATGCTTAAGTTGGGTTTATCCTTAGATCCCGAGGAGAAACAACAATTCACGGATCTCCTCCATGAATTCAAAGACGTCTTCGCATGGTCCTACAAGGACATGCCGGGAATAGACCGGGAGATAGCCGAACACCGTATACCCATCAAAGACGGGTGTAAGCCGGTAAAGCAAAAACTTCGAAGAATGAGGCCCGAATGGTCTCTCAAAGTCAAAGAAGAAGTCGACAAGCAATTCAAAGCGGGCTTTATTCAAGTGTCTGAATATCCAGACTGGGTTGCAAATATCGTACCAGTACCCAAGAAAGACGGAAAGGTACTAGTTTGTGTAGATTTCCGGGACCTTAATAAGGCCAGCCCGAAAGACGATTTCCCGTTGCCACACATCGACATACTGGTAGACAACACGGCCGATCATGCCCTTCTATCCTTTATGGACGGGTATGCCGGATACAATCAGATCAAAATGGCGAAAGAGGACATGAGTAAGACCACCTTCACTACGCCTTGGGGGACTTACTGTTACACCGTTATGCCATTTGGGCTTATCAACGCCGGTGCCACTTACCAACGGACCGCCACTACCTTATTACATGACATGATGCACAAGGAAGTGGAGGTCTACGTGGACGACATGATCGTTAAGTCCAAGGACCAAAACGGACATATTTCGGCCCTCTAAAAGTTTTTCACCCGACTACGCAAGTACAATATGAGGCTAAATCCTAAAAAATGCAGTTTTGGGGTAACATTGGGCAAGCTACTGGGCCATATCGTCAGCCAGTGTGGCATCGAGGTTGACCTAGCCAAAATCAAAGCTATTACCGAGATGCGGCCGCCTAAAACCGAAAAGGAGATTAGGGGTTTTCTCGGGAAAGTCCAATATATCAGCCGTTTTATTTCGAAGCTAACCATGGTATGTGAACCCATTTTCAAGAAACTGAAGATAGGAGAACGGGTACTGTGGGACGACAAATGTCAAGCAGCTTTCGATAAAATCAAAGAGATTATAGCATCTCCGCCGATATTAATGCCACCTCAACACGGTCTGCCTTTGTCGTTATACTTGACAACGACCGAGACAGTCATGGGGGCTATGTTGGCCCAGACGATCGACTCAGAAGAACGGGCTATTTACTACATCATTAAAAAGTTCCTAGAATACGAGTGCAAATATACGATGCTCGAAAAGACGTGCCTAGCTCTAGTTTGGGCCACTAAAAAGCTCTGACACTATATGCTTAGCCACGAAGTGCACGTACTATCTAGAATGGATCCAATCAAGTATCTGTTCGAGAAATCCATCCTCAATGCCAGGATATCTAGATGGACTTTAATGCTAGCTGAGTTCGAGTTCCTTGCCGATAGTCCGGTATCCGAAGAGGGACATACCGATACATGGGCCTTCCCAGATGAAGATATATTCCATACTGACACCGAAACATGAGATCTATATTTTGACGGGGCGTCCAACTTTCGAGGATTTGGGGTCGGAATTTTGCTAATCTCACCGCAAGGACAACACACCCCGTTATCCATTAAATTGGACTTTGACGTGACTAACAACGCAGCCGAATATGAAGCATGCATTCACGGGTTGCAAGCCGCCGCTGACTTAGGAGTAGCAAACCTCTGTGTCCACGGTGACTCATCTTTAGTCATCAATCAAGCTCTCCAAAAGTGGAAGACTCGGAACGCAAATCTCGTAGCTTACCAAGCGCGAGTAAGGGTTCTCGAAAAACAGTTTCAAAAGGTAGAATACATCTATCTACCTCGGGAAGAAAACCAGTTTGCAGATGCGCTTTCTAAATTAGCATCTTTGCTGAACATCCCGGATCACCTAACCAACATGCCGATTTGTGTCCAAAGACGGTCCGAGCCGGCATATAACAACGTTATTCAAGATATTGAAATAACTGATCCAGAACCTTGGTACCAGGCTGTTCTAACCTACTTAACATCGGGAGAATATCCTCCGGGATCTGAAAACCGGGCCAAGAAAGCCCTGTGAAGGTGGGCCACTCAGTTCATCCGTACGGACGATGGGCAGTTGTATAAAAAGACGGCACAGGGGCTTTACTCCTATGCATCGACAAAACGCAGGCCGAAAAGGTCATGGCCGAGGTACACGATGGCGAGAACAACCCGCATATGAACGCCCATATGCTAGCTCAAAAAATCGCGAGACTCGGATACTATTGGAATAGCATGGAAACCGACTGCCAGTTATATGTCAAAAACTGTCATAACTGTCAGATTTTCGCTAACGTCCAACATATACCGTCATCCCTATTATATACCATGACATCACCATGGCCATTCTCGACATGGGGAATTGATATAATCGGGAAGGTGAACCCTTCCGGGACGGGGGGTCATTGTTTCATTCTAGTGGCTATTGACTATTTTACTAAATGGGTCGAAGCCGAATCGTATGGTGTCTTGAACGCCAAGCACGTGGCAAAATTTATCCAAGATAAAATTATATGCCGATACGGGATCCCACACGAGTTCATCAGTGATCAAGGGACCCATTTCCAAGCTGAAACTGCTACTTTGCTGGAAAAATATAAAATTCAAAGGCATACATCTTCACCTTACCGTCCCCAAACAAATGGAGCGGTAGAGGCAGCCAATAAAACAATTGTCACCATACTTAAGAAGATGGCTGAGAATTACCGGGACTGGCCCGACAAAATCCATTTTGCCTTATGGGGGTACCGGACATCAATTCGCACGGCAATCGGAGCAACTCCATATTATCTGACATATGGGATGGAGGCGGTCCAGCCAGTCGAGCTCGAGGTACCATCCCTGAGGATTTTACTCGAAAGTCAGGTGCCTGAAGCAGATTGGGCCCAAGCCCGATATGACTCGCTAGTTCTCTTGGACGAACGGCGATCCCGAGCGCTTAACAATATCCAGATATACCAGAAAAGGAAACAACGGGCTTTTAACAAAAAGGTTAGGCCCAGAAATATCAAAGAAGGGGATTTAGTCCTCAAATCTGCCCGGGCTTTGCTACCAGTTGACCCAAGGGGAAAATTCAAACCCAACTGGGCCGGACCGTATCTAGTAAAGAAGCTTTTATCAGGAGGAGCAGTAATGCTGACAGACTTGGACGGGAATGAATTCGTCAACCCAACCAACTTGGACCAGCTGAAACGATACTATCCCTAAACCTTATCTCAATCTCATTTGCTAAAGTTTATAAAATTTGTCTTTTTATAAATTTTCAAAAATTAAGCAAGTTAATAAGTTAGGATTATTTATCCTACTGTCGCACATCTCGAACTAATAGTCTTGATGTATTTCGAAAATTGCAAAAAATCTATGTCTGAACTACGGTTGGTTTGATTCCACTAATCGTGGATACGTAGACAACCCCTCAAAAGGGTACAACCACTGCAATAACGAAAAGACAGGAACGGTTTTCACTAATATGTCTTTTATTATTTCAAAAAAAATGCCTCACGCAAAAAAAAAAAAACAAAACGAAAACAAACAACAAAAATCACACCACAAAATAATAGTAGTACTTAAATAATAAAATCTAGGAGAGTACTGCTCATACATTTTCCGTTTCCCTTTGTCTTTTGGGTCGCGCGGAGTCCGGAGTCGATGGGGCGGGGGCGAACGTTCCCGTATCACTAAGGGAACCTCTTTAGCCCGAACCCGTTTCCTCGACAACGGATCTTCTGCTATCGTCTTTGGCCCAAGCCGAGCCCGTACATGCTTAGGTAGTCTGTCTCGAGGACCGAGTCGGTCCTTAACCGCCAGTCTTGGGCCGAGTCTCCTTTCCAAGTCCGTCTGGGGGCTCACTTTCCCCCGTGCACCTTTAGTACTGGACCCTTCAGTTAGAGTCCTAGTCTTCCCTTTCTGGTCTGACATCAGACGAACCATGGTAGCCGGGGTATTGCCATCATCAAAGAAGCCTCGATTATCTTTAGCTTGTTCTCGGCGCAGAAAGTCAAAGGCTTCGTCACTCTTCAAAGCAGCACGGGCTTTAGCGGAATCTGCTTTTGTCCACTTTACATAAGAAGCCGATACCCAAACTGAGTGAAGAGTCTTGGAAACGGCCAAGTAGCCCGAGTATAAAACATTTGCATCCAGGTATCGCACATTACGTCCGTTAGCTGAGTAGATTCACTCTCGACTGCCTCGATTTTCGGGATTCTTTGGGCCCGACCATATTGCCTAAGTATGCGATCGGGGTAAAGATGGATTGTCTGCCTAAAAGATAGGATCAATTGATATCGGCTCATATCTCTAGATTCCAAACCGGTCCAGACATAAATAGGCCACCAGGGTACGGTCTAGCGAATCAATGGGCCTCAATGGAAAGACAGCAGCTCGTCCCAGTATTTTTGAGTGTTGAGGCGAGAAAAGTCAATAGTCCCCCTTCTCGTCATCACTTGATTTGGACGATATCGGTTCACGTCAAGGGGAGGATCCAGGATCGATAGCCTCTCAAATAGCCAAAGCTGAAAAGTCAAAGTCGCGAAAAGTCAAAATCTTGAAAAGTCAAAAAAAAAAAATCGAGAAAAAAAACCGAGAAAATCGCAACAAACGAGAAAAACCGCGAGAAAATCGAAAAACCGCGAGAAAATCGGAAAATTGCAAAAAATCGGAAAAAAAAAAAAATCAAGGCACCTGTAGAAGACGGGTGCTCCCAGTTAGCCGGATTGATGAATCCCTTTTACGATTATCCAAACCCTGAATAATTTCTCTTGTGATCAGCCAAGCCGGGCTGTGCTCCGTCTCCATTAAATCAACCACTGTGAAGAGTCGGACATGGCCCATACAAGACAAAAGATCCATATGGCCTTCGAAGGCATAAACATGGAGCATACAGAAAGCAAAGGCCCTACGGCTGTGAATCGGCCTGACCCGGACGTCGTGTGGGTTCATGAATTTTTCGGCCAAATCGATCGAGGAAACAGTATCTCCTTCCAGCATGCGAGATACCTCCATATGGGAAAGCCCTAAAAATTCCCGTAATTTCCTCCTCGGGTCATGAACTGAGAACGGGATAGCAGGGCGAAGTATGGGATTCCACCCGCCTACGGCAGCAATTTGGAATAGGGCAGATTTCGCCCCGGGGGAAGCCAAAAACGTGATAAGTATCGTCCCAATAGGACAAGCAAACATCCAAAAAGTGACAGTCTACTTGCATCTGGCGGATCGTGAATAACTGGGTGACACCATTCTGATTCAGAATAACTTTATCTGCTTTTCTGAAATATCGGGACCAATCTTGCAGCATACCAATTAGTCGGTCGATTCCATAATGAATTTCTAAAAAGGGAGAATAAGTTTCCCAGGGCTTGTTTTTCTTTAAAAGAAGAAGGGGAATTGTGAAAAATATGAAGAAATTATGAGCAAAGAGGGGGTATTTATAGCATTAAAACCCAGACTCCTCCTTGCTTTGGGATTCCTAATCCCAAAAAATTTAGCATACAGGCCTTATCCTAGGATCTAGCTAAGTCATCCCAAGCATTCCTATTCCTTTTCAGAGTCAAAATACTCTAATTTTCAAAACTCTTTCAAATTCAAAAATTCAAAATCTTCTTCAAAATTATATTCCCCGGCGCGAGTCATTTCTCCTGAAAATGTGTTACATGCAAACTTTGCATAAATCATGTACAGGACGACTCAAGCAAAACCGTGCAACCAACTCCTCAGCGGCATTTAACGGGATGAGCCCGTGTATGGGCACACCCAAGACTTATACGACAAGTCCAATTCCCCACGGAGTTATCATCATGAGCTCAGGTATGATTTCCAACTTATGGCTGGCGAGCCCTTTTACGCGAGTCTAATGGACTATAAACGACCTTACCGGAAGCTGCCAGGTTTTAATCTTTGATTGACCTGGTAGCTACTCTGACTTTCGCCCTGTCCAAGCCTCAGTCAGAGTGGGGGCTCTGTAGATACCCGTGAGGAACCGTGATTGATCGCTCTGCTGAGGGGTAGCCCCCAAGTGGGATCGAAAATATAGTTAAGACTCGAGTGTCGGACGAGTGACCCTTAGACGTAAGGGTCACGAACCTTTTGTTATAGGGCTATGCCTTGTAAAAGGTTGACTCGGAAAAGACTCCTAGACGGGTGACTTGTGAAAGATGGGCCTCCTTTAGGATCTGGCTGTGTGGGCCGGGTCCCGTTTGAAAGAAGATTCACGTGAGACATTCCCCAGACTTTGGACTCGATTGTCTAAACGGCCCCTCCTTTGTAGGAGTATGTCCTACGTAGGTGGGCCTTGCCTTAGCTAAGTAAGGCGGACTGGGATAGGGAGGAAATCCGTGATATAAGATCGACAGAGTTTCGACGCTAAAGACCTTGATGACTTACGACATGACCCGACATTGCTAAATACGGGAAGTTCTAAGAAAAGGAAGGTTTTGAAAAGGATTTTTTTTAATCCGAAAGAAATTCGGTGGAGGGAGACCCGATTTTTCAAAAATTAGAAGAAAATGTATTGGGCCTCAATTTTGAGAGTTCGAAAATATTTGCGAGTTTTGAAATGGGCAGAATACCGGCTAGAAATATGCTATTCTGAGTATAATCATGAATCCTAAGTTCGGTATATGTCCCGGGTTTTGAAATTGGATATTTTGAAAAGGATGCCATTTTTGAAAGTGACGGTTTTTGAAAAAAAACGACTTGTAAATCAGGTAGCACGTAGTCATGGAAACAGTATAACGACTCCATGTATGCTCTAATTCTAAGTCTCGGTCAGTCTGTAAGGGTCTATACCAGTGTACATAGCCTATCGAGAATCGGGGCGGACTTCCTAAGTCGAGTTGAGCTTAGAACATGCCGTAAAACCCATACGAATCGGCTAATGGACACCTTTGACATATCCAGTTTGGACTACATCAATAGTATAGTGGGACGTCGGTCACCAGTACCGGCCCGGGAAAATATGGGGTTATGCATGAACCGTAAAACTAAAACGCGTATTGTATTAGTGATAGGTGTAGTTTGTAGTGCCTATTTGTTGTGTTTTGGTCCCTTTTCCTTGTGAAATCGCTCCTTTGGAGCGATTCATGGGCTTCTTATGCTTCATTTAGTTCGTTTCAGGTTCCCGAGACCGATTTGGAAGAGTTGGAGCGATTCCGACTCAACACATACACATTTTGGAGAGAAACTAGATAGAGGAACGATGACTCGAGGCCTTAGAATCGACCCCGAGACCTTGGGACCCAATCCCGAGCCTCCGAGACCCGATCCTGAGTCCCGAGAATCAATGGGAAGCCCATGAGAGGCAAGGAAGGACCAAAGAGTGTTTAAGGAAGGCATACAAGACCCATCCCGTTCGGGATGGCCTCATCCCGTTCGGGATGGCCTCATCCCGTTCGGGATGGGGTGCTACATTAGGATGGCTGCTGTGAGCCCATCCCGGTCGGGACCAACCCGTCCCGATCGGGATGACAGAGCCGTCCCGATCGGGATGATCCGTCCCAGTCGGGAAGCTACAGAGGCAGCACGGGCTTGTTCTTTTCTTCTCCTTCATTCTTGTACCCATATATATACTCCCTTCTTGTAATTTTAAGACATCTTATCTTAACCTACATTAGTTTAAGCCTCCAAAACCCTAGATTTACTCTCACTCATTAGCTTTAATCTTCCCTTAATCTTAGTTAATCCTTAGTTAATTATTGTAATTAGTTTTTGTATTAAGAGGATACTTGAAGAATTCTCCAAGATTGACAACCTTGGGTTTTATTTGGGTTC
This sequence comes from Agrostemma githago, assembly GCA_958450325.1. Classification (NCBI taxonomy): domain Eukaryota; kingdom Viridiplantae; phylum Streptophyta; class Magnoliopsida; order Caryophyllales; family Caryophyllaceae; genus Agrostemma; species Agrostemma githago. The sequence goes on along the minus strand of OY288255.1, from coordinate 24,972,023 downwards.
TTATTTATATAAGATTTCATCTTTTCATCTCCTTAGTGTTGGTATAACCTTTCTTACTCTTAATCTTGTTTATTTAATCTTGTTTGAATCTTTTAATATTGTTAGTATCATTGTTCTTGTTAATCATTATGGATGTTTGTTTAGTGATAATATTTTCTCTTGTTATGGTTGTTTTATTCTTGATAATGAGTGAGTAGTCTTCTTGTGGGGTTAGTAGGGGGATTAGGGATAGATTATGGATGATTAGGGTTGATTAAGGGGAAAAGCTCGTATCTTTGTTGTTAGTCACATTGTAGGCACTCTATGTGTTTGTTGATATGCTTGTGTGAGTTGTAGTGGCCATGCTTCCCATGCTTGTGTTCATCCTCTCATTGATTGCTTACTTTGTGGAAATGTTGAGAATAGTCATAGTCACGAGAGTGCCGACTAGGGTCTAAGTTGCGAGAGCCCGGACCCACCTTCACATCGATCTAAGTTGCGAGAGCCCGGACCGACTCTAGCGATTAGGAGACACCTTTACCCTTGCTCACCCCAATTATCCTTCTACCTCTATGAACCCGACCTACCCCACTTCTTTCCATATTTGAGTTCATCTTCTTAGTTAGACATCGTTTACTCTAGTTTATTTGTTAGATCGATCATTAGCATTGTTTAGCATTGATAGTCTAGTTCTTATTCCTCCTCCTCAATAGTTTTCCATTTATCGCTTCTTCGTGTTTGTTGGTAGTATAGTCTCGTCGTAAGCCAACCTAGTCTAAACTTTGATATACCGTCCTCGTGGATACGATCCCGACTTACCCTAGCTACTCACTAGGTTAGTCGGTGTTATATTGATCGGCTAGGGACGTGACGAATCCCTCCCATCAATTTGGCGCCGTTGCCGGGGACGGTGCATTGTTTAGACTTAGTTTGCTTTAGACTTAGTTACCCTTCTTTGTGTTCTCCCATCTTCTCTTGTGAATATTCTCTAGTTTTTCTTCTTTTTCTCTTTGTCTCTAGTTGTGTTTGTTATTGTCGTTGCCTAGTGCCCATAAAGCACTAGGTGTTCTCACGTTTGTTCTAGTGTGTAGTGTATGCCTAGGAGGGGAGGCGACTTCTATCTCTTTAATCCAGAGCCGGAGAGACTCTTTCGAGCCTTTCGCCAACGGACGATTAATCGGGTTAGGATCTCTCAACCAAGTGCAAGTACCACTCATCAAGGGCAAGCCCAAGGAGCTGACTTGAGCAACTCACCTCGAGGGACGGCCGGAGGGACCTTCATCAATCCCTTCGGTGATTCTTCTCCTAGTTTCCCCTCTTCATCTACATCAACACCGTCTACACCACCATCATCTCCCTTATATCCAATCATGCCTAAGTTCTCTTCTCACTCAACCTTTACGGAAGACGTTTTGCCGGGTCAATCCACTTTACCGGAGGCATATACCGGGAATTTTGTGGCGAAAACGCAATTTATCCAATTGGTCGAGAGAAGTCAATTTAGCGGGTTACCAACCGAAGATCCTCATCAACACATGGAAACCTTTTCGGACTATTGTGACGCTATTTCACAAACGGGAATAATTCAAGACCAAATCCGGTGGGTATTATTTCCTTTCTCTCTTATCGGTAAGGCGAAGCAATGGTTCAAGGGGTTGGATAAAGCAAGACTTGGCATTGATACTTGGAAGAAGCTAGCCTTAGCCTTCTACCAACAATTCTATCCCCCGGAGAAGAAAAATCTATTGAGAGCCTCTATCACGGGTTTCCAACAACGCGATGATGAAACCCTCTACGAATCGTGGGAAAGATTCAAAGCCTTGATCCGTTCTTGTCCACACCATGGCTTATCACAGTGGTTCCTCGTGCAACAATTTTGGAATGGGCTATATGAAGACTCGAGGACCATACTCAATATGGGATCTAACGGTAGGTATACCGAAGTGGAGGATGACCAAACTTGGTCAAGGATTGAAGAGATGGCGGTGCATAATTCACAATACTCAAGGCCTAGGAAGGCAAATCGGGAAGGTAGGCATGAGGTTGATGCCATTACACAATTGAGCATTGATCTTGGGGCTCAACTAAGAACTCACATGGAGACCATTGACAAAAAGCTCCAAAGCTACCTCAACCAAGTTCAAAGCTCTAGTTCCTCCAACCAACACTCGATCCATGATGTAAATGCTTTAGAGTTTGCACCTCCTTTGCCTTATTTTGGGATGTGTGATACTTGTGGAATCGTTGGTCATGATCCTATGCATTGTAGAGGGAGTATTGAGCAAGTGAACGCCTTTCAAGCGTTCAAGCAAGGTGCCTCCTACTCTAATCAATACCAAGCTTCCAATCAAGTTCCTCAACAACAAGCACTTCAACATCAACAACAACCTCGTCCCTATGTTCCACCTCCCTTACGGGACAACAATGAAGGTTACCAAGGTTATGGGGGTAATCAAAGACCCTTCAACAATTTCAAGCAAAATAACCAAGGCAACTTCAACAACAAGCAAGGGTTCCAACAAGGGAACTTCAATCAAGGTGGTTTCCAAGGAAACCAAAATTTTCAAGGATATCAAAACCGCAACCATGGCAACAATCAAGGCCATCAACAAGGCAATTCTCATGGGTTCCAAGGGAACCGTCAACAAGCAACTCAAAATCAACAACAACAAAGCAAGCCTAGGAGCTGGTCTCCTACTCATGATTATGGCATTCCCCTCGCCATCACCGACACTCCACATAATCCATCCTCCCCACCTCGGGATTTCGACATTCAAAAGACTTTGATGGACATGCAACAAGGTCAAATGGACATATCAAGAAACCATCATGAGCTCTTCACTTATATTCAAGGAGAAAACGCGATAAGAGACACCCGTATGAAGATACTTGAGACTCAAGTATCTCAACTCGCTTCGGGGAGCTCCTCAAGGCAGAAGGGGCAACTACCTTCTCAAGGTGAAACACCGACATTTGAGCATGTAAATGCTATCACCACAAGGAGAGGTACATCCTATGACCCCCCTCCGTATCCTATTGAGCAAGAGCCAATGCAAGAACCGACAATGGAGATGGCATCTCCAACTCAAGAAGAATCGAGCTTTGATAATCCAATTGAGGAGCAAGTCTTATGGGAGGCCGAGAAATCCCAAGAAGACACTCCTCCCCCACTTCAAGCACAAGAAAAGGGTAAAGGGAAAGTGTCAAGTGAAGAGTCCACCCCAATTGATCAAAATAAGTACCAAATCAAGTTGCCTTACCCATCAAGGCAAATGAAGACCAAGGTGGACACTCAATTCGACAAGTTCCTTAATATCGTGAAGAAATTGGATGTTAGTGTCCCGTTTACCGAGTTACTTACCCAAATCCCGGCATATGGTAAATTCATGAAAGAAATCTTGGCTAGGAAGAGGTCCATCGACAAGGAAGAGACGGTAGCGTTCACTAGGGTGGTGAGCGAGCTTATTCAAGGTTCCACACTTCCGAAGTTGAAGGACCCGGGTAGTTTCTCTATCCCATGCACCATCGGCAACTACAAGATCAAGAGAGCTATGTGTGATTTGGGCGCGAGTGTGAGCATTATTCCCTACACCATTTTTGAGCGATTAGGGATGACGGAGTTGAAGTGTACGTCCATTACACTCCAAATGGCCGATAAGTCTCTTAACCGACCATTGGGAATGTTAGAGGATGTGCCGGTACAAATAGGGAAGTTCTTCATTCCGGTCGACTTCATTGTGGTTGACATGCCGGAGGATGCTAACACTCCCATCATCCTTGGACGCCCATTTTTACACACCGCCGGTGCCGTGATCGATGTGAAGAAGGGTAGGATCACTTTTCAACTAGGCGACGAGGAGTTAGTGTTTGACCTCCAAGGCAACACTTCGCCTAATACCGAGACATGTAATATGATCCACGCCACGGAAGACATCGATCTAGGGGAAGGATTGGGACAAAGCTTGAAGGAGTACTCTTATGTACTTGAGGATGATGACTCCGATTTGGAGGAAGATGAGTGCCCGAATCATGGGCTTGACGACAAGTTGCAAAGCAAGGACAAAGATGAGCCTCCCTTGGGACCGCATGAGGACCGATGGACGTTTGGGTATATCCCCAAGGACCAAAAGTACAAGTTCAAGTCGTCGAACTTGGAAGAGCGGGATGCCCCGGGAACGTCAAGGCAAGGCCATGAGGAGCCTTGGGATGTGGTCGGCTATATGACGTGCTTGATTGAAGACTTCTCAAGGGCCTTCGACTTGTTCTTACGTGCCCTTGATGGAGATGGAACTAGTTTTGGTTGTTGAAAAAGAATGAAGAAGCACCATCTTGGTTTGACGGAGTTCCACAAGAACCGTCCCATTGTATATATCTCTTTCTTGTAGTTAGTTGGATTTTTGTGAATTCTTGTTATTTGGATTGATTGATGAGCGTTGTGAGGGAGAGAGTTTGATGTATGTTTGAGTATTACTTGATAGGTGAAGTGAGAATGCTCCTAGAGGAGATTGGCGATGATGTACTTTGAGTTGTAGGCACGAGGATCGGGTTTTTGAAGCTTGAAGCAAGCTTTTGGGGATTGTGGAAGTTGAAGAAGACCCATGCCTAATTGTTGTGTTTTAGTCCCATTTTCCTTGTGGAATCGCTCCTTGGGAGCGGTTTATGGGCTTCTTATGCTTCCTCTAGCTCGTTTCAGGTTTCCGAGACCATTCATGAAGAGTTGGAGCGATTCCGACTCAATACATACACTTTTTTGAGCCAACGAAGCGACGGAACGATCACTCGAGGCCTAGGAATCGACCCCGAGACCTTGGGACCCAATCCCGAGCCTCCGAGACCCGATCCCGAGTCCCAAGCCTCCGAGACCCGATCCTGAGTCCCGAGAGTCGATGAGAAACCCATGAGAAGCAAGGAGGGACCGAAAGAAGCTTAAAGGAGGCCTACAAGGCTCAACCGGTTCCGGTTCCGGTTGAGCTCAACCGGAACCGGTTGAGGTGCACAAAAGAGAGGTGTTCTCTTAAGGGTCCATCCGGAACGGGATGAGCTTGCCGTCAGGGATGGGACCATCCATCCCGAACGGGATGAACTCATCCCGAACGGGATGAGCCCAGTTCAGCCCGCAATTCATTGTTTCATCTCCTTTCATTCTTGTACCCCTATATATACTTCCCTCTTGTAATCATATGAGATTCTTCACCTATCCTAAAACCCTAGACTACTTTAGGTTAGATTAGATTAGATTAGTGTAGATTAGTCGGTAATTAGTAATTAATCATAGATTAGCCTTGTATTAAGGGAATTCTTCAAGTTCTTCACCAAGCTTGACAACCTTGGATGTTTGCTTTGGGTTTTCTTCATTAATGCAAGTTTTGTTCTTTCTCCTTCACTAGTTTGGTATACTCCTCTTCCTTTTACTCTTTTTCTTGTTTATTCATCCAAGTTTGAATCTTTAGTAGATTGTTTTGTTATTGTTCATTGTTATCATTAGTTTGTTGATGTTTGTTTTGTTTCTTATGATGATTCTCCTTGTTAGTGTTAGTGGTAGTTGGATTATGTTAGAGTAGTGTTCTTGCTAGGGTTAGTAGGGTGATTAGGGTGTTGATTGGGTGATTAAGGGATTGTTGGAGTTGTTGGTGGAAGATTTGGGTTTCCTCTTGTTTGATGCACATCACATGTTTGTTGAAACGCATGATTGACTAGTAGTTGCAAATACTTGTTTTTCTTGCCTTTCTCTTGTGGGTAGTAGTTTGTTTGTGGGTTCGGTTCCCTCACTAAGTTGCGAGAGCCCGGTGAGGACGACCCCTAGGTCGGTCTAAGTAGCGAGAGCCCGGATTTGACCTAGGCCACCATAGCGCGCTAGAACCCCGTTTGTCATGTGTGTCACTGAGATGGGTTATAGGATGAACCTCTAGGTGGGTCTAAGTTGCGAGAGCCCGGACCGACCTAGATTACCCTACTACCTTCTTCGCTCTAGTTCCCCCTCGACCATTCCGTTACCCCTTTGACCCCGACCTAATCCTAGCCCGTTTCCTTGTTTGTTACACTTATCAACTCCCCCACACTTAACCCTTACTCGCCATCGAGTAAGCACATACTAACTACTAAACTATCCGAGTGGGTATTAGCGCACCCTACGCCCCTTCAACTCACGCGAGTGCACTTAGAGGACAAGTGCACTCCGCAAGGCAAGTTGGGTCTTGCGACAAAACTGTGGATGCAACCGGACACAAAACACATAAACAAACAAACACACAAACAAACACATAATCGGTTGCACCCAAAACAAAAGAAATACTGCTTCCCTCAAAAAGCAGTGAATGAAACACTGGTTTAGGACTCCAGGTAAGTGACAACGTTCCCAAGCTAGAAATACAAACCAAGGTGGACTAAACCCTAATAGTATGACGATAAAGCAACAAAAACGTTGGTAACTTACCTAGGTCCACCTAACTTTCTAAAAACGTACTACGGGACGATCGGCGGAGTGGAAAAGTGAAGAACCACGGTGTTAGCCGACACTGTAGGTAAGTGAGACCCCGCCCCCTTTAGCGTGAGCCGAGAGGGTCGTCCCGTGTCCAAGACCGCCTAACTAGTCCAAGTAAAAAGGTGGAAAACATGCAAAATGAGGGAAGACCGACTAATGCCGCTATCATCCTTCCTAGGGACTCGGTCCTTTGGTAGGCTCTTCACGGCAAAAGTCGGAAAAAAGGCTTATTTTTGTTGGGATTTATTTTTGTGAGACGGGTTTTCTTTTGGCATTTTCTTTCTTTTCGACATTTTGATTTGTTTGTTGCCATCCCATTTCTTTTTTCTTCTTTTCTATTTTCTTTTTGGCTTTTGTGCCTTTTCTTTTTCTTCATTCTTTTCTTTCTTTCATTTTTTTTTTTTCTTTTCTTTTCTTTGCCCTTTTGGCAAGATTTGGCATTTCCTTGTGTAACAAGAAAGAGAGAATTCAACAATTTGCAATCTTATTGAGTGGATGTGTGTAGGAGGTAGGGGAATGGGTGAGTCGGGGGCGCGCTTTCCCTCTTCAATCCCACAAAAAAGGGAAAACTTGGACTAATCAAAACAATCCTAAACACGGTCACCTAGGGGACGAGACTCGGTAACCAAGGCCTTTTCACACCGTGGGTGGTCATAGTGGTCAAAGTGCAAATCCTGTAGTAAATTCCTAGTAAGCTAGGTGGACTCAAGGTAAAGGACCAACGAAATCATTGATTTAGGGTCATTCTACTAGGCTAGAGTCCAAGACTCGATTTACACTACTAGGAGGGGAAAGATAGACACTCACACACTAGCCTCTAAACTGGGTTTTCGAAAACGGTTTACGCACAAGACACACGACACAACACAAAACAAAGACAAGACGAAAACGAACGAAAGAAAAAGAAACAAGAGCAATAAAACAAGAACAAAACAAGGTAAAACAAAACACATAGACAAAACAAACACCACCCGTATCATCCAAACAAGTCTCCAAATCAACTTCAAACTTTACAAAGCTCCACCCGAGCACACCACAACACACATATCCTCCAAACTCCACAAGGAACAAAGAGGAAAAAGGGGTGAAGAGATGTTACCGGAAGTCTTGAAAGCTCTCCAAAGCTATCGGCGATTAAGCTACCTATAAGGAAAAAGGGAGGCGAACACGCACACAAAACAATATACGACACAATGACACAAAAGGAAAACACACAAAAGAAAAATCTTTTTGATTTTTTTGTAAAAATTTTTCAAATTTTTAGGGATTTTTAAGATTTTTTCGAAAAACTAAGAAAATAAAACTAACTATGCTAGAATATCGCTCCCCCACACTTAAATTGAGCCATGTCCTCATGCTCAATCGTAGGGTGCGGAGAGACAAAGGAAAAAGAAAAGAAACTACGAAAATAAAGCTAAAAATCAAGAATAAAGTGAAGAAAATGGTAGAAGGTGTCCGGCCGGGGTGTAATCAGTCACCAAGGGCCGAGACGAGAAAAAGATATGGAAGGGGGAAGAAAATAAAAAGAAGGAAATAAAAGGAAATGGGAGGGGAGGGCTAGGTGTAATCAAGTCACCTAGCCCGGATTCCGCCTAAATCCGACTAAATCCTCAAAAAAGTAAGTGAAAATCTTGTAAAAATTTGGATTTTGAAATGACTCTCGATGTAGTCACGTCATCGAGAGTCGGGAGCAACATATACCAAGGCCTCGAAGGCCACCATGACATCAAGACACATAAGTGTACAAGGGGAAGGGAATAAACAAAGGACAACAAGCAACAACAAAAACGGGAAAGAAAGGATAGTTGCCGTACCATAGGTTAGCAACTCACTTTCTCCATCGTCTCATAGATCAATAAAGGCGGTTTCTTGTCTTCATCATTGCTTTTCCGCTTCAGCCTCGATAAAACGCATGGTAGAGGTAGTAATGGTGTGAGGGAAGTGGAAATTGATGTGGATCCGGTGAAAGGTGAGGTGTACGGGTCATATGATAGGAGTAAGGAGGAGTAGGGAGGTTGGGAGGGGGTATAATGGATGGGTGGAGACAAAGGGGACCATCCCGGTCGGGATGGATGGTCCCGATTGGGTTGATAAACCCTTCCCGATCGGGAAGCCCTCGTCCCGATCAGGAATGCACTCCAGTGAATCCACCTTTATCCCCGATCGGGATGGCTCCTTCCCCGTCGGGATTCCTCATCCTTCTCGGTCGGAAGGCCCTCTTCCCGGTCGGGATGAGTCTTCTTTGCTTCCCCAAGCCCAAAAGCTTATCAAAGCTTCAAAAACCGACTTCCTCGCTCGCAAACCAAACTCCATCATCAACCACTCCTTTCTAGGAGTCACATTCACTTCACCTATCACAATAAACTCAATCTATACATCAAATTCACTCCCTCACATTGCTCATCAAAATACCAAATCAATCACAAGAATCCCACAAAAAAACAAAGGAAGTCCTAGAAACAAAAATCACAAATACAAGCACAAGAATTCTAAAGAAGAGAGGAGGGGAATATACAACATGACGGTTCTTTTAGGAACTCCGTCAAACCTAGGATGGTGGACTCTATTCTTCAACCATAGCCCTCAAGGGCATGGAGGAGCAAGTCGAACGCGCTACCGACATCGTAGTGAAGGCCCAAGAAGCGCTCGAGCTTAACCGACCTCCACGGCCTCCAAGGAGGAGGCAAGAAGTAGGAATCCCAAGACCCAACGTGATCTTCAAAGTAGTCTCCGGGGTCTCTCCATCCTACGAGCTCAACCGATCTCTTCCTCCCTAGGCATCGCCTCCAATCATTAGCAAGCTTCATCTCCAAGAAACAAGGCACAAAAAGCGGTTTTGGCCTCATCTCCTCAATGCACACCCCCACACTTGCCTCAAGTTGTGGTTCCCCATCTTCATCACTCAGCCCCACATCATCATGGAGGAGAGGATCGAAACTTCTACCGGCGGTTTCAATCTCTTCCAAACCATCTCTCGGTGCACTAGTTAGGGGCTCTTGATGCATATCCACATTATAGCATAAGGGCAACTCGAGGCTATCAATATCACCTAACAACCTCACAAACTCCACCAACCCATCCAACTCACTATCCTCCTCCAATTCCTCACCAACGATGCCTTCCCCTAGAGTCATCTCCTCATTCGTCTCATTTTGGGTAGATGATTGAGGTTCTTCAAAGCAAACTTCTCTATCAAAGGGAACTACGTCGGCGGCTTCGTAATTAGGTTGCTCCTCTCTCTCAAGTGGGCATCCTCCATCTAAATGTGATGCTCGGGATAAAGACATTACGGTTTGAACCGCTAATGCATTTAAATGAGCATTCCTCGCCTCGTTTGCCCTTCGCATTTGGCCCATTAAATCATCTTGTTCCCTTTTTAATTGAATGGCCGTTTCTTGAAGGCTCCTTTGCATTTGAAGCATCGATTGATGTAACTCTAAGTTTGGCGATTGGTAGTCATTGGAGTCTTGTAAAGCTCCTTGATAATCTTGATGATGTCCAAAGGGTGGGGCATCATATTGTTGGTAGCAAGGTTGGGGTGATTGGTAGTATTGTGGGTCATGGGGTTCATATTGTGGTTGGGGTGTAGGGTAATATGGTGGGTTTTGGGTGTATTGGCTTCCATAAGGTGGATCTTGATTGAACATGGTGGGTTCACAATCATAGCTTGAGTAATAGCCACCATGATCGTAGGAATGATAATCGTCAACTTGTTGGTAGCCGTTTTCATACTCTTGAAGATCATACCCATCTTGATTACCCCAAGAAGGTTGATAATGGTAGGGGGACGTCATGTCATGGCTTTGGTTCATGGAAGAAGAGTGGTAGCTCATATCGGCTCCCGAGTGTGTGGAGTTTAGATCAAACCCCATGCTTGCTCGAAAATCGTAGTCTATACCCGGTTGGAAACCACTCATTCTAGCAACCGTCCGTTTAAGCGGCTCTGAGTTGCAAGAAGAAGATAATCACCGTCTCTAAGCACAAACTGTAGACTAAGAACAAACGTGAGAAGTCTAGTGCTTTTTGGGCACTAGACAAGAGAGAAATAAATCACACACACACAAGAAGCAAAGTCACAAAAAGAAAAAGAAAAACACAAACACAAAGACAAAGTCAAGCAAATAGGAAAACAAAGTCCAAACTCGCACCATCCCCGGCAACGGCGCCAAATTGATGGTAGGGATTTGTCGTGGAATCCCGACCGTCAATAATATAACCGGCTAATCCTAACTAGGGTAGATAGGGCAAGTCGGGTCGAATCCACGGGGACGGTAATGTATAGCCTAGACTAGGTCGGCCCAAATACTAGACTAAGTCAACGAGCTAAACTAGAGAATGATAAGGAGGGGAGAAAACTAGACTATGACTAAGGCTAAGGAGAAACAACTAGGAAAAACGGGCTAGGATTAGGTCGGGGTTAAAGGGGTAACGGAATGGTCAAGGGAGAACTAGAGTAAATGAGGTAGTAGGGTAATCTAGGTTGGTCCGGGCTCTCGCAACTTAGACCCACCTAGAGGTTCATCCTATAACCCATCTTGGCGACACACTTAACAAACGAGGTTCTAGCGCGCTATGGTGGCCTAGGTCGAATCCGGGCTCTCGTTACTTAGACCGACCTAGGGGTCGTCCTGGCCGAGACGGGGTGGTCCCGGTCGGGACGAGGTCGGTCCCGGTCGGGACGCCTCCATCCCGAACGGGATGGGCCCAGGTCAGCAGCTTCTCTTTTTGCTCCATCATCCCGAACGGGATGAGCCTTGTAGGCCTCCATTATGATCTTTTTGGTCCCTCCTTGCTTCTCATGGGCTTCTCACCGATTCTCGGGACTCGGGATCGGGTCTCGGAGGCTTGGGATTGAGTCCCAAGGTCTCGGGGTCGACTCCAAGGCATCGAGTCATCGTTCCTTAGTTTCGTTGGCTCCAAAATGTGTATGTATAGAGTCGGAATCGCTCCAACTCTTCCAATTTGGTCTCGGGAACCTGAAACGAACTAAAGGAAGCATAAGAAGCCCCTAAACCGCTCCCAAGGAGCGATTCTACAAGGAAAACGGGACCAAAACACTACGAAATAGGCACTACAAATGACACTTATCAACTCCCCCACACTTACCACTATACTACAAATTGATGGTAGGGATTCGTCACGTCCCAACCGATCAAGTAAAGTAACCGGCTAATCCTAACTGGGGTAGATAGGGTAAGTCGGGTCGAATCCACGGGGACGGTAAGAGGCGTCTAGACTAGGTCGGCCTAAGCACGAGACTAAGTCAACGAGCTAAACTAAAGAATGAAAGGAGGGGAGAAGGCTAGGCTAAGACTATGGTAACAGAGAAACAAACAAGGAAACGGGCTAGGATTAGGTCGGGGTCAAAGGGGTAACGGAATGGTCGAGGGGGAACTAGAGCGACGGAGGTAGTAGGGTAATCTAGGTCGGTCCGGACTCTCGCAACTTAGACCCACCTAGAGGTTCATCCTATAACCCATCTCGGTGACACACATGACAAACGGGGTTCTAGCGCGCTATGGTGGCCTAGGTCAAATCCGGGCTCTCGCTACTTAGACCGACCAAGGGGTCGTCCTCACCGGGCTCTCGCAACTTAGTGAGGGAACCGAACCCACAAAAAAACTACTACCCACAAGAGAAAGGCAAGAAAAACAAGTATTTGCAACTACTAGTCAATCATGCATTTCAACAAACATGTGATGTGCATCAAACAAGAGGAAACCCAAATCTTCCACCAACAACTCCAACAATCCCTTAATCACCCAATAAACACCCTAATCACCCTACTAACCCTAGCAAGAACACTACTCTAACATAAACCAACTACCACTAACACTAACAAGGACAATCATCATAAGAAACAAAACAAACATCAACAAACTAATGATAACAATGAACAATAACAAAACAATCTACTAAAGATTCAAACTTGGATGAATAAACAAGAAAAAGAGTAAAAGGAAGAGGAGTATACCAAACTAGTGAAGGAGAAAGAACAAAACTTGCATTAATGAAGAAAACCCAAAGCAAACATCCAAGGTTGTCAAGCTTGGTGAAGAACTTGAAGAATTCCCTTAATACAAGGCTAATCTATGATTAATTACTAATTACCGACTAATCTACACTAATCTAATCTAATCTAACCTAAAGTAGTCTAGGGTTTTAGGAGAGGTGAAGAATCTCATGTGATTACAAGAGGGAAGTATATATAGGGGTAGAAGAATGAAAGGAGATGAAACAATGAATTGCGGGCTGAACTGGGCTCATCCCGTTCGGGATGAGTTCATCCCGTTCGGGATGGATGGTCCCATCCCTGACGGCAAGCTCATCCCGTTCCGGATGGACCCTTCACAGAACACCTCTCTTTTGTGCACCTCAACCGGTTCCGGTTGAGCCTTGTAGGCCTCCTTTAAGCTTCTTTCGGTCCCTCCTTGCTTCTCATGGGTTTCTCATCGACTCTCGGGACTCGGGATCGGGTCTCGGAGGCTCGGGACACGGGATCGGGTCTCGGAGGCTCGGGATTGGGTCCCAAGGTCTCGGGGTCGATTCCTAGGCCTCGAGTGATCGTTTCGTCGCTTCGTTGGCTCAAAAAAGTGTATGTATTGAGTCGGAATCGCTCCAACTCTTCATGAATGGTCTCGGGAACCTGAAACGAGCTAGAGGAAGCATAAGAAGCCCATAAACCGCTCCCAAGGAGCGATTCCACAAGGAAAATGAGACTAAAACACAACAATTAGGCACTACAAACTACACTTATCAACTCCCCCACACTTAACCCTTACTCGCCCTCGAGTAAGCACATACTAACTACCTAATTAGCCGAGTGGGTATTAGCGCACCCTACGCCCCTTCAACTCACGCGAGTGCACTTAGAGGACAAGTGCACTCCGCAAGGCAAGTTGGGTCTTGCGACAAAACTGTGGATGCAACCGGACACAAAACACACAAACAAACAAACACCCAAACAAACACATAAATGGTTGCACCCAAAAGAAAACAAATATCGCTTCCCTCAAAAAGCGGTGAATAAAACACCGGTTTAGGACTCGAGGTAAGTGAAAACGTTCCCAAGCTAGCAATATAAACCTAGGTGAACTAAACCCTAATAGTATGACGATAAAGCAATAAAAACGTTGTTAACTTACCTAGGTCCTCCTAACTTTCAAAAAATGTACTACGGGACGATCGGCGGAGTGGGAAGTGATGATCCACGGTGTTAGTCGACACTGTAGGTAAGTGAGACCCCGCCCCCTTTAGCGTGAGCCAAGAGGGTCGTCCCATGTCGAAAACCGCCTAACTAGTCCAAGTAAAAAGGTGGAAATAATGCAAAATAAGGGAAGACCGACCTTTGCCGCTATCATCCTTCCTAGGGACTCGGTCCTTTGGTAGGCTCTTCACGGCAAAAGTCGGGAAAAAGGCTTATTTTGAGAGGATTTCTTTTTTTTGAGACGGGTTTTCTTTTGGCATTTTCATTCTTCTTTTGCATTTTCTCTTTGTTTTGCCATGCCTTTCTTTTTCTTCTTTTCTATTTTCTTTTTGGCTTTTGTGCCTTTTCTTTTTCTTCATTTTTTTCTTTCTTTCATTTTTTTCTTTCTTTTCTTTTCTTTTCTTTTTCTTTTCTTTGCCCTTTTTGTCAGGATTTGGCATTTTTGGCATTTTCAATGTATAACAAGAAGGAGAGAATCAACAATTTGCATTTTATTGTGTGGAGATGTGTATGAGGTAGATGAATGGGTAAGTCGGGACGGGCCAAGACCCTTCAAACCCACAAAAAGTGGAGAACTTGGACTAATCAATCAATCTTAAACACGGTCACTTAGGGGACGAGACTCGGTGACCAAGGCCATTTCACACCGTGGGTGGTCATAATGGTCAAAAGTGCAAATCCCGTAGTAAATTCCTAGTAAGCTAGGTGGACTCAAGGTAAAGGACCAACGAAATCATTGATTTAGGGTCATTCTACTAGGCTAAAGTCCAAGACTCGATTTATACTACTAGAAAGGGAAAAATAGACACTCACACACTAGCCTCTAAACCGGGTTTTCGAAAACCATTTACACACAACACAACATAACACAAAATAAAGACACGACAAAAACGAACGAAAGAAAAAAGAAGCAAAAGCAACAAAACAAGAACAAAACAAAACAAACACAAACACAACCCACCCCGAATTTCCAAACAAATCACCAAATCACCCACCAATATGCACAAAGCTCCACCCGAGCACACAACATCACAATCTCCTCCAAACTCCATAAGAGATAAAGAAGAAAAAGGGATAAGATGTTACCGGAAGTCTTTAGAGCTTTCCAAAGTCATTGGCGATTAAAGTAACCTATAAGGACAAAGGGAGGCAAAATACGCACACAAACAAATATACGACACAAAGACACAAAATGAAAACACACAAAAGAAAAATCTTTTTGATTTTTATGAAAAACTTTCAAATTTTTATGGTTTTTTAAAGATTTTTTCGGAAAAACTACGAAAATAAAACTAACTATACTAGAATATCACTCCCCCACACTTAAATCGAGCAATATCCTCATATGGTCAATCGTAGTGTGCGGAGAGACAAAAGAAAAAAAAAGAAACTACGAAAATAAAACTAAAAATCAAAGAATAAAGTGAAGAAAAGGTAGAAGGTGTCCGGCCGGGGTGTAGTCAAGTCACCATGGGCCGAGACAAGAAAAAGATATGGATGGGGGAAGAAATAAAAGAAGGAAACAAAAGGAAATGGGAGGGGAGGGCTAGGTGTAATCAAGTCACCTAGCCCAGATTCCGCCTAAATCCGACTAAATCCTCAAAAAGAAAGTGAAAAACTTGTAAAAATTTGGATTTTGAAAATGACTCTCGATGTAATCACATCATCGAGAGTCGGGAGCAACATATACCAAGGCCTCGAAGGCCACCATGACATCAAGACACATAAGTGTACAAGGGGAAGGGAATAAACAAAGGAAAACAAGCAATAAAAGACGGAAAAGTAAGGATAGTTACCCAAACTAATCGGCTAGTAACTCACACGCTCCATCGTCTCATTGATCAATATAGGCGCTTGCTTGTTCTCTTCGTTGTCATCCTCCTTCAAGCTTGCTAAAACCGCATGGTTGGGGTAGTAATGGTAGGGGGTGGGATTTGATGTGGATCTCGGTGTGTAAAGTGAGGTGTACGGGTGATATGATAGGAGTAAGGGGGAGTAGGGAGGTTGGGAGGGGGTATAATGGATGGGTGGAGTCAAAGGGGACCATCCCGGTCGGGATGGATGGTCCCGAACGGGTTGATAAACCCTTCCCGATCGGGAAGCTCTCGTTTCGGTCGGGAACACACTCCAGTGAGTTCGAATTTTTGCACCTTCGTCCCGATCGGGATGGCTCCTTCCCGGTCGGGATTCCTCATCCTTCCCGGTCAGAAAGCCCTCTTCCCGGTCGGGATGAGTCTTCTTTGCTTCCCAAAGCCCAAAAGCTTATCATAAGCTTCAAAAACCGACTTCCTCGCTCGCAAACCAAACTCCATCATCAACTACTCCTTTCTAGGAGTCACCTTCACTTCACCTATCATAATAAACTCAAAGTACACATCAAATTCACTCCCTCACATCGCTCATCAAAATACCAAAAACAATTACAAGAATCCCACAAAACAAAAGAGTCCTAGAAACAAAAATCACAAATACAAGCACAAGTACTCTAAAGAAGAGGAGAGGGGAATATACAACATGACGGTTCTTTTAGGAACTCCGTCAAACCTAGGATGGTGGACTCCATTCTTCAACCGTAGCCCTCAAGGGCATGGAGGAGCAAGTCGAACGCGCTACCAACATCGTAGTGAAGGCCCAAGAAGTGCTCGAGCTTAACCGACCTCCACGGCCTCCAAGAAGGAGGCAAGAAGTAGGAATCCCAAGACCCAAAATCATCTTCAACGTTGTCTCTGGGGTCTATCCATCCTACGAGCTTCACCGATCTCTTCCTCCCTAAGCATTGCCACCAATCACAAGCAAGCTTCATCTCCAAGGAACAAGGCACAAAAAGCGGTTTTGGCCTCACTTCCTCGTTGCACACCCCCACACTTGCCTCAAGTTGTGGTTCCCCGTCTTCATCACTCGGCCCCACATCATCTTGGAGAGGAGAATCGAAACTTCTACCGGCGGTTTCAATCTCTTCCAAGTCATCTCTCGGTGTGCTAGCAAGGGGCTCTTGATGCTTGTCCAAATTATCGCACAAGGGCAACTCGAGGCTAACAATTTCACCCAACATCCTCACAAATTCTACCAACCCATCCAACTCACTATCCTCCTCCAATTCCTCATCAACGATGTTTTCACCAAGAGTCATCTCCTCATTCGTCTCTTTTTGGGTAGACGATTGAGGTTCTTCAAAGCAAATCTCTCCTTCAAAGGGAATTACATCGGCGGCTTCATGGTTAGGTTGCTCCTCTTTCTTAAGTGGGCATCCTTCATCTAATTGCGATGTTCCGGATAAAAGCATTACGGTTTTAACCGCTATTGCATCTAATCGAGCATCCCTCGCCTCGTTTTCCCTTCGAAATCGGGCCATGAATTCATCTTGCTCTTTTCGCATTTGAATGGCCATTTCTTGTGTGCTCCTTTGCAATTGAAGAATCGAATGATACAACTCCAAGTTTGACGATTGGTGGTCATTGGGGTTTTGTAAAGCTCCTTAAAAATCTTGATGATGCCCAAGAGGTGGGGCATTATATTGTTGGTAGCAAGGTTGGGGTGATTGGTAGTATTGTGGGTCATGGGGTTCATATTGTGGTTGGGGTGGAGGGTAATATTGTGGGTTTTGGGGGTATTGGCTTCCATACTGTGAATCTTGATTGAACATGGTGGGTTCACAATCATAGCTCGAGTAATAGTCACCATGCTCGTAGGATTGGTAATCGTTCACTTGTTGGTAGCCATTTTCATATCCTTGAAGATCATACCCATCTTGATTACCCCAAGAAGCTTGATAATGGTATGGGGACGTCATGTCATACCCTTGGTTCATGGAAGAAGAGGAGTAGCTCATATCGGCTCCCGAGTGTGTGGAGTTTAGATCAAACCCCATGCTCGCTCGAAAATCGTAGTCCATACCCGTTTGGAAACCACTCATCCTAGCAACCGTCCGTTTAAGCGGCTCTGAGTTGCAAGAAGAAGATAATCACCACCTCTAAGCACAAACTGTAAACTAAGAACAAACGTGAGAAGCCTAGTGCTTATTGGGCACTAGACAAGAGAGAAGTAAACTTCACACACACAAGAAGCAAAGTAACAAAAAGAAAAAGAAAAACACAAACACAAAGACAAAGTCAAGCAAATAGGAAAACAAAGTCCAAACTAGCACCGTCCCCGGCAATGGCGCCAAATTGATGGTAGGGATTCGTCACGTCCCAACCGATCAAGTAAAGTAACCGGCTAATCCTAACTGCGGTAGATAGGGTAAGTCGGGTCGAATCCACGGGGACGGTAAGAGGCGTCTAGACTAGGTCGGCCTAAGAACGAGACTAAGTCAACGAGCTAAACAGAAGAATGAAAGGAGGGGAGAAGGCTAGGCTAAGACTATGGTAACGGAGAAACAAACAAGGAAACG
The DNA here is from genome assembly GCA_958450325.1 of Agrostemma githago. NCBI lineage: Eukaryota > Viridiplantae > Streptophyta > Magnoliopsida > Caryophyllales > Caryophyllaceae > Agrostemma > Agrostemma githago. Next base: position 24,953,966 of record OY288255.1, on the reverse strand, counting down.
GGCTAGGATTAGGTCGGGGTCAAAGGGGTAACGGAATGGTCGAGGGGGAACTAGAGCGACGGAGGTAGTAGGGTAATCTAGGTCGGTCCGGACTCTCGCAACTTAGACCCACCTAGAGGTTCATCCTATAACCCATCTCGGTGACACACATGACAAACGGGGTTCTAGCGCGCTATGGTGGCCTAGGTCAAATCCGGGCTCTCGCTACTTAGACCGACCAAGGGGTCGTCCTCACCGGGCTCTCGCAACTTAGTGAGGGAACCGAACCCACAAAAAAACTACTACCCACAAGAGAAAGGCAAGAAAAACAAGTATTTGCAACTACTAGTCAATCATGCATTTCAACAAACATGTGATGTGCATCAAACAAGAGGAAACCCAAATCTTCCACCAACAACTCCAACAATCCCTTAATCACCCAATCAACACCCTAATCACCCTACTAACCCTAGCAAGAACACTACTCTAACATAATCCAACTACCACTAACACTAACAAGGAGAATCATCATAAGAAACAAAACAAACATCAACAAACTAATGATAACAATGAACAATAACAAAACAATCTACTAAAGATTCAAACTTGGATGAATAAACAAGAAAAATAGTAAAAGGAAGAGGAGTATACCAAACTAGTGAAGGAGAAAGAACAAAACTTGCATTAATGAAGAAAACCCAAAGCAAACATCCAAGGTTGTCAAGCTTGGTGAAGAACTTGAAGAATTCCCTTAATACAAGGCTAATCTATGATTAATTACTAATTACCGACTAATCTACACTAATCTAATCTAATCTAACCTAAAGTAGTCTAGGGTTTTAGGAGAGGTGAAGAATCTCATATGATTACAAGAGGGAAGTATATATAGGGGTACAAGAATGAAAGGAGATGAAACAATGAATTGCGGGCTGAACTGGGCTCATCCCATTCGGGATGAGTTCATCCCGTTCGGGATGGATGGTCCCATCCCTGACGGCAAGCTCATCCCGTTCCGGATGGACCCTTCACAGAACACCTCTCTTTTGTGCACCTCAACCGGTTCCGGTTGAGCCTTGTAGGCCTCCTTTAAGCTTCTTTCGGTCCCTCCTTGCTTCTCATGGGTTTCTCATCGACTCTCGGGACTCGGGATCGGGTCTCGGAGGCTCGGGACACGGGATCGGGTCTCGGAGGCTCGGGATTGGGTCCCAAGGTCTCGGGGTCGATTCCTAGGCCTCGAGTGATCGTTTCGTCGCTTCGTTGGCTCAAAAAAGTGTATGTATTGAGTCGGAATCGCTCCAACTCTTCATGAATGGTCTCGGGAACCTGAAACGAGCTAGAGGAAGCATAAGAAGCCTATAAACCGCTCCCAAAGAGCGATTCCACAAGGAAAATGGGACTAAAACACAACAATTAGGCACTACAAACTACACTTATCAACTCCCCCACACTTAACCCTTACTCGCCCTCGAGTAAGCACATACTAACTACCTAATTAGCCGAGTGGGTATTAGCGCACCCTACGCCCCTTCAACTCACGCGAGTGCACTTAGAGGACAAGTGCACTCCGCAAGGCAAGTTGGGTCTTGCGACAAAACTGTGGATGCAACCGGACACAAAACACACAAACACACAAACACACAAACAAACACATAAACGGTTGCACCCAAAAGAAAACAAATACCGCCTCCCTCAAAAAGCGGTGAATAAAACACCGGTTTAGGACTCGAGGTAAGTGACAACGTTCCCAAGCTAGCAATACAAACCTAGGTGAACTAAACCGTAATAGTATGACGATAAAGCAATAAAAACGTTGGTAACTTACCTAGGTCCTCCTAACTTTCTAAAAATGTACTACGGGACGATCGGCGGAGTGGGAAGTGATGATCCACGGTGTTAGTCGACACTGTAGGTAAGTGAGACCCCGCCCCCTTTAGCGTGAGCCAAGAGGGTCGTCCCATGTCCAAAACCGCCTAACTAGTCCAAGTAAAAAGGTGGAAATAATGCAAAATAAGGGAAGACCGACCTTTGCCGCTATCATCCTTCATAGGGACTCGGTCCTTTGGTAGGCTCTTCACGGCAAAAGTCGGGAAAAAGGCTTATTTTGAGAGGATTTCTTTTTTTTGAGACGGGTTTTCTTTTGGCATTTTCTTTCTTTTTTTGCATTTTCTCTTTGTTTTGCCATGCCTTTCTTTTTCTTCTTTTCTATTTTCTTTTTGGCTTTTGTGCCTTTTCTTTTTCTTCATTTTTTTCTTTCTTTCATTTTTTTCTTTCTTTTCTTTTCTTTTTCTTTTCTTTGCCCTTTTTGTCAGGATTTGGCATTTTTGGCATTTTCAATGTATAACAAGAAGGAGAGAATCAACAATTTGCATTTTATTGTGTGGAGATGTGTATGAGGTAGATGAATGGGTAAGTCGGGACGGGCCAAGACCCTTCAAACCCACAAAAAGTGGAGAACTTGGACTAATCAAACAATCTTAAACACGGTCACCTAGGGGATGAGACTCGGTGACCAAGGCCTTTTCACACCGTGGGTGGTCATAATGGTCAAAAGTGCAAATCCCGTAGTAAATTCCTAGTAAGCTAGGTGGACTCAAGGTAAAGGACCAACAAAATCATTGATTTAGGGTCATTCTACTAGGCTAAAGTCCAAGACTCGATTTATACTACTAGAAAGGGAAAAATAGACACTCACACACTAGCCTCTAAACCGGGTTTTCGAAAACCATTTACACACAACACAACATAACACAAAATAAAGACACGACGAAAACGAACGAAAGAAAAAAGAAGCAAAAGCAACAAAACAAGAACAAAACAAAACAAACACAAACACAACACAAACACCACCCCGAATTTCCAAACAAACCACCAAATCACCCACCAATATGCACAAAGCTCCACCCGAGCACACAACATCACAATCTCCTCCAAACTCCATAAGAGATAAAGAAGAAAAAGGGATAAGATGTTACCGGAAGTCTTTAGAGCTTTCCAAAGTCATTGGCGATTAAAGTAACCTATAAGGACAAAGGGAGGCAAAATACACACACAAACAAATATACGACACAAAGACACAAAATGAAAACACACAAAAGAAAAATCTTTTTGATTTTTATGAAAAATTTTCAAATTTTCATGGTTTTTTAAAGATTTTTTCGGAAAAACTACGAAAATAAAACTAACTATACTAGAATATCGCTCCCCCACACTTAAATCGAGCAATGTCCTCATATGCTCAATCGTAGTGTGCGGAGAGACAAAAGAGAAAGAAAAAGAAACTACGAAAATAAAACTAAAAATCAAAGAATAAAGTGAAGAAAAGGTAGAAGGTGTCCGGCCGGGGTGTAGTCAAGTCACTGTGGGCCAAGACAAGAAAAAGATATGGATGGGGGAAGAAATAAAAGAAGGAAATAAAAGGAAATGGGAGGGGAGGGCTAGGTGTAATCAAGTCACCTAGCCCGGATTCCGCCTAAATCCTCAAAAAGAAAGTGAAAAACTTGTAAAAATTTGGATTTTGAAAATGACTCTCGATGTAATCACATCATCGAGAGTCGGGAGCAACATATACCAAGGCCTCGAAGGCCACCATGACATCAAGACACATAAGTGTACAAGGGGAAGGGAATAAACAAAGGAAAACAAGCAATAAAAGACGGAAAAGTAAGGATAGTTACCCAAACTAATCGGCTAGTAACTCACTCGCTCCATCGTCTCATAGATCAATATAGGCGCTTGATTGTTGTCTTCGTTGTCATCCTCCTTCAAGCTTGCTAAAACCGCATGGTTGGGGTAGTAATGGTAGGGGGTGGGATTTGATGTGGATCTCGGTGTGTAAAGTGAGGTGTACGGGTCATATGATAGGAGTAAGGAGGAGTAAGGAGGTTGGGAGGGGGTATAATGGATGGGTGGAGTCAAAGGGGACCATCCCGGTCGGGATGGATGGTCCCGATCGGGTTGATAAACCCTTCCCGATCGGAAAGCTCTCGTCCCGGTCGGGAACACACTTCAGTGAGTTCGAATTTTTGCACCTTCGTCCCGATCGGGATGGCTCCTTCCCGGCCGGGATTCCTCATCCTTCCCGGTCAGGAAGCCCTCTTCCCGGTCGGGATGAGTCTTCTTTGCTTCCCAAAGTCCAAAAGCTTATCATAAGCTTCAAAAACCGACTTCCTCGCTCGCAAACCAAACTCCATCATCAACTACTCCTTTCTAGGAGTCACCTTCACTTCACCTATCATAATAAACTCAAAGTACACATCAAATTCACTCCCTCACATCGCTCATCAAAATTCCAAAAACAATTACAAGAATCCCACAAAACAAAAGAGTCCTAGAAACAAAAATCACAAATACAAGCACAAGTACTCTAAAGTAGAGGAGAGGGGAATATACAACATGACGGTTCTTTTAGGAACTCCGTCAAACCTAGGATGGTGGACTCCATTCTTCAACCATATCCCTCAAGGGCATGGAGGAGCAAGTCAAACGCGCTACCGACATCGTAGTGAAGGCCCAAGAAGTGCTCGAGCTTAACCGACCTCCACGGCCTCCAAGGAGGAGGAAAGAAGTAGGAATCCCAAGACCCAAAATCATCTTCAAAGTTGTCTCCGGGGTCTATCCATCCTACGAGCTTCACCGATCTCTTCCTCCCTAAGTATTGCCTCCAATCACAAGCAAGCTTCATCTCCAAGAAACAACGCACAAAAAGCGGTTTTGCCCTCACTTCCTCGTTGCACACCCCCACACTTGCCTCAAGTTGTGGTTCCCCGTCTTCATCACTCGGCTCCACATCATCTTGGAGAGGAGAATCGAAACTTCTACCGGCGGTTTCAATCTCTTCCAAGTCATCTCTCGGTGTGGTAGCAAGTGGCTCTTGATGCTTGTCCAAATTATCGCACAAGGGCAACTCGAGGCTAACAATTTCACCCAACATCCTCACAAATTATACCAACCCATCCAACTCACTATCCTCCTCCAATTCCTCATCAACGATGTCTTCACCAAGAGTCATCTCCTCATTCGTCTCTTTTTGGGTAGACGATTGAGGTTCTTCAAAGCAAATCTCTCCTTCAAAGGGAATTACATCGGCGGCTTCGTGGTTAGGTTGCTCCTCTTTCTCAAGTGGGCATCCTTCATCTAATTGCGATGTTCGGGATAAAAGCATTACGGTTTTAACCGCTATTGCATCTAATCGAGCATCCCTCGCCTCGTTTTCCCTTCGAAATCGGGCCATGAATTGATCTTGCTCTTTTTGCATTTGAATGGCCATTTCTTGTGTGCTCCTTTGCAATTGAAGAATCGAATGATACAACTCCAAGTTTGACGATTGGTGGTCATTGGGGTCTTGTAAAGCTCCTTGAAAATCTTGATGATGCCCAAGAGGTGGGGCATCATATTGTTGGTAGCAAGGTTGGGGTGATTGGTAGTATTGTGGGTCATGGGGTTCATATTGTGGTTGGGGTGGAGGGTAATATTGTGGGTTTGGGGGTATTGGCTTCCATACTGTGAATCTTGATTGAACATGGTGGGTTCACAATCATAGCTCGAGTAATAGTCACCATGCTCGTAGGATTGGTAATCGTTCACTTGTTGGTAGCCATTTTCATATCCTTGAAGATCATACCCATCTTGATTACCCCAAGATCATATCACTCGCCCGAGCAGGCTGCTCTCCCGAGACGCGCGCGACTCGCGTCCCGGCCTATTTTCGAAATTGATTTTTTGAAAATTCGATGATTTTATTAAATCGCGTACGAATATTGCACAATTTGCACTCGATTTAATATTTTCGATATTCGTTATATTCGATATTCGATTATGAAATCGATATCAAATATTCGGAACAATTTTAGAAAAAGGTTTTGAAGAAAATCGTTTTGTAAAAAAAACGATGTTTAAAAAAGGAACGGAGAAAGCGAACGAGGCCGCGGATTTCAGGCTCCCGCGCGAGTCGCCTGGTAAGGGCGCGACTCGCGTGAGGGTCTGTCCCGGCTCGTTTATTCTTCGAAAATTGTTAATTTTGATAAATCGCGTACAAATATGAATTAATTTATACTCGATTTATATTTTCGACAATCGTCGTATTCGATATTCGATTATGAAATCGGTATCGAATATTCGGAATGATTTTTAGAAAAAGTTTTGTAAAATTGTTTTGAAAAGAATTTGAACGAAAAAGAAAAAAAGATGTTAATTCTCTCCGCGTTAAAATCGTCATATTTTGTAAAAAGATGTAACGATTTTTTTAGCATCGACAAGATTTAATTTAATTCTTTTAATACGATATTCGACTATAGAGTTGATATCGTATTTTTAAGAATGTTTGTTATATGAAAATAGTTTTAGTAATATCGATATTAGAAATAATAAAAAAGCGACGAACGACCCATAAAAAATTGACGACCGACGACCCGTAAGAAAAAGCGACAGACGAAAAAGGAAGAAAAAAACGAGGGAAGGACGAGAAGAAGAAGAAGAGAGAAAAAGAGAAGTCGGGTTTTGTTACACCCTCAACCTACATGCTTTTGTTTACTCGGATCAGCGCTCGTCGGAATGTGGCTATGGCACGGAGCGTCGAGTTTAATGTTGGTGAGTTATGGTGGTTCGGTTTGCACGTGTGTAAGGTGGCGTGAGAGGCGGCCGGTTTTGGTCGGGCGTGGTCTCGGTGTCTATTATCGGTTTCTCGATGTTAGGTGTGAGGAGTTTGTCTATATTTTGCGGATTGTAGATGTGTAACAATTGTTGTATGATGCCTTAATATTGTGTGTGCAAGGGGCCTATTTATAGGAAAATTCTCGACCTTGGCTATGAGAAGTGTTTGGGTTAGAACTACCGCTTAGGATAGGAAACGTAAGAAGCTGAGAAGCGTGAGAATTCCGTTTGCTTGACGAGGAAGCAAGGAAACCGGCTGAAAACAGCCTGCTCGGCCGAGTGTCCTACGCTTGGTCGGTGTTTGATTCGGTATTCGGATAGAATTCCTACTTGAGATCGAATTTTATCCTTAAACGGATTTGTTTAATATTTTGCGTAGCTGATTTTTGTAGTGTTGGAGTCCAAACTGGACGTGTGAGGTGTCACGGCTGGTCCGTGTGTCTCGGGAATATCTCTGACCGGGTTTTGACTCGGTCGCTAAAAAACGGTTTTGCCCCTGGTGCCGGTTTCGACCCAAAGAGTCTTATTTGACTCGAAACGACCCACTGGGCCTGAGTCGTCTTGGGTGTGCCCATACACGGGCTCATCCCGTTAAATGTCGCTGGGGAGTTGGTTGCCCGGTTTTGCTTGAGTCGTCTTGTACATGATTTATGCAAAGTTTGCATGTAACACATTTTTAGGAGAATTACTCGCGCTGGGGAATAAAATTTTGAAGAAGATTTTGAATTTTTGATTTTGAAAGAGTTTTGAAAATTAGAGTATTTTGACTCTGAAAAGGAATAGGAATGCTTGGGATGACTTAGCTAGATCCTAGGATAAGACTTGTATGCTAAATCTTCTGGGATTAGGAATCCCAAAGCAAGGAGGAGTCTGGGTTTTAATGCTATAAATACCCCCTCTTTGCTCATAATTTCTTCATAATTCTCACAATTCCCCTTCTTCTTTTAAAGAAAAACAAGCCCTGGGAAACTTATTCTCCCTTTTTAGAAATTCATTATGGGAATCGACCTAATTGGTATGGTGCAAGATTGGTCCCGATATTTCAGAGACGCAGATAAAGTTATTCTGAATCAGAATGGTGTCACCCAGTTATTCACGATCCGCCAGATGCAAGTAGACTGTCACTTTTTGGATGCTTGCTTGTCCTATTGGGATGATACTTATCACGTTTTTGGCTTCCCCCGGGGCGAAATCTGCCCTATTCCCAAAGAAATTGCTGCCGTAGGCGGGTGGAATCCCATACTTCGCCTGCTATCCCGTTCTCAGTTCATGACCCGAGGAGGAAATTACGGGAATTTTTAGGGCTTTCCCATTTGGAGGTATCTCGCATGCTGGAAGGAGATACAGTTTCCTTGATCGATTTTGCCGAAAAATTCATGAACCCACACGACGTCCGGGTCAGGCTGGTTCACAGCCGTAGGGCCTTTGCTTTTTGTATGCTCCATGTTTATGCCTTCGAAGGCCATATGGATCTTTTGTCTTGTATGGGCCATGTCCGACTCTTCACAGTGGTTGATTTAATGAAGACGGAGCACAGCCCGGCTTGGCTGATCACAGGAGAAATTATCCATGGTTTGGATAATCGTAAAAGGGATTCATCAATCCGGCTAACTGGGAGCACCCGTCTTCTACAGGTGCCTTGATTTTTATTTTATTTTCCGATTTTTCGCAATTTTCTGATTTTCGCAATTTTTTATTTTCTCGCGGTTTTTCGATTTTTTCGTTGTTTTTCTCGTTTTTTGCGATTTTCTCGGTTTTTTTTCTCGATTTTTGCGTTTTTTTTTTTTACTTTTTACGATTTTGACTTTTCGCGACTTTGACTTTTCAGCTTTGACTATTTGAGAGGCTATCGATCCTGGATCCTCCCCTTGACGTGAGCCGATATCGTCTGAATCAAGTGATGACGAGAAGGCGGTCTGTTGACTTTTCTCGCCTCAACACTCAAAAATACTGGGACGAGCTGCTGTCTTTCCATGGAGGCCCATTGATTCGCTGGACCGTACCCTTGTGGCCTCACATTAAATCAACATTATATGGGCTAATACCGTGTCACATTATATACAACATTATATACAGGTGCGTTACTTATTTGTACAAGGACATGCCGGGAATAGACCGGGAGATAGCCATCAAAGACGGATGTAAGCCGGTAAAGCAAAAACTCCGAAGGATGAGGCCCGAATGGTCTCTCAAAGTCAAAGAAGAAGTCGACAAGCAATTCAAAGCGGCCTTTATTCAAGTGTCGGAATATCCAGACTGGGTTGCAAATATCGTACCAATACCCAAGAAAGACGGAAAGGTACGAGTTTGTGTAGATTTCCGTGACCTTAATAAGGCCAGCCCGAAAGACGATTTCCCGTTGCCACACATCGACATACTAGTAGACAACACGGACGATCATGCCCTTCTATCCTTTATGGACGGGTATGTCGGATACAATCAGATCAAAATGGCGAAAGAGGACATGAGTAAGACCACCTTCACTACGCCTTGGGAGACTTACTTTTACACCGTTATGCCATTTGGGCTTATCAACGCCGGTGCCGCTTACCAACAGACCGCCACTACCTTATTACATGACATGATGCACAAGGAAGTGGAGGTCTACGTGGACGACATGATCGTTAAGTCCAAGAACCGATACGAACATATTTCGGCCCTCATATAGTTTTTCACCCGACTACCCAAGTACAACATGAGGCTAAATCCTCAAAAATGCAGTTTCGGTGTAACATCGGGCAAGTTACTGGACCATATCGTCAGCCAGCGTGGCATCGAGGTTGACCCAGCCAAAATCAAAGCTATTACCGAGATGTGGCCGCCTAAAACCGAAAAGGAGATTAGGGGTTTTCTCGGGAAAGTCCAATATATCAGCCGTTTTATTTCGAAGCTAACCATGGTATGTGAACCCATTTCAAGAAACTGAAGATAGGAGAATGGGTACTGTGGGACGACAAATGTCAAGCAGCTTTCGATAAAATCAAAGAGATTCTAGCATCTCCGCCGGTATTAATGCCACCTTAATACGGTCTGCCTTTGTCGTTATACTTGACAACGACCGAGACAGTCATGGGGGCTATGTTGGCCCAGACGGTCGACTCAAAAGAACGGGCTATTTACTACATCAGTAAAAAGTTCCTAGAATACGAGTGCAAATATAGGATGCTCGAAAAGACGTGCCTAGCTCTAGTTTGGGCCACTAAAAAGCTCCGACACTATATGCTTAGCCACGAAGTGCACGTACTATCTAGAATGGATCCAATCAAGTATCTGTTCGAGAAGACCATCCTCAATGGCAGGATATCTAGATGGACTTTAATGCTAGCTGAGTTCGACCTCAAGTTCGTGTCGTTAAAAGCCATCAAAGGCCTGGTAGTAGCCGAGTTTCTTGCCAATAGTCCGGTATCCGAAGAGGGACATACCGATACTTGGGTCTTCCCAGATGAAGATATATTCCATACTGACACCGAAACATGGGATCTATATTTTGACGGGGCGTCCAACTTTCGAGGATTTGGGGTCGGAATTTTGCTAATCTCACCGCAAGGAGAACACACCCCGTTATCCATTAAATTGGACTTTGACGTGACTAACAACGCAGCCGAATATGAAGCATGCATTCACGGGTTGCAAGCCGCCGCTGACTTAGGAGTAACAAACCTCCGTGTCCACGGTGACTCATCTTTAGTCATCAATCAAGCTCTCCAAAAGTGGAAGACTCGGAACGCAAATCTCGTAGCTTACAAAGCGCGAGTAAGGGTTCTCGAAAAACAGTTTCAAAAGGTAGAATACATCTTTCTACCTCGGGAAGAAAACCAGTTTGCAGATGTGCTTTCTAAATTAGCGTCTTTGCTGAACATCCCGGATCACCTAACCAACATGCCGATTTGTGTCGAAAGACGGTCCGAGCCGGCATATATCAATGCTATTCAAGATATTGAAATAACTGATCCAGAACCTTGGTACTAGGCTGTTCTAACCTACTTAACATCGGGAGAATATCCTCCGGGATCTGAAAACCGGGCCAAGAAAGCCCTGCGAAGGTGGGCCACTCATTTCATCCGCACGGACGATGGGCAGTTGTATAAAAAGACGGCACAGGGGGCTTTACTCCTATGCATCGACAAAACGCAGGCCGAAAAGGTCATGGCCGAGGTACACGATGGCGAGAACGGCCCGCATATGAACGCCCATATGCTAGCTCGAAAAATAAGGCCAGCCCGAAAGACCACAACTAGAATGCACTCCCATGCCCACAACTGCAAGAGGATTAAGGGCCCAGATATATCAGTCTTCGCCTTTTTACAGGCCCCACAAAGATTGCGGTATAGAGTCGCTAATGCCGATGAACACCATCTATAGTCGTCTATCGTATTCACATCACTCAATAGTGGTAAGAACAGGATGCAAATTGAGTTACCGGTTTTGTCGGGTAATAGAATCATGCCAATTAAGAACAAAATGTACGCCCGGACACGTCTATTTACCTCATCATCATCAGAATCGGGTGGTAAACCATGAAATGTCCTACATAACCATCCTAAATTCAGCCCTAAGCCTTTCAACATGTTTGGAGGAGGTTTAACACCTAACAACTCCTCACAAACACCGGGCCAATTTGCAATGTTAGCCCCCGTAATAGGTAAACCATCTATCTTTAGACCAAGAAGCATACCAACATCTTAAAGAGTATTGGTGGCCTCACCGAAGGAGAAGTGAAAGGTGTGTGTTTCTTGCCTCCACCTCTCCACCAAAGCGGTAACCAAGTTCACGTCTATAAACACAAAACTCAGCCTGTGAATTCCGGCAAACTCTGTCCTCTTAACAACATCGACAACCCTTGAATCCACGCCAAAATTTTCTTTTAACCGTAGGTGGGTCCTACATGCTAATTTCCCATGGTCTTGGAAATAATAACATGAAATCGTTAGTATTTATTAAAAATAAATTACATTTACATAAGTAGGTAATTAAGTATATGATTGTATTTTTCAACTTACCACCCCTGCCATATTGTCTCGCTCCTATGGTCTTCTTGTAACGTAAGAAGATCAGGAATTAGTGGCTTGGGATCCATTAGACCTGACATGATGCGAAATTATTAATACACAAACAAAATTATTAGTTACTTTGGACATGATGCGAAATTCGACGTGCTACTAAAAAATTAAGATAATACAGTATTATCTACCCGGACACATCTCCAATTTCTCTTGTTCTTAAAGGACAACCACGCTTGTTGTCTCCCTTATTATGACATAAGCTACACGTTACTTTGGAGCTGGTTGGTGTTTCATTCATTTCATTTCGGATTCTTTTAGATTTTGGCCGACCAGATTTTGGCTCCCTCTTTGACGTACAAGGGAGAACCTGTATTCCTTCCCAAATAGGTCAATGGATTTTGTCAGGAACCGAATGAAAATTTTGTTTATAGGAATCTGAATACTTGATACCAGAATATAGAACGGGTCAATGTACTGTTCGCAGCTAATGTTGGCTTCTCTACACACAACAGCCACATGAGAATACGGGAAGTGATATAATTGAAATTTGTTTAATGTACAAGTCTTTTCCAATAACCTAACAGTGTGCGTACGATGGCCCTTACCGGATACCCTTTCACCTCTCCCGGTTTTAACTTCATACACACCACTCTCAATGTTGAAAGATGTTACCCTATGAAATGTTGCTTTTGAAAAGTTTTTCTCCAATTCTTCGGTGAGTCTCGGTGAAAATCTCATTCCATTTAATATTGGATCATTAGCAAATTCTCGTCGTTTGACAAAATAAGAATTGACTGTATAGAAAGTAGCTTTAACAAGAGCGGTAATAGGTAAGAACTGTGCACCCTTTAAGACATTATTGAAAACTTCGGCTGAGTTATTTGTCTTGATGCCATATCTACGATCTCTATCATGACAAATTTACCACCTCCATAAAGGAAGTCTATCTAAATCCGTCGTTAAGCGATGATCCATCTCTTTCAATTTCTCAAGCCCTTTGTTGAACTTTATTTCTTGATGTTGAAAAGCCGTCCAAGTAAACAAGTTCTTCAGATCAGTATTTTTGTAATTTGAGTTCACATTGGAAGCATGATGTCATTCAAAGTGCTTATGATGCCCTTATATCGGTTGGAGATGACACAAATGCCTCTACGTCGTGTAACGTACATTCTTATGCATGAAAGAAATCATGACCAGGTAACTTCACTTTCTTTGTCAACAATACCACAAGCTAGAGGAAATAGTTGTTCGTTGGCGTCAACACCCATTGCGATCATAAAAATACCTTTGTATTTCCCGTATAAATGGGTCCCATCAATGGTAATTAGAGGGCGACAATGACGAAAACCTTTGATAGATGGCTCAAATGCCCAAAACACTGCCAAATATGAAAAAAAAATAGGGTGCGCTGTTGGATGGAATATTGAACTATGGTACCGGGATTCGCATCCTTAAGAGCTTCGAAATACCTTGGAAGTTTTTGAAATGACAATTCTCAGTCCCCGAATATATCAGCAATAGCTGGGGACAATTATTACACATAAACTAAGAGGAAAACCCATAAAAAAGGGGAAAACGAATTATCTTGAAATTTGGGGGGAAATCACCAACAAATTAGTAAGAGAAAGATTGGTAGTAGCTAGACACTATGTTTAGGATCTTTAATTGAAATTTAAGCAGATTTAGAGTACACTTTTTTGGCAAAATCGGGTTAGGGTTTAGAAGGGTTTTCTTTGATTAAACTGGTAAAGATGGGGGAAGAGATTGTGAGAGTGAAGAGCGTTTTTTTTTTAACTGCGAATCAATTCGCTATCTAAGATAGCGAACTTCCTCCCGAACCACATCTCCGCACACCCGAACCTACGTGGACCCATTTTTTATAATTATTTGAAACTAACCCCATTTTGATAATTAATTACATTTAGAGCATTGTTTAATAAAAAAAACTCCTTTATTAGAGTATTATTTTTAAAGATTTCGAATTTTTACAAAGATTTATTAATTATTACATTTCCTAACTTTGTAATTTTGTTTTAAAAAATTAATTTGAAATTATAAAGCAATCAAGATAATTTATTAAAGATAATAAATATATATCTGATGGAAATATTATCTCTTTTTTAATTATATGTTATTATCACGATTCAAAAATACTCAAACTCTCTCTTAAAATAAAAATGAATGAAATAATATTTTGAATTGATAATCATATGATATATTTTTCTTAAGAAGTTAATAGAATTTTTTTTCAAATAAAGTTGATCAAATGTTATGTTTTATATAAATATTAAAATCACTTATGAAATTAATTGCTTCTTAATTTATTATGAAGTATTAATTATTTCTATATTTAAGTATTACTCCTAGTACATTTTGGAGGGAACATTTTGAAAAATTGTTATTTTCTTGTTATATATACAAGAGGATTCATTTACACAAGTTTTTGAACTCCCTAGTGCATAACTAAGTGTTTTATAGAATGTGACATCTTTTTAAGAGTAAAGATGTTAAAGCATAAGAGGACTAGATAGATACTTTAGCCAATCCTATAAAGATGCATGGTATACAGTGGGAAAGGAGGTGTCAGCTGTTGTATGCGATTTTTTTGTTCAGGAAAATTGCTGAAGCAGGTGAATGGTAGTACACTTACGATCATTCTCAAGGTTCCTAATCCTCAAACTATGCTTCAGTTCCTGCCTGGAGTGTGTTGCAATGTCATTTAAAAGTGTATATATATCTAAGATTATGAGAAAGTGCTTAGCAAAAGTACTCCTAAAGATCATTAGCCAACATCAGGGGGTTTAATCATGCGAAGGAATATCTCAAACATCGATCGATCTCACCAAAAAAAATACTATAAAATGAGATAAATTCTAAAAAAAATTAAAATTTTATTTATTAAGTAATTTTCACTTTAATTCAGCCCATTTTGTTTGCTTCAATTCAACCTAACAAAAAAGATCAATGTCTATTCGAGTTTGTCTTCTCACAAACTTTATATCAATTAGAGCTAATCATGGATCGTACCGTCCCGATTGCCTCCCCGAATTTTGGCGGACTTGGATACCAAAAATATTTTAAAACGGATAATGGGTCGGGCAAACCCGACCTGAATTAGTAAATGGGCCGGATATGGACACATATTTTTTTTAAACGACCTAGCTCGCCTGGCCCACTGTTAATATAGTTTAGAGCAAATTAGAAATTACTCCCTTCAAAGTTGTCTTTATTAAAATATACTCCCTTTTAAAATATTTTTATTATTTAACAGCCAAAAACTTGCAAAAGTTCAAAATTTGCTTGCATTGGTAAAATCCGGCCAATTCATTAATAACTGGACCGAATTGCCCCTCAACTTACCACCACCTCACTGAACCTGTTTTCCCCCTTCACTCTCTTCATTCCAATTTCCAAACCCAAAAAAACCCAAATATACAAAGAAACGTAAACTCAAGAAATTCGACAATCAGTCCAAAAAAAAAATTAAGCGACAATCAATCAATCCATTGCTTCCATTCATCAATTAGGTGAGTAAGTTTGTGTCATTATTCTACAATCATCTATTTTTTTTATATTTTGAAATTCGAATTTAGGGTTTTTCATCATATACGATTTTTTGATTATATGTCCACTTTGAATGTTGATTCGTCGTTTTTTTATGGTTTTTGTTGCAAGTTTTGATTGCAGAAATGACAACCACATCGAAAAAGATATTTACGGTCAACCTTCATGTCTTCCATGGTGGAAGGTTCGAATGGCTGAATGCAAGGAGCCTTGACTACGTTGGAGGAAAGCTTCATATCGAACATGAGGTATGGAATTATAACTTGAATTCTCGTTTTTTGAGGATTTTAGGTAAGAAAGTTAGTGGTTCATCACCTATTCTATTATGGTATAGTACAGATGGGAAAAGTGTTAGTAATAGAAAAGATTTGTTGGGGATTGACGCTGCTATTCCCAAATTTTTAAAATAATTAGTAAAATGCAGACCTTAACTATTTACATACAGAAATTGGGTGGGAGGGAATCTTCTATCACCACAAAGATGTAAGGAGAGATTAAAGGAGGTGTTGTGGGGAAAAAACAAAACTTTCCTCTCATCAATGCACCACTAACTTCCAAAGACCCTAAACCTAGTCAAACAAGCCACATTGAAGAGGATCCCTTATCTTTAAGAAGGAGTCCTAGACTCAACAAAAACACCACCTTCCCATTAGACCCTAACATCTCATTTACTAAAACAAAACCCACATCTAATGTCTCTCTCTGGCCCTAGTGTTAGCAAAAAAATAGATAAACTACCTCTAAAGAGGCTGCTGAGTTACACTGATAAATCTGTGCAAGAGGACCAGCAAAAACGGGCAAGGAGAGGTGTTAGAAGACCAGATTAATAGAGAAGTTGAGGGGAAATCTAGGTGTGAGGGAAAATTGAAGGGGTTAGAAAATGTGGACATGACATAGGTCCACCCCGACGCGGCCACGCGCGGGTTTGGGGAGGCGAACGAATCTCCATATGAGAATGGATCGAATTGAAATTTAAATCAAAGTGGAGTCGCCACCGAACATTGTGGGAGTTCGGGCCCGTTCGAACCAACTCTATGTCGTAGTGGGCCATGCACAAAGTATGGCCCATTTCCGATGTCAGAGTTTATTGGGCTCGTCCCTTTGCATTTGATACCGATACCGACATTATCGGATATCGTGTATTGAATGACTCTCGTGCGCCAACGGTTTCGGGCATCCGGAAACCGAGGTTCTGAGTAAGGCGTGAGGGTACATGTTGGGAAGCCCACAAAGGACACCCAACCCCGCCCGCACATTAGCGGCCTCTACTAGGATATCGAATGATTTTTGAATACGCGCGTTAGTTGAACGGTGAAAAATGCTTTTGCAAACATTATTTTCACTAAGCAAGTGAGAAATTGAAAGGTGTAGACACCCGCATTTTGACCGCCAGGTGTCTATGGCAGTTTCCAAAAAAACACCCGATGATGATCGGACGTTAACGTGTTTCTATGCGCTCGGATACGGGCTCAAATCCATTAATCGTTGGCTAACACACTTACGGAGTAGAAATCTCACCAAACGGACCTCAAATCCATGCCTTGTAGATCATCCCGAGTCAAACAAGACTAATTTGGGCCGAAACCGACAACGGAAATAAAACCGACTTTTTGCGATTGGGTCAACCCCGGTCAAAGTTGTTTCCGAGACACACAAAAACAGCCATACAACCATCAAAAGTCCAAGTCAAACACAAAACCCATCAAACACCCAAAGTCAAGGTCCAAAACAATGGACCCGTGCAACCCGACTGGGCCACTCGATCGAGTGGGCTTGTTTTGAGCCCGGCTGCAGGCTTCACGGGCCACTCGACCGAGTTAGCCCTTTACTCGGTCGAGTAACCCTAATTCGGGTGCCCTAGCCTTGCCTATATAAGCAACCCTCATGCAACAACTTTTTAACAACTTTTTGCAACTTTTCACAACCCTACAAACCCTAGAGCAACCATACACACACATACTACTTTTTTTACAAACCCCAATCAAACCCTAGCAATTCGACACTAGCAAAACCCTAAACCTAGTTTTAGGAATCAATCCCGAGCCACCACAACTTAACCTACGTAAAACCTCGAAGACTCTTGTGTAGAAGCCACGATTACGAGTCCGCACCGAGACAAGAACATGTAGGTTGAGGGTGTCAAAACCCTCTCTTTTCTTCTCCCTCTCTTCTCGTCGTCCGTCCTCCTCTTCTCCATCTTTTTTTTGTTTTTTTTTATTATTTTATTCATTGCATCATAATATCGATAATATCATTAATATTAAAGCATTAAAATATTTATCGATTTGTGTCGAATAAGAAGGATACCGGGATAAGGAAAACCACATATACAAGTGTACTGCACACGCGTCGTCGATCGCTTATCCCGTTACCCCAATTATTTGATTATCGAGATAAATCAACTTAAACAATAATCCGTTTTTATTTTCTCGTCATCATAATCAACAATTTTTGCATCCATTAATTTCTTTAAAAAAACAATTTTAATAAGGGTCGAAACCCGTTGACACGGATCCGACATCACAATCCCTAGGGATTTATTTCGATGTCGGAAAAGTCGAGGGAATCAAGTTTTTTTTTATTTATTTATTCAAGTAAAGCGTCGATCTTAGATTCGATACCAATTCCATAATTGGATATCGAATCTAACGATCAAGTCACATAAATCAATTAACGTGATTCGTTCATATCACGATAATTAATTTAAAAACGACTAAAATCAGTTTATCTTTTTTTATATTTCACTCTAATATCCCATATAGATTCAATATTCGAATATGAGATACAATGAGTATTCAAAGTTAGAATCGGGTATAAATGCAACAATATTTATATTCGGTTCAACAAAATTCGCGATTTATAAAAAAACCAAGTCGAACATAAATTATGCAATATTCATGTCCGATTCGGTAAAAACGTCGAATTATCAAAAATCAAAAGCAATTTCAAAATCAATAATTAAATTGCAAACGAACCAAGTTCGTACAGGTGCCACTTGACCGAGTGACTTAGTCACTCGATCGAGTGACATCACAAAATCGAGTCAGAAAGTTAATTAAGACCCCCACTCGATCGAGTCTCACAGTGACTCGGTCGAGTGGCCTTGTACTCGACCGAGTTGGTCAATAACTCGGTCGAGTACGGTCATAAACGCAAAACAGAAATCTTTTTTAAAGGTCTACTCGACCGAGTCTATTGACCACTCGATCGAGTGACCACATAACGACTAAAACGCAAGTCGTACATTATTCTATTTTGCGAACTCGATTGTATTTTGCGATTTGGGTCAACACATGCTTAATTAATCACGTGTATACTATCTTTTCAAACCATGCATCTCATGTTTACATCTCGTTTACATCATTCAATTCGATTCATCGTTTGCACAAACTGTTATTATTCATTACATCGTTTACTAACGCATTTGTTATTTCTTTTGTCAATTTAATTATTGTTCGTTTATTATACTAAATGAACCCACATGCTAAAATTCCACTTTGACGTAGAATTAATTGCATTAAATTGACTTAGAAACCCGTTTCAATTCCATTCACATGTTTAGGGAAAATAAATCTTTGCATATCATTTTCCCGTTTTACTAGCACGCGTATTAGAAAGTCACTCGAGTTCTTAGTAGAGGCCGCTAATGTGCGGGCGGGGTTGGGTGTCCTTTGTGGGCTTCCCAACACGTACCCTCACCCCTTACTCAGATCCTCGGTTTCCGGATGCCCGAAACCGTTGGCGAACGAGAGTCATTCAATACACAATATCCGATAACGTCGGTATTGGTATCAAATGCAAAGGGACGAGCCCAATAAACTCTGACATCGGAAATGGGCCGTATTTTGTATACGGCCCACTACGACATAGAGTGGGCTCGAACGGTTCCGAATAACCACAAAATTCGGTGGCGACTCCACATAGACCTAAATTTCAATTCGATCCATTCTCATATAGAGATTCATTCGCCTACCCAAACCTGCGCGTGGCCGCGTCGGGGTGGACCTATATCATGTCCACAATTTGGCGACTCCGCTGGGGATTAACTGATGCGTGACTTACCATCGGCATCCTCAGGGTGAGACTCGAATAGAAATCGTTTGACAAATACAATACGCCTTTTAGTTCTACGGTTCATGCATAACCCATATTTTCCCGGGCCGGTACTCGCTACCGACGTCCCACTATACCGTCGATGTACTCCAATATGGATATGTCGAAAGGTGTCCATAGTCGATTCGAGTGGGTTTCGCGGCATGTTCTAAGATCAACTCGACTTAGGAAGTCCGTCCCGATCAACGTCTAGACTATGTACACTGGTATAGACCCCTTATAGACCGACCGAGACTTAGTATAGAGCATACAGTGCGTCGTTATAATGCTTGTGTGACTACGTGCTACTTGGTTTCCGAGTCGTCAACTTTTCAAAATTGCATCCTTTTCAAACTATTCGATTTCAAAACCCGGGACACATACCGAATTTAGGACTTATGATTTTTACTCAAAATAGCCTATTTTCTAGACGGTATGCTGCCCAACTCAAAACTCGAAAATCATTTCGAACTTTCAAAACCCTCGGCCCAATACCTTTTTTCGTTTTTTCGAAAATTGGGCCTTCAACCGATTTTTCTCGGACCCTTTTCAAAAAGCATCAATTTTCAAAACCTTCCACTTCTAGGACTTCCCATATTTAGCAGTGTCGGGTCGTGTCTTAAGTTGTCAAGGTCCGTAGCGTCGAAACTCTGTCGATCTTACATCACGAGTTTCTCCCCTATCCCAGTCCTCCTTATTAGACTAAGGCAAGGCCCACCTACGTAGGACATACTCCTACAAAGGAAGGCCCATCTACACACTCGAGTCTAAAAGTCTGGGGATGTCTCACGTGGACCTTCCTTCGAACAGGACTCGGCCCACATGCCGAATTCTAAGGAAGGCCCACCTTTCACAAGTCACCCGTCTAGGGGTCTTTTCCGAGTCAACCTTTTACAAGGCATAGCCCTATAACAAAAGGTTCACGGTCCTTACGTCTAAGGGTCACTCGTCCAACACTCGAGTATTAACAAAATTATCGACCCCACTTGGGGGCTACCCTTAAACAGGGCGATCAATCACGGCTGCTCTAAGGGTCATGTCTTACACGTGTCTCACGTACTCCACTTTTGAGTCACTTAGATGTCACACCATCTGAGTCCTATCTAAGTCCTTGGCCTCACTTGGGGGCTATTCTCCGACGGAGTGATTAATCACAGTCACTCCGAGAATCGTACCCTACATATTTGTCTTAGGGGAGTCTAACCCGAGTCAAACTAGAGTCGTCTCTCCTCCTGCGCTATTTCCTATGCCTTGGTGAGTTGGAGTTCCGAAGCAACTTTTCTGATTACGTGGTGTTCTTACAGACGGGCCACCCGAAACCAGATACCAACGCAAAATGGACGATTTGAAAAATGCTCTGGCCAAGATTGAGACTCAACTAGCCGCCATCCAGGCTAACCAAGCGACTTTATCCACCCGCCTAAGCACCGTGGAGAAAACGGCCTCAGTTGAGGGATCTGAGCCCACTGGACCCATAGCTGAACTAATCAGCGTCGTTCGCAGGCTCGAAGAACAGGTTCATCTGTCGACGAACAATTCAATCCACACTGAAAATGCTCGTTCCTACTCACCTTTGAATGACGAGCTACCTGCCAACCTCAACCTTACGGGAATTCCAATGTTTGAGGGTACTGGAGACCCGGTCCATCACATCCGGGCTTTCAAAGATTTCATGGCGGTCCAAGGGGTAAAGTCCACCATGTTTAAGCACTTATTCCCTTCTTCCCTCCAGAAGTACCCCAAAGCCTGGTACTACAAGCTCGATTCCAAGAAATACCCGACTTGGGATGACGTGGCAACAGAGTTTGCTCGGAACTACGCCGATAATATCGAGATCCATACTATAATGCGTACTCTGGAAGTCATGGCCCAAGAGCCCAAAGAAGGGTTCACTAAATATCTTCAAAGATGGAGGGCCGAGAGTGTAAAGTTGGTAAACAAGCCCAACGAGAAGACACTAGTGGAGGCGTTCATCAACAACCTCCTACCTTCTTACCGCGTCCATCTTAGGTATGCCGGCATTTCAAACTTTGTCGTGCTTACCGAAATGGGCATTAGAATTGAAGACGATCTTCGACACAAGGAAGATCTGGGTGAAGTTTCTACTGAAGGCTATACTGGACATCAACTCGAGTCCTTAGAAGCCGACGACAAATGACAACATCATCCGAGAGTCCAGATTTGGTTTAAGTCTGAGTCTGAGTCCGAGTCTAGGATGTACCATTTCTTTCAAAGTCAAAGTCAGAGTCAGAGTCAGTCGTATTCTGTCCTCTTTTTCAAAATTCAATAAAATCAGCTTTCAATATTCTTTCTCATATATACTTTCCTTACGTGTTTCCGAGAACATGATGAACACCATCATACACTGTGAGCACACGCATGTGACTATTATAGGCACATCTATAATGACTGCAGGAAACCGAGCCCGTGTTTTCTTTTTACCTATTCTGTGTCTGGTATAGAAAAACCACATAACTACCCGTAGCAGGAGCGGTGTCGAATCCTATGACAAATCTAGGTAATCTCCTAGTTTGGGTTCAAGACGGGAGGCAAGCCCATTTCCCACAATAAAACACCCCTCCAACAAGACTAACCAATCCCTACCTTAGGTGTTAGTCTGACCGGCAAAAAAAAAACGAAAGAACAATGGACAAAAAAAAATCAAAAGTAAAAAAAAAAAAAAAAAAAAAAAAAAAGAAAGGGCCAAAGCAAAAAGAAGGCCATCAAAAAAATAAAACTGGACACAAAAAAAAATCGAAAGTTCATGAGGAAAAAAAGCAAAAGGCCAAAACAAAAAAGCAGTTCATCATCAAAAATTCAGAATACCCATGACCGTGGTCAACGGTCAATTCCAGTGAAAGCCCCATGACCAGGGTACGGTCAAAATTATCAAAACCCACGACCGCGGCTAAGAGGTCAATCAAAAGTCAAATACCCATGACCGTGGTCAACGGTCAACTCAAGTGAAAATCCTTTGACCGTGTTACGGTCAAATTCAAAACTATCCATGCCATCCAATAGGGGAGTAACAATCAAGCTGGTCAGCTAACACCACACTCAGCCTTCCCACATTACAACTCTCAAGACCTTCCCGAGACCCAGGCCAGAGACAGCCTGGAATTTTGAGGATTCAAGCTCCATAGGATACCCCTAACAATTAGGGCCAGACATGGAAACCAGATCCCGCATTATCAAACCAGCTCAATCGAAGTTCGAACCATCATCGAGCTCCAGATTTCGAATCATCATAGCCATTTACTTCCTAGCACCACATTTCCAAAAACATCAAATCCCCGAGAGCAGAACTCGTTAAAAATCCCGAGAACAAAACTCATTAAAATCCCCGAGAGCAGAACTCGTTAAAAATCCCGAGAACAAAACTCGTTAAAATCCCATCCAAACCAGTTACCAACCCCAAACACGGGAACTCAACCTGCGGTCGACATAGAACATGCCCAAATAGTTCACACCACCTCTGGGGGCTACCCCGGAGAACGCTCACAGTCACAGGATTAATATCCTAACCATTCAAGCCCTTTGATCAAGACATCACTGGGAATGCACCTAGCCTACACCGTCATTATGGCTAGTTACACACAAAGTCCTATTAGAATAGGCACCATAATACATCTTTTAACACTGAACTACGGCATGGTTTGATTTCACTACACGTGAATACGTAGGCAGCCTTCCAACAGAGGCACAACCACCCACATTGAGACACATTCAAAAAGCACTATCATTCCGGTCACGACACTGTCATGTTCTTAGTAGCTAGCTTTGTCGTCCTGGGGGCTTCTATTAGACAGAACTTCTCCTTCCACTCTCATAATCCAAATACTTTCAAAATCTAGCCTCCTTCCTACAGTGTGTCCTAGTACTCGGCTCAGTCAAAGACGAGAATCTGTCAGGACTCGAAGAAATACCCATTCTGGACTGTACCCTAAAATCAGAAATCCAGGAAGGGCACCAGACTAAAACAGTCTCATTACGGACTACTGCGGTCCCTCCCATAGCATATCTATCCCATTTCGATGTACGACCGTGTTGCCACTCGCCTAGATTACGGGATAGCGCAACTTAAGAGTCTGGTTAGGCGGCCCACACCCCTATCGAGTCACGGTCCAATCCTTAGAGAGTCCAGTCTATGTCGGTCTACTCGTCCTGTCGCATCCAGAGTCGAATCTGTCGGTAGGCCTCTCTCTTCACATTCCACTTTGAGATTTGCAAAATTTAGCCATTTGAAAAAAAGATCTTTTTCGACAAGGTCAGATTTCAGTCTATTTAAACTGCAAATTTCTTTTATATCCCTTTCCATTTTGAAAACCTAGCTCGTGATTGCTTTCAGGATTTCAAATTCAAAAATTCAAAAATTCAAGAATCGTTTTCCCCAGCACGAGTCATTTTACTACCTACGTGTTGCATGCATTTTTATGTAACTTATACAGGTACGACTCAAGCGAAGACATGCAAGTCATCAAATCTCCCCAGCAGCATTTTCCGGGATAGCACGGGATGGGCCAACACACAGGCACACCCAGGGCTTACGCGACAAGCCCAAATTCCCCACGGAGTACAATCATCAAGATCAGGTATGATTTCTGTCTTGTGGCTGGCGAGCCCTTCACGCGAGTTTAACGGACCATAAACGACCCGACCGGAAGTCTGCCAGGTCTTAACGGGCTTGGTAGCTACTCTGACTTTCGCCTTGTCCAAGCCTCAGTCAGAGTGGGGGCTCTGTAGACACCCGCATTTTGACCGCCAGGTGTCTATGGCAGTTTCCAAAAAAACACCCGATGATGATCGGACGTTAACGTGTTTCTATGCGCTCGGATACGGGCTCAAATCCATTAATCGTTGGCTAACACACTTACGGAGTAGAAATCTCACCAAACGGACCTCAAATCCATGCCCAGTGGATCATCCCGACTAAAACAAGACTAATTTGGGCCGAAACCGACAACGGAAATAAAACCGACTTTTTGCGATTGGGTCAACCCCGGTCAAAGTCTTTTCCGAGACACACAAAAACAGCCATACAACCATCAAAAGTCCAAGTCAAACACAAAACCCATCAAACACCCAAAGTCAAGGTCCAAAACAATGGACCCGTGCAACCCGACTGGGCCACTCGATCGAGTGACCCACCCACTCGATCGAGTGGGCTTGTTTTGAGCCCGGCTGCAGGCTTCACGGGCCACTCGACCGAGTTAGCCCTTTACTCGGTCGAGTAACCCTAATTCGGGTGCTTTAGCCTTGCCTATATAAGCAACCCTCATGCAACAACTTTTTAACAACTTTTTGCAATTTTTCACAACCCTACAAACCCTAGAGCAACCATACACACACATACTACTTTTTTTACAAACCCCAATCAAACCCTAGCAATTCGACACTAGCAAAACCCTAAACCTAGTTTTAGGAATCAATCCCGAGCCACCACAACTTAACCTACGTAAAACCTCGAAGACTCTTGTGTAGAAGCCACGATTACGAGTCCGCACCGAGACAAGAACATGTAGGTTGAGGGTGTCAAAACCCTCTCTTTTCTTCTCCCTCTCTTCTCGTCGTCCGTCCTCCTCTTCTCCATCTTTTTTTCATTTTTTTTATTATTTTATTCATTGCATCATAATATCGATAATATCATTAATATTAAAGCATTAAAATATTTATCGATTTGTGTCGAATAAGAAGGATACCGGGATAAGAAAAACCGCATATACAAGTGTACTGCACACGCGTCGTCGGTCGCTTATCCCGTTACCCCAATTATTTGATTATTGAGATAAATCAACTTAAACAATAATCCGTTTTTATTTTCGTCATCATAATCAACAATTTTTGCATCCATTAATTTCTTTAAAAAAACAATTTCAATAAGGGTCGAAACCCGTTGACACGGATCCGACATCACAATCCCTAGGGATTTATTTTGATGTCGGAAAAGTCGAGGGAATCAAGTTTTTTATTTATTTATTTATTCAAGTAAAGCGTCGATCTTAGATTCGATACCAATTCCATAATTGGATATTGAATCTAACGATCAAGTCACATAAATCAATTAACGTGATTCGTTCATATCACGATAATTAATTTAAAAACGACTAAAATCAGTTTATCTTTTTTTATATTTCACTCTAATATCCCATATCGATTCAATAATTGAATATGGGATACAATGAGTATTCAAAGTTAGAATCGGGTATAAATTCAACAATATTTATATTCGGTTCAACAAAATTCGCGATTTATAAAAAAC
This sequence comes from Agrostemma githago, assembly GCA_958450325.1. NCBI lineage: Eukaryota > Viridiplantae > Streptophyta > Magnoliopsida > Caryophyllales > Caryophyllaceae > Agrostemma > Agrostemma githago. The sequence continues at coordinate 24,928,421 of OY288255.1, read as the reverse complement.
CAAGTCGAACATAAATTATGCAATATTCATGTCCGATTCGGTAAAAACGTCGAATTATCAAAAATCAAAAGCAATTTCAAAATCAATAATTAAATTGCAAACGAACCAAGTTCGTACAGGTGCCACTTGACCGAGTGCCTTAGTCACTCAATCGAGTGACATCACAAAATTGAGTCAGAAAGTTAATTACGACCCCCACTCGATCGAGTCTCACAGTGACTCGGTCGAGTGGCCTTGTACTCGACCGAGTTGGTCAATAACTCGGCCGAGTACGGTCATAAACGCAAAACAGAAATCTTTTTTAAAGGTCTACTGGACCGAGTCTATTGACCACTCGATCGAGTGACCACATAACGACTAAAACGCAAGTCGTACATTATTCTATTTTGCGAACTCGATAGTATTTTGCGATTTAGGTCAACACGTGCTTAATTAATCACGTGTATACTATCTTTTCAAACCATGCATCTCATGTTTACATCTCGTTTACATCATTCAATTCGATTCATCGTTTGCACAAACGGTTATTATTCATTACACCGTTTACTAACGCGTTTGTTATTTCTTTTGTCAATTTAATTATTGTTCGTTTATTATACTAAATGAACCCGCATGCAAAAATTCCACTTTGACGTAGAATTAATTGCATTAAATTGACTTAGAAACCCGTTTCAATTCCATTCACATGTTTAGGGAAAATAAATCTTTGCATATCATTTTCCCGTTTTACTAGCACGCGTATTAGAAAGTCACTCGAGTTCTTAGTAGAGGCCGCTAATGTGCGGGCGGGGTTGGGTGTCCTTTGTGGGCTTCCCAACACGTACCCTCACCCCTTACTCAAATCCTCGGTTTCCGGATGCCCGAAACCGTTGGCGAACGAGAGTCATTCAATACACAATATCCGATAACGTCGGTATTGGTATCAAATGCAAAGGGACGAGCCCAATAAACTCTGACATCGGAAATGGGCCGTATTTTGTATACGGCCCACTACGACATAGAGTGGGCTCGAACGGTTCCGAATAACCACAAAATTCGGTGGCGACTCCACATAGACCTAAATTTCAATTCGATCCATTCTCATATAGAGATTCATTCGCCTACCCAAACCTGCGCGTGGCCGCGTCGGGGTGGACCTATATCATGTCCACAATTTGGCGACTCCGCTGGGGATTAACTGATGCGTGACTTACCATCGGCATCCTCAGGGTGAGACTCGAATAGAAATCGTTTGACAAATACAATACGCCTTTTAGTTCTACGGTTCATGCATAACCCATATTTTCCCGGGCCGGTACTCGCTACCGACGTCCCACTATACCGTCGATGTACTCCAATATGGATATGTCGAAAGGTGTCCATAGTCGATTCGAGTGGGTTTCGCGGCATGTTCTAAGATCAACTCGACTTAGGAAGTCCGTCCCGATCAACGTCTAGACTATGTACACTGGTATAGACCCCTTATAGACCGACCGAGACTTAGTATAGAGCATACAGTGCGTCGTTATAATGCTTGTGTGACTACGTGCTACTTGGTTTCCGAGTCGTCAACTTTTCAAAATTGCATCCTTTTCAAACTATTCGATTTCAAAACCCGGGACACATACCGAATTTAGGACTTATGATTTTTACTCAAAATAGCCTATTTTCTAGACGGTATGCTGCCCAACTCAAAACTCGAAAATCATTTCGAACTTTCAAAACCCTCGGCCCAATACCTTTTTTCGTTTTTTCGAAAATTGGGCCTTCAACCGATTTTTCTCGGACCCTTTTCAAAAAGCATCAATTTTCAAAACCTTCCACTTCTAGGACTTCCCATATTTAGCAGTGTCGGGTCGTGTCTTAAGTTGTCAAGGTCCGTAGCGTCGAAACTCTGTCGATCTTACATCACGAGTTTCTCCCCTATCCCAGTCCTCCTTATTAGACTAAGGCAAGGCCCACCTACGTAGGACATACTCCTACAAAGGAAGGCCCATCTACACACTCGAGTCTAAAAGTCTGGGGATGTCTCACGTGGACCTTCCTTCGAACAGGACTCGGCCCACATGCCGAATTCTAAGGAAGGCCCACCTTTCACAAGTCACCCGTCTAGGGGTCTTTTCCGAGTCAACCTTTTACAAGGCATAGCCCTATAACAAAAGGTTCACGGTCCTTACGTCTAAGGGTCACTCGTCCAACACTCGAGTATTAACAAAATTATCGACCCCACTTGGGGGCTACCCTTAAACAGGGCGATCAATCACGGCTGCTCTAAGGGTCATGTCTTACACGTGTCTCACGTACTCCACTTTTGAGTCACTTAGATGTCACACCATCTGAGTCCTATCTAAGTCCTTGGCCTCACTTGGGGGCTATTCTCCGACGGAGTGATTAATCACAGTCACTCCGAGAATCGTACCCTACATATTTGTCTTAGGGGAGTCTAACCCGAGTCAAACTAGAGTCGTCTCTCCTCCTGCGCTATTTCCTATGCCTTGGTGAGTTGGAGTTCCGAAGCAACTTTTCTGATTACGTGGTGTTCTTACAGACGGGCCACCCGAAACCAGATACCAACGCAAAATGGACGATTTGAAAAATGCTCTGGCCAAGATTGAGACTCAACTAGCCGCCATCCAGGCTAACCAAGCGACTTTATCCACCCGCCTAAGCACCGTGGAGAAAACGGCCTCAGTTGAGGGATCTGAGCCCACTGGACCCATAGCTGAACTAATCAGCGTCGTTCGCAGGCTCGAAGAACAGGTTCATCTGTCGACGAACAATTCAATCCACACTGAAAATGCTCGTTCCTACTCACCTTTGAATGACGAGCTACCTGCCAACCTCAACCTTACGGGAATTCCAATGTTTGAGGGTACTGGAGACCCGGTCCATCACATCCGGGCTTTCAAAGATTTCATGGCGGTCCAAGGGGTAAAGTCCACCATGTTTAAGCACTTATTCCCTTCTTCCCTCCAGAAGTACCCCAAAGCCTGGTACTACAAGCTCGATTCCAAGAAATACCCGACTTGGGATGACGTGGCAACAGAGTTTGCTCGGAACTACGCCGATAATATCGAGATCCATACTATAATGCGTACTCTGGAAGTCATGGCCCAAGAGCCCAAAGAAGGGTTCACTAAATATCTTCAAAGATGGAGGGCCGAGAGTGTAAAGTTGGTAAACAAGCCCAACGAGAAGACACTAGTGGAGGCGTTCATCAACAACCTCCTACCTTCTTACCGCGTCCATCTTAGGTATGCCGGCATTTCAAACTTTGTCGTGCTTACCGAAATGGGCATTAGAATTGAAGACGATCTTCGACACAAGGAAGATCTGGGTGAAGTTTCTACTGAAGGCTATACTGGACATCAACTCGAGTCCTTAGAAGCCGACGACAAATGACAACATCATCCGAGAGTCCAGATTTGGTTTAAGTCTGAGTCTGAGTCCGAGTCTAGGATGTACCATTTCTTTCAAAGTCAAAGTCAGAGTCAGAGTCAGTCGTATTCTGTCCTCTTTTTCAAAATTCAATAAAATCAGCTTTCAATATTCTTTCTCATATATACTTTCCTTACGTGTTTCCGAGAACATGATGAACACCATCATACACTGTGAGCACACGCATGTGACTATTATAGGCACATCTATAATGACTGCAGGAAACCGAGCCCGTGTTTTCTTTTTACCTATTCTGTGTCTGGTATAGAAAAACCACATAACTACCCGTAGCAGGAGCGGTGTCGAATCCTATGACAAATCTAGGTAATCTCCTAGTTTGGGTTCAAGACGGGAGGCAAGCCCATTTCCCACAATAAAACACCCCTCCAACAAGACTAACCAATCCCTACCTTAGGTGTTAGTCTGACCGGCAAAAAAAAAAACGAAAGAACAATGGACAAAAAAAAATCAAAAGTAAAAAAAAAAAAAAAAAAAAAAAAGAAAGGGCCAAAGCAAAAAGAAGGCCATCAAAAAAATAAAACTGGACACAAAAAAAAATCGAAAGTTCATGAGGAAAAAAAGCAAAAGGCCAAAACAAAAAAGCAGTTCATCATCAAAAATTCAGAATACCCATGACCGTGGTCAACGGTCAATTCCAGTGAAAGCCCCATGACCAGGGTACGGTCAAAATTATCAAAACCCACGACCGCGGCTAAGAGGTCAATCAAAAGTCAAATACCCATGACCGTGGTCAACGGTCAACTCAAGTGAAAATCCTTTGACCGTGTTACGGTCAAATTCAAAACTATCCATGCCATCCAATAGGGGAGTAACAATCAAGCTGGTCAGCTAACACCACACTCAGCCTTCCCACATTACAACTCTCAAGACCTTCCCGAGACCCAGGCCAGAGACAGCCTGGAATTTTGAGGATTCAAGCTCCATAGGATACCCCTAACAATTAGGGCCAGACATGGAAACCAGATCCCGCATTATCAAACCAGCTCAATCGAAGTTCGAACCATCATCGAGCTCCAGATTTCGAATCATCATAGCCATTTACTTCCTAGCACCACATTTCCAAAAACATCAAATCCCCGAGAGCAGAACTCGTTAAAAATCCCGAGAACAAAACTCATTAAAATCCCCGAGAGCAGAACTCGTTAAAAATCCCGAGAACAAAACTCGTTAAAATCCCATCCAAACCAGTTACCAACCCCAAACACGGGAACTCAACCTGCGGTCGACATAGAACATGCCCAAATAGTTCACACCACCTCTGGGGGCTACCCCGGAGAACGCTCACAGTCACAGGATTAATATCCTAACCATTCAAGCCCTTTGATCAAGACATCACTGGGAATGCACCTAGCCTACACCGTCATTATGGCTAGTTACACACAAAGTCCTATTAGAATAGGCACCATAATACATCTTTTAACACTGAACTACGGCATGGTTTGATTTCACTACACGTGAATACGTAGGCAGCCTTCCAACAGAGGCACAACCACCCACATTGAGACACATTCAAAAAGCACTATCATTCCGGTCACGACACTGTCATGTTCTTAGTAGCTAGCTTTGTCGTCCTGGGGGCTTCTATTAGACAGAACTTCTCCTTCCACTCTCATAATCCAAATACTTTCAAAATCTAGCCTCCTTCCTACAGTGTGTCCTAGTACTCGGCTCAGTCAAAGACGAGAATCTGTCAGGACTCGAAGAAATACCCATTCTGGACTGTACCCTAAAATCAGAAATCCAGGAAGGGCACCAGACTAAAACAGTCTCATTACGGACTACTGCGGTCCCTCCCATAGCATATCTATCCCATTTCGATGTACGACCGTGTTGCCACTCGCCTAGATTACGGGATAGCGCAACTTAAGAGTCTGGTTAGGCGGCCCACACCCCTATCGAGTCACGGTCCAATCCTTAGAGAGTCCAGTCTATGTCGGTCTACTCGTCCTGTCGCATCCAGAGTCGAATCTGTCGGTAGGCCTCTCTCTTCACATTCCACTTTGAGATTTGCAAAATTTAGCCATTTGAAAAAAAGATCTTTTTCGACAAGGTCAGATTTCAGTCTATTTAAACTGCAAATTTCTTTTATATCCCTTTCCATTTTGAAAACCTAGCTCGTGATTGCTTTCAGGATTTCAAATTCAAAAATTCAAAAATTCAAGAATCGTTTTCCCCAGCACGAGTCATTTTACTACCTACGTGTTGCATGCATTTTTATGTAACTTATACAGGTACGACTCAAGCGAAGACATGCAAGTCATCAAATCTCCCCAGCAGCATTTTCCGGGATAGCACGGGATGGGCCAACACACAGGCACACCCAGGGCTTACGCGACAAGCCCAAATTCCCCACGGAGTACAATCATCAAGATCAGGTATGATTTCTGTCTTGTGGCTGGCGAGCCCTTCACGCGAGTTTAACGGACCATAAACGACCCGACCGGAAGTCTGCCAGGTCTTAACGGGCTTGGTAGCTACTCTGACTTTCGCCTTGTCCAAGCCTCAGTCAGAGTGGGGGCTCTGTAGACACCCGCATTTTGACCGCCAGGTGTCTATGGCAGTTTCCAAAAAAACACCCGATGATGATCGGACGTTAACGTGTTTCTATGCGCTCGGATACGGGCTCAAATCCATTAATCGTTGGCTAACACACTTACGGAGTAGAAATCTCACCAAACGGACCTCAAATCCATGCCCAGTGGATCATCCCGACTAAAACAAGACTAATTTGGGCCGAAACCGACAACGGAAATAAAACCGACTTTTTGCGATTGGGTCAACCCCGGTCAAAGTCTTTTCCGAGACACACAAAAACAGCCATACAACCATCAAAAGTCCAAGTCAAACACAAAACCCATCAAACACCCAAAGTCAAGGTCCAAAACAATGGACCCGTGCAACCCGACTGGGCCACTCGATCGAGTGACCCACCCACTCGATCGAGTGGGCTTGTTTTGAGCCCGGCTGCAGGCTTCACGGGCCACTCGACCGAGTTAGCCCTTTACTCGGTCGAGTAACCCTAATTCGGGTGCTTTAGCCTTGCCTATATAAGCAACCCTCATGCAACAACTTTTTAACAACTTTTTGCAATTTTTCACAACCCTACAAACCCTAGAGCAACCATACACACACATACTACTTTTTTTACAAACCCCAATCAAACCCTAGCAATTCGACACTAGCAAAACCCTAAACCTAGTTTTAGGAATCAATCCCGAGCCACCACAACTTAACCTACGTAAAACCTCGAAGACTCTTGTGTAGAAGCCACGATTACGAGTCCGCACCGAGACAAGAACATGTAGGTTGAGGGTGTCAAAACCCTCTCTTTTCTTCTCCCTCTCTTCTCGTCGTCCGTCCTCCTCTTCTCCATCTTTTTTTCATTTTTTTTATTATTTTATTCATTGCATCATAATATCGATAATATCATTAATATTAAAGCATTAAAATATTTATCGATTTGTGTCGAATAAGAAGGATACCGGGATAAGAAAAACCGCATATACAAGTGTACTGCACACGCGTCGTCGGTCGCTTATCCCGTTACCCCAATTATTTGATTATTGAGATAAATCAACTTAAACAATAATCCGTTTTTATTTTCGTCATCATAATCAACAATTTTTGCATCCATTAATTTCTTTAAAAAAACAATTTCAATAAGGGTCGAAACCCGTTGACACGGATCCGACATCACAATCCCTAGGGATTTATTTTGATGTCGGAAAAGTCGAGGGAATCAAGTTTTTTATTTATTTATTTATTCAAGTAAAGCGTCGATCTTAGATTCGATACCAATTCCATAATTGGATATTGAATCTAACGATCAAGTCACATAAATCAATTAACGTGATTCGTTCATATCACGATAATTAATTTAAAAACGACTAAAATCAGTTTATCTTTTTTTATATTTCACTCTAATATCCCATATCGATTCAATAATTGAATATGGGATACAATGAGTATTCAAAGTTAGAATCGGGTATAAATTCAACAATATTTATATTCGGTTCAACAAAATTCGCGATTTATAAAAAACCAAGTCGAACATAAATTATGCAATATTCATGTCCGATTCGGTAAAAACGTCGAATTATCAAAAATCAAAAGCAATTTCAAAATCAATAATTAAATTGCAAACGAACCAAGTTCGTACAGGTGCCACTTGACCGAGTGCCTTAGTCACTCAATCGAGTGACATCACAAAATTGAGTCAGAAAGTTAATTACGACCCCCACTCGATCGAGTCTCACAGTGACTCGGTCGAGTGGCCTTGTACTCGACCGAGTTGGTCAATAACTCGGCCGAGTACGGTCATAAACGCAAAACAGAAATCTTTTTTAAAGGTCTACTGGACCGAGTCTATTGACCACTCGATCGAGTGACCACATAACGACTAAAACGCAAGTCGTACATTATTCTATTTTGCGAACTCGATAGTATTTTGCGATTTAGGTCAACACGTGCTTAATTAATCACGTGTATACTATCTTTTCAAACCATGCATCTCATGTTTACATCTCGTTTACATCATTCAATTCGATTCATCGTTTGCACAAACGGTTATTATTCATTACACCGTTTACTAACGCGTTTGTTATTTCTTTTGTCAATTTAATTATTGTTCGTTTATTATACTAAATGAACCCGCATGCAAAAATTCCACTTTGACGTAGAATTAATTGCATTAAATTGACTTAGAAACCCGTTTCAATTCCATTCACATGTTTAGGGAAAATAAATCTTTGCATATCATTTTCCCGTTTTACTAGCACGCGTATTAGAAAGTCACTCGAGTTCTTAGTAGAGGCCGCTAATGTGCGGGCGGGGTTGGGTGTCCTTTGTGGGCTTCCCAACACGTACCCTCACCCCTTACTCAAATCCTCGGTTTCCGGATGCCCGAAACCGTTGGCGAACGAGAGTCATTCAATACACAATATCCGATAACGTCGGTATTGGTATCAAATGCAAAGGGACGAGCCCAATAAACTCTGACATCGGAAATGGGCCGTATTTTGTATACGGCCCACTACGACATAGAGTGGGCTCGAACGGTTCCGAATAACGACAAAATTCGGTGGCGACTCCACATAGACCTAAATTTAAATTCGATCCATTCTCATATGGAGATTCATTCGCCTACCCAAACCCGCGCGTGGCCGCGTCGGGGTGGACCTATATCATGTCCACAAAAGGGTTTCTATGTCAATTTAATGCAACTAAAATTAACGTCAAAGTTGTATTTTAGCATGCGGGTTTCTTTTAGTACAATAAAATAAACGAGAATTAAATCGACAAAAGAACAAACGGTTAGTAACGGTATGACGATATTAACAGTTTGCGCAAATATAGAATGATGTAAATAAGATGTTGTATGGTTTTTGAAAAAGGATATTCCACGTGATTGATTGACACGTGTTGACCTAAGTCACAAAAAAACATTGTCGAGACTAGAAAAAGGATGTAAGACTCACGGTATTGTCGTGATAAGGAGCCACTCGACCGAGTCACTACGAGACTCGACCGAGTGGACCGCTAAAAAGGCTTCTGTCCGGATTTCGTGACGGCGCTCGACCGAGTTATGAGGTAAATCGGCCAAGTACACGGCCACTCGATCGAGTTATTGCGAAACTCGACCGAGTGGTTGTCATGAAAGTATTCTGTCTCGTATTTTGGACCCTACTCGATCGAGCTATTGACCAACTCGGCCGAGTACGTTTCCACTCGATCAAGTCATTGCAAGACTCGACCGAGTGGAGGTCGAAAAAACATTCTGTTTTGGTTTTGGGGTGCCACTCGACCAAGTGGGCCAGGCACTCGGTCGAGTGCCCCCTGTACGAACCAGTGTTTGTTTTGCAACTCGTTATTGATTTTGAAATTGCTCTTTGATTTTGATGATTCGATGAATTGGGCATAAATATTGTATAATTTATGTCCAATTCATATCTATGATTCTCGTCGTACCCGATATCCGCTTATTGAAGCGGTATCGAATACTAGAGTGAAATTTGAATATAAATGCTATAAGTCGTTGTAAATTAACTAGCACAATATAAATTTTCTCCGCGTTTATTGATGTCGTAATTAATTCGATTGAATTAGAGGACATCTATATTAGCATCAACGAAAATTGTGTTAATTAATTTATTTGACAAAATCATTAGATTCAACATCCAATTACGAAATTGGTATCGAATCTAAAAGATCGACACTTGAATTAAATAAACTCGACTTGATTCCCTCCGCATCACGACATCATAATTAATTCTTACGAATTGTGTGATGTCGGATCCGCATCATCGGGTTTCGACCCTTATTAAAAAAAGACACTTGTTTTGAAAAATAGGTTTTGATTGAATGATAGCGAGAACGAAAATAAAAACTATTATTTAGGTTGACTTGTTTCAATAATCAAGTGATCGGGGTGATGGGATAAGCGATCGGCAATAGTGCAGTACTCTTGTATATTCGGGTTTCCTTATCCCACCATCACTCACACTTGACACAAATTCACAAGTATTTTAATGCTTTTAATACTAGTGATATTTGTAGACACCCGCATTTTGACCGCCAGGTGTCTATGGTAGTTTCCAAAAAAAACACCCGATGATGATCGGACGCTAACGTGTCTCTATGTGCTCGGATACGGGCTCAAATCTATTAATCGTTCGCTAACACACTTACGGAGTACAAATCTCACCAAACGGACCTCAATCCAGGCCCAGTGGATCATTCCGAGTCAAACGAGACTAATTTGGGCCAAAACCGACACCGGAAATAAAACCGACTTTTCACGATTGGGTCAACCCCGGTCAAAGTCGTTTCCGAGACACACAAAACAGCCATACAATCATCAAAAGCCCAAGTCAAGCACAAAATCCATCAAACACAAATCACGGACCAAAGTCAACGGACCTGAGCGACCCAGCTGGGCCACTCGATCGAGTGACCCAGCCACTCGATCGAGTGGGCCTATTTCGAGCCAGACGGCTGGCATAACGGGCCACTCGACCGAGTTAGCCACCTACTCGGTCGAGTAACCCTAAACCGGGTGCCCTAGCTCTTCCTATATAAACAACCCCATGCAACACATTACACATCTTTACAATCTCTTTAAAAACCCTAACTTTTACAACCCTAACACAACTTTACAAACCCTAGAGCAATCACACACACACACACTACGTCTTTACAAACCCTAATCAACCCTAAGCAAAACCTAAGCAATTCGATAGTAGAAAAAACCCTAAAACCTAGTTTTAGGAATCAATCCCGAGCCACCACAACTTAACCTACATAAAACCTCGAAGACTCTTGTGTTAAAGCCACGGTTACGAGTCCGCACCGAGACAAGAACATGTAGGTTGAGGGTGTCAAAACCCTCTCTTTTCTTCCCTTTCTCTCTTCGTCGTCCGCGTCCCTTTTTTTTTCGTCGTCTTCTTTTTTCGTTTTTTTATTTTGTTTGTCGCGTCATAATATCGATAATATTATTAATACCAAACCATTAAAATACTTATGGATTTGTGTCGAACGTGAGTGATGGTGGGATAAGGAAAACCGCATATACAAGTGTACCGCACACGCGTCGTCGGTCGCTTATCCCACCACCCGATCGTTTGATTATTGAAATAAGTCAACGTAAACAATAATTCGTTTTTATTTTTTGTAGTCATCATCATCCATCTTGCATCCATCAATTTTCAAATCAATTTTAATAAGGGTCGAAACCCGTTGACACGGATCCAACATCACAATCTCTAGGGATTTTTCGATGTCGGAGAAGTCGAGGGAATCAAGTTTTTTTATTCAAGTAAAGCGTCGATTTTGGATTCGATACCCCATAATTGGATATCGAATCTAACAATCAAATCATATGAATTAATTAACGTGATTTGTTCATATCACGATAATTAATTTAAAGCGACTAAAATTAATTTATCTTTTTTTTTATATTTCACTCTAATATCCCATATCGATTCAATAATCGAATATGGGATACGATGAGTATTCAAATTTAGAATCGGGTATAAATCCAACAATATTTATATTCGGTTTAATAAAGTCAATGATTTATAAAAAACCCGAATTGAGCGTAGGTCATGCAATACTTATGCCCAATTCGGTAAAACCGTCGATTCATCAAAAAACTAAAGCAAATTCGAAAATCAGTATAAAATTGCAAGCGAATTACAATTCGTACAGATGCCACTCGACCGAGTGCCTTAGTCACTCGATCGAGTGACACCACAAAATCGAGTCAGAATGCTTATTTCGACCCCCACTCGGTCGAGTCTCACAGTGACTCGATCGAGTGGCTATTTACTCGACCGAGTTGGTCAATAACTCGGCCGAGTACGGTCTGTAACGCAAAACAGAATCATCTTTTACGGGTCTACTCGATCGAGTCCATCGACCAGTCGATCGAGTGACCTCATAACGACTAATACAACGAGTCGTACATTCTTCTTTTCAAACTCGGTAGTAATTTATGATTTAGGTCAACACGTGTTTAATCAATCATGTGTATTACTATCTTTTCAAACCATGCATCTCATATTCGCATCTTTTCATCTCATCTCATATTTGCACAAATCGTTATTATTCGTTATATCATTACATCGTTGCTAACACGTTTGTTATTTCTTTTGTCAATTTAACTTTTTGTTCGTTTATTGTACTAAATGAACCCACATGCTAAAATTCCACTTTGACGTAGTATTAATTGCATTAAATTGACATAGAAACCCACTTTTCAATTTCATTCACATGCCTAGGAAAAACAATGTTTGCATAAGCGTTTTTTCCCGTTTTACTAACGCGCGTATTGTAAGTCATTCGAATTCTTAGTAGAGGCCGCTATTGTGCGGGCGGGGTTGGGTGTCCTTTGTGGGCTTCCCAACACGTACCCTCACCCCTTACTCAGAACCTCGGTTTCCGGATGCTCGAAACCGTTGGCGCACGAGAGTCATTCAATACACGATATCCGATAATGTCGGTATCGGTATCGCAATGCAAAGGGACGAGCCCAATAAACTCTGACATCAGAAATGGGCCGTATTTTGTATACTGACCACTACGACATAGAGTGGGCTCGAATGGTTCTGAATAACCACAAAATTCGGTGGCGGCTCCACATAGACCTAAATTTCAATTCGATCCATTCTCATATGGAGATTCATTCGCCTCCCCAAACCCGCGCGTGGCCGCGTCGGGGTGGACCTATGTCATGTCCACAATATTAACGATATTAGGACGCGAATATGAAATAAATAAATAAATAACAAAAAGGACGAGGAGAACGAGGAAGATGATGAGAGAGAGAGCAGAAGGAAAGAAAGCGGGTTTCACACCCTCAACCTACATGTTCTTGTTCTCGGACGGGACTCGTAGTTGTGGCTGACACGGGAGTAATCGAGATGTAGGCTAAGTTGTGGTGGTTTAGGGTTTGTCTCCTAAGTTAGGGTTAGGGTTTGCTAGTGTAGTATTAGGGTTTGATTAGGGTAGAATTAGGGTTTCAAAAAGTTGTGTTGAAGTGTGTGCATGGGGGTGTATATATAGGCATTGCCCATGTACCCCGTCTAGGGTTACTCGACCGAGTAGCCCCTTGACTCGGTCGAGTGGCCCAAGCGCCTGCAGCCGAGCTTGAATAAGGGCCCACTCGATCGAGTGGAGCTGACACTCGACCGAGTGGGTCAGCTGGATCGAGTGGTTCGGGCTCTGGACCTTGAATTGGATATTTTGTGGGTTTTGCTTTTGAGTTGGACTTTTTGAGGTTTGTGTGGCTGTTTTCTGTGTGTCTCGGAATGACTTTGACCGGGGTTGACCCAATTGCTAAAAGTCGGTTTTATTTCCGGTGTCGGTTTTGATCCAAATTAGTCTTGTTTGACTTGAAACAACGCACTGGGCCTGAATTTGAGGTCATTTTTGTGAGATTTGTACTCCATAAGTGCTTAAGACAACAACTAATGGTTTTGAGCCCATATCCGAGCGCGTAGAAACACGTTAGCGTCCGATCATCATTGGGTGTTTTTTGGAAACTGCCATGGACACTTGGCAGTCAAAATGCGGGTGTCTACAGAAGTGAAGGGAGTTGAGGGTAAAACAAGATCTAAGGCCAAACTGAAAAGGATTGAGCAGGAGCAAAATTTCAGAACTGTTGCTGAGGAAAATACAGAGGGGATACTTGAGGGAGAGAATACAAGGAAGTGTCACAGGTGAAGGGGAAAGGTAAGGAAAAAGGGGAAGGAATTTCTAAGGAAAAGGGCAAGAAAATAGTTGAGGAAGAGGAGCCTGATTTGCATGAAAAACTTCCATCTAAAGGGAAGAAAAAAACACAAACCAGAAAAGGTAAGAGAAAGAGTAAGGATTCCGATTTCACTGACTCTGAGATTAGTGATGAGGATGATTCTGATAGAGATTATGGGTTTGGAGAGTATGATGTAGGCATTAATTAAGAGGATGATTTGTTTGTTACTAAAGACAATGGCACAATTCTGAATGGTTTAGATGATTTCTTATATCCAAAAGGTAAGTCCACTAAAACAACTTTATTAGATCCTAAGGAGAAGGTCATTTTGGGGGTGGATAACATAGAGGTGACCTTGAATGAAGAGTTATCTAACAATTCTGATGAACTTAGGAGCCTAAATGGATCTGATGAAGAGGGAGACACCTACCCAACCTTTAATCCAGATGTCGACTTCAAAAGGCCAGTAGTTCTTACTCTAGGTCTAAAGTTTCCTACTGTTAAGGTGTTTAGAAAGGCTTTGCAATATCATAGTGTGACTAACAACTACGACGACTACTATACACACAATGGGAAAGATAGAGTGACTGCCGTTTGTAAGAATAGGTGTGATTGTCCATGGAATAAGAAGAGGTCTAAACTAGGGAAGTGTAGCTGTGGGTCATTGAACCCATGTAGGTTTAGAGTTCATGCAGGGAAGTTTTTTGGTTGTGAAACATTTTAGATAAATAGTCAAAGGTTGACACATATTTGTGTCATGTCTAAATACAATAGGAAAGTCACTTCTGTACTTAGCTGACAAGTACATTGAGTTTTGGAGAGACAATATTGATTGGAAGCTTAAGGCATTCCATAAACAAGTTTTAAGGGAGGTTAGAGTGCATGTAAGCTACATGACTTGTTGGACAGCATGGCAAAGGGCTAAGCTCATTATCTATGGGAATGGGAAAGACCAATATGCACGTATTTGGGATTACGGAGCTGCACTTAAAAATACAACAATGGTTCCTCTGCTTTTGTGCTTTGTGACAGAATAGACAGACCCCCCCCCCCCCCAAATATTCAAAAGATTTTACACGTGTCTTCAAGCATGTAAGGAGGGATTTAGTAGAGGTTGTAGGCCAATTGTAGGTGTCGATGGCTGCCATTTGAGGGGTGTATACCCTGGTGTATGTTTAGTTGCAGTTGGTTTGGATGACAACAACAATATATACCCCGTAGCCTGGGCAGTAGTGGAAGTAGAGAATAGAGACACTTGGGTGTGGTTTCTTGAGCTCCTAAGCAATGATCTAGGAAAGGTAGAAGGGGAAGGGTTGACCTTCATGTCTGATAGACAGAAGGGTTTGGTTGACGCTTTAAGTGTCGTTGTACCAAAGGCAAAAGTGAGGTTTTGTGCAAGGCATATCTGGGCCAACTTCAAGAAAAGATTGAGTGGCCAAGTATACAAAGAAACCTTCTGGAAGGCTGCAAGAGCACTAACAAAGGTACATAACACTTTTTGTTTGTAATTGTTGGTACCTAATCACACTTTTTGTTTTAATTGCAGGGTCAGCTTTTGTCTGAGATGGAAGGTCTCAAGTTCCTTTCAGAAGATGCTTGGTCCTTCTTGAATTATATTCCACCAGAGCATTGGTCAAGATACGCTTTCCAGACTAGTTGCAAATCGGACCTACTCCTCAACAATGTCTGTGAGTCATTTTATTCTGTGTTGAGAGAAGTTAGAGACAAACCAATTCTTACTTTTCTTGAATGGATAAGAAGGTATGTAATGAAAATAATGTTTGAAAAAAGAGAGAGTGGAAGAGCATATGAAGGAAGGGTGATGAGTTATGTGAACAAGTACTTGTCGTATGCTGCTGATGAGGCTAGGTTTTGTATTTTGTCACAATCACAGTTGGGAGGGTACGAAGTGGAATATAAAGGGGAAACAACTACTGTGAGTTTGAATGGTAAGTCATGTTCATGCAACTCTTGGAACCTAACTAGATTACCATGCCCTCATGCAATGTCTTGCATTTTTCATAAAAGAATGAACCCTTTAAATTTTGTGGATGAGGCGTACTCGAAAGCTAGGTATATGATGGCATATGAGCCTGCAATTGCTCCAATGCCAGGGGATAACCAGTGGGAGAGAACTGGTTTACCAGAATCAATCCCTCCAAAGATGAGGACCATGCCTGGTAGGCCCAAATCTAGGAAGATAAGAAAGGAGGTTGGTGAACTAGAGGAGCAGCAGGTGAGAAGGGGGAAGAGGGTTAATAAATGTAGCAATTGTGGAGTGCTTGGACACTCCAAGAGGACTTGCAAGAACCCTAAAGCCACTCCAAATCAGATCAGAGCTCCGGGCGGAAGGCCTTTGGGAACAAGTGCGTGGACGCAAGAGGTCAGGGGGAAGGCGAAGAAAAGAGATGCTCAGAAGAAAAGATGGAAAGAAGCGCATAAGGTCGGGAATACTGAAGCAAGCACATCTGCTGGGATTGAAACCAACACACAATCATCAGTCAACAATCCTCAATGAACCTGCATTTCATTTATGTTTTACTGAATCTTGTATGAATAATGACTACTTAAAAACTAGTACTTTGACTTGTGGATCCTTGAATATGTTGCATTTTGGCTCCTATTTTGCATATTTTGGTTAAACACCACTGCTCACTGCTGGTATGATACTACTGCTGGGCATATGGTACTACTGTAATGCTACTACTGTAATGGTACTGCTCTAATGCTACTATGTACTGCAGCTTCTTTTTTAATGAAAATTGTATTGAAGGGCTAGTACTACTGTCATGCTCCTGATTCTACTATAATGCTAATGTCATCGCCACTGTCATGCAAAGTATATTGACGGGCATATGATACTAATGTACTAACTACTACTTACGCATATGACATAAATTTCGTCCACAAGTAGACACGCTTCATTAATAAACAAGTTCGTACATGAAGTCCGCAAATAATAAACCGTTCTTAGTAGCGCATTACATGAGATTAACTAAACTAAAAGACTACCACATCGACATGTACTTAGCCACCACGTAGAAGCAAACAATAGCACATATCGCCATTTGAATCACTTTGGAGAAAGATGTACGAGATCTAAGATTATCACGACATTCCATCCTTTTAACCGCATTCATTAAGCTCTCCAATTCAAATTGCATCTTCATTCTAGCATCCTTCAGGCATTGAACTTCACGATTCAAACTGTCAATTTCAGTATCGGTCGTTCGCTTACGCATCTTCAGCTTGTTGATAACATTTCTTTTCCACTCGGTTTGACTGCGATCGTGCCAACGAAACCATCGACAACCAACTGCACCCGTACTTATATTGGAAAATTTACATTTCTCAAACTGTCTTCCGGGATTTCCTGTTGTCCACGAAGTTAGTATCACAACAAAATGACCACAAAAACATTTGTTGCGGATTTCATCAACAATGTTACAACTTGATTCCGTAGACATCTTCCCTACAACAAACATCACCAACAATGACGATTTTTTTCTAGAAAATGTAAAAAAAAATGTGTGCACAGAGGAATCGAAGCACAATGTGTCAATATGTTAATAACAAGCCTACAAAACAACTATCTCTAAATAACAAATTTGTAAATGAATAAACCCTAAAAACTAACCCAATTAGAATTTTCTATTACAAAAAAATGACAATTACGAATTTACCTGAAGAATTAGTGAAACAAGCTTTGGAAGAATTAACAAGACTGGAGATTATGTAGTTGATGTGGGATGAGGTAGGGAAGAATCAATTTTAGTTGGTGTGGGATGAGATTGAAGATTATAAGGCTTTGGAAAAATATATGGGATTTCAATTAGGATATAAGGGGGAGGGGTAGTTTGGGTATTAAAAGGATAAAAAAAAGGGTACAAAATTCAATTTCGCCGGAATGTCATGCCGGAGTTTACAATTGCAAGCAGATTTTGAACTTTTGCAAGTTTTTGGCTGTTAAATAATAAAAATATTTTAAAAGGGAGTAAATTTTAATAAAGACAACTTTGAAGGGAGTAATTTCTAATTTACTCTATAGTTTATAATATAATTACTTCAATAAAAAAATTAATTTCCTACAGTGTAGAAATTTATAGATGTGATTATATGATTGACATAAGTTATACCCTTCTTTTTAGGCTCGTTTTGTTACCATTCAGGGTGGTTTTAATGCTAATTACACACATTTAGGGTGTTGTCTAGATTTGCATCCGTTTTGGTGTTTTTTTTGTGTTTTACAACTTATCTCATGCATAGCTTGGCTCAGTGTTCGTCTATCTCGATTGAGCCTCTTTTGCCAAAGGATTAGGAGCCATGAGCGACTCGACTTTCGAACCAGACATTTGTGAGTCGAAACATCTCGGAAGCATCTTAGCCTAGTAGCAGAGCCTCAGGATGTGCGCCAAGAATAAAGAAGCAAAGCATGGGAGAAAAACCTTAGGTGAAATAAGAGTGGAAAAGAAAATGAAGTTGAAGACCAGGCTGGCTAGGCGCAGACGAGCCGATTCTGGTGCAATTTGCACTATGCAGTGGCGCAATTTGTGCATCATTGTTGGCGCAGTCTACGCCGGAACCTGCGCAGCCTGTGCAAATTCACTTAAACCCAGATTTCAAGTTTCTAATTGCGCGAATTACGGACTCTCTCTTGGGCTTCTAATTTGTGAATTAGGGTTTTCGACATTACTATATAAGCTTGTAATACAACTTTTGTAAGGTTTATGAGGAGTTTTAATTTAGACATCTTTAACCTCTTTAATCTAGTTTTCATTTTTCTTTGCTTGGAGACCAAGATTGGATTATTATTTTTATTTTTTTAAAATGAAGAATTTTATTGATAAATCAAAACGTAGTTTACAAAAAATTGGTGGGCAACCAAGATACAATCTGGGCCCCCACCCCCTTAGCTATAGAAAAGTTAAGTCTAGTAAAAATAAATGGAGCAGCGCGTGCTCCGGCATCCTACGCTATCGAAAATTTTTGAATCATCTTAAGCAAGCCGATAGCATCCGCCTCCAATTCCCCCAGCGAAGAAAAGGAAAAGGGCAAGAACCCCTAACCAAGCCCCGTGCACAGGCCCTTCTACTTAGCGCATTTGCACCGAGCAACGTCCCCCACAACACGGCCTGACGTGAATTCAGAGAGCCCAGACTGAGTCAAAGGAGAAGACACTGTAAGATCAACGCAAACGTCACGCCCCCTATCCCACGAATAAAGAAGCAAATCCTCGAGACGCAAGGATCTTTCGTGATCATCAATCAGGCCAATATCGACCTTCTTATCCGCTGAGACTCCGGAACGGAAATAGATATCCAAAAGAGTGTCGCGAACGAAGTTATGCCAATGTTTTATACCGACAACCCCCGCACATGACACGGCATGGTCCCCAAAAATATCGTCGCCAAAAACCCGTGAGCAAGCAGAACACGGCCCAGGCACGGAAAACAAAGGAACGTCCAACCAATAGTTAAGCACACATCAGTACGTCCGACCGTTCATAGTCTGACCCAACCCTGCAATAGGGAAAGCGCGCAGCCAATCAGAAGCATGATAGCCTTGCTGAGACTTCCACAATGCAACCTGATGGGGGTGTCGAAGAAAACTATAAGTCTGCAGTACCCACAACCCTCGCGAAATATAAATATATGCCAAAGACTTCATAAGTTTGGGGGCAGCGATCTCACTAGGATTACGCACAACAGAACCCAGAACCTCCCTAAGCCGACACAAGGCCGCATCAAAAGCCAGGCCTGTAACAGCCCTAAATTTTTTCGACCAAAATAGAAGAACAAAAATAGGAAAATTTAAAGCCGTTACTCCGCATTTAGCTCACAAGGCCAAATGCTAGGCAAAAGAATAGCATATGAATTAAAAAGAAATATAAATCCGATGAGTAATTAAATGAAAACGTTGCAGCGGAAGACTTAAGTCTCACAAAATCCAAAACGGTTTAAAACAACTTCAATCCAAAATTCAACATAAATATAAATAGTTTGGAGGTAAATGTTAAATAATAAAATTCTTCCTCGCTCAGCATCCCGAACCAAATGCACCCATGCAGCATATTAATTGTACCTATCAACTGTACCCAAAACACAAATAGGTACAGGTTCCAGCGAAGAAACGACCCAAAACAAAAGAACGTCAGCAAAGCTGAGTAAAATATATTATATTGAAAACGTAAAACAATAATTATAAATTGTAAGATTTAAATATCATTGTCTCAATACCAAACCAAAAGTACTGTGAAAACAGTAGTCAAAACCAAAACCAACCAAAATGTAATGTCACCACCTGTGTGCCAAAGTCCTACCCTTTTGCACGGTCTAGAGGTATCACCTATGCCTAGCTAGACTTACTATAGTGCGCACTACTCACATTTGGGCAGTCAGTAGGATGAGGCTGCCAAAGGAGGAAGTCTAACTACCTAGCAAGTGGGGGGCCGGAAAACCCCACTTAACACAACTCGGGCCAGGAGTTCAGTTTCGGGACGAAATCTCAGGGACGTCTCAGACGCACCTCAACCTCATAGACCAACAGAGCTCCCAGAGTCTGTTATAACCACAAAAAATTGTACCAAAATAATACCAGCATGTGACTTGAGACACGAAGTTCCAATATCCAAAATATCACAAGAGTATCACAAAATATCACAAGAGTATCCAAAATAATAATAAAACCGTTTCAAACATATAATTTAAACCGAACATGCTCTTTACTTAAAAGTGAAAAGGTCAAAACGTCCTTACCTCTCGAGACGGTTAATCCAAGCTAATATAAATCCAGAAATTCTTTTTCCTCGAACCCACAAGCTACAATCAATATATTTTGATTCATTAATCTAATTGGTATTAAAACGGGTCTAACCTACGTAGTAGGTGTATATGCTACCGGAACCGCTTAACTAACTATTCACTCACTTGATAATGTCAAAAAGACGACAAGTAATCCCAAACTCAAACCATTCTGAACTATCACTCGATTTAAACTACTCGAGCATAAGTAACGAACCACCTCGTTCATTAAATTAAAACTCATATGATGAAGACACCAATAGTAAACAACTATACTAGATTAGCATCTATACACCCCCAATATTTTTCATTGCATAAAAATTCCGTACCAACTAATCTCTCACTAACGTCTTATCATTCAAGTACAGTATGTCAATCCTCCAATACTTACAATATTATAATTACCCATGAAATTTTGCAACCCTATTTAATAATCCTCATAATTTATTTTTAAATCTGGTTCTAAACTTGAACAAAAGAAACTGAAATTGAACCAAAACAAAATATTGGACAAGACTAAAATTGAGGTGGGAACTTACAATTTAGATGAGAAAGATTTAAATACGTGTTGGTAAAAGCAAGAATCGGAAACCGATTGCACGACGATGAGTGAACGGTGAAAAACGAACGGAAGGAGACGGAGTGACTGGTGGTTTGTGTGTCAGAGGAGTACAAAAGAG
Organism: Agrostemma githago; assembly: GCA_958450325.1. Classification (NCBI taxonomy): domain Eukaryota; kingdom Viridiplantae; phylum Streptophyta; class Magnoliopsida; order Caryophyllales; family Caryophyllaceae; genus Agrostemma; species Agrostemma githago. Next base: position 24,907,254 of record OY288255.1, on the reverse strand, counting down.
TTTTCTTTGTGAATTAGGGGAGAAAGGGGACGTGGGGTTTATATGGATTTCCTTGTTTTTTTTTCTTTCCTTATTTGTGTTTGGCCCAAATTTCAATTCGATACAAAGTCGGTTCATAAAATAACATTTCACTTTAAGAAAATCGAAACCGATTTATTATAAGACAACCCAAAATACTTTAATATTTATAATGACATTAAAAATATTTTACCAACTTAAAACCCGATTTAAATAAAAGTAGAAAAGTCAAGCTTTATAATTGACTCGGAAAATAATGGGGTGTTACAGACTTCCCTCCTTAAAACAAAACTTCGTCCTCGAAGTTTAAACCCGTCCTCGAAATAAAGTCTCACATTACTCATGAATATCCAAAATGACCCGCTCACTCCATATATCCAAAATCCACCAAAATTCTTCATATATCTCCAAAATAAATCATTTACTCCATATATCCAAAATCCGCCAAATTAAACACAACCTTAAAGATATCTCCCATTTCTAAATCCTCAAAATCCATAACTACCTAATTCCTCAAATTTCAAAGTATACAACTTCACCACCACCTAAATCCACCAGATAAGATCACCCAATTCCATAAGATAATACCAAAGTTCAAAACCACCCAAATTGTCACACTCCAAGGTAAAAGTATTACTTGCCAAGTTAAGAGCATGTCGGACAAAAATATTTAAATTATTTCAAAATTTTGAAAATCACAAGTTCAACCATTTTACAAGTGCGTAATGCACAAAAACAATTAATCAATCAAATAAGTGCGTTTAGCACTATCAAACCAATAATATGTGCGTTGAGCACGAAATCACCAATACGTGCGTTGAGCACAAACAAACCACAAATATGTGTAAACAAGTCAATTTCAACTAATAACCAATAACCAATGATATTGTGTTTATTAAGCATCGATAATAGCCAAAATATTCATATATTGTGACCAATAAATAGATATTAGCATGAAATCACACAAGAACATGCTTAGTTTACCACAAAAACAAGTAGTCATGCATATTTCTACCCACCTTAAAATAAAGCTTCGTACTCGAAGCATGAAAAATTCACCTTAGGCAAAAAGATGAGGGTATTTGTCTCTCATGGTTGGCTTAAATTTCTCCCAAAATATTGGAACACATATATTTGCTACCTAATAAAATATACTTTGAAACTCCATGATGTCCGCAAGTTGCTTATTCTCTCACATATTTTTCATGGGAATAAAATGTGCACTCTTAATTAATCTATTAATTATAACCCAAATCATATTATTACCTTCCTCTGACCTTGACAACCCAACTATAAAATCCATAAAGATTAATCTCCACTTCCACTCAGAAATTCCTAATGGATCTAACTCTCCATGATGTCTTATATGTTCACTCATAACTTTCTAATATATCAAGTATTGAGCCACAAAATCTGTCATTTGTTTCTTCATACTAATCCACCAAAATCCTAATTTCAAATCCGCGTGCATTTTATCACCTCCCAAATAAACATAATACATCTTTTCCTTTAATTCCTTGTGGTTAGGTACGCAAATTCTATCTCAACACTTAATAAATCCATTCGCAACGCGCTTGATAAAGAAGACTCATTCACCAACCGACTTATCCTAGAAAAATTCATCAGCACCTTTCAACTCTTTAATAACACTCATCAACTCGCTCTCAACAGAAAACACACTATACAAGGTTCCTAGTTTTGCCATTTTGATCCCAAATATCAGAAACTCTTCCATCAGTTTATCACGGTACATCACTAACAGTATTGTATGGGGAAAGGTTTGCTCAAGTCATCGGCCACCACATTGGCATTTCCTACCTGATACTGAATCTCGATCTTATAATCCTCACTCAAATCCAACAAGCTCCTTTATCTCACGATCTCAGGATTAGCTCCTAATGGGTAAATATATATCTTAAAATTCAGTGGTCATAAAAACATTAAAAGGGTACACCGAACAGTATGTCTCCAAATTTTCAAGGTAACGACTACGGTTGCTAACTCGAAATCATAAGTAGTGTAATTTTTTTTCATAAAGGTTCAACTGCCTAAATTCATAAGCAATCACTTTCTTATTCTACTGAAAAACACTAACTAATCCATTCTTAAAGTGCATAGGTTAAACTTCAGAAACTTCATTTCCATCCGGTAAGGCAAATCCTAAAGCAGTGGTCAATTTTCCTTTAAAATTCGAAATGATTCCTCACACCCCTCATCCCAATGAAATTTTATGGCTTTCTACATCAGTGTATGTAGTCATTGATCTATCTATTTGAAAAATCCCTCACAAATCTCCTATAGTAGCCAGCTAAACTCAAAAGTTACGAATTTCAGTCACAGATTTCGAACCAGGTCACTCCTTAACAACCTTAACAGGATCTACTAATACTCCATCCTTAGATATAATTTCCCCAAAATTACCCGTATCTGCCAAAAATCACACCTCAAAGATTTAGCAAATACTAATTTCCTCTCAAGATGTCTAAGATAAATCGTAAATGTTCCTCATTCTTCTCTACATTCTTTGAATAAATACTATGTCATTAATGAATCTCACAACAAATTTATCTAGGTAAATCCTCAAAGTTTGGTTCCTCAAATCCATAAATACAGTAGGTACATTAGTCAACCAAAAAGTCATCACAGTCACTCATAATGGCCATATCTAGTAGAAATTATAGTCTTAGGTAAAACCTCAAACGTTATCATTAGTTAATGGTACTCAAATTGCAACTCAACTTTAGGGAAAATAAAAGCTCCCTTCAACTGGTCAAATAAGTCATCAATCCTAGGTAAGTGAATCTTATTCTATATAGTAACTTGATCAAATTCCCGATAATCAATACATAATCTTAAAGTTTCATCATTCTTTTTTTCCACAAATAAATCAGGGTCACCCCAAGGCGGCACACTAGGCCTAGTTCATCCCCAAAATAACATCAAAGTAGGGTAATGGAAATTCTATCAGGTTTGCCTTAGAATCATGATCACCAATAAAACTGACACATCCCTATAAACCCTCTTACAGTTTACTAAGTCCCCAGATGGCATGGTAAAATCATAATCCACAATTTCACTAGATTCAACATTCATTTTATCCACAAACTTAGTCGAAATAAAAGAGTGAGGTGCACCAGAATCAAATAAAACATGAGCTAAAATAGAGTTCACTAGAAAATTACACGAAACGATATCTGTGTTTTCGGCTTCTTCCCTATTCATGACATAGAGCTTCCCAGTAGGCTTTTTGCTATTCTGTGCAGTATTTACTTGGCCCGCGGGTTTACTAGCTGCAGTAATGTTGGTCTGAGTCGGAGCTGGATTCCTAAAATTATTCTTAGTTGTGGACCTACCAAAATTTTGTGTGTTCCCCTGACCCTCAAATCGGTTATTCTGATTCACACTAGCACTAGTAGATTGCGTAGCACGAGGTTTCCCTGCCTTCTTGTTCCTACACTCGAATTCTCGATGTCCTAACTTCCCGCACCAGTAGCATGTCACCTTATTTCCTTGACAGTCAACGCCTGGGTGATCTCCCTTGCATAACTTACAGTAGTAATGTGGGGTAAAGTCATTAGTTGTTCCCTGTTTTTTCCTCTCCAGCTATTACTTTCTTCCTTCCCATCCCTCTAAAAGATCAAGACTTGTGTTGGGTATTATTATTAGCATTGAAATTCCCTCTCTTTGCTGGGTTGTCAGATTGATTCCCCTGAAACTCCCTCTTCTTAGTCCCAGTACTTCCCATCTCAACCTCCATCTTTTGGTTACTCCTCTCAATATTAACAGCCCTAGCATAGACATCTCTTAATGAAGTGAATGTCTCTTCAGCAAACCTACCCTTAATCTTCCAATGTAACTTATCCTCAAACCTAGATGCTTTAATCCCCTACGTTGGCACTAGCTCCTTAGCAAAACGACTAAGCTCAATAAATTTATTATAAAGGTCTTTCACACTCATCTCATCGGTTTGCTTTAGATCTCCAAATTCAGCTAACTTTATGTTTTACATGTTCTGGGAAAAATTCTGCTTCTAATATTTTCTTAAGAGTATCCCAGTCTTTATCATATAATGTATGTGTGCCATTTGGATTTCTAATCCTAATTGGTTTCATAAAGTCCTCTTTCACAGTCTGCCACCAAATATCCGCCTCTTCTTTTAGATAGAAGACAGTGATCCTAGCCTGAAATTCATGTGGACAACCTACAGCTAGAAAAATTTTCTCCATCTTCCTAACCCAATTATCTAGTTCATTAGGATCCCCTTTCCCAGTAAAAGTCGGCGGTTTCTTCTTCTGTACCGCTTCAGACATCCCAGCAACAGTGGGTGTAGGATCATTCTCGTTCTCAACTCTATCATTCATATTCTGGGTAACAGTGGTCATTTGTTGCACAGCTTGGAGAAGAGCTGCATTCTGAGCTATCAATTGTGCCATCATAGCGACCTTATCATTGTTTTCATTTTCTTTTCGTGGAGGCATTATTACTATAGATATAAACAATATTCTATTAAGTCCAAGTATAAGAAGGTTCAATCACAAATCACAAATCACAAATATTAATGCAAGTAGCATTCATCTCTATCACAGTTCAATTAGGTAAGAATAGTAACAGTATTAAACATGACAAATATAAATATACATATATATATATATATATATATATTTATATATATAAATAAAATAATTCATGCGTATGCAATGCACCCAATCCACCCATCACTCTCGGTTTAAAAAGAAAGGTTTTTTTTAAAAAAAATTAGTAAAGTAGTATTTTTTTTTAAACCATTTCAAATTTTGCAAAACATTTGGGAAAGACCTATTGCTCTGATACCAACTGTAACAGCCCTAAAAATTTTCGACCAAAATAGAAGAATAAAAATAGGAAAATTTAAAGTCGTTACTCCGCATTTAGCTCACAAGGCCAAATGCTAGGCAAAAGAATAGTATGTGAATTAAAAAGAAATATAAATCCGATGAGTAATTAGATGAAAACGTAGCAGCGGAAGACTTAAGTCCCACAAAATCCAAAACGGTTCAAAACAACTTCAATCCAAAATTTAACATAAATATAAATAGTTTGGAGGTAAATGTTAAATAATAAAATCCTTCCTCGCTCAGCATCCCGAACCAAATGCACCCATGCAGCATATTAATTGTACCTATCATCTGTACCCAAAACACAAATAGGTACAGGTTCCAGCGGGGGAACGACCCAAAACAAAAGGACGTCAGCAAAGCTGAGTAAAATATATTATATTGAAAACGTAAAACAATAATTATAAATTGTAAGATTTAAATATCATTGTCTCAATACCAAACCAAAAGTACTGTGAAAACAGTAGTCAAAACCAAAACCAACCAAAATGTAATGTCACCACCTGTGTGCCAAGGTCCTACCCTTTTGCACGGTCTATGATGGTAGGATTTGTCGTGGGTCCTAACCAACAATAAATAACCAACTAATCCTAGTGGGTAGCTAGGGTAAGTCGGGTCGTGTCCACGGAGACGGTATTGTAAAGTCTAGACTATGTCAACCTAAAAACGAGACTAGGCTACCAAAACAACACAAAGAAGGTGATAATTGACAAACTGTGATGGAAGAGAAGGTATGAACTAGACTAACCATGAACTAGCTAAAACAAGACTAAATGAAATAACTAGAGACTAACTAAGCAATGAACAAGGGAAATTAAAACTAATAACAAGGATGAATCAATAAGGAAGGGAGTAGGGTTAGGTCGGGTTCTTAAGTGTGGAAGGGTAATTGGGTGATCAAGGGTGTAGGTGTCTCCTAGTTGCTAGAGTCGGTTTGCGCTCTCGCGTCTAAACCAAAGTCAAGGTAGGTTCGCGCTCTCGCGTCTAAACCCAAGTCCGCACTCTCGTGTCTACGAGTATTCCCAACACAATCACACACTAGACAAACAAGGAGAAGAGGAATACAAGTATGAGAAGCATTGGCCACTACTACCCACACAAGCAATTCAACAAACACATAGAGTGCCCAATATGTGACTAACAACAAAATATTCACCTTTACCCCTAATCAAACCCTAATCACCCATAATCTACCCTTAATCCCCCTACTAACCCCACAAGAAAACTACTCACTCATTATCAAGATAAAACTAACATGAACAAGAGAAATCAAACTAAACATCCAAACATCCAATATAAAAACAAACAATAACAATAAACAATATGTAAAGATTCAAACTTGATAAATAAACAAAGAACAAAAGTAAAAGGGAGAAGAGGATTATACCAAACTAACAAGGATGAAAAAGATGAGAACTTGAATTAATAAGAAACCCAAATAAAACTCCAAAGTTGTCAAGCTTGGAATAATCTTCAAGAATCTCCTTAATACAAGACTAATTACAATGATTAACTAAAGATTAAAGGAAGATTAAACTAATGGGAGGAACACTAATCTAGGGTTTTGAAAGCTTAAGAGAGGCCTACGAGAGTCTAGGGTAATGTCTCCCCCTTAAACAATACAAGAAAGAAGTATTTATAAGGTTACAAGAGTGGAGGAGAAGAAGAGAAGTCACGCGGGCTATATCTGATCCTTCCCGGTCGGGATGGGCCATCCTTCCCGTTCGGGAAGAGCTCAACACAGCAGCTCTCTCTTTTGTGCACCTCATCCCCGACGGGATGAGGTCCTTCCCATCGGGGATGGGTCTTGTAGGCCTCCAATATGATCTTTAAGGTCCCTCCTTGCCTCTCATGGGTTTCTCATCGATTCTCGGGACTCGGGATCGAGCCTAAGGGGCTCGGGAATGGGTCCCACGGTCTCGGGATCGAATCCAAGGAATCGAGTGATCGTTCCTTCACTTCGTCGGCCCAAAAAGTGTATGTATCGAGTCGGATTCGTTCCAATTCTTCACAAATAGTCTCGGGAACCTAAAACAAACTAGAAAAAGCATAAGTAACCCATAAATCGCTCCCAAGGAGCGATTCCACAAGGAAAACGGGACCAAAACACAGCAAATTAGGCACTACAAACTACACTTATCAACTCCCCCACACTTAACCCTTACTCGCCCTCGAGTAAGCACATACTAACTACTAAACTAGCCAAGCGGATATTAGCGCACCTTACGCCCTTTCAACTCACGCGAGTACACTTTAGAGGAAAAGTATACTCCGCAAGGCAAGTAAGGTCTTGCGACAAAATTATGGATGCAACCGGACACAAAACACATAAACAAACAAACATACAAACAAACAAATAATCGGTTCCACCCAAAAGAAAACAAATACCGCTTCCCTCAAACAAGCGGTGAAAGAAGTACCGGTTTAGGACTCGAGGCAAGTGACAACGTTCCCAAGCTAGCAATACAAACCAAGATGAACTAAACCCTAATAGTATGACGATAAAGCAACAAAAACGTTGGTAACTTACCTAGGTCCTCCTAACTTTCTAAGAACGTACTACGGGACGATCGGCGGGATGGAAAAAGGATGAACCACGGTGTTAGTCGACACTGTAGGTAAATGAGACCCCGTCCCCTTTAGCGATGAGCCAAGAGGGTCGTCCCGTGCCCAAAACCGCTCAACTAGTCCAAGTAAAAAGGTGGAAATATTTGCAAAGTGAGGGAAGACCGACCATTATCGCTATCATCCTTCCTAGGGACTCGGTCCTTTGGTAGGCTCTTCACGGTAATAGTCGGTAAAAGGCTTATTTTTGTGGGGTTAAGATCTTTTTGTGAGACGATTTTCTTTTTGGCATTTTTTTTCTTTCTTTTGCATTTTTGCTTTGTGTGTTGCTATGCCATTTCTTTTTCATCTTTTCTATTTTCTTTTTGGCTTTTTTTTGCCTTTTCTTTTTCTTCAATCTTTTCTTTCTTTCATTTTCTTTCTTTTTCTTCTCTTTGCCCTTTTGGCTTGATTTGAGTGATAGGCATTTCTTTGCAACTAAGAAAGATGATTTCAACAATTTGCAAATTTATTTGGTGGATATGTGTGGAAGGTAGGGAAATGGGTAAGTCGGGACGGCGCCTTCCCTTCAAACCCACAAAAAGGTGGAAAGACTTGGACTAATCAAACAATCCCAAACACGGTCACCTAAGGGACAGGACTCGGCAACCAAGGCCTTTTCACACCGTGGGTGGTCATAATGGTCAAAATGCAAATCCCGAAGTAAATCCCTAGTAAGCTAGGTGGGCTCAAGGTAAAGGACCAACGAAATCATTGATTTAGGGTCATTCTACTAGATTAAAGTCCAAGACTCGATTTACATTACTAGAAAGGGAAAGTAAGCCCTTGCACACTAGCCTCTAAATCGGGTTTTCGAAAACCTTTTTACACACTAAACACAATTACACACACAAAACAAAGACTCAACGAAAACGAAAGAAAAAGAGACAAAAGGCAACAAAATAAAACAAAACAAGACAAGCACATAAACAAAACAAACACCACCCCAAACTTCCAAACAAGTCACCAAATCAACAACAAATATGCATCAAGCTCCACCCGAGCACACAACATCACAATCTCCTCCAAACTCCACAAGAGACAAAGGGGAAAAAGGGATAAAAGATGTTACCGGAGGTCTAGAAAGCTCTCCAAAGCTATCGGTGATTTAAGCAACCTATAAGGAAAAAGGGAGGCAAAACACGCACAACACAACAAATGTACGACAAAACGACACAAAAGGAAAAACACACAAAATAAAATCTTTTTGATTTTTGTGAAAAATTTACAAATTTTTAGGGTTTTTTAAAGATTTTTCGAGAAACTACGAAAATAAAACTAACTACGATAGAATATCGCTCCCCCACACTTAAACCGAGCAATGTCATCATGCTCGATCGTAGTGTGTGGAGACACCAAAAAGAAAAGAGAAACTACGAACATAAAGCTAGAATTTGAAACGAAAAGCGGAGAAAAAGGGTAGACTGTGTCCGGCCGGGGTGTAATCAAGTCACCATGGGCCGAGACGAGAAAAGATATGAATGGGGGGGAAAAAAAGGAAATGGGAGGGGAGGACTAGGTGTAATCAAGTCACCTAGTCCGGATTCCGCCTAAATCCGACTAAATCCTACAAAAAGGGTGAAAATCTTGTAAATTTGGATTTTGAAATGACTCTCGATGTAGTCACGTCATCGAGAGTCGGGAGCAATAACTACCAAGGCCTCGAATGCCACCATGACACCATGACACAAAAGTGTAAAAAAAAAGGGAAGGGGGATAAACAAGGGAAAACTAGCAATAAAAGACGGAAAAGAAAGGATAGTTGTCGTACCCATCGGTTAGCAACTCACTCGCTCCATCGTCTCAATGATCAATATAGGCACTTTGCTAGTCTTCATCATTGTCATCCCTCTTCAAACTTGTTAATAACGCATGGTTGAGGTAGTAATGGTATGAGGAGGTAGGATTTGATGTGAAACTCGGTGTAAAGTGAAGAGAAAATGAGGTGAGGGTTTGTAAATGAGGTGCACGGGTCATATGGTATGTGCAAGGATAGGTAGGGAGGTTGGGAGGGGGTATAAAGTGGTTGGATGGGCTCTCATGACCAAGAAGAGGCAAAAGGGGGAGCAGGGGACCATCCCGGTCAGGAAGGATGGTCCCGGTCGGGATGCCCTCATCCCGGTCGGGAAGACACTCCAGGAAGCTCAATTCTTGGTACACTCATCCCGATCGGGATGGCTCCTTCCCGGTTGGGATGGCTCCTTCTTCCCGATCGGGAAGCCTTCTTCCCGGTCGGGATGAATCTTCTAGCCTCCCACAAACCCAAAAGCTTATCCTAAGCTTCAAAAACCGATTCCCTTGCTCACAATCCATGCTCTATCGATGGCCAATCTTCTCTAGGAATCACCTTCACTTCACACCTATCACAATAAACTCAAATACAACATCAAATTCCGTCCCTCACATCGCTCAACAACAATCCAAATAACAAGAAATTCACAAAAACTAAAAGGAATTACAAGAAAGAGATATATATACAAAGGGACGGTCCTTTTGGAACTCCGTCAAACCATGGATGGTGCTTTCTTCAATTCTTATTCATCAACACTATAACCGATTCCATCTCCATTAAGGGCACGAAGAAACAAATCGAAGGCTCTCGAGAAATCTTCGATCAAGCTTGTAATATAACCATCCACACTCCAAGGTTCTTCACAACCTTGTCTCGACGTTCCCGGGGCATCCCGATCTACTAAGTTCAATGGCTTGAACTTGTACTTGCGATCCTTCGGTATATACCCAAACGTCCACCTATCTTCATGTGGCCCCAAGGGAGGCTCATCTTTCTTCTTGTCATGGAACTTGTCTTCAAACTCATGATTTGGGCATTCATCCGCCCCAAGCTCGGAATCATCATCTTCAATTCCATAGAAGTCCTTCTTCAAGCATTGTCCCGATTCTTCCCCTAGATCGATGTCCTTCGTGGTGTGGATCATATTGCAAGACTCGTCATTAGTAGGCGAGGTGTTGCCTTGGAGGTCGAACACGAGCTTTTCTTCGCCTAACTCAAATGTGATCCTACCGTTCTTCACATCGATCATGGCACCGGCGGTATGTAGAAATGGGCGCCCAAGGATAATGGGAGTGATAGCATCTTTCGGCATGTCAAGTACAAGAAAATCGACCGGAACGAAGAACTTCCCGATTCTTATTGGCACATCTTCTAACATCCCCAATGGTCGGTTGAGTGAACTATCGGCCATTCAGAGTGTAACGGAAGTGCACTTGAGCTCCTTCATTCCAAGTCGCTCACAAATAGAGTAGGGAATGATGCTTACACTCGCACCCAAATCACATAATGCTCTATCAATCTTGAAGTTGCCTATGGTGCATGGGATCGAGAAACTACCCGGATCCTTCAACTTGGGAAGCGTAGAACCTTGAATAAGCTCGCTCACCACCCTTGTGAACGCTATGGTCTCTTCCTTGTCGATGGATCTCTTCCTAGCCAAGATTTCTTTCATAAATCTTCCATATGCCGGGATTTGGGTAAGTAGCTCGGTAAATGGGACACTCACATCCAATTTCTTCACAATGTCTAGGAATTTGTCAAATTGAACATCCACCTTAGTCTTCATTTGCCTTGTTGGGAAAGGCAACTTGATATGAACCTTGTTTTGCTCGATAGGGGTGGACTTCTCAAATGACGCTTTCCCTTTACCCCTGTCTTTTCCTTGAAGTGGGGGAAGCTTGTCTTCATGGGGTTTCTCAATCTCCCATAAGACTTGCTCCTGCATTGGATCTTCCATGCTTGAGTTTTCTTGAGTTGGAGATGCAACTTTCCTCATTGCTTCTTGCATTGGTTCTCGCTCACTAGGGGATAAGGGGGAATCATAAGATGTACCACTCCTCGTGGTAATAGCATTTACATGCTCAAATTTTGGTGTTTCACCTTGAGGAGGTAGTTGCCCCTTTGGTCTTGAAGAGCTTCCCGAAGCAACTTGAGATATTTGAGTCTCAAGCATCTTCATATGAGCATCTCTTGCTATGTTATCCCTTTGAACATGAGCAAAGAACTCTTGTTGGTTTCTTGCCATCTCCATTTGGCTTCTTTGCATATCCATCATAGATTTTTGCATGTTGAAATCTCGAGGTGGAGATTGTGGATTGTGCGGAGTATCGGTGATGGCTAGAGGAATACCATAGTCATAAGTGGGAGACCGGCTCCTTTGCTTGCTTTGTTGTTGTTGACCTTGAGTTGCTTGTTGTTGTTGACGGTTCCCTTGGAACCCATGAGAATTGCCTTGATTAAGGCCTTGAGTGTTACCTTGGTTGTTTTGATATCCTTGATTGTGTTGGTTTCCTTGAAAACCACCTTGATTGAAGTTCCCTTGTTGGAACCCTTGATTGTTGTTGAAGTTACCTTGGTTATGTTGCTTGAAATTGTTGAATGGTCTTGGGTTACCCACATAACCTTGGTAACCTTGATTGTTGTCCCTTAAGGGAGGTGGAACATAAGGACGAGGTTGTACAGCTTGTTGATTTGAAGCTTGATGGGAAGCTTGGAACATATTAGGAGGCACCTTGCTTGAACGCTTGAAAGGCGTTCACTTGCTCAATACTTCCTCGACAATGTATAGGCTCATGTCCAACTATCCCGCAAGTATCGCACATCCCATAATAAGGTGTAGGAGACACAACTCCCAAAGCATTAACTTCATGAATCAAGTGTTGGTTGGAGGAACTAGTGCTTTGAACTTGATTGAGGTGGCTTTGGAGCTTCTTGTCAATAGTCTCCATGTGAGTTCTTAATTGAGCTCCAAGGTCAATGCTTAGTTGTGTAATGGCATCGACCTCGTGCCTACCTCCTCGATTCGCCTTTCTAGGCCTTGAGTATTGGGAGTTATGCACCGCCATCTCCTCGATTCTCACCCAAGTTTGATCGTCATCGACCTCGGTAAACCTACCATTAAAGCCCATATTGAGTATACCTCTTGAGTCCTCATATAGACCGTTCCAAAACTGTTGGACTAAGAACCATTGTGAAAGTCCATGGTGGGGGCATGATCTAACCAAAGACTTAAACCGTTCCCAAGCTTCATAAAGGCTCTCTTCATCCCGTTGTTGGAAACCGGTGATGGAGGCCCTTAGCAAATTTGCCTTTTCCGGAGGGTAAAACTTTTGGTAGAACGCCAATGCAAGTTTCTTCCAAGTATCGATACCCATGGTTGCCCTATCGAGACTCTTTATCCATTGCTTTGCTTTTCCAATGAGAGAGAACGGGAAAAGTACCAAACGGATTTGATCTTGAGTAACCCCGGTTTGGGAGATAGCATCTCAATAATCGGAGAAGGTCTCCATGTGTTGTTGCGGGCGGGTCTTCGGTGGGCAAACCACTAAATTGATTTCTCTCCACAAGTTGGATGAATTGTGTCTTTGCCACGAAATTTCTGGTATATGTATCCGGTAAAGTACTCGGTCCCGGCAAGACATCCTCGGTAAAAGTGGAGTGAGATGAAAACTTCGGCATGATTGGATATGCGGAAAAAGATGGTGTAGACGGTGTTGATGTAGAACTAGAAGGGGAACTAGGACTAGAAGAATGGATAGATGAACCAAAGGGATTTATGAAGATCCCTTCGGCCGTCTCTCGAGGTGACTCGTTAAAGTCGGATCCTTCAGCTTGCTCTTCAATGGTATTGCTAGTACCCGGTTGAGAGTGTCTAACCCGATCAATCGTCCGTTGGCGAAAGGCTCTAAAGAGTCTCTCTGGCTCTGGATTGAAGAGAAAGAAATCGCCTCTCCTCCTAGGCATACACTACACACTTGAGCAAACGTAAGACCACCTAGTGCTTTTTGGGCACTAGGCAAAGACAATAAACGAACACAACGAAAAACAAAGAGAAAAGAAAGCTAAGAAAACAAGAGAAACCTACAAAATATGCACAAGAGATGATAGAAGAGCACAAAGAAGGGTAACTAAGTCAAGCTAGAAGTAAACTAAGTCTAAACAATGCACCGTCCCCGGCAACGGCGCCAAATTGATGGTAGGATTTATCGTGGGTCCTAACCAACAATAAATAACCAACTAATCCTAGTGGGTAGCTAGGGTAAGTCGGGTCGTGTCCACAGAGACGGTATTGTAAACTATGTCGACCTAAAAACGAGACTAGGCTACCAAAACAACACAAAGAAGGTGATAATTGACAAACTATGATAGGAGAGGAGGTATGAACTAGACTAACCATGAACTAGCTAAAACAAGACTAAATGAAATAACTAGAGACTAACTAAGCAATGAACAAGGGAAATTAAAACTAATAACAAGGATGAATCAATAAGAAAGGGAGTAGGGTTAGGTCGGGTTCTTAAGTGTAGAAGGGTAATTGGGTGATCAAGGGTGTAGGTGTCTCCTAGTTGCTAGAGTCGGTTTGCGCTCTCGCGTCTAAACCAAGGTCAAGGTAGGTTCGCGCTCTTGCGTCTAAACCCAAGTCCGCACTCTCGTGTCTACGACTATTCCTAACACAATCACACACTAGACAAACAAGGAGAAGAGGAATACAAGTATGAGAAGCATTGGCCACTACTACCCACACAAGCAATTCAACAAACACATAGAGTGCCCAATATGTGACTAACAACAAAAGATTCACCTTTACCCCTAATCAAACCCTAATCACCCATAATCTACCCTTAATCCCCCTACTAACCCCACAAGAAAACAACTCACTCATTATCAAGATAAAACTAACATGAACAAGAGAAATCAAACTAAACATCCAATATAAACAAACAATAACAATAAACAATATGTAAAGATTCAAACTTGATAAATAAACAAAGAACAAAAGTAAAAGGGAGAAGAGGATTATACCAAACTAACAAGGATGAAAAAGATGAGAACTTGAATTAATAAGAAACCCAAATAAAACTCCAAGGTTGTCAAGCTTGGAATAATCTTCAAGAATCTCCTTAATACAAGACTAATTACAATGATTAACTAAAGATTAAAAGAAGATTAAACTAATGGGAGGAACACTAATCTAGGGTTTTGAAAGCTTAAGAGAGACCTAAGAGAGTCTAGGGTAATGTCTCCCCCTTAAACAATACAAGAAGGAAGTATTTATAAGGTTACAAGAGTGGAGGAGAAGAAGAGAAGTCACGCGGGCTGTATCTGATCCTTCCCGGTCGGGAAGGAATGGTCCCGGTCGGGATGGGCCATCCTTCCCTGTCGGGAAGAGCTCAACACAGCAGCTCTCTCTTTTGTGCACCTCATCCCCGACGGGATGAGGTCCTTCCCGTTGGGGATGGGTGAATATGATCTTTAAGGTCCCTCCTTGCCTCTCATGGGTTTCTCATCGATTCTCGGGACTCGGGATCGGGAATGGGTCCCACGGTCTCGGGATCGAATCCAAGACATCGAGTGATCGTTCCTTCACTTCGTTGCCTCCAAAAAGTGTATGTATCGAGTCGGATTCGTTCCAATTCTTCACAAATAGTCTCGGGAACCTAAAACGAACTAGAAGAAGCATAAGTAACCCATAAATCGCTCCCAAGGAGCGATTCCACAAGGAAAACGGGACCAAAACACAGCAAATTAGGCACTACAAACTTCACTTATCAGTCTAAAGGTATCACCTATGCTTAGCTAGACTTACTATAGTGCGCACTACTCACATTTGGGCACTCAGTAGGATGAGGCTGCCAAAGGAGAAAGTCTAACTACCTAGCAAGTGGGGGGCCGGAAAACCCCACTTAACACAACTCGGGCCAGGAGTTCAGTTTCGGGACAAAATCCCAGGGACGTCTCAGACGCACCTTAACCTCATAGACCAACAGAGCTCCCAGAGTCTGTTATAACCACCAAAAATTGTACCAAAATAATACCAGCATGTGACTTGAGTCACGAAGTTTCAATATCCAAAATATCACAAGAGTATCATAAAAATTCACCATTGACAAAATAATAATAAAACCGTTTCAAACATACAATTTAAACCGAACATGCTCTTTACTTAAAAGTGAAAAGGTCAAAACGTCCTTACCTCTCGAGACGGTTAATCCAAGTTAATATAAATCCAGAAATTCTTTTTCCTCGAACCCACAAGCTACAATCAATATATTTTGATTCATTAATCTAATTGGTATTAAAACGGGTCTAACCTACGTAGTAAGTGTATATGCTACCGGAACCGCTCAACTAACTATTCACTCACTTGATAATGTCAGAAAGACGACAAGTAATCCCAAACTCAAACCATTCTGAACTATCACTCGATTTAAACTACTCGAGCATAAGTAACGAACCACCTCGTTCATTAAATTAAAACTCATATGATGAAGACACCAATAGTAAACGACTATACTAGATTAACATCTATACACCCCCAATATTTTTCATTGCGTAAACATTCCGTACCAACTAATCTCTCACTAACATCTTATCATTCAAGTACAGTATGTCAATCCTCAAATACTTACAATATTATAATTACCCATGAAATTTACAACCCTATTTAATAATCCTCATAATTTATTTTTAAATCTGGTTCTAAACTTGAACAAAAGAAACTGAAATTGAACCAAAACAAAATATTGGACAAGTGTAAAATTGAGGTGGGAACTTACAATTTAGATGAGAAAGATGTAAATACGTGTTGGTAAAAGCAAGAATCGGAAACCGATTGCACGACGATGAGTGAACGGAAGGAGACGGAGTGACTGGTGGTTTGTGTGTCAGAGGAGTACAAAAGGGTTTTCTTTGTGAATTAGGGGAGAAAGGGGACGTGGGGTTTATATGGATTTCCTTGTTTTTTTTTCTTTCCTTATTTGTGTTTGACCCAAATTTCAATTCGATACAAAGTCGGTTCATAAAATAACGTTTCACTTTAAGAAAATCAAAACCGATTTATTATAAGACGACCCAAAATACTTTAAAATTTATAATGACATTAAAAATATTTTACCAACTTAAAACCCGATTTAAATAAAAGTAGAAAAGTCAAGCTTTATAATTGACTCGGAAAATAACGGGATGTTACAAGGCCAGGGGCCGGGACGCCCGTAACACGAAGCAGCGTAGCCTGCAAACCCGCGGATTGCAGTCGAGATGCCACAAAAGCATAATGAAGGACATCTCCAGCGGGGTACACCCCAAGCCCTCCAAAAGAAAAGAAAAGAGTGGCAAGCCGCCACTGCCAATCGCCAAACCCCGGCCCAGACGCAATAGCAATACGTTCTAAATGAGAATGAAGAACCGCGTCAAAAGCAAGCTGAACCGACTCAAAAACAGTCGGTGGGCAAGTATGCAAAGCAAAATAAAGTTTGGAGATACTAGAACAGGCCCGGAGCAACAACAACTCACACTGGGGATCATCAAGTAGAGTGACGGAACCCATAAGCGCGATAGTTCTGGTCACTCTACTCATCACGAGCTCACTGCTGAAATCATGACACGCACTAACAGGTCCGCCAGGGACTTTGACACCACGCATCGGTCTGGCAATAGCAGGGGGAAAGACACCATAGAGCCTGCTCCTAGGATCTTCCATAGGCAAAAAAACCTCGGTTTAGTGACATTAAGATGAAGTCCCGATCGAGGACCATCTTCCATAATCAGTTCCAGAACCTCTCCCACGACCAAGGTATCCCCGACGATAGTGCCATCATCCAAGTACCAAGCCTGCAACCGCAAGTCAAAAGAGTCTCGGATCTTACAAACCAAGGGATGTAAAACTAAAGAAAAAAGCGGAGGATTCAGAGGATCACCCTGCTGGACCCCCTAACAAGACCACATGATGTGCTCACCATAATATAATCGAGCAGGAGTAGAATACCAAAATTCAACCCACCGGGAAAGAACAGGGCAGTGATTACGAATCTCTTGTAACATGATCTCCCGATCCACCATATTATTATTGTTGTTGTTGGTGGTGGTGGTGGTGGTGTAGATACCCGCATTTTGCCTGCTAGTATCTATAGCAGTTCCCGACAAAACACCCGATGATGATCGGACGCTAACGTGACTTAATACGCTCGAATACGGACTTGGAATCAATAATATCCGACGTGGGCATTTAGCGAAGTGCAAATCTCTCAAAACCGACCTCAAATTCAAGCCCAGTGGGTCCTTTCCAATAAAATGAGACTAATTTGGGCCAAAACCGACACCAAAAATAAAAACCGTCTTTTGGCGACCGAGTCAAAACCCTGTCAAAGACGAATCCGTCACATAAAAATCAGCTAGATTCACTTCTAGAAGCTTGTCCAACAACCAAGATCAATTCAAAATATTCAACAAATCATGCCCTATTTACACTCCCTCCTTCCCGATCCACTCGATCGAGTGGTTCACATCCACTCGGTCGAATAAGGCCATGAACCGGCCAAACCGGGCTTGAACCGGGCACTCGATCGAGTGCACCCGCCCCATTCGATCGAGTGGCCCTAAGCCGGGGTATTTCTTCTATAAATACCCCATCACCCTAAGCCATTTCACAACTTTAAGCATTAAAAAACCCTACATCTTTTTCACCCATTCAACCCTACACTTCACACAACATTCATCATCCTACACATCTTCAACCTTCAAACCTTCATCACCCTTGAGTTCTAGGCACTCATACACATACACACACATACATATTCAAAATCCCGAGATCAAAACTCGTCAAAGACACACACCATAACTCACCTTACATATCTCGACACTCCCGCGCTCCCGTCGCTATTACGAGCCGTTTCCAATGCCATTTTAAGCATGTAGGTTGAAGGTGTAATTCAAATCCCGACATCTCCTTTCTCCTTTCTCTTTTTCGATTATTATTATTATTATTATTATTATTATTATTATTATTATTATTATTATTATTATTACTAACACTAACATTTTAATTTCGTTACTAACATTTTAATTTTGCTACTAACATTTTATTTATCGCAATCTAACATTTTATTTATGTACTCTAACACCTAACATTTTATTTACTGTTTATATTCCGTCTTATATAATACCGTGTATAATTATTTAACAAAACTATTTTCAAAACGATCCGAGCAACGTCTGTTGAGGCTAAATTAATGATCGTAGGCCATAAAGCCAAATTACGATATTACAATGCCGATGACTTAAGTTTGCAACGACGGTCGAATTTTTGGGTCGAATATGTTTAATTACGAATTCCGCATAAAGTCTATTTAATCCCTTTACAAGTCGTATTGGAGGTGGCGCCCTTCGAGGTGCGCCGCCCTAAACACTTAAGGGCGTAATAGATCGTGGAGATTCGTCGTTAAATATGTCCGACCACATTTCTTTCAAAATATTATTCTAAAAGAATCATCGACAAATCGGATTAGGACGAAACCCATTGACGCCGAATTAATTGTCACACGATACGAAAGGATTGATTACGACATTATGACGCGGAGGGAATCGATATTTGTTCTAGCCCGATCAAACTCAATTTTGCAAATTCGCTCTAATTACTAGATGTCGGTTCTATAATCGAATGTCGAGTATGACGAGCCATCGAGATTTAAACTAATATAAATTGGACAATATTTATATTTAGCGTAATTGCATCTCGATTCAAAAACATAAAAGCTACAAAATGGGTCGTTTCAAAGCACAAATTAAACACCCGTACAGAGGGCACTCGATCGAGTGCACAAGCCCACTTGATCGAGTAGCACCCCAAAAATCGGGCAGTAGGTCCTTCAAAGGCTCACTCGATCGAGTCCTTGTCATGACTCGGTTGAGTGGATTCCTTTGTCCAGGAAAGTCGAGCGCTTTATTTCATCATCCGAGCCTCGTCTCTTTTTACGACTTAGTCGTCGCGTGCAAAGTCAATCAGGTGATCCTATTTTCCAAAACTCATGCATTTTAATTCACTTCTACGACTTTGATCGACGTCTTTCACGATTAGTTTTGTATCGACGACTCTTTAGTCGTATCCGATTTATAACTAATCTAGACACCAATTTTTCGATATGATAAGTCGGGACAAGGCATCGAGATTCGGGATCGGGCTAGCACCATGTTTAGGTCCCATATCTCCGTCCTCCGTTTAATGCACAACATAATGTGTATTTAATCGGAGTTCGTCCATTTATTCAATTTACGGTCTAGCTTATATTTACTATCTACGGGTCCGTTTATAGTTAATATTTACCGTTTCCTAAATTCGATTATTCTATTTTATTGCTCGTTGTATTGTAAATTCCGGGTTGTATTCCGCCCGTGTAATTTGTAATTTATTTACGAGTTTTCTATTTTCAATGTTTGCCATTTATTTATTTAAATGAACATCACATGCTAAATCACTTTGACGTGAATCAAGATGCATTAAAATGACGTAGTTCACATATAATTCGCATGCTTAGCCGGAAACGCTGTTTGCATATCATTTAGTCATTTTACTAGCGCGCGTACACGAACACGAATGATGTCTTAGTAGAGGCCGCTAAGTGCGGGCGGGGTTGAGTGTCCTTAGTGGGCTTCCCAACACGTACCCTCACCCGTTACTCAGAACCTCGGTTTCTGGATGCCCGAAACTGTTGGAGCACGAGAGTCATTATATACACGATAACCGGTAGTGACGGTATCGGTATCGCAATGCAAAGGGAGGAGCCCCATAAACTCTGAAATCGAAATGGGCCGTACTTTGTGTACGATCCATGACGACATAGAGTGGGCTCGAATGGACCCGAATTCCCATAAATTCAGTGGCGACTCCAACTTTGACTTAAATTTCGAACCCGAGATCAATCTTACCACGAGATTCATTCGCCTACCCAAACCTGCGCGTGGCCGCGTCGGGGTGGACCTACGTCATGTCCACAATTGGGTATGTTCTTAATTATGTGGAATTAATCTTCTCAATCTTGGTATAGATTTTACCCACTTGTGTAATTCCTCTATTATTATAAGATTTTCTTTTCTCTAATCTCATCCTATCTTATGCAATTTTATTTTAATTGTTGATGTTGTTTAATATTCATTGATTAGGGTCATGTATTCCTAGTCTAGGTGTTATAACTGTTATTCACTATTTGCTGGTGTGTATGAGAAG